>JAVIAB010000051.1:7830941-9030941 GCA_032433765.1 Megaustenia siamemsis | reverse complement strand
TTATTGTCCTCTATCTTTCTTTATGGTTTTGATGGTCAATTTTGCCATACCATTTTGAGTGGCTAGATATGAGACACATATTCTTTCTCACATTTTCCTTCTAGGCTTGATTAAATCACTAATTCTTTATGCACCCATGGTTAGACTTATTTTAAATGAAAATATATAAAATCATTCAAGAATAGCAAAAGACAATTGTTTAACTTATAACAAGTAAAATGTATTGTAGCAGCTTTATTAAAGCAGTAATACAAAAACATTGATGTTTTGACATCACATACAGCATTCATCAGAACAAAACACAAAACAAAAATGGAATACACAGAACATGAACATATGAAATGCACTAAGATCTAGCTACAACATAGAAAGTTTAAATAATATATATAATGAACTATCATCAATAGCCAGCAAAATTGGGCTTGAGGTCAATCATGAAAAGACTAAAGTCATGAAAAGTTTAATTCCAACAAGTGACAAAATATACATGGAAAACAAACCAGTAGAAGAGATCGATCACTTTATCTATCTTGGAAGTCACATTGATCGAGAAGGGGATACGAGCAAAGAAATTAGAATCAGACTGGCTAAAGCAGCAATGTCTTTCAGAAGCCTTGAAAAGTTGTGGAAATCAAAACTCATTAGCACAAACACAAAACTTAGGCTATTCAAATCAAATGTACTATCAACCCTTACGTATGCGTGTGAAAGCTGGAAAACAACAAGAGATATAGAAACAAAGTTGAACGCATTCGAAAATAAATGTCTAAGGAAAATACTTGGTATAGAATGGAACGAATTCAAAACAAACGAGGAAATTAGAGAAATCGCCAATCAACCACTAATATCTTCAGTAATAAAGAAAAGACGATGGTCATACGTTGGACATGTGATGAGAAGAGATAATAATCGAATAGCAAAGCAAGCCCTCATATGGGAAACAACAGGTAAAAGAAAAAGAGGAAGACCCAGGGAGACACTGAGAAGAACATTGATGAGAGAGGCAAGAGCAGCAGGAATCGGCTCCCTCAATGAGATAGAACTGCTTGCACAGAACAGAGACAGATGGCGAGATTTGATAAAATATCTTTAAAAGAAAACTGCTAGAACAAAAATTCATATAGGAGAAGGTGTATCTTGGTCTACGCCCTATGGGCCGGTTACGGCTCGAAAGGTCAATAGATAGATAGATATGTAAATATGCGTGTATGTATATATATATATATATATATATATATATCTATTATCCTGTCGAGCCGAAGACGGCACATAGGGCAGAACCACAATCTCAAAAACAGAAACCTTGCTTGCCAAAATAGCATATATTGCAGAGATCACTGCTCTAAAATCTATGGCTCTGTTTCCATAACAATGCTTTTTACAATGACAGCTTGTCAAGCCATCGATCAAACTCCTTAGTTGCCTCTTACGACATGCCTGGAAGGTCGCAGTGTCACTATTCTTTACTCCCTCATAATGAAGCCCCGGCAACACACGGGAAATATATATATATATATATATATATATATATATATATATATATATATATAAAATGAATGACAGTTTTTTAAATATAAAAAGTAGCACTGTCTAGCATTTGTGGGCCAAGTGAAAGCTTTCAAAAAGGTGGATATAATTATATTATGGCAAACATTGATTGGCTTAATATGGAGTCAATGACCACCACATATTAGATGCGGCAAGAGCTTATATAGTAACTGCAAAAGTGTAACTAAGGAACATAAAGGAACATCAAAACCATTTGCAGTAACATCTGAAGTAAGACATGGGTGCCTATTGTCATCACTCTTGTGTATCACTTACTTTGACAAAATAGGCATGGATGCCAAATCACAAAGTGCAGATAAAAATGAACTATTTTTTGCTGATGAAGAAACAGAACTTCAAAAATTTCTGTTGTCCTTGAATAAAGAATATAAAATGAATAACCAGAAAATAAACACTGATAAAACGGAAGTCATATCAATAGGAAGCAGCGGCAAAAAAGAATTCTAAACCTGAGGAGGCCAGTACTTAATGAGTGCTTGCATTACATGTATAATTTTTTAAAATACAATACATAGACTAGTCATATACACTGTACTTACTTATAGTATAGACCTATATACTGAACTAATACCTGTACAGTAAATTCACTCGTTGATCTGTTTTCTTTGCATATGGTTTCTACTTGAAGTGTGTCTAACTGCAGCCCTATATAAGTTTATCATGCTGCTATAGCCTTCAGATGACCATACACTTTTGTTGTTCTTAAAAGCAAACATGGCCAACAAAATAAATGTTCTAAGAGATGTTATTGCCGGTTACTTCGTTGTACTGCTAGCCATTTGACTTTTTGGTTTGACTTTGCATTGAAAGTACCACATAAATTTAATTAAATATTCTGCTCCTACCTTTTTCCATTTGAAGTAGTGACAATTTTGGAGTAGGTTTTTCCTGCAACAAGATAATTCTCTCAACGTCATTTGGTTATGAAAAGGGAATATCCAATACTGGTGCAACAATTTAATCATCTGGATTCATCTCTGACTGTTTGCATTCAAACCTTTAGGTTGACCTAATAATTTGCCTATAAAACTTACAGCAATTTATGCTATACTGCTTTGTAAAATAGTTACTTCAATTATTGCTCTAAATTAACATAATTATAATTATATCATAATATCTTATTTATTTGCATTGCAAATTAGAAAAAGAACACATTTTTGCTGTTAATTAAAATCTCTTATAATTTTGTTCATTTTTAAAAATATAAACATGCAGCGCAGTGACATAGAGAAGGGTACTATTTTCATTTTTTCCATTACATCATCAAATTATTATATATTACGATGGTGAAAAAAGTCATTTGACTGGCTAATCCAGTGTTACCATAGGAACAGGAAACTTATTTCTGAAATAGCCTCCCTAATTTTCATATACAATACAAGGTCAATAGATATCGATGTACTGTTGTAGTTATTTGTTCTCTATAAGCATTGAGACTTATCTATTAGTAACTACTTGAATTTCTTGACTGATATCACAACAAACTATAGACAGTGGCTGATTGTATATTGATATTTAACTCAATGAGCTGCAGTGTGACACTAAATGTGTTATGTATTCTGATAAAATATTGGAGGAGTCCTGGTCTCCGTTACATCTGAGTATCCACTGCTAATAGGAAGACAATAGAAGATATAAAAAATAACTATAGAACACCAAGTTATAAAATAAGTAACAAATTTTAAATATCTGGGAACAACATTCTCTGAAAATGGTAGAATCGATAAAGAAATAGAAGTCTGATGCAACAAGGTAAACCAAATATCAAGACAACTACCCCTTATACTTCAGCACAAAATCATTACCACCAAAAAACATCTTATACAGAGTATATTTATTCCCACATTGCATTGCCAATGCCAAACATGGTTTCTTACAAGTAAGCATAAAAGAAAACTTTTCACAACAGAGATGAGTGGTCTGACAAAAGCTCTTGGTGTGGCCAGAAAAGACAGAATCAAAAATGATTTTATATGAGAAAGAGTAAGCATTGAACCAATCCTAAGCTACATATAGAAACAACAAATAACTAGTTTACCCTTCTAGAAAGAATGCTGTATGCTTTTTTCATCTATCTATTGTCCTTTCGAGCTGAAGACAGCACATAGGGCAGAACCACAATCTCAAAAACAGAAACCCTGCGTGCCAAAATGGCACATATTGAAGAGATCACTGCTTCTAAAATCTATGGCTGTTTCCATAACAATAGTTTTTACAATGACAGCTTGTTAAGCCATCGATCAACCTCCTAAGTCACCTTTTATGACATGCTTGGAAGGTCACTATTCTTTACTCATAATGAGACCCTGGTAACACACAGGTAGCTTCTTTCATATATGGTATAAAAAATTTAATGAGGAGAAGGGATAAGAGCAAGAGGCAGAGCCAGAGTAAGATAGACAGATAACATCAAAGAAACACTACAGTAAAATCCACTGGCAATGAATGAAGCCACAAAAATGGTGAGAACTACAACTTTTTGTCTCTCTCAACCCCCGAATGAGTACATGAGGAAGTGAAGAAAGAAGAAAGATAGTATCTATCCAATCTTTGTGGTCTCCACTAGAGGATTTCCTGTTGAACTTGGAAATAAGTTGTCATGTGATGTATAGTTCCTAGTTTTATTTATTTTAGACTATCAATTTTTATCAAATGTAAAATATTATTGGATTTAGTTGTAGTAGAATTCTATCTATTTCAAGAGACTATTTTATTTTTTGGGTTCAGTATCTTTGTCATGGTCTTGTTTGATCTTGCTTTTTTTTTATTTCATTGTGCACATGTATAATCTGCAATCTTTCTCATATTGAGCTCTCCTGCTTTCAGGCTAGCTCCTACTGTCTGCTTCACCAGCATCTGTCTTTAGTAAGCTCTTCCTAGTCAGTATATGTCAAGAGCTTCATGTCACATTTACATATTTGTTTGTAATGTAAATTTAATTATCCCAGTTTGTCAACTGTTCACATTTTTATGTATGCACATAGCACATACTTTTGTAATAGTCTTCCGGTCAATATGGTGCATTGACGGCAGGAACCCTTGAGGCTCAGTTTGAAAGTGTTCCTTGTTGCAGTTTCCTCAATATTCCAAGTCTGGCATACTGTCGGAGCTACTGAGTTTAGTGCTCTATGCACACTGTGAGCTGTGTTTTTCACCTGGATCATGTTTCGATATTCTGATTGCTTACGATGAATGATATTGTTTGACAAAGGACAGTTCAGCTGCATTCACTTTTGGTGCTGCTTGGCATTATGTCTTTTGGCATGTGCTGTAGCTGCTGTGATGGGGACTGCAGCTGCCTTTCTTTGTTTGGGTCCTTCAATGAGATGAGTTTTAATTTGGATGATCCCACTGGAATGGGCAGATGAGCAATTATGTTTTTTATTCATTTGCTGTGATACCGGGGCCTTCAACTAACCATAACCATAACTTTTGTAATAGTAATCTGTTTGAATATGTAATTGCTTTGGATGTTGATAAGTCATTTGTCTGATTGATTAGGTAAGTAATAATTTTGGAACTTTGAATAATTAGATTGTTTATTTGAATATCTTTTTATTTTTAATTGTACAGCTCTCAGATAACCTCACTCCAGCTCAGTCTGCATTGTCGGTTGTCATCTCACTCTGTCGTGTGCGAATGTTCACAGACCTTAAATTGTGGGTGAATATAACTGGCCAGTTCAGACCAGACCTTGATTTTATCAACATTTTGTGCTTTAACCAATGTTCAAAGCATGGCATTTGTGAAAAAGGTTGGACAATTTTTTATTAATACATTGTTATATTGTCTAAGTTATTTTGAAATTTATATAAGAAATGTTTTTTTTTTAAATTAAAAACATGATTAATTAATGTAGTTTTGATTATTGACTTATAAAAATAATCTTTTTTTTTTATCATGTACATTGATGCACAGATTAGTACTGTATGTTCTTTTGATTTTTAGGTACTTGTAACTGCGCTCAAGGTTTTGGACAGGCAGATTGTTCCTTGGACCTTTCTCTGCCACCATTCATCACACTGGATAATTATGGGCTGTGTGACTTATCTGTATTTAAATGTGATGTCATTAGTGTGACTGGTGTCACATTCGCATTATCTCAACGCCTTATGTGCAAGTTGCAGAAAATTAAGGTATATTAAACAATGGTGTATTTTAGTATATTATACATTTTTAAAGTTTTGCTGTTGCTTATGTTACTTATATTATTTCTGTTATCTGTTTGCACTCAATGTCTTAGCTCTTCTTCTTGCAAAATATCAGCCTAAACTGTGCAAAAATAAAAAAGATAGATAGCAAGAAGTTATGACTAATGAGTTATAGGAGTGATTTATAAAACCAAACCTTCAAGATAAGCATATGAGTCATTGTTAAAGTTTATTTAACTGTAAATAGGTACATAACTTTGTAATTTGTAGGGAGGAATTAGAAGTTGCCTTAGGATCTATGAAAAATGTGCTCTATCATTAGAACATTTAAGTCGGATGCACTGGGCCACTGGTGAAGAACACAGTGCAACGTACGTTTTTATGGGTGTTCAATAAGAGTGGATCTGGCAGACTCTAATTGTGATGTTCTGTCTGTGGGGGTGATCAACACACTTAACCTGACAGCTGACTTCATGTGAGAGTCTGCAATCCTACTCTGATTGAGTCCTGATCGCAGAGAGAGAGAGAGAGATTAGAACATTTAGCAATTTTAAAAAAAATGCAGCTGCATGTCTCTGACTTGACACCAGATGAAACTATATGAAAAGAAGCCAAGCAGAATATGTATCAAACAGAATATGTATCAAGCTCTATATGGAGATGTTGCAAATGCATTAATCTTGTGCTGAGAGTAAATGAAATAAGACTCCCATGCCAGAGCCAGACCTTCATGTAGATACTGGATGACAAAAGAAAACAGGGATGACCAATAGAAACTCAAAGAAGAACAGCTAATACCAGAATTTATTTATGGGCTGTAGAAGAAAACTCCCGTGTGTTACCGGGGCCTCATTATGTGGGATGTAAAGAATAGTGACACTTTGACCTTCCAGGCATGTCGTAAGAGGCGACTAAGGAGGTTGATCGATGGCTTGACAAGCTGTCATTGTAAAAAGCATTGTTATGGAAACAGACCATAGATTTTAGAAGCAGTGACCTCTGCAATGTGTGCCATTTTGGCACGCAGGGTTTCTGTTTTTGAGATTGTGGTTCTGCCCTATGTGCCGTCTTCGGCTCGAAAGGATAATAGAATAGAAGAAAACAAGACCTAAATGACCTTACAATGAATTGCCAGATCTAGAAAGTTATGATTAGTTACCTATGTTCTGTCTGACAGGAACTAACTGCATATCTCTTGGCATGCTATATTCCTAATTTACCATTTATGCAATAAGTTTGATATATTGTTCATTAAAATTGTAATTTAGTGGTAAGTTTGTGTAAATCAACATGATATAATTAAATTTATGATATTATTCATTAATGACACAAATTTAAAAAATATCATTTCATTCCTACAACAACAAATGCATACCTGCAGTCAAGACCTAATCCATTGTTATGAGCTACGTTTTAGTTGTTACTACTAAATTATTCCATTACTGAAGTAATTTCTAGATTTATTTAAAATACTTGTTTTATCATCTTAGATTGTTGGAGGATCAACGGTTCGTCAAGGCAATCCATATTTTGTACCAGCAGAGTATTTCTCCTTTAGTCAAATCACATGTCGGCCTCCAGTAATAGGCAGTTATGAAGTCCAGATCAGTAACAACAACAACACTTTCAGTGGAATCTCTGTCTTCACGGTGTTCCATCCACGATGTCATTCCTGTAGCAGTAGTGGCAACTGCTCTATTGTTGTAAGTTTGTAACAGTAGTGGGTAGTAGTGGCAACTGCTCTATTGTTGTAAGTTTGTAGCAGTAGTGGTAACTGCTCTATTGTTGTAAATTTGTAGCAGTAGTTGGTAGTAATGGCAACTGCTCTATTGTTGTAAGTTTGCAGCAGTAGTGACAACTGCTCTATTGTTGTAAGTCTGTAGCAGTAGTGGTAACTGCTCTATTGTTGTAAGTTTGTAGCAGTAGTGGGTAGTAATGGCAACTGCTCTATTGTTGTAAGTTTGCAGCAGTAGTGACAACCGCTCTATTGTTGTAAGTTTGTAGCAGTAGTGGGTAGTAGTGGCAACTGCTCTATTGTTGTAAGTTTGTAGCAGTAGTGGTAACTGCTCTATTGTTGTAAGTTTGCGGCACTAGTGACGATTGACCAGCTCTATTTAAGTTTGTGGTAGCAGTGGTAACTACTCTATTATTGTAAGTCTTTAGCAGTAGTGTATAGCGCATTTGTATAGCTGAGAAAGGTTATTGATAATATTTGACAAATTAACATTCAAAACATGATTTTAATACAATGTAATATATAATGACACTTACAGAGAATTAAACCATGACAGCAATATTTAAACATAGTTATGTCATATAAGCAATTTTATGACATCTGAACATTATATTATCATCTAAACATTATTCTATCACCTAAACATTATCTTCCCAAGCAATCTTATTTCTTACTGCTTGGCATTAATCACTGACTGATAAACAAGTCAATATTTGAATTACCCTGTGGTGTTTTATACAACATTAAGAAAATTTGACCACTATGTTCTTCCTGTAGATATTAAGTTGCTCCAAGTCTAAGCCACACTTTGTATCTTTGCCTTAACCTGTTAGGTAATCTTTGGTGTGTGGGCTTGTTTATTAGAGCGAACCAAGTCTAACCCACATTTTGTATCTCTGTTTCCCTGTTCTCTAGGATGCCATTAGTCTTCCCCTTTTCTTTTCTCTGGAGCCTTAAGCATAACAATTTTTCGGATAGTTTCTGAATCCCTATGAAGTATCCATCTTCAGACTCTGCATGCCATCACTGTACACTTTCCCTTGGAACCACCTTATGAAAGGTCTTTATTTGACTCTGACTGGCGAAAATATTTATTTTCATCATCATCATTGAGTGCCATCTCCGCATCGAAGGTTGGCTACCATGGAGCATCATTCCACTCTTTCTCTTGCTTGATAGTAAAGGTTGTCATGGCTGACTTGTCCATCTTTTGATGTCACTCATCCATGTTAGTCTTGATCTGCCTCTGCCTATTTTACCTTGCATTTTCCCTTCCAAGATTACTTTAAGTGGGCTGCTGTGTCTTTTAACATTTCCCAAAAATCTCCTTTGTCTTGTTTGAATTGTGTTTAGTAGTTCTTTTTTAATTTTTAATTGTTTTAAAACTTCATTTCTTGTTTTATTTTCTTTCCATTCAATTTATCCTATTCTTCTGTAAATCCACAGTTCAAAGGCTTTAATATTCGTGTTCTGTTTTCTTGTATAATGCCCATGTCTCTGCACTTTACAGGAGTGTTGAAAAGAAATAACATTTTGCTATTCATAGTTTAAGTCCTGGTGTTATTTGTTTTGATGTTAGTATATTTTTCATGGCATTAAAATTACAGTTTTTGCCTTTTCTATTCTTTTATTTATTTCAGTTTTACACTTTCCATCACTGGTTGTGGTATGCCCATGGTAGTTGTAGCTCTGAACTGTCTCCAGGTCTATTCCTTCAACTTTGATATCTACTCTGTAGGTTTTGAGTATTGTCTTAGTTTATGATCATATATTTAGTCTTTTTAATATTGATATCTAATCTACATTTTTTGCTTGTCATGATAATTTCATTAAGTAATTGTTGTAGATCTTCAGAATTTTCTGTTATAAATACAGTATCATCAGCATATCTTGGGTTATTGATTATTTTTTATTAATGTTTAGGCCTGGCATCTCTGTGATGTTTTTAAACATTTGCTCAATTTATAGATTAAACAAGCTTGATGATTGGATGCACCCTGTCTTACTCCTCTTTTTACATCAATAAGTGTAGAGTTCTCTTTGTTATATTTTATTATCGCTGTTTGTTCTCAGTATAAATTACATATTAGTCATATGTCTGTGTCATCTAGATGTATATCTTTTAAGCAGTTTATAAGTAGTTTATTGTGTATTCTATCACAAATTTATTTTATTATTAAAAAAAAATTTGTTTACATTTAGTTTACTAAATCATATATTTTCCTCATACATGTTTATATTAAATAATGATATATCTTTCCTTTTCTGCTGCTCTCCAGCAATTAGGTTCATATGAAGATGCTGAAAGTGCATAGTTCTGTTTTACTCAGCTTTTTGTGTTTTGAACTAGAAGTATCTGAAGAAGTAAATGTTATTTAGCTACCCATGAATTCTTGACTTATTTGTAGGTATTTGTTTGCTTGTTTGTTGTTAGGATCATCATCTATCTATTGACCTTTCGAGCCGTAACCGGCCCATAGGGCGTAGACCAAGATACACCTTCTCCTATATGAATTTTTGTTCTAGCAGTTTTCTTTTAAAGATATTTTATCAAATCTCGCCATCTGTCTCTGTTCTGTGCAAGCAGTTCTATCTCATTGAGGGAGCCGATTCCTGCTGCTCTTGCCTCTCTCATCAATGTTCTTCTCAGTGTCTCCCTGGGTCTTCCTCTTTTTCTTTTACCTGTTGTTTCCCATATGAGGGCTTGCTTTGCTATTCGATTATTATCTCTTCTCATCACATGTCCAACGTATGACCATCGTCTTTTCTTTATTACTGAAGATATTAGTGGTTGATTGGCGATTTCTCTAATTTCCTCGTTTGTTTTGAATTCGTTCCATTCTATACCAAGTATTTTCCTTAGACATTTATTTTCGAATGCGTTCAACTTTGTTTCTATATCTCTTGTTGTTTTCCAGCTTTCACACGCATACGTAAGGGTTGATAGTACATTTGATTTGAATAGCCTAAGTTTTGTGTTTGTGCTAATGAGTTTTGATTTCCACAACTTTTCAAGGCTTCTGAAAGACATTGCTGCTTTAGCCAGTCTGATTCTAATTTCTTTGCTCGTATCCCCTTCTCGATCAATGTGACTTCCAAGATAGATAAAGTGATCGATCTCTTCTACTGGTTTGTTTTCCATGTATATTTTGTCACTTGTTGGAATTAAACTTTTCATGACTTTAGTCTTTTCATGATTGACCTCAAGCCCAATTTTGCTGGCTATTGATGATAGTTCATTTGTGTTTTCCTGCATCGTTTTTATCTGACTGCTGATGAGAACTATGTCATCAGCAAAGTCGAGGTCCTCCAAATGGTCTCCTTGTATCCATTCGATGCCTTTATTACCAGTGCAGCATTTCTTCATTATGAAGTCCATAACAATTCCAAATAACAAGGGCGATAAAATACATCCTTGTTTAACCCCAGTTTCTATTGGGAAACATTCGCTCAGTCCTTCCTCTGTTCGAACTGCACATATAGGATCATCATCACTGCACACGAAAACAAATCCATAGGTGCTCCGATATTTCCCTCAAGAAATTCCAAGGAGAATCTTGGCCTACATGCATAAATTCCATAGAACAGCATCCATGGAAATCCATGGTGTCAGTAGGCCCAGGCTGTGGCCATATTTATGGTCTGCTCTTTTTGATCTTAATTCCAATGAGTCTTTAATGTGCGCTAGTGCAATTAGGGCCAACACAAAAAGGGAGCTCTTAAAAAACATCAGAAAGAAGCAATCAACATTTTTTGGGCACATCATGAGAAGAGGAAGTTGGAATACTTGGTTACAACTGGCAAAATAAAAGGAAAGAGAGATCGCTGGCGACAAAGAGAGAAAATACTGGATAGCTTGGTGTCATGGCATGGAAAACAGTCAACAACAGAACTGATACGATGCACTGTAGATAGAAGATTGTGGAGGGACATGATCACCTACGCAAACCGGTATGGCACATGATGATGATGATGAGTGCACACTGGATTTCTTGCTTACTGCCATTATCAAGGGCTAGGCATCGGATCTCACAACCCAAGAGATCAGGGGAGGTTAACATCATAAAGAAAGCTCAGATTAATTGTTCCTATTATTGAAAAATCACCACTGCTTCTGATGAGCTTTGAACCTGGGTCCTCCCTGTCCTGAGACCAACATTGCCCTCTAGACTACCCAACACCCCCCCCCCCCCACCCCCACCCAAGGTGTCTTTGTACATAATTCCTATAAGTCGTCTAGACCTTAGAAATGGAATAATGCCATAAAGATAATTTTTATTTGTGTACATAATCATCTTAGAATAATTAGAAATTTATGTTTTCTGATTGAAGACTAACCTAAAGTTGATATCTATCTATCTATCTATTGACCTTTCAAGCCAAAGCCGGCCCATAGGGCATAGACTCTTTCTCTTATCTAAATTTTTATTCTAGCAGTTTTCAATCCTTCTGAAGATATTTTATCAAATCTCGCCATTTGTCTCTGTTCTGTGCATGCAACTCATCGAGGGAGCTGATTCCTGTTGCTCTTGCTTCTCTGATCAATGTTCTTCTCAGTGTCTCTCTGGGTCGGCCTCTTTTCGTATTACCTGTTGTTTCTCACATGAGTGCTTGCTTTGTTATTCAGTTATTATCTCTCCTCATCACATGACCAACATATGACAATTGTCTTTTCTTGATTACTGAAGATATTAGTGGTTGATTGGAGATTTTTCTAATTTCTTCGTTTGTTTTGAATTCGTTCCACGCTATACCAAGTATTTTCCTTAGACATTTATTTTCAAATGTGCCCAACTTTGTTTCTATAGATCTTGTTGTTTTCCAGCTCTCACATGCATATGTAAGAGTAGATAGTACATTTGATTTGAATAGTCTAAGCTACCGTAAAGTTTTTTTGTACTAGATAAATTCTTACTAGCGCTCACTCTTATGTATCAACATTTGAATAATGCCATTTGATATGTTCTTCTTTCTATACTACAAGTTTGAGAGCTGCTTCATTGACAGTAGCTGTTACCTATATGGAGAAGGCAATCCACAAAACACTTCTCTAGTCTGTGACAATTATGAATCTTATGACACCTGGAGTGTGCGTAAAGGTAACTAAAGTTTCTTTAAGTGAGAATTCAAAGGAAGGAGTATGATATGTCATAAAGAGAATGTTGTTCAGCTATAATTTATAAGAATCTACTATCAATGACTTGTCTGAGACCATCTGAAGCTTCCATTTATGTTTTTAAAAGTGAGCATTAAATGATATTAGTAAATTTTGCAGCAATATGAGCTACTTAATTATTGTATTTGTTTACACTATTTTCCACAGGCTACCCATATGTCAGAGGAAAACCTAAAGTGACAACTTCTTTCAATGAGACAACAAAAGATTTTCTCTTCATCTGTGAGTTCTTTGTCAAAAAACGAGTTGGAGTTGCCTACTTTGTGGAATGGGTGCACAATCTGAAAGCTGTATCAAAGGTCAATGTTAGTGAACTTGGAATAAACTCAACAGCTGTTTCAATGAATGTTTCAGACATTGTAGCCTTTTCTTACAAGTCAAATGTAAGTATTAAAAATGTGTTTAGTTTATCTGTGTTATCCCATCAAATAAATATTATCTGTCTGTCTGACTGTCTCTCTGTCCTTCCTTTCAAGCTGAAGATGGCACAAAGGGCAGAAATTCTAGACTCTTGTGTCTGATGATCTTTCAACTGTCAGACCTTACACGGAATCTGCATTTTGTTTCACCACTTGGGTCTTTTCCAGGCAAGTTACTCAATCTTGGCAAGGGAGTTGATGCCTACTGTTATTGCCTCTCATTTTTTTTTACAATTTTGTTCTTTACAGTGTTTCTCTAGGTCATCCTCTTTTTCTTTTACCCTTTGGTTTCCATTTGAGAGCCAGTTTTGATATTCTTTTGTTGTCTCTTCTCATCACACGTCCAACATATGACCACCTTCTTCTGATTATAGTTGATATTTTTGAATACTTTGTCAGTTCTCTTATTTCTGCACTAGTCTTGAACTCATTCCATGGTATACAAAGTATTTTCCTCAGGCATTTGTTTTCAAATGCATCCAGTTTGTTTTCTATTTCTTTAATTGTTTTCCAACAATGCATGCATAAGTAAGGGTATTTAACGCATTTGTTTTAAAAATCCTGAGCTATGTTTTTGTGCTTAGTAATTTTGTTTCCATATTTTATCAAGGTTTCGGAAAGTCATTGCTGCCTTTGCTATTCTGATTCTAATTTCTTTCTTTGTGTCTCCTTGATCTATATAGCTTCCAAGATGTACAAAGCGATCAACTTCTTCCACTGCTTTTCCTTCAAGGTATATTTTTTCTTCTGGGCAAATTTGACTTTTCATTACTTTTGTCTTTTCTTGATTTTCTTTCTCAAGTCCAATTTTTCTAGCCATAGATGACATGAGATTTGTTTTTTCTTGCATTATGTTCACATTGGGAGCCACGATAGCTCAGTGGTTAGTGAACTGGACTACAAAGGACAAGAGGTAGGGTTTGATCCCAACTGATGGCTTCCGGTTCACCCAACCTTTAATGGGTATCCAATTTTTTTTCTGGGAAAGTAAAGCGGCATGGACATAATACCGACCACATTACCCCAAAAATCATGTGCCGAAGGTCTGTAAAGTTTATGGTCACTAACACCATATTCCCTATACACCACTTGGCGTGACGGGGTACTTTACTTTTTTTTACTTTATGTTCACATTGCTTTTGACAAGAACTATGTCATATGCAAAATCAATGTCCTCTGACAGAGATCCAAGTGTCCTTCCAATGCCTTTGTCAAAATAAACATTATCACATAATATAAACATCATATCATATAAATATTATCCCACCCAATAAATATTATAATAAAATCAAGACATTACCATATCAACTAGACATTACCACATCATCTAAATAGTGTCTTCTGTTGTTGTTGTTGCTTGTGAGCTGATGCCCTTTGGCCCAATACAATGTAATATCTGCAGGTAATTCTGAGTTACTTTGTAGTTCTGTATATAGTATTCCATTTATCAGGTTTTTGAGGAAACAGAGTTGCTCTGATATAAACAATGTCTTCTAAAGCCACATGTTCTACTTAATTTTTTGAGTAAATGTTAGTTTAAAAAAAATGTTTGCAATTTCTATTTGCTAGCTGAAGGCTAACATAATGCTGATTCTTCATGTATATACATTTACAGCAATTTTCAACTTGTTCTTTCTGTGGATGGATCTGTCTATCCAATATTGATAAGTTCAGCCATGAGACAAAGCTGTTCAGCAAATCAGCATCCAGCATAAGACACTAATATTTTACTAAATTACTGATTTATCATGATTGCTTGCTACCAACCACCTGTAAAGATGCCAAAGGCCTATATACAGCAATTTGTTTACATTTATCTAACATTAAAATGCATATCCTTTTTTGTTATGAACATGAAAATTTGCTCAGTGATTTTATAATAGAAATAAATCAATATTTTCTTCTACATAGATCACTTGTCATCTAACAGCATGCTATGATACAAATTGTACTTATACTGAAAGCCCACCAGAGAGAAGCAATACTTTTATAGCCAAATTAGAGGTAATTAGAGTTTTTATGTTTGAATCATTTTAGCACAATATGCAAAGGTTATGATAAAAACAAGTTTTTTTATAAAATGGATTAAAATCCATATGTGCTTTTGAGATTGTTGACTGAGAGTTTTAAATTTTTTAAGAAAATGTTAATAAAGATTCAAATAAATGTGTATTATGCATTAGAATTAATATTTGTTGTATTTTCACAGATTGTACAGAAGAAGGTAACTGTCATTGAAGGCATGGGACCTGACTTTGTTGTTGTCCAGTCCTCAATTCCCCCTCAGTTTCTTTGTATTGAGGATGACCTGACTCACTGCCATGTGTTTATCAAGGTTAGCTATGTCAGCACTAAGGAATTCACCTGCCCAGGAAGCAACACTGAGATCCAACAACTGGTCTTCCCATTCACTGATGTCCCAGGGAAGAGTAAGTTTTTCATGGAAGAAAGTTGAATGCAAGGACTTTCATGTGCAAACAGAAATATGTTTTTGTCATGAACTATTATCTCAGAAATGCTCCACTTATCAATATCATAATTTTAATGTCATATATTTTTTTTTAACTTTGCAATGGCATTAACCCTAGATTATGATGCTGTAATAAAAATTACTGCATCAAAACACAAATTCTTCAAAATGTTACATTTTGTAGTGTTCAAACATTCTCCCCCCAATACCTTCCTAATTACTACTTCTGGTGACCTTGAGTGTTTGATTTGTTACATTGTGGGATTGTTTTTTTTTCTGATTTCGTGAGATATGATCTCACATAAAGCAAAAAAATTCACCAATTTTCCCCTTTTTTTTTTGTGACCAGGCAAATTTCATTCAGTCATTGGCCGACATCAAACAGCCCTTTGTAACTCAAGAAACACAGCAATGGTATCGTAAACACATCAGTCACAGATTGACATCATAATCTGGGGTTAATACTATTCACTTAATTGCTTCATTCAGTTCTACTTACTGTTTTTATCATAAATAATATTGTATAATTTTGAAACATCAACAATTTGTTTTGGTAAGTCAATTTCTTTAATTGTCATTAGTGAGGCCTTGTCTGAGTGAGTCTTTGGAGCATCACCACCAGCTACAACTATTCTCCCTCAGTTTTCTCTGACAGTCATTTCAACAATGTGATCTAAAGTGAATATATTTCAGTAGGGCAGCCGAAGATTATTTCTGTGGATCACTAGATATGTACGGTACAGGAAAGCTTCCTTAGTTGACAAGAATTCTGAAAACACAAGGATAAAAAATATGTTATAGAATAAAAAATGGCTTAAGTATTCTATTGCCCATTGTTTCTTTCATGGATAAGTTACATAATAAGAATGAGTGTGTGTAACCCTTGTATGTATTGTTTGTTGTATCATTGCTTTAATGTAGTTGTGATGTGTTTCTCTTTCAGAAGTTGAAGCTTGTGATACTGAGTACATACTGTGGCCTGGCTTTGTAAGTGTGCCAGTTGAAGCTATGCAGGATGGTCTGATTGATAATGATCTCACTAGACAGGTTGCAGTCAGTATTAGAATAGAATACAACAGCACATTGCAAGTCCATGAACCAATAGGAACTCAGGAGGTACTGCTAATAAAGATGATATTTTTCTATACTGATAATTGCTTCAAACCCCCACAAACAGTTTAAATGACTTAAATTGCAAATAAATATAATTCTTTAATTTCCCATTTATTTTGCTTGTTTTAACTGAGTTACATCATTTTAATTTGTGAACCATCCATGTCATTAATTTAAAATTTCTGTATAATTTTTTTTTACATAAAATTGATATAATATATCAAATTAAAGAGGAAATATTGCACACCAAGGAAATAATATTTTTATGTCATAAAATAATTGAAGTGAGTATTTAATAAGTAAAGAAAGAGTACCATGAAAGTTGGAAAAATTAATATGTAACTCACACAAATATGAATCTAGATAAGTTTGCAATAAGATCAGGTTACTAAATTAATTCCATGTAATATTTGTAGTAATTTAAATCAATTTATCTCTTTGCTAGTTGAATATCCCATTTAGAGTGTTCAATACAACATTGGAGTTCATATTTAATGTAGACACAGTATGAAGATAAACAATGTTGAAAGTTTACATATTCTGTGTCATTCAACAGAGACCGAACATTACAAGGAAAACATAAGCAAACTATAATTTTTTTGTTCTTACTGATGCAAATGTAATATATTATAATATATACATGGGGACTGGTTGGTCTTGAGGCAAGACACCAGTCTTGAGACAGAGAGGTTGTGAGTTCAAATCCTGCCTGAACCATTTGGGATTTTTATTTGTGATTTCTCTCTACTGCAACCATCCCTGGTCTCAGCAGTGAGGCCCACCTTGAAATGTCAATTATTCATTAAAAACTATCTTTACGTCACATGGTACCATTGCTGGTGTATGACGAGGGGCAACCTCGACCAGAGAAATAAAGGCCGCTTGGTCAAGCAGTCGCCACGACGTGTGAGACTCTGGATTTTTATTTCACCCCCGATAGAAAAAATCCTTTCTGTCTACCGCGGGCTTCAAACACCGAACGTCGGCTTTTCAGCTAGCGGAACAGTGGTTTTTAATTATTCATTGATGGAGAAAATATGAGTACTTCTGAAGACAGAGTTATCTGCTTGTGTGGCAGGGGACCCCTGTGCACACGGTTGCTGGGGAAAAATGGATTAACATGCAAAATTCATTTCCTAGTCGCAAGGGACTTTGCCAGAGATAAAAGCTAGCATAAAAAAAAATATATATATATATATATATATATATATATATATATATATATATATATATATATATATATATATATATATATATATATATAAGCTATAGTTTTACTTTTCAAGGCTGTGGTAGTCTCTTAATAATTCATATGGTTATAAGGGTTTATGTTGGAACCCATAACATGAGAAATATAGGAAATAAAAACAAAAAAATAATACCCTGCGATACTTCTTCCAATTTAGAATTTAAATATAATCTCAGACTGAAGCTACTTTTGATGTTTAAAAAGGGAAAGCACCCTCTTCATATATGGTAAGTAATTTTACAATTGGGAATTTAGCAGAACAAAGGATTCAAACATTTGTATAATCAACAGTTATAGCGTTGATTAGTCATCTTTATGTGAGATTGTGTGACAATGGCTGCAACAATCAGAACTGAGAGAGTTAAATGACATTTGAAATGAAGATTGTCAAATTCAAATAATTCTTCACACAGTTATTTTCTTTGCTTGGAACGGTAAATTCTTGCTCGAAACTGAATATTTATTTGTAAAAAAATGTCAGAAATAGTTGTTAAAATTTGTGAACTCACTGATCACCAAAATATGAAAGGTAAAGAAAGTATTAAGTAATATTTTTTAAAAAGTAGTTCCAGGAAGTATCTGCTTGCTTGTATTCGTTCGCCCGATGACTAAAGGAGTGTACCTCTTCATCATCCGCCCTTAAAAGGACGTTAAGTGGACATGTCTTCGCCTCCAGAAGTATACTAATTTTATTAATGTAGTCATAAACATGAAATATTATTGAAATATAATTCTTGACACATTTTACTGATTGAAAACAAAGAAAGATTCAAATAAATTATTATATTGATTATTTCATGTTAAAATTCACAGGTAACAGCAATAGACAGAGATGCAGCCTCTCTGTGCAGGTCTCTGAATGACCCCCACATGAAGTCATTTGATGGAAAGTTAGTTATTTTTTACTTTATTTTTCCATGCATTTAATGCTATCTGAGGTGAGCTTCAAAGTTTTGCTAATATAAAGATTAATTTGAGAAAACATTTTTCCTTGACATTTCCTTTTGTTTCAAAATTGAAAGTTAAAAAATCATCAGATCATAACAATTAACTCTTTCCGAACGTTACAACGCACCATGTGCTATGCCGATTTTGGTCATGTATGTTTAGCCACACTGTATGTCACTCTCAATTTGATTAATATAAACTATCATCATACCATATTCTTTTTATATGTTTTGTATCATCTTGGTATTGGTGAATTATAATTCCTTGTTTAATTATCTAAAAATTCATATATAATATGTTAAGTTAGATAAAAATAAACATATAGATTAATATTTAAAAACATGAAAAATTTTGTCTCTGAAATCTCTACCGCTAGATTGATAAAAATATTCCATACTGAAAGAGTTAATACAAATAATTGTGAAATTATCAGACTGAACAGTCTGAAGGTAAAATACATTTTCTGAGGTATTTATATCATAAGCTTTTAGTGAAACACCTTTATGTTCTGATGAATTGTAAAGAAATGTTCTTGCTAACTGTGAACGTTCTGATTCTGTTCTGCAAAAGTTCTGTGACTGACTTCTAAGATTCTGCCTTCTGTGAATCTGTGTACTGTTTGCCCGTCTCACTGCCTCACTGAATTGACCGACCGGAGGACTGATTGTCGGCCCACTGACGGGACTTGCTTTGACTGGACTTGTTTACTGACTGACCCGTACTTGAACTGCAACTGCAAACTGTGAATGAACAGGAAACTTGACCTGCTTCCCTCATGATCTCTTCATGTGGTGTACTTCACGCTGTTGTATGATTGTACCTGTACTGCAGACTCTGATAACATAGTCTTTCTCCGCGACACTGATGTTTGTTCGTCACCACACCGTCAAACACAACAAGCAATGGTGATAATTCACTGGACACAAAGTCCTCTCATAAACATGAACATGAGTTTATTGACAGGTAATTTGCCAAGTAAAACAATATATAAAAGCCAGCGACATACACTGCGCTTGGCTGTACGAAATGTACTGTAGGCACCACTTCACTGCAGTCGTGCCTCAATCAACTCTCACACTCAATCAGTCCAAATGCTGAAATCCTCTTTGTCTGGAACTTAAGTCTCTTAGTTACTCCTTGGACTAACTCTTAGTCACACTTGGGCTCCATGAGCCATTGGCCTACCGCCTAATCTATTGGGGTCTACAGCAATCACCTAGCAGGCCGTCCCCTGTGTGAATTTGTATGCCTATCTTCCAAAACTCAAACTCTACCACGAAAGCTGAAATAACTGTCTAACTCTTCTCTCGAATATAACTAACACTAACTCTATGGAGGTTGGTAAGCCCTTACAAGCTACTGCCTCCCGGCGACACTGCTCTTAGGGCGCTCTCATGTGTGAAACTGCTTGTCTAACCTTGTATCGCGACTATATCTTTCATCTCCAACCAATTACAAACTCCCTTACATACTCTCCCCATTTCTAATTTTACCTTCTCAACAGTCACAGGAATTTCATTATTCTGTCTGAACTAATTTCTTCACTTTCTTTCCGTTAAATGTCCACGTGCCCCCCCATCACTCACTCACCTCATTGTTACACATTTTCACCTCTGAAATTACATAATGAAAAAGAGTTGTTTTTGGGTGAACATAACAGAAGAGGTTAAGAGATTAGCAACTAATTCTGTGTCTATTCATTATTCTGTTCATTACATTAATTGTTATGCATCTGTGAGAGAAAGACGAGAGTGACAAGAAATAACTGAAGGAAATAATTCCAGTTTGGAACATTTGACATTTGACCTTTTTTCTGAACAGAAAATATAATGTCTACAAAGAGGGAGAATTTGTCCTGCTAAAACACTTATTTCTTCCTTTTGAGGTAGGTAAAAACAGTATTATGTAGATTTTGAGTTTCTTTTCATTTATGTCCTCATGTGGTCAAGGGGATATTATTTTCCTCTGGTTCATTAATGTTTGCCATATTGAATAATATTTGGTAAAATCATTTCTTTTAGTTTAAAGTGTTATGAAACATGACACATTTTATAAACACAATTTTTATGATGTGCAAAATGGAAAATATTTTCAAAGCTGCTCATGACTAAATACCAATAATTTTTTAAACAAAATATATAACATTTTTAATTTGACAGGAGGAAAATAATTAATTAATATAATTTTTTGTTGTTGTTTTGCCTCCATGTATGTTAAAAAATAGTCGGAACTAACTCTCACAAAAAAAGATCTGAAAATGTAAGATGTAATATTGATGTTGTGTGTCTAGGTTCATGCTTTCTACCGCAAGTGTAACAGAAACCGTGCAGCTTGTAACTGTGCAGTGTCTGTGAAGTCAGGAGATGATGTTATTCTCTTTGATCGCTGTGGGCCTAAGTCATCCAGCAAGACACCTCCTCTGGTAGTTCAGGTGTATCGCAATCACAATTTCTCACAAAACACTTACATCATAGAGGAGTTGGAAGGACGCAAATACAGAGTAAGATGTAGATTTTAAAGTGTTGCCAGCTAATTCTACTCTGAGCTGATTCTTTCTTTTTTTTCTTTCTTTCTTTCTTTCTTTCTTTCTTTCTTTCTTTCTTTCTTTCTTTCTTTCTTTCTTTCTTTCTTTCTTTCTTTCTTTCTTTCTTTCTTTCTTTCTTTCTTTCTTTCTTTCTTTCTTTCTTTCTTTCTTTCTTTCTTTCTTTCTTTCTTTCTTTCTTTCTTTCTTTCTTTCTTCACTTCCTCTTGTACCCATTTGAGTGACAAGGGTGATACAAAGTTCTGGTTCTTGCCCTTCTGGCAGCTTCAACCACTGTCAATTGATGTTGTTTTGTTGCATTGATGTTGTCAGTTCATCTTACTCTGGGCTTGCCTTTTTACTAGTGCAGCATTCTTTTTAGGTTGTCACACAACATTTTATTTGCTATTTCTGCACGTAGTTTAGTATTGGTTCAGTATCTCTTATAATATCATTTCTGATTCTGTCTTTTCTGGTCTCTTCAATGCTTCTCTCAAACATCTCATCTCTGATCTCTGTGATGACAAGCTGATTCTGTACAACCATATAAAACATATGTTTTAGAACATTGTATTCTGAACTTGTTTAGTTCATTTCTGAAAGGAATCTCTTGTGGATTTATGTTTAATTTTCATTTCACAAATTTTATATGCAGCATAGCTACTTATCAGAGAAACTAAAATGACAGTTCTGTGATCATATACTTAATTTAAATGTCTCTTTCAGCATATGTTAAGTTTTTAATGGATCATACAATGATGCAATGGTGGTTATATGTTGGTCATGTGATGAGAAGAGGCAACAAATCTCAAATCTCAAAGCAGGCCTCAAATGGGAACCAAAGGGTAAAAGAAAAAGAGGCTCCTCTCTGAGAAACACAAAAAAGAACATTAAAGCATGAGTAACAACAGCCTCTGTTGTAGACAAACAAATGAAAAGACGATTAGAGGCCACAGAGATGGGATTTCTCAGAAGAATGTTGAAAGTTCCCTGGACAGCTAAAATGACCAATGAGAAAATTCTCAAAGAGGCCAACACAAAATGGGAGCTCCTAAAAAACATCAGAAAGAAACAATTAACATTTTTCGGGCACATCATGAGAAGAGGAAAGTTGGAATACTTGGTTACAAATAAAAAAATAAAAGGAAAGAGAGACGACAAAGAGAGAAAATACTGGATAGCTTAGTGTCATGGCATGGAAAACAATCAACAACAGAACTGATATGATGCACTGTAGATAGAAGATTGTGAAAAAGGACATGACCGCCTAAGCCAATCGGTATGGCACATGATGATGATGAACAACAGCAGCCATCATCTCTCTTGCTGAGATTGAACAACTCGTCCAGAAAAGAGTCATGTGGTGAGACACGATGCAGGTCTAGTGCAAGGTCTGACTGTTTAAAAGATCGTTGGGCACAAAAGTTAAGAATTTCTGTCATGTGTGCCGTCTTCAGCTCGATAGGACAAAAGACAGATAGACAATAATGCCATATTGTGGTTACATTTTGTATTCATATTTTTTCCTCTTGAAAAATTCATAAAGAACATATCTAAATTAATGTAGGCGACAGGTAATTGCAGCAAAGTGAAAACAGATATTCAAATTAGAGTGTTTGAGTGCTGTAGTTATGGTATTCTTTATTTTTAATCATTGTTATTAGGTGATTCTACCCACTAGAACAGAAATCAAGATAATTGTCTCAAGCAATTTTTTGAATGTGTGGATCCAATCATCTTCAGCAGATTTCAACAAGACTGTTGGTACGTATATTTTTTTCATATTCAGGTTCTCCAGTGTCTGCTTGTCCATACAAAAGATACACTTCAGAGTACTAACCTGATACATTACAGAGTACTAACCTAAGATACACAACAGAGTACTAACCTAAGATACGCAACAGAGTACTAACCTAAGATACGCAACAGAGTACTAACCTAAGATACACACCAGAGTACTAACCTAAGATTCACAACAGAGTACTAACCTAAGATACGCAACAGAGTACTAACCTAAGATACACACCAGAGTACTAACCTAAGATACATAACAGAGTGCTAACCTAAGATACACAACAGAGTACTAACCTAAGATACATTACAGATTACTAACTAAGATATACAACAGAATACTAACCTAAGATACACAGCAGAGTACCAACCTAAGATACACAACAGAGTGCTAACCTAAGATATACAACATAGTGCTAACCTAAGATACACAACAGAGTACTAACCTAAGATATACAACAGAGTGCTAACCTAAGATACACAACAGAGTACTAACCTAAGATACACACCAGAGTACGAACCTAAAATACATAACAGAGTGCTAACCTAAGATACACAACAGAGTACTAACCTAAGATATACAACAGAGTACTAACCTAAGATACACAACTGAGTACTAACCTAAGATACATAACAGAGTGCTAACCTAAGATACACAACAGAGTACTAACCTAAGATACATAACAGAGTGCTAACCTAAGATACACAACAGAATGCTAACCTAAGTTACACAACAGAGTACTAACCTAAAAGATACACACCAGAGTATGAACCTAACACACATAACAGAGTGCTAACCTAAGATACACAATAGAGTACTAGCCTAAGATACATTACAGATTACTAACTAAGATATACAACAGAATGCTAACCTAAGATACACAGCAGAGTACTAACCTAAGATACACAACAGAGTACTAACCTAAGATATACAACATAGTGCTAACCTAAGATACACAACAGAGTGCTAACCTAAGATATACAACAGAGTACTAAACTAAGATACACAGCAGAGTACTAACCTAAGATACACAACAGAGTACTAACTCAAGATACATTACAGAGTACTAACCTAAGATATACAACAGAGTGCTAACCTAAGATACACAAGAGGGTACTAACCTAAGATACACAACAGTGTACTAACCTAAGATACACAGCAGAGTGCTAACCTGATACATTACAGAGTACTAACCTAAGATACACAACAGAGTACTAACCTAAGATACACAACAGTGTACTAACCTAAGATACACAACAGAGTACTAACCTAAGGTACACAACAGTTCTAACCTAAGATACACAACAGAGTACTAACCTAAGATACACAACAGAGTACTAATCTAAGATACACAGAGTACTAACCTGATACATTTCAGAGTACTAACCTAAGATACACAGCAGAATACTAACCTAAGGTACATTACAGAGTATTAACCTAAGATACACTACAAAGTAGTAACCTAAGATATATAGCAGAGTACTAACCTAAGATACACAACAAAGTACTAACCTAAGATACATAACAGAGTACTAACCTAAGATACACAACAGAGTACTAACCTAAGATATACAGCAGAGTACTAATCTAAAATTCACCACAGTGCTAATCTAAGATACACAGCAGAGTACTAACCTAAGGTACATTACAGAGTACTAACCTAAAATACATTACAGAGTACTAATCTAAGATACACTACAGAGTACTAACCTAAGATACACTATAAAGTACTAACCTAAGGTATACAGCAGAGTACTAACCTAAAATACACTGCAGAGTACTAATCTAAGATATACTACTGAGTACTAATCTAAAATACACTGCAGAGTATTAATCTAAGATATACTACAGAGTACTAATCTAGCACTCTGTTGTATATCTTAGGTTAGTACTCTGTAATGTATCTTGAGTTAGTACTCTGTTGTGTATCTTAGGTTAGTACTCTGCTGTGTATCTTAGTTTAGTACTCTGTTGTATATCTTAGGTTAGCACTCTGTTGTGTATCTTAGGTTAGCACTATGTTGTATATACACTATGAAGACCTAAATAAAGTTATGAAGCAAGTGAAATCTTCAGACATCTTGATTGTAATGGGTGACATGAACGCTAAAGTAGGAAAAGGTAGATATAAGACAATTATAGGAAATCATGGTTTAGGAAAAAGAAATGACAGAGGAGAAAGATTAATACAATTCTGTGAAGAAAACAGGCTGATAATATGTAACACCTACTTTGAGCAAGAGAAAAGGAAACTATACACATGGAAAAGCCCTGGAGATAGGAAGAGGAATCAAATAGATTACATAATGATAAAAGAAAGGTTCCGTAACAGCGTAAAGAAAGCCAAAACCTACCCAGGAGCAGATATTAATTCTGATCACAATCCTGTAATGATTAAAATGAAAATCAAACTAAAGAGAAACAAGCAAAAAATCTGATTCATCAACAAACCCACTCGACATAACAGCTTTAAATCAAAAAGATATTAAAGATACCTATACAATGCAAGTAAAGAACACATACCAGAAGCTGCTAGAGGAAGGAATTGAACAATACAGAAGAGAAAATCCTGATGAAAAAGTAACAACCAAATGGCAATGCATAAAGAAAAGCATACAAAAAGCCTGCGACACCTTACCCAAAAGAGAAAAGAACAAAAAACAAAAATGGATAACTAACACCATCTTAGAAAAAATGGAAGAAAGAAGACAAGCGAAGAACACTGCCCAATACAATAAAATAGATAATGAGATACGCAAAATGTGCAAAAAGGCAAAAGAAGACTGGCTCAGCCAAAAATGTAGAGAAATAGAAACTATGGAAAGCAAACAAGACCTAAGAGGAATGCACACAGAAATAAAGAGAATGACTAATAAAAATAAAACAGCCACAGAAGGTGGATGCATTGCAGACAAAAAAGGAAAAATGCTAATAGACAATAAGGATATCATAGATAGATGGCAGGAATATATAACAGAACTATTTCATGATCAAAGGGACAAGAAACCAGTTATAAAATGTACATCAGGCTATAAAATCTTAAAATCTGAGGTGGAAAAAGCTATAAAAACAATGAAAAGGGGAAAAGCAGCAGGACCTGAAAGCATACAGATAGAGATGATACAGGCACTTGAAGATTTTGGCATTGAAGTGATTACAGACATATGCAACGACATATACCACACAGGATACATACCAAATGAACTAAAAACATCAACTTTCATTGCATTGCCTAAAAAGAATGGTGCAGTTGAATGCAGTGACTTTAGAACAATAAGCCTAATGAGCCATGTTACAAAAATCTTGCTAAAAGTTATACAAGGAAGGATTCAGAGTAAAATCAATACTGAATTAGATGAGCAGCAATTTGGATTTAGGAAAAATAGCGGGACAAAAGAAGCCATATTCTGCATCAGAACATTAATCGAAAAATACACAGAAGTAAACAAACCAATATATGCCTGCTTCATAGACTACACCAAAGCTTTTGATAGAGTACACCACAAACAACTTATAGAATGCCTAAAAGAGATACATCTAGATGACATGGATATACGACTAATATGCAATCTATACTGGGAGCAAACAGCAATAATAAAATATAACAAAGAGTTCTCTACACCCATTGATATAAAAAGAGGAGTAAGACAAGGATGCATCCTATCACCAAGCTTGTTCAATCTATACACTGAGCAAATCTTTAAAAACATCATAGAGATGCCAGGCCTACAAATTAATGGAAAGATAATCAATAACCTAAGATATGCTGATGATACTGTACTACTAGCAGAAAATCCTAAAGACCTACAACAATTACTTAATGAAATAAACACGACAAGCAAAAAATATGGACTAGATATGAATATCAAAAAGACTAAAACTATGATCATAAACAAAGAAAATACTCAAAACCCACAAGTGGATATCAAAATTGAAGGAATAGACCTTGAGACAGTTCAGAACTATAACTACCTTGGACATACTATAACCAGTGATGGAAAATGTACAACTGAAATAAACAAAAGAATAGGAATGGCAAAAAGTAATTTTAATGTCATGAAGGACATACTAACATCAAAACAAATAACACCAGAGCTAAAACTAAGAATAGCAAAATGTTACATCTTCTCAATATTCCTATATGGTGCTGAAACATGGACATTAGATAAGAAAACAGAACAGAGAATTGAAGCCTTTGAAATGTGGATATATAGAAGAATAGGTAGAATTGGATGGAAGGAAAAGAAAACAAATGACAAAGTCTTAAAACAACTAAAAATGAAAAGAGAACTTCTGAACACAATTAGAACAAGACAAATGCGATTCTTAGGCCATGTTAAAAGACACAACAGCCTACTGAAAGTGATCCTGGAGGGGAAAATACAAGGTAAAAGAGGCAGAGGCAGACCAAGATTAACATGTATGAATAACATCAAAAGATGGACAAATCAACCGATGACAACCTGCACCATCAAAGCAAGAGATAGAGCAAAATGGCGCTCCATGGTAGCCAACCTTCGTTGCGGAGACGGCACTCAATGATGATGATGACTAATCTAAAATACACTGCAGAGTACTAACCTAAGATATACTACAGAGTACTAATCTAAAATACACTACAGAGTACTAACCTAAGATACACTATAAAGTACTAACCTAAGGTATACAGCAGAGTACTAACCTAAAATACACTGCAGAGTACTAATCTAAGATATACTACTGAGTACTAATCTAAAATACACTATATAGTACTAATCTAAAATACACTACAGAGTACTAATCTAAAATACACTGCAGAGTACTAACCTAAGATAGAGCACTAATCTAAAATACACTACAGGGTGTAAACCTAAGATACACTACAGAGTGTTGGCCTAAGATACACTATAGAGTGCTGACATAAGATACACTATAGAGTTCTGAACAAAATGCTCTACTTTCCCTTGAAGCTGAAGGTAATTGTGGCAAAAGACAAAATAAAGTGTTCTCTGTCTAACCACTAAATCTTATGCTGTCTTTTTATCAATAAAAAAAGATACTCTCAAGACATCTTCTAATCCTTGGTCACACACCAACAAAGGAACTACTGATGTCATGTAGACCATCATCAAAATCTGCACACTTTATTTTCTATCTGGCATACACCACCTTAACCCTGAGCTGTGCTTTTGTGCACCTACTATTCTCTAACAGTTTGGGATGTCATTGATCTCTGTCCTTTGTCTTTTCTAGTGGCTCAACTTTATCACAGTTCTTATTATAGCTTCAGGATTCTCTCAGATCTACTGTTATTAAAAAAAATATCATATTGCATTTTCCAGGTTTGTGTGGCACTTACAATGGTATTTCTGATGATGATCTAATGATGCCAACTGGAGCCATCTATAAAGGGACAGAATCTGAGCCAGACATTTTCTCCCTTGCCTGGAGGTAATAACAATATATAGATGTGCACTAATGAAGCTTTGCTATACATAATACTGTAGTATAATATTATCAACTACAGTTGTTATATTAATTATGTATGGCACTAACAACAAAAAATGTGTATTTAAATCTTTAAACTTTTGAAAATAGTTATAGGTATTGTTATAGTTAGTCGAAGGCCCGGTATCACTGCAAATGAATTAAAATCCATAATCACTCAACCGCCCATGCTAGTGGAATGATTCAAATTAACATCTCATCTCATTGAAAGATCTAAACAAGAGAGGCAGCAGCAGTCCCCATCAGAGCAGCTATAACACACGTGAAAAGACATATGGCATAGCTGCACCAAAAGTGAACGCAACTGATTTGTCCTTCAGCATACAATATAATCATTCATCATAAACAATTGGAATATTAAAACATGATCTGGATGAAAAATTCAGCTCATGTTGTGTACAGAGTACTAAACTCAGTAGCTCCAGCAGCAAGCTGAACTTGGAATATGAGGAAACTGCAACATGGAACACTTTTCAGACAGAGCGTCAATGGTTCTTGCTGCCTTTCCACCATATTGGCTGGAAGTCCTTTTGAAAATGTAAGTTTGCATAAATGAAACTAAACTCTTTCAAATGTAAAAGTTGTTTGTCAGTTTGGTTATTATATTTTGTTAATGATTTTAGTGAATTATTCTTTTCTGTTGTCAGTAAAATATTCTTCATTATGAATCTTGCTTTTCTTGTTGTAACCATGTCAGTTTATGATATCAATAATATTGTATAATTAATAAATAAATGGGCAGTGGGGCCAGATGGTGTAGAGGTAAGATGTTTGTCTCTCAGCGGTTAAACCCCAGACTTGAATTCAGTGGTATGCATTTTTATCTTTATACCCATGATCTTTTCATGGCTTCAGGCTCCCCTGGTCTGTGAGTAGTGAGATCTGATGTTTAGTCCTTTCAGGTAAGGTGAACAACTGCACACATTAAAGAACACTTGGCAGTTACAAGTAAAACAAGAGTAGGCCAAAATGGTCACTGCTGAGGCAGAATTGTTTAGACATAAAAAATCTGCCCATGCCAAGATGGATATGTCAGGCCAAAAAGTGTTGATATTGCTGCTTGCTCTGAACTATCAAAGTGTTGATATTGCTACTTGCTGTGAACTATCAAAGTGTTGATATTGCTACTTGCTGTGAACTATCAAAGTGTTGATATTGCTGCTTGCTCTGAACTATCAAAGTGTTGATATTGCTACTTGCTGTGAACTATCAAAGTGTTGATATTGATATTTGCTGTTAACTATCAACACAACTCATCCATGTCCTCTTAATGGGTCAGTGTTGCAGAAGAAGACATAAATAAATAAACTAAAGTGTTGCTTTTTGAATTGCAAATATACTATTTTACTAACTGCAATGTCAACATTACTATTTTTTTAATATATACATTTTTTGTTCTGAAAAAGGCTAAAACAAAAAGAGAGCTAATTTCCAATATTATGAAGAAACAATCATCACTTTTTGGCCATGTGATGAGAAGGGAACAGCTGGAATTTATTGTAACAACTGGAAAAATTGAGGGACGAAGAGATAGAGGGAAGCACAGAGAAAAGATACCAAACAGCTTAAGAGAATGGCTTGGCAGAAGGTCAACAACAGAAAAGATAAATAACTTTGAGATCAAAAGTTGTGGAGAGACATGATCATCTACGCCAGCAAGCATGGTACTTAAAGATGATATATAAATGCATGTTTAGTTTAATTGTGCATATAAGTGCTTCTTCTTTGTACATATATAATAATGACCATATTTGATAACTTTCCTGGTTATTCTGTTGCTTTTCACTTTAGTTGTCATCTTATATAACTGTCCAGATATCTTTAACCATTTTAGGTTATTATTACTTTTTATTGCATTTCTCAAGAAAGTTCTGTTCATCACTGTATATCTTAACTTATATTTTTAACTTATCTTTGATTCAAAAAGTCAGTACTCAACCACTTATATGCTCCCACTTTCTTCATGAAATACCAGAAACTAAAAAATATTGATTTCTTATTGACTTTTATTGCATGCCTCCATGTTTGCCTTTTTTTAAAATTACATATCTTCAACTGTTATTTCTTAACACTCTTTTGCTAAAATCTCAACTTTATATTTTTCAGAAATGGTTTTCTTTTGTTCCTTGCTTCCTTTTCAGCAACTCATTGTACTTGATCTGTTGCTGTGTGAATCATAATGACTTTTTGTTTCTGTTTCCACTTTCTGATTCACAAATTGTGTGTAGGCATTCTTAAGTTTAATCCTTGTTAATAATTGTTAGGTATAAATATTTCTTGCTTTGCTACAAGCAATTTATCAAAGTATCCTATAAAGTGAGTTTTGCCTAGTGTCGTTGTTAGATTTTTATATTCTTGCTGTCTCATTATATAAACCTCTGAAAACTTGTCATTTTTTGTAGCTTATATTGTAAATATATTCTGCCAATATGTTTTTTCTTCATTTGCAAATTCCTCTAACCTCTTTCATTTAATTATTTTTTTTATCTACTTCAAATACTGTGTTTATTATTTTCAACATGTCTTGGTCATTTTCTAATGCAGGGTGAAGGTATCAGAATCACATTATCGAGGTATTTGTGCCTCAGAGGTTGTTCCAGTGGCTCTTAACCAATACTGTAGCTGTTCTAATAATCAAACTGCCAGTTGTCAGACAGATAAAACTTCTTTTTGCCTACCAAATGGAGGCAAACCAAAAAGGAATGGAGAAGGTCAGTAGGACTAGATAATTAACTGCCATGTGTTCATGCAATAGACAATAAATGCAGTTACAGAAAAAAATTGAAATGATTTTTTTAAAGGCTCTGATTTCATGCTAAGAGATAATTGTCACTAATTTAGAAATTATGTGAAGAGAATTGTTTCCACTTACAAACTCTCCACTTTGTTTTAATTCTACTGTTGTTGCCAAAACAGGCCTTTAAAAGAAAACACAAAACTCATAAGTTGTCCTCCTGTTTTATTTTTCAATAATTTTTATTGTGGCCCTACATAGCTATGTGCATATTCCCCTTGGTTTGAGCCTAACTTTCAGCTACTGAAATAACACTTTCCTTCAACTAATCTATAGCAAGACTTGATGAGGTTACTTTTTCTGAACAATAAAGTATACAACCCCTTGCCAGACTCTCCATTCTTGCATCTTATGGCTTGCATTGCCACATTTCTTTTCTTTCCTATTGGAATCACTGTAACATGTAAGCAACCCCACTTTTTACAGATCTACTGGCTGTAGAGTTTATTTTTTAATATTACATTAAAGATAATCTAAGGGTTAATTTTTACATTTGATCTGTGAGTCAGTTCTTGTCTCTTTGTTTGGAAATACTAGTCAAGATTTTCTGTATTATCGCGAGAAGAATACTGGATGAGTTAAAATCTATATCTAAAAAAGTAGGCTCCTAAACAATATTATTATATGGCAGCTATTATTTTTAAAGTAAACTGTGTTGCCTAATAATAAATATTAATTGAAAATCAATATATCATTCATTTATATTGTTAAACCATCATTAATTAACAATACATGTTTATTAAATCACAAATGTGATTTTCTAAAGTTTTATTTTTCTGTGATAGGTTAACCAAGATTAAATATATAAGATGAAAATATCAGAACTGATAAACAACTGTAGAGGTAGGAAGTTGTTGAAAAATATTATCACCTAAATCAGTAGGTTTGATGATATAATATGTTGGTGTTCTAACTGTAATAACAATTAGTTCTATTCATATCTAGTAGAGAAATATAACCAGGTATTGCTGTGTCATCTCCAGGCACTGATGTAACACAACGATATATTAGCTCCAGTCTGGTTTCTCACGGATGCAGCCCAGATGTTAAATTCGAGCATGACCCAGGCTACACTTCACCTGTGATTATACTATTTTCAAAAATAGACTTTTTGATCTGGTTAAAATAATTAAATATTTGTCAATGCATATTTATCACTGCCTAATATGTCCCATGTTATGCAAATTATATGTCATAATTGAACTTGTGTTCTTGATGCTCTTTGCCATTGGAGTATACACAGAAAGTGTCTTAGATTTTGGTTTAACAAAATGTTCTTAATGACTTAGCAGTCAGTAAATATTTGTTTAAGCAATACAAATTAAGCAGCCCACATACTTTAAATGAATGTGCTGCAAGTTTTTATGTATAATGTATACACCTTCTTCATTTAATGAAAAACAATGTGTGTATTCCCTACTAGTACAGGAAAAACAATGTTAAATATCACCACATAAAGATTACTTGTGTGTTAGATTATATGTTATGTTATGTTTCAAACCACAGTGGGCAACAATTCTTGGTATCTTACATTCAGGATATAAAATGGCCTACACCATCAAACTGGACATTAGAAAGGGCAACACAATCCTGTGAAGACTACATCAGGTCAACTGCAGTTGGTCTGAAGTGCTCAGAGAAGTTCATTTTTGAATTTAACAGCACAGTTGAATCTTGTGTTAGTGATATCCAGGTAGTGTTACACCTCATACTTATTTATAGTTATGTGTTTAGTGGTGCTACATTTGTTGCTTTGCTAGAGTTTCATTTGATAAAATTAGAAAAACAGATTCAGTTGATCACCAACTTTACAGTCAAATAAACTAGTCGGCTTTTACAAAGAAGGTGTAAAATATTATTTGTGGTGTGTGAGTGCTTTTGGAGTCAAATAAGAAACTATTTAATTTTAGACATAATTAATTAATATTTGTTAAATTCAGTATCACATTTAGTTGTATAGAAGATTTTATTGATATTAAAAAGTTATACTGAGCTAAGTTGATTTATAAAATAACTTTATCAAGCACTAAACTGAATAATATGAAAATATAATGGTTTTTTGTAAGAATAACAACTTAATTCTACTCTTATCTGGTTAATAATTGGGATATATAAAAATATAATATCTATTAAATATGAATAAAATAAAATAGATTGAAGATCTGTTTTTTTTTTTAATTTTAGATAATGGATGATACTTCATATGCTGTAGATGCTTTGAGCAATGTAGTTGAACAGTGTCTGAGTGCAATGACTAGGACTGTTGCATTCTGGGTTGGCACTGAGCCTGACACTTCTTTCTTGAACATAATGTGTCTCAGCAACTGCTATGGTCGTGGAAATTGTACAGATGGTAATAAATGATTTAATAATGGATTTATTTATATATTTTTCTATTTATTATGTTTCTTTTGTGTTGTGTTTAATAATTTTGCAGATTGGATATGCTAAGAAATATGGGAACAATAAAATGTTAAATCATTAATTAAGAAGTTTGGTGAATAAAATGAATTTTGTTTTGATAATGTATTTTAAAAATTATTTCTCATCTACAATCAGGTTTGTCATCTCTTGCAGGTGTTTGTGCATGTAACAATGGTTTTGGAGGCATTGACTGTTCAGTCAACTTGACTGTAGCGCCATCCTTTGAAAACATCATTCCCAGTAACATTTGTGACGTCAGCTTTGAGGACTGCAGCATCTTCACTGTTGTAGGAGGTCCTTTTGTTGATTCGCAAGACCTTGCCTGTTTGTTCCAGGAGATAAATTTTGTAAGAGTCAGTTTTGCTTTTTGATAATATTATTTATAAGATCTTTCTTTTTTCTCCTTCTTTTCTATTTTAAAAATGATAGGTTTTCATTCATTAAACATTGTCAATTTACTTCAGTTAGTTGTTGCATTAAATTTCTGTTGTTTTTTTTTTGTTTGCATCAATTGTTTTTTTTAAAAATTGACACCCTTATTTGAACTTTATTTGCAGAAGTTTGACATGGATATTACAGCAAACAGCACAACTGTGAAAGCAAACTTCATTTCATTTGAACGTATTGGATGCAGACTTCCTTTCCTTGCAAGCTTCAATGTAACAGTGTGTAATACTAAAGACATCAAGAGTGTGTCTATGATACGTCAAGTCTACAGCTCACAGTGCTTCAAATGTAACAACTCCAGATGCTACATTGAGGTACTTTTGTTTCTCTAGCCTATTAAACCCTTGTTTCAGTGCTTTCACAAAATGTTTTCATTCACACTTTTATCAAGTTGTGTTAGGGAATGAAAAATATATACTGTTCTTGTATGAACAAAAATAGAAGCCTCTATTGGTAATGATAAAAGTATGTTATACAATATTACTGCCATTGAAAAGTGGAATGTAAAATTCCATTTCTCTTAAGCATTCTCCACTGTTCTCTCCCTGGATGCCTTTCATACTCTGTGGCCTGGGGACAAGTACCAGATTTTTTGGCGTTGAGTCTACTAGTGGGCATATTTTAAACTCTGGAGTATTAGAGTCAAGCCCCCATTGACATCACTAATTCATGTTCATGCAACCATGGTAAAATATTTATTTATTTGATTACTCCAAATATCTTCTTTTTTGTCTTTGGTCTTTTCTTGTGTTGTCTTAATGCCATGGGTTGATACAAGCACAAGTTGATTCACCAAAGATGGTATGTGGCTCCTGTAATGACTTTTTGCTTTAGTTTCTTTTTTCTTTTTTCTTTTTTTTTTATTGGAGAAATTAATTCTGTTTAGAGGTACCACGATTAGAGGTACTGTGATTTTTGTGCTGTTAAAGAAACAACAGCCTACTAAAAGTAATCTAGGAGGGGAAAATACATGGTGGCAGAGGCAGACCAAGACTAACATGGACGAGTAACATCAAAAGATGGACAAATCAGCATATGACAACCTGCACCATCAAAACAAGAGATAGAGCAGAATGGCGCTCCATAGTAGCCAACCTTTGTTGCAGAGATGGCACTTGATGATGATGATGATGATGGTGATGAGAGGTACCACATTAGTATGTCTTTATTATCATTAAAAGCTATCACTATGGAGAACATGGTGATCACCTAGTTTTGACCTGCTGAAACATTACTGTACCATTTAGCATAACACTAATTTAATTTGCCATGAGATTTGTTTGGGGGGGGAAATAAATAATGAATGAAACAAACAAATAACTGATGTTTTATAGAGATAGTTTAGAAAATTATCTGTTTTTTTTTAAAATAAAAAATGTTGCAACATGTCAAATAAGGAGTATTTAAACTATGTTAAGTCACATTTACAAGTAAGTTGACATGTCTTTTCTGTTACAAACATATTTATTGAAGGATTTAATCATGTGTAAAATTATTTTTAAAAATATAAAATGAATATCAAATTTTCAGCCCAAATACTGTTTTATCAACAACACATGTTATAGAGGGGCCGATATAAATCCCCTTGACACGAATCTTGTTTGTGATCCAAAAAAGAATGTATCAAAGTGGACCAACAGAAATGGTAGGTCATTGTGCATTTGTTTCTCTTTCTTGTACTGATATACAAGTATATTATAAAAAATAAGGAAGAAAAAAAGAAAAAGAAAAACTTAAGATGATTTTACCTCAGAGAAATTAAACTGTCAGTGTATGAAAAGTTGTGTCTTTGATGGTCATGTCATTGATAAACATAATATTCTGCAGCAATCAAACTGACTCATCAGACATGGACAGTGTTTTATTCTGTAGAAGGAAAACTTTTATCAGTTTTCAGAGCACATGATGCATTGCATGAAGATTGATGACAGTCAAGGGAACTGAATGCTTGATGGAAAAGCTTGTTACAGATGGGTGTGCTCAATAAAAGGATACAGATTTTGCAGTTTCATTATCAACTGTTCCATATATAATTCATTAGCAGCTACAGTATGAAACTTGCTTTCCAAACTATTTTTGAAAGAATAAGATTAATAACATGACCAGGCTGAGTCACAAACTTTATTTTGCTGCTCTGCTTCCTGTTGCCTTCTTTGTGAGAAAGAGATTTATGGTTGTTAGAGAGCAAATGTTGATGATGAAGAAGTGATTTCATGTCATATCTCTGTGTGCCCAGGATCGTTCTGGGGAGCTAATTATCGAATTAATATTAGTTACATGTTTTATGTATTCTGGGGATCTAATTATTGAATAAATATTAGTTACATATTTTATTATATTATTTGGTTAAAACACCTTGTCAAAATCTAACTGCTTTTCAACCGGATCAATTACAATTCCTTTAATTTTCAGTTTTATCTAAACTAGCAGTTTAGACCCAAAGTCTGAACACTTTTGTGACACACATACATCACGTACGCATACATGTATTTTGATATCACATTTCAGACTTTCCAAGGATTTTTGCAGAACTGCACTTACAAACTCACTTTGATCTGAATGTATCTCTGTTTTACTTCATCTGTAACTGGACTGGTTTTAGAAACAACCGTACAGACTTGACTGTGTTTTCTCAGTGGTATTTGAATGATGATTTGGTGTCAGAAACAAAGGTAGAAGGGAATAACTCTGTCAATGAGATATCACACAAGCAGTTTCCAGGCCTAGAGTACAAATCCCAGGTCTGTGGATATCTTTGTAATGTCAGTTTTTTTTAAAAAAAGATATTGCTAGACTGATGAGAAGCTAATCAACTTTAAAACACATTTCTTAGGTTATAATTCTTTCATTTATCCTGGTATAACAAATTTATACATTTTAATAATTAATTTATGACTTACTTTTAGTTAGAATTTTGTTCTCAAACATACATTTAAAAGTTATTGAATGATTATAGTGATTTAGTGACCAATTATAGTAAATTTATTTTTAAAATGACATATTATTTCTGTGATTAGTAGCATATCATGTAGAATAAAATGATAATTAGTTAAGTGGTGATTTAACAGTAAATACCATTTTTGACTGGTTCGTCAAAATCAGCCTGGTTCATGTAAGAAGACTTATCAACCAACATAGAACTGGAGTCGTCAGTCGCTGGACACTGAGGGAATTGCTGAGGAGGGGATCTCAGCACCTATGGACATGTTCGGAGTGCAATGATGATGACCCACAAATAACTCAATAACTCAACAACCATTTTTGACTTAGTAAAATAATTTTTAACAAATAAATTATTATTATTATTTTTTGAAAATTCTGAAGCAATATGGTTTACCATAAAAAATCATAAATATTATCAAAGACATGTATGATGGTTACACATGTGCAGTTCAAACAGAGGAAGGACTGAGCGAATGTTTCCCAATAGAAACTGGGGTTAAACAAGGATGTATTTTATTGCCCTTGTTATTTGGAATTGTTATGGACTTCATAATGAAGAAATGCTGCACTGGTAATAAAGGCATCGAATGGATACAAGGAGACCATTTGGAGGACCTCGACTTTGCTGATGACATAGTTCTCATCAGCAGTCAGATAAAAACGATGCAGGAAAACACAAATGAACTATCATCAATAGCCAGCAAAATTGGGCTTGAGGTCAATCATGAAAAGACTAAAGTCATGAAAAGTTTAATTCCAACAAGTGACAAAATATACATGGAAAACAAACCAGTAGAAGAGATCGATCACTTTATCTATCTTGGAAGTCACATTGATCGAGAAGGGGATACGAGCAAAGAAATTAGAATCAGACTGGCTAAAGCAGCAATGTCTTTCAGAAGCCTTGAAAAGTTGTGGAAATCAAAACTCATTAGCACAAACACAAAACTTAGGCTATTCAAATCAAATGTACTATCAACCCTTACGTATGCGTGTGAAAGCTGGAAAACAACAAGAGATATAGAAACAAAGTTGAACGCATTCGAAAATAAATGTCTAAGGAAAATACTTGGTATAGAATGGAACGAATTCAAAACAAACGAGGAAATTAGAGAAATCGCCAATCAACCACTAATATCTTCAGTAATAAAGAAAAGACGATGGTCATACGTTGGACATGTGATGAGAAGAGATAATAATCGAATAGCAAAGCAAGCCCTCATATGGGAAATAACAGGTAAAAGAAAAAGAGGAAGACCCAGGGAGACACTGAGAAGAACATTGATGAGAGAGGCAAGAGCAGCAGGAATCGGCTCCCTCAATGAGATAGAACTGCTTGCACAGAACAGAGACAGATGGCGAGATTTGATAAAATATCTTTAAAAGAAAACTGCTAGAACAAAAATTCATATAGGAGAAGGTGTATCTTGGTCTACGCCCTATGGGCCGGTTACGGCTCGAAAGGTCAATAGATAGATAGAATTATTATTTTATTTAGGTAAATGTGATCTAAAAATAACATAAACTTCAAGTTGAAATGTAAATGTAGTAAATTAATGTTAATTACATTCATTACATTTTCTTTATGTGCTTTTGGGTGAAAATATTGTGCTGCTGATGATGATAATGTTATTAATTTCTATCTATTGTCCTTTCGAGCCGAAGACGGCACATAGGGCAGAACCACAATCTCAAAAACAGAAACCTTGCATGCCAAAGTGGCACATATTGCAGAGATCACTGCTCTAAAATATATGGCGCTGTTATTAATTTAATGGTGTTTTAATATGTCACACTGAGACCGCTTAAGAGATGCAACCAAGAGAAATTCCACACCATCATAACTGGCATACATTGAGCCTGAAAAGGTCATGTGTTTAGGAGAGATACAGAAACAATCGCATGAGCTTCCATGCACAAGAGTGAAATGAAAAAAAAGGCAGATCACAGACAACCTGGCAACAGAGACAGATATGAATAGTGTCGTCTGGACTTTTGGCACACTTTGAGAAGGATAGCCATGGACCATGTAAGGTTGATGAACATTGTTGTTGCCCAGTATGATACTGCAGACATAATGACTGCATTGTCAGTCCGTAGAGACAATCCACAACCTATATAATGAACACATAAATAAATAAACAAGTTTCATTATTAAAAAGAATGCAGTAACATTATTACCTATATCTTTTTATTAATACATTGAAATATTGTAGTACTTTGAAGTTTCTTAACTTCTGTGAAATAAATCTGTCACTAAAAATGCTTTTAATGTTTTCTAAAAGTTAAGTCTTTATCTCGTTTGTAATGCTAGATGAAATCTTGAAAATATGTGATGTTTAATGTGCATTATTTTGATAAGGTCTACTGTGGTTTGGTTGCTTGTGTAACAGCAAACTGTAACCAGACAAAGAGTCCAGTTATCAAGAGTAAAAGTTTCAAGTTTGAAATAAAGGTAACACTATTTCTTCATTGGCAACTATCCAACACTTCTATATAGTGCAGAAGAGACATGGATGTTAAATAAGCAAATGATGTTCTGAGATCTTTGAATTAATGATGTATTAACAATTAGGGTACTTCTGTTACTTTCACTCAGTTTCTTCATTGTCTGCCCTTAAAAAAGTGTTAAGTGAGTGTGGATCTGTAATGTTGCTGGTCTATTGCAACCTGTGTCTTTCAGCCAGACACATTCATCAGGATGCAATTCATGTAAAGAAAATCAGTAAAAAATCAAAACTGTGTTTTTTTCTTCTAAAATTAGAAATTCTTTCTCTTTTATTTCCTATTAGACCTGTTCGGGTGTCAAGGAAGCTAAATAGTTTTGGTTCTCGCCCCTTTTGGTGGTTTCAATCATTGTCAGTTGATGTTGTATCATTTCATTGATGTTGTCTGCCTATCTTACACTTGGTCTGACTCTTGCTCTTCTCCCTTCTCTTTTAACATGTGTTTTGTATGGTAAGAAATTACACAGCATTCTTTTTGGTGGGCAAACCAGTGTTGTTTCTGTATGTAGATTAGGATTGGTTCAATGCCTCTCTTTTTCCTAAAACATCATTTCTGATTCTGTCTTTTCTGGATACTCCAAGTGCTTTTCTCTGACATCTCTTCTCTGTAGTGACAAGTTTTCTTTTATGATAAATTGTAAATTAACACCATATTCCCTATACGCCACTTGGCGTGATGGGGGCACTTTACTTTTACTTTTTTTTAGTTGTAAATGATCATGTTTGGCATTGGTAGCACAATGTAGGAATGAATATACTCTGTATAAGATTACTTTTATAATCAGAATTGGAATCAGAATGGCTAAAGCAGCAATGTCTTTCAGAAGCCTTGAAAAGTTGTGGAAATCAAAACTAATCAGCACAAACACAAAACTTAGGCTATTCAAATCAAATGTACTATCAACCCTTACGTATACGTGTGAAAGCTGGAAAACAACAAGAGATATAGAAACAAATTTGAACGCATTCGAAAATAAATGTCTAAGGAAAATACTTGGTATAGCGTGGAACGAATTCAAAACAAACGAGGAAATTAGAGAAATCGCCAATCAACCACTAATATCTTCAGTAATTTAAGAAAAGATGATGGTCATATGTTGGACATGTGATGAGAAGAGATAATAACCGAATAGCAAAGCAAGCCCTCATATGGGAAACAACAGGTAAGAGAAAAAGAGGAAGACCCAGGGAGACACTGAGAAGAACATTGATGAGAGAGGCAAGAGCAGCAGGATTCGGCTCCTCAATCAGATAGAGCTGCTTGCACGGAACAGAGACAGATGGCGAGTTTTGATAAAACATCTTTAAAAGAAAACTGCTAGAACAAAAATTCAGATAGGAGAAGGTGTATCTTGGTCTACACCCTAAGGGCCGGCTACGGCTCGAAAGGTCAATAGATAAATAGAAGATGACTTTTGGTGGTATTAGGTATTGCTATATGTTGAAATATAGAGGATAGTCATCCCAATATTTAGATTGAAGTAAAAATTAAATATAGAAAAAGAAAAATTAAGCAACTGAAATCTCTTTGGCATATGAAAAGCTTCTCACCTGGTTGAATGGGAGCTGGGTAGTCTGGAAGTAAGATAGCAGTCTCAAGACAGGAAGGACCCAGGTTTAAAGCTCACCAGAAGTGGTGGTGATTAACACCAAAATAGGAACAATTAATCAGTCTTTTCTTCATGATGTTATCCTCCCCTGATCTCTTAGGTTGTGAAGAAACCTTGGCAGTTTAAATAAAAAAGAGTAGGCCATAAATTTGGTCATTGCCTGGGCAATATTATCAGCAGAAATCTACCCACATTGTGGATCCCAGGCTATGCAAAAGTTCATGCACATGGGCCTTCATTCTTCTAGGATCTTATCGAGATTATCCATGTGGATATCAGAGTAGTTATGGATAAGTCTGATGTGCAGTGGTGATGATCCTAACAAACAACAACAACCTGGTTGAATTTCATAGAGAAATGTTGAAGGCAAACAGGCAAGACCTTGACAGTGCTGTAGATGTGAGAGCAGCATCAATCTACCAACAATACATCTGTGATTTATTGCTGTCATCCTCTGGTGTGCAGGAAGAACCTGGCATCATTGTTATTTGTTTCCTAAGTGTTTTATCTTTTAGTCTAATTTTTTGTAAACGTTTCCCTCTTATAATCTATTAGTATGTATCAATAATTATTTTTTGCAATATTGTTAATTAATTTAATATTTCTATCAGTAATATATTTGCCCCATATATATCTCTATTTAGATGTGTCCTTCATCTTTGTTCTGTTCTTTTGCTTTGTGTTTTTTTTAAACATCTTTGTCAGTGAGTCTCTTGGCAGTGCCTTTTTTGATGAACTAAAAGTTGGATTTTGAGAAGAAAAAAAAACTATATATGAAACCCCTCAACAGTTCACTATATTAATATTCATTAATGGCACAACTGTTGTTTGACTTCTTCTAAAGCTCTTTTAATTTCTTTCCCCTTCACATAACATCAGTTACAGAGCTCTTTAAAAGTCAGCTCAGGCTACTTTTGACAATTATTCCGGTTTATATTTATTTTTAGTATTAGCATTTGAATTCTATTTTGTAAAGTATCAAGCTAATTTCTCGCATTGATTTACATACATAGTTCTTGTGGTCATGTATGTTAGTCCATTATATTAATATATCCAGTATATTTGTGTGACCATTTTTAAAGTTTCTGTTTTATTGAACACAGGTTATTGGAGCAACACAATTAGAGGTGACAGAGGGAGCTGATGACAAAATTGTCAGGATTTCCTGTAACTTTCCACCTGTCGTATTCTGTGGTAACAGTATCAGTTCACCTTGTGAGATACTTATCTCCCTGGATGTTCCTCTATCTCCTAAAGATATTCGTTGTCCTGTTACAAATGAGACATTGCCACAGATAGCAGTCCGCTGGGTTGATGATGGCTCATCCCAAAATAAATCTTGTGGATTGATAGTAACCAATATCAACTGGAAGATAACTCAGGCTATACTGGTCAGGGCAGTTGCAGATGGAAAGACAGATGGAAATCAGGAAAGGGACATTGTAATCATGGCCCAACTTTCACAGGCAGTCATAATAACAGTACATATATTGAAGGTAAGAGTGAGAGTAATGGGGAGATGAGTGTAGTGTTTGTACCAGTGTGTTTTTAATGAAGGTTTAATCAGTGTTGGAAGTACTGTGGTTAAAGTGAGCCTGAGAGTATTCTTTTCATAAAAGTGTTATTTTTTAAGTCTACCAGCATTAGTCTATGGTGCTATGAATGAAGGTTGTCAGTGATTTAATGATGCTAAAAAAATACAGTACCTCAGGTATCCATTTTTATGAGCACACAGCATATTAAAAAATGCTTCTTTATGTTCAAATGAATTGAAATATTTGAGAACTTTGTTATTCTCAGATGAAAGATGTACAATAGAGGTGAGATGCAGAATGGCTCAGGCAAAGGCAGCTTTCCAAAAAATGAGGAATAAACTATGCAATCCATTTTTGACAGTGGACACAAGAAAAAGAGTTCTTAAATGTTATGTAGAGCCAGTCTTAACATATGGATGTGAATCATGGACAATAGGACAGCAGACAAGAAAATCACTGGAGTCTGTAGAAATGTGGTTTTACAGAAGAATTTTGAGAATACCATAGACAACTAAGAAGAGTAATGAAAATGTTCTGATAGAGGCCTAAGCAAAAAGAGAGCTAATTTCCAATATTAGGAAGAAACAATCATCATTTTTTGGCCATGTAATGAGAAGAGAACAACTGGAATATATTGTAACAACTGAGGAAAATTGAGGGACAGAGAGATAGAGGGAAGAAAAGAGAAAAAATACCAGACAGCTTAAGAGAAGGGCTTGGCAGAAGGTCAACAACAGAAATGATAAATAATTGTCGAGATCAAAAGTTGTGGAGAGACATGATCACCTATGCCAGCAGGCCCGGTACTTGATGATGATGATTTTCAAATGACAATGGTAATTTGGTATTAGCATGAAGGTAATTGAAACTTGTTTGTTCATATTGCAAATTTTCTTGCATTATATTTTACATTTTGTGGTCCAGTGTATCTGGTTTCTTATGGTACTAAGCCATAGCATTGGCAGGTTTGATGGCTGGTGACCTTTCTTAAATCTGAACATTAAGAACCAATTTTACAATTTGGTTGACTGCATTGTGTACATATAGGAAATGAATCCAGTGTTTGGAATATGTTATGTTATTAAATGCTTTTTTTTCTAAAGTTTTCTATTTCATGTCCTAGATGTTTTTTATTTCAAACAAATAAAATTACATTTACTCACAGGTGACAGTTATAGACATTGACCAAGTTGCTATATGTCAGTCAGTTAATGATCCACACATGCTTACCTTTGATGGATTGTAAGTGACTATTGCTTACTTGTTTTAATCATGAAAATCATGCTGGTGTTTATGTCTGTTGAAGGTTTTTTACAAAACATGTAGTAAAACTGGATAGATAAAATATCAGGATCACATGCATTACCTCAATATTCTAGTATTATCATTACAGCTGTCATGTTGTTAATAATAATAATATTGTAAATTAATTAATTTTAATCATGTATTTATAATTCTGTTTTAGAAAAACAAATCAAAATAATGGGAAATAACCCTTGTATGTAGATAATATTGTAAAAAGAAAACACTGTTAAAAAATGTTTGTGGGCTTTGAATATTTGTTACATAAATTATAGTGTTTTAACATTTTATTACAAAAATTAAATTTATTTGACCTGCATGAGCTAGAGAAGAACACCGACAAGAGAAGTAAAAATAGCATCATCGATTAGCTTACAAAGGTTTCAAAGTTTGCCTAGACTAGAGACTTATGATGAGGTGCACTGCAGGCCATGACTCATGGTATTGGAAGAATGTTAGATGTTGGTTACATGTTGGTTAGATGACCTGTGGTCACCACAGTAAGGTAAGCAACCCAAACCTGATTAAGACCTCACAAAAGATAATGAGAGACAACAAGAAAATTCCAAAAAAGTCTCTTCTATGTGAAACATCAAGATACAGAAAAAAAGGAAGACCTAGAGAGACACTAAAAAGAACACTTATAAGAGAAGGCAAAGTTGGCAAGCATAGACACATTAGATAAGATCGTACATCTTGCCAAAAAGAGAGATGGCTGGTGAAAACACTATGTGACATCTAGAGGTGCTGGAAGGATCAAGAATCAAGACAAATAATGTGTGAAAGTAAAATAAATATATTTGAATAACTTGATGTAGGTTATTGTAATATGAAATGATAATATTATAGCCACTAACTTTAAAACATGCTATTTGCTCATGCCAACATCATCTTGGTGCCATGGTAACCAAGATAAAAAGCCACAACAGTTGAACATCAAGCATTTCAGTTTTCTGCATTAATCCACTTCACTGAAACATGATTTAATGCTAATCCATTTATGAATATTTTGGATATTAGAGACAATTAACTGCTAATTTATCACATTTGTTTTCTAGATTTATTTTCATTGGAACTCCATGAATAGAACGTTTTTTTTTAATAAATAAGGTCTCATTAATGTTTAGTGAATAAAACACGAGACTTGAAATGTACCAGGTTTCATGAGAATTAAATGAAAACTTTCTGGAAAACCTGACATACCATCTGCATGCATAATAAATATAGCAGTTGGACTGATAAATTGGATAACCAGACTTAGAAACTGAAAATGTACCCTAAAACAGTTTTGAATGAAAATTTTATTTAGTGTACTATTATGAAGATGACTTCTGATAATGCTGCCTTCTTCATTGTCATTTTGTAGTCTTATATCATTTAACTCATTTTGATCAATCTATTGAGTAACTTCATTTATTCTTCCAGTGGTAATTATTGATTCTTGATTCTTCCCGTGCCATTAGATGTCGCATAGGGCTTGAAGTATTTTTCGCCACCAATCTTTATTCTGGGCGAGATGTTCGATTTTATCTAATGAATTTATGCCTGCCAACTTTGCTTCTCTTGTAAGTGTTCTTTTTAGTGTCTCTTTAGGTCTTCCTATTTTCCTGCATCCTGATGTTTCCCATAAAAGAGCCTGTTTTGGAATTCTCTTATTGTCTCTTCTCAACACATGTCTGACATATGTACATCTTCTTTCCTTATTTGTAGATCAAATCTTTGGTTTCATGGCCATTTCTCTTATATCTATATTAGTCTTGAATTTATTCCATCGTACAAAGAGTATTTTTCTTAGGCATTTGTATTCAAAAGCATTTAGTTTCTTTCTCAATCTCATTTAGCTTTTTTCCAGCTTTTACTTGCATAGGTAAGTGTTGATAATACTTTTGAGTTGAATATTCTAAGTTTTGGTTTTCTTGCTTAGTATTTTTTATTTCCATATTTTGTCCATGTTTTTAAAATTCACTGCTGCTTTTGCTATTCTGCTTCTGATTTCTTTCTTTGTTTCACCGTCTTGATCTATATTACTACCGAGATATATATAGTGGTCTACTCATTCCAATGCCTGGTTGTTGAGATAAATATTGTCCTCTGGGGTATTGTTATTTTTCATACTTTTTGTTTAATCCCTGTTGATTTCAAATCCTGTTTTCTCCACTATGGAAGATAAGGTAACTGGGATATTTTGCATCTTGTTGATATTGTCATTTAGGAAAATTATATCAACTGGGAAATCTAGCTCTTCCAAGCAACTCTTGCTACCAGTGGTAGTTACATAACTAAAATATATCATAGAAAATCTCTTATTGTTGAGGGGATCTGATGTGAAACAAAAGTGGAGAAATGTAATCCACAACTAGGCTTAACATTGCCTTGAAAGTTTAGAGCATTGCTTGTCACCAATTTGTGTACAGAAACCACAGTTGCTATGGTCTAAAAAAGTGCCTATTTTCAGGCAAAGGCACATAAACATGATTACATGGGTATTGTGGAAACATTTGTTTTATGTGAAAGACATTTTCTATGTTCTATGACAGACATTTTCTAAGTTATATGACAGATATTTTCTATGTTCTATGACAGACATTTTCTAAGTTATATGACAGATATTTTCTATGTTCTATGACAGACATTTTCTAAGTTATATGACAGATATTTTCTATGTTCTATGACAGACATTTTCTAATTTCTAAGTTATATGACAGACATTTTCTAAGTTATATGACAGACATTTTCTAAGTTATATGACAGACATTTTCTAAGTTATATGACAGACATTTTCTAAGTTATATGACAGACATTTTCTAAGTTATATGACAGACATTTTCTAAGTTATAAGACAGACATTTTCTAAGTTATATGACAGACATTTTCTATGTTCTATGACAGACATTTTCTAATTTTTAAGTTATATGACAGACATTTTCTATGGAAGTTTTTGAAGTACAAGTAGACATGTTTTAACAGTTCTTCCCCTCCTTCAGTTTCCTACTGCTGTCTACTCCTCTTGATCATCTGCCCTTAGAGGGTGTTAAGTGGGTGTGACAGCATTGTGCCACTAGTGTATGGCCTGCTGGTGATATCTGCACTTTTTTCTCTGACACATCCATCTTGATCATGGCATTTTGGGGAATAGAATTGTCTTTCCTCTTCAATCCACAATTCCTTGGACAGTTTTTATAGTCTGTTTCCAGGGGTACCACAGGGAAGTGGAGTACAGTCTGGATCAACTCTGTGGTTCATTGATCCTGATGCATGCCATCAGCTGTGAGCTGCTAGCCACTTCATAGTTGCTGGTCAGCATTTTGGTCCCCATTTTTACATTTACAATCAGAACAAATGTGCACACAATTTAAATTATTCAGTCTCACACGTTGTCTTAAAAGGTTGAGTTTGATTTCAATTGACAGCTTCTAGGCTCACCTGGCCTTAAATGAGCACTAGATTTTTCTAGAAAAATAGAGTGGCCTGTAGTGACATCAATGGCCTGTAGTGATATCAACCTCACAGGTTATTAAATAATGCGGGTGCTAACATGATATTCCCATTTACCTCAAGGCATGGGAGCAACCCTAAACCTTACTCTATCTTAACCTTTCAGAGGGAGTTCCCAGAAGTAGTTTGCATAAAATACAAACTGACAGATGTGATGATTGTCATAGTCCTTCAGTAATAGGATCTGTTAATATAAAAGACCTAGTATTGCAGTACCTGGAGGTTAAACAAGCTCCAACTTTTACAGTAGAGTCCAGAAATCAACATATAATCTGTCACTCACCAAGAGCCAATTTATCAACCTAATGGCATTGTACCAACTTCAACAGCATGGTCTTAACATATTTATATTGTGGCCATAATACTTGACTCATTAATTGATGTATGGACATTTATTTTTCTTCAGATACTATGACAATTTCTTTTCTGGTGAATTCATCTTGGTCAGACACACGTCATTGCTTTATGAGGTTCGTTCTCTGTTTTCTGTTAAAGATTATTCTTCTATGGTTATATTTTCTTCTAACCATACTTCATTTAAAATTTAAGTAGGTTATTAACCATTTTGAAAAAGTTTATTTATTTATATATTTATCAAAGTTCAGTTATTTCCCTATAGACTGAACCCTACATAACTGAGCATCACCATGGACCACATAATAATATGGACAAAACAGATAGAAACAAGTGAATATAAGGAGCCAGAAACCAATTAAATATAATGAAGAAACTAGTAGGAACTGACTGGGAAGCAGATAACAACATTTTGAAACAATTGTACCGTGGGAGAGTTAGACCAGTCCTTGAATATTGTGTTACATCTTAGGCCATAGCATCAAAAACACAATTTAGTAAAATGAGCAGAGTGCAAAACAATTATATACAACTGTATTATTACAGGAGCCATATAAAATCCACACTTAAAGGGAGCCTAGAAGCATTAACAGGTATCCTACTAATGGAAGACAGATGACAAATTAAAGTAATAACAGCAAGCATAAAGGTATAAGAGACCCCTCTAAACTCCATCCTGTGCACCAAAGAATAACCAGCTGCTGCAGGGGTAGCTTAAAGAGGAACAACTTCACAACAGTCTCAAAGGAACAGCACAAAAAGACCCAGTACTGTCTCAAATAAAACCCAAACCCATACATCCATCCAGTCAGCAATATCCCTTCTTGGAGCATATACTGCCAGAGCTCAAAGAAGATATAAAAGAGTTAAAGATAAAGGCAAATCTGGAGAGAAAGCTGATTGCAGAAAGGTACATAGATGAGAACTACCCACAGGACTCTTGGTCTCATGTGTGCACAGATGGTTTGGCTACAGATACATCAATGGAAAGGGGGGGGGGGGGGGAAGTGGTTTTTCAGACTCAATACTCAGGAAAAACTAATTAAAGCCATAGTAAAGTAAAGGTTCCCTCCACGCCTTACTAGGCATATGGGGAATATGGTGTTAGTGACCATGAATATGGTGTCTATGACCACAGCACATTTTTAGAGAGCTGCGATAGCTCAGTGGTTAGTGAACTGGACTACAACGGACAAGAAGTTTGGTTTGATCCTGATTGACGGCTTCCGGGTTCACCCTGCCTTAAATGGGTACTGGATTTTTTCTGGGAAAGTAAAGCAGCACGAGCATAATACCAACCACATTACCACAAAAATCATGTTCTGAAGATCTGTAAAAATTATAGTCACTAACACCATATTCCCTATACGGCACATGTCGTGACGGGGCTCTTTACTTCTTTTACAGCACATTTTTGGGTGATGTGATCAGTATCACTCCAGGCCACTTTTACTTCCCAGAAAAATCTCTGGTACCCATTTTTAGAGGCTGGTGAACTCAGGAACCTTGTTGGTCTGAAAAAAAAAAACTCACCCACTTCTGGGGATCAAACCCAGACTCTTCTGATTAGGAAGCGAGCACATAACCACCCAGCCACTGAGGCTCCAAATTAAAGTCATTTAAAAAAAAAACTATTCTATGACACGTCTTCATATACAACTCTGATGGTGTATGTCGAGGGGCTCTCGATGAGACCAGATAAACAAGGGCTGCTTGGTCAAAGCAGTTGCCAGGACATCTGAGACTCAGGATTTTTATTTAACCCCCAGCAGAAAAATAATTTCCATCTACCGTGGGCTTCGAACACCATACGCCTGCTTTTCAGGCAGTGAAACAGTGATTTTTGCCATACTACCATATGCTCCTCATTAAAGCCATAGCAACATGAAAATTCTGAAGAAGTTATAAGGCTGAAACTAAAGTTCTCAAAGATGCAGCAGAGCTGGCCATCCAATATAAAAGTAATATGCACAAGAAATTGGCAATATTGATGGATATATATCAGTCCTGAAAGCAAAGACAACCCACATGATGTCGAGCTAGATGAGCTAAGAACAACCTTAGTGCAACTATGCCATCATTTTCAGAGAATTTCATGATCAATGGATATCATCAAATTGCAGTACAAGAAAATGAGTATGTTTATAAACTAACCAAAGGAGTAAATACCACAAGAAAACCATCTAGTCAGATATAAATAGTTAAATCTCTTAACACAGGGCAATACCATTAAAAGTAAAAACAAGATGACTAAAAATACATTGAGAGGGATGGATATTATTAATTGTCAAGAAAAAAACCAAGTTATAACACTGTTCTTCTGCACTGGCTACAACAGGATGAGGCACCACTTGTACTCCAAACTCAAGAAAGATACCACCAATCTGTATCACTGCATCCTAGTAGATGTGACAGCAAAACACATTCTACAAGACTGCCCCCAGTATACACATATGTCCTTGAGGAGGAAAACATAGCCTATGCCAACTTCCTTGAAAGTGAAACTATATGGCACAACTGAAACCCTGAAAAGATAGCAGACTTCATATGAGAATCCAGAACTCCAATCAGAATGAGTCATGATCTCAGCAGTAGCAGCAGAAGAAGAAGATCATAGGTATCAAGTGTAGTAGCTTCAATCTTAGTTTTATTTTTCATTGTCGCTTCATGAACATTTTTTTTTTTTTAAAAGTGTTTTAAAAAATATATTTTCATACAAAGCACTGGAAGAAAACTATTAAGTAATTGAGATATTATTTTTATATTTTATCAGTATTTAACATTAAACAAAAATTGTTTTTAGATGAAAAAGAATAACAATGATAAGCTTACATCTCAACAGGTTCACACATTCTTCCGTAAGTGTAATGGCAGAGCCTCTTGTAATTGTGCGGTAGTTGTGAGGTCAGGAGATGACACTGTACTGATTGACCGTTGTGGAGCAGCCATAAAACAAACATATTCATCTATTAATGTAGTGATGTTCTTAAATGGGAATTTGACCAAAGGCTTAAAGGTCATGCGATTCAATGATGGAAATAAATATGAGGTAAGAAGAAGAGCCATTCTACAGTCACAGCATTTTTGATAATCATCATCATCATGTGCCATACCGGCTGGTGTAGGTGATCATGTCCTTCCACAATCTTCTATCTACAGTGCATCGTATCAGTTCTGTTGTTGACTGTTTTCCATGCCATGACACCAAGCTATCTAGTATTTTCTCTCTTTGTCATCCGTGATCTCTCTGTCCTTGTATTTTGTCTGTTGTAACCAAGTAACATCTTTGATAAATATGTGCCATTATTTACTTTAAACAACATTGGTGTTCATTTTCAAAATATTTGTTTACAGTTTCCTCAAAATAACTACATGAAAAGAGAGGAAAAAAAGCTTTGCATATAGGTGATCATTATTTTGAAAATTAGAATACTTTTATTTTGTTGTGTACAATGTATTGATGTACATGTTATAATACTTATGTATCTTACATTTACCTGCCAGTTGCATGCTTTAATGCTTCTGTTTCTTAGATTTACCTGCCAATACATGTTTGGATACTTCTGCTATGCTTTAGATTTACCTGCCAATGCATGTTTGAATCCTTCTGTTTCTTAGATTTACCTGCCAATACATGTTTGGATACTTCTGCTATGCTTTAGATTTACCTGCCAATACATGTTTGGATACTTCTGCTATGCTTTAGATGTACCTGCCAATACATGTTTGAATCCTTCTGTTTCTTAGATTTACCTGCCAATACATGTTTGAATCCTTCTGTTTCTTAGATTTACCTGCCAATACATGTTTGGATACTTCTGTTTCTTAGATTTACCTGCCAATAATACATGTTTGAATCCTTCTGTTTCTTAGATTTACCTGAAAATGCATGTTTGGATACTTCTGCTATGCTTTAGATTTACCTGCCAATAGTAACATTAGTAGCCTCAGTCAGTCATAGTTTAAGGATTTTGCATTTTTCCTAGGGAATGTTATTTTTACTTTTCTTTCGCAGTGTATTCTCTTTTTCTATGAATCTGTCTGCTTCTTGTTTGATTTGGAGCTTTAGAGTATATTTCCAAAGACTGCAGTCTACAGCTATCTCTTCCCAGGCAGCAGGGTTTATATTCAGTCTTTATATCACGTCAACACATGTCTAGAAATCAAAGTTTTGAGCTCCTCCTATTTATTTTTCCATCTGCTAGTTGTCCATAAAGTATATCTTTTGATATGTGACCATCTTTCATATGGTGTATAAGTTGCCAGGCCTGTGCAACCTACATTGTTTGAACAGCGTGTAGATATTCGGGAGGTCTGTGCAAGTGGGGAACTTCATGTCTGTCACTTTGTCCTTCCAGGTGATACCAAGAATACACTGAAATCGTATATGGAATACATTTAGTCTTCTCTCCTGCCATAAATTGTTAATAATTCAGTACTATAAAAAAGGTTACAAATGATGCAGATGTTGTAAACTGCTGCACTTTGTCAGTTTGCTATTTTGCCAAACATGCCTAGAAAGATGGGTAAAGCTGGTTGTAGCTTTATCAATGCACGTATCAATTTATGTATCTAAAAATTGTAATGGATGATGGACCCCTGGAACCTATACTGCTGCATGATATCAAGTTTTTAGTTCTTATAAAGATGGCAGGTGCTGCTTCGATGTCCTGACTGAGTATGTTAGTTTTTTACAAACTTATTGTGAGCCGAAGTCTCTGCAGGAATATGAAAAACAATTTATCATACTCTGGAGTTCTTAATTTTGTGTGATAAATGTGGTGTCATCAGCAAATAAAAAGTCTCTGATAGTGATAAGTCTGATTTTGGACCTTGATTTTAGTCTTGCAAGATAGAACAACAGACGGTCAGATCTAGTATGAAGATAAACTCCTTTGTTCACATTTGAGAATGCATGTTTTAATAAAAAAAGATAACTTTTCCAATAGGGTCAAAGCTTGACACCACTGTGTATGTTGAAGGGTTGTGATGTGCTGCAGTTGTATTGAATGGTACCCTTCATATCCTTAATGAAACGATTTAACTAATATCAGCAAAGTTTTGGATAGCATATTTTAGTTAATATTTTGAATAGACTGTCCCTGTGAACTAGGTAAAAGGCCTTTGTAAGGTCAGTAAAGGTGATGAAGAGAACCTTTTTCTGCTCTGTAGATATTTCTTGAAGCTGACAGAAAAAAATGATCATATTTGCAGATGATCTTCCAGATCTAAAGCCACATTGTGATTCAGTATATACGCATTCTGCTAGCTTCTGCAGTCTCACTAAGATAACTGGTGGTTTTGTTGATGATGCTGAGTAAGAAGATGCCTCTGTAGTTGTAGTCAATTCTATCTCCTTTATTTTTGTAGAGAGTTACAATCACGGAGTCTCACATATCTTGCGGAATGGTTTTCTCTTTCCAGCACTGATATAGTACTTCGAGCAGTGGATGTAATAGTGCATTTTTGTAGAATTTGATCATGTCTGGAGGGATCCTACCTTGTCCTGGCACTTTACCTGAGGCCAAGCTATCAATGGCCTTGCTAAGTTCTTCTACAGTTTGTTCATCGTCTAACCTTTCCATAGATGGGAGACATTGGCTGGCGTTAAGGGTATTTTGTGTAACAGTTTTTTCTATGGAATAAAGTGAGTAATAATGTTCCACCCATCTCCCCATCTTTCTGCATCTGTTATTTTCTCCCTAGTGGATGTCTTTAGTGGGGCAATAGTGTATTTTGTTGGCCCAAGGGCTTTCTTTATGCATCATACATTGCTCTTAAATTTCCAGTTTTAGATGCGCCCTGGATGCTGTTGCTAATGCAGAACTTTGTTTGTAGTCATTTTAAGAGCTTACAGAGTATTTGCTTTAGATGCATGCTTATGATCTAAGAAGACTGCACATTTAGCTTCGATTATGGGTGTCACAATGTGGGAGTTAGCTTTAAAACCAATCGTGAGACTTAAATGTAGGTTTTCCAAAGGTGTTAACCATGATGCTGTATATGATGTTGCGAAGGTGTTCCCATTTTACCTCAGTGCTGCCATGCTCATAAGTGCTTAGTGAGTCCTTGAAGACCTTATTGAACTCCTTGACCAATCCTGAATGTTAGCTTGCTAGTGTCTATGCGTGGTCTCTTCTTTACTTGTCTGGCATAGTGGAAACTCCTGAGCAGTAGCTTGATTTTTCAGCAGACTAGTAAATGATCCGAGTAGCAGTCTGCACTGTGGTATGACCGTGTGAGAATTACAGATTTGAGGAAAGGGCATTTGACAAGTATCAAGTCCAGCTGGTGCCAGTGTTTCAATCGTGGCTGTCTCCAAGATACTTTATCCTGAGACTTGGTTTTGAAAAAAGTATTTGTCATGCACAGGCTGTGGTAGGCGCAAAACTCTAGAAGACATTGACCATTGTCATTTTTTTTACCATCTTCAAAATGACAGAGACAAGTTGGCTATGAACTATGATCTGCACCATTTCCAGCATTGAAAACCCCCAGTAGAACAGTGTGATCTTGTCCTGGTATACTTTTCATGACTTCTGTCAATTTTTTGTAGAGATTGTCCTTGGTTTCAGATGGAGAACAGAAGGTTAGAGCAAATGCGCTTATGAGGGTAACTGGTCCTGCTGTTGTATTAAGGTCAAGTGTTATTATCCGCTTTGATGTATTCTGGCCAAGTGTACCCAGACCTTTTACAGATTTTTTCACAGAAAACCTCACGTTATGTTCTCTGATATCGATCACTGCTCTTTCCTTGCAAATAGAACATGTAATCTGCTTTGTTCAGCATACCTGAGCCTACCAATTGGGTTTCTTGAAGTGCAGTTATAACCACCTGAAGTTTCTTCTGTTCATCATTATGGCTGTCTTTTTGGTGTCATTTATGTCATGCAAATTGTTAAATAGGACAACTTGCATAGTGCGGATATTGCAGCAACCCAATCGTAGGTTATGTTTCTTGTTTTTTTTTTAAATTTCTCTTGTGTCGCAGATGTGGATGGTGACAGTCTGCATTTTCAGTTTCCCTAATTCCCATACACCCAATGGGGAATTCAGGCCATGATGAGATAGTACCTTAGTGGCTGGGGGCTGATTATCTGGTTATCTGGTTATGGAAGACCCCAGTATCACTGCAAACAAATTAAAATCCATAATTGCTCAACCGCCCATGCCAGCGGAATCATCCAAATTAATATCTCATCTCCCAAACAAAGAAAGGTAACTGTAGTCCCCATCGTAGCAATCTCAGCACACGCCAAAAGACATAAGGCAAAACCGCGCAGAAAGTGATCACAGCCATATGATATCATCATTCATCGTAAACAATTGGAATATCCGAAACATGATCAAAACGAATGAGACACACAGCTTACGGTGTGCACAGAGCACTTAACTCAGTAGCTCCTGCAACAAGCCGGCCTTGGAATATGAGGAAACTGCAACAAGGAACACTTTTCATGCATAGTCTTTAATGGTTCCTGCCACCTATCCACTATATACCGGAAGTTCACGTCCTTCTAAAAATGATGATCGTCATATTTTTAAAAAATGTATAGTGCTTGATGATGTTAGGCCATCATTGTTGACTCCAATTCCGAACATATAAACACACAGTTAGTAGTCAGACTATCCCCGTCGCACATCAAACAACAGACCGTAAGAGTAGAGTACGGCCGGCCTAGGGACACACTATGAGCCATTATGATCTAAGTATTTATATTCTCCATGCTATTCCACTTGTACATGTGTAAAAGTATGGCAATTAAATGGGCAAAAAAAGTACTTGAACTCACTTGCCATATAATGAAATAGGATAGTTCATGTACTCACAGATGTTATGTTTCTTCTATATCTTGTATGAAAATATTGGACAAATAAAAAAAAAAAATTTTTTAATATAAATAAAAACAGCCCGCAATTAAAAAAAGATATACGGTTTAAGAAAACTGTTGATGATTATTGCAACAACAATATAAATATATTTCCCCTGGCTGGGGGCTGCTCTGCTTTAAGTGAGCAGCAGCTATCCAATGATGTTGATAGACTTCTCGCATTGTCAGAAGCAGCCACTGGTGTCATGCCCTATGCCAATGGGCAGAATGACTGATAACCAGTAACTGCTGCTTCCTGTGTTGTATCAACACCATTATGGTGAAGCTGGAATGTCTTCTCCAGGGTGTGAAAGTTGGCAGAAAAAAGGAGCAAAGCCCGTTGCTCATGCAACATGTTTCTTCTGCATCTAGAGACTGATCACTTTTCCACTAGTGGATGCATATAGAAGTAGGTCTCCTATGTGCAGAATGGCAGGTGAATTATGCCTAAGCTCAGTGACGTATACTGGTTTTGGGGTCTGGGCTACCGCTGACATAATAAATATAAACACATACATTATATTCAGTAGGCTAACATGAAGTAATATTTGCTAATGACATCACTACATTTTAAATTACTTACTTATTTATATGTAAATTCTATTAATCTTGTTTGGGACGAAAATGACTCGATGACTGTCATTGAAAGTACTGTTGGGTTGGTTTCTAAGTTTCTGAAGGAATGATTTCTCAATGGACAATAATGCCAAACCAGATAAACATTCTTGTGTCTGAGTTGAGCGACAATAAGATTTTATTCTCTTGATAATACACTACATTTGCGTATGGTAAAAATAAAAACTTCTTAATTTTTGTTTATAAACCGATAGCTTGTAGCACTGTTGTTTCTTGACAGTTGAGATGCCTATGTGCCTAAATTAAAAAAAAAATGGTGCATAACTTAGTTATAAATAGGTAAGGAAGTTCCAGTGATCAGACATAGTTTTCACTTTCTATCTATCTATTGACCTTTCGAGCCGTAACCGGCCCATAGGGGGTAGACCAAGATACACCTTCTCCTATATGAATTTTTGTTCTAGCAGTTTTCTTTTAAAGATATTTTATCAAATCTCGCCATCTGTCTCTGTTCTGTGCAAGCAGTTCTATCTCATTGAGGGAGCCGATTCCTGCTGCTCTTGCCTCTCTCATCTCTTCTAATTGGTTAGAGCTAAAAATAACCCATGAAACTGCATTCTGTATAGGTAGCTTCAGCCGTATTCTTTTCGCTGCCTTTTTTGAATGTCAAGGTGGTTAATTTACTAGTGCCGATAGATGAGAAATGTACCTTTAATCACTAGCAGTTTCAATCTACTATCGTAGAGTAGTTTCGGTTTCATTCACAAACATTATAGTGGCCAGAGGAAAACCTTGTTTTAATAAATGCAAACCAAAGCAAATAAATCATATTGGCCTATGAAATGTGAAATAGAATATTCGAAAATTTGTAATATAATTATACAAAAATATAATAAATTATCATTTCCTTTTGTAATTCGTTAATATGTTCAAGGCTACCGGTGGTAGCCGTGGCAACATAGAGAATACGCCACTGCCTAAGCTTGCTATCCATGATCCCATAACTTACATTGAGTCCATAATGAATGAAAAACCATCCAATCCTTATCAATGAAATTGCACAAACATCATCAAAGAAATAAAGACATAAATACTTCTGCCTTTTTAGATTTACGTGCCAATACATGTTTGAATACTTCTGCCTTTTTAGATTTACATGCCAATACATGTTTGAATACTTCTGCTTTTTTTAGATCTACCTGCCAACTGGAACAAAAGTAGTTGTAACTGTTGATAGTATCTTCATTAATGTCATCATTCAAGCTTCCTCCTTTGACTATGGAAAGACTGAAGGTAAATATAGAATGAGATGATTTATTTTGTTCCAGCTTTCTTTAACAGTATAGCAGTCATGCCAGTTTTTTGTTAAGACATAATTTCAACTATTCAACAGTAATAACAAAACAGTGAACTACATATATAAGGTTGTTTGAATGTATCCTACTGATGATGTAAATGTATAGGAAATGCCCTATTTGTCAACTGCTTGTAAGTAGGAGAAACAATTAAAGCGAAAAGCAGTTTTGTTTATTTGAAAAGTATTCTTTCCTTCTTGATGTGTGCATTAAAGAGAAGGGGATGAGCTATTGATTCTGTGTCCATCATAAAGCACAGACACCAGAATGAATCAGCATGTTTGTTGGTCAAGTTTTGGGAACAAGAAAGAATACATTGTGGCAGCTGCCAAACTATAGAAGGAAAAAAACACAGCAAAATGCATTTTGAAAGTTTAACATTTTGACAATATTCATTGAATATCTGGATATGTTTTCATGCTAATAGTTCACTTTTTTTTTCTTTAACACAGTGTAATTTTTACTTATAATTAATTGTCTTTAATGAGTGACTGTGAGCTAGCATATACCAATATCACTACAAATGACTAAGTATAACATACACCAGTATCACTACATCCAGTTATTATCTATAAAGCTCAGTTTCAGAGCTTGTTTGTATTTATATTTTTTTACTTTCTGTCGTACTGCAACTTGACAGTTCTGGAATTCTTTTGTCTCTAGGATTATGTGGAAACTATGACAGTGATATTAAAAATGACCTAATGACCAGCAGCCAAGTCCTAGCAGGCACATTTGATGAATTCTCTTTGTCATGGAGGTAAATAATTTATTTCTTGCCTTTTTTTCTACTTCCTCATTTGCTCATTCTTGTCAGTTGTGCTAATTGCATTTCTTATTAAATATAACATAAGTAAAGTAGTAAAGAGCCCCCGTCACGCCAAGTGGCGTATAGGAAATATGGTGTTAGTGACCATAAATTTTACAGACCTTCAGCACATGATTTTTGGGGTAATGTGGTCGGTATTATGCCCATGCCGCTTTACTTTCCCAGAAAAAAATACGGTACCCATTTAAAGCTGGGTGAACCCGGAAGCCGTCGGTTGGGATCTAGCCCTACCTCTTGTCCTTTGTAGTCCAATTCACTAACCACTGAGCAATCGCAGCTCCCAAATATAACGTGCTTGATGTTTAATCCAAGTAGTGCAGCGAGTGGAAATGTAAAGGATAACAGAAAAAAAAATATATCTGTTAAATGATAATTAAACATTGTATGCAAATATACATCTAAGAGTATTTGAACAGAATTATATCCTTTCTCAATATTTTAATGAAAATAGGAAGTTTAGTGTATGAAAAAAATGTGCATTGTACAAAAATAAAGAGAAGGCAAAGAAGAAAAGAGAAAAGCAAAGATAAAAATAAATTAAAATAGAAAGGTTATTCCCAGTTTATTTTTGTTTAAATTGTGAATGTTTCATCATTATTTGAGTTGAGATTTATCTCAATATCCTGTTTAGTTTATAAGGAATGAGGAAAACAAAAAGGCTACTTGTTAGTCTTCAGATCATCACACATATAACAACTTCCCTTAGGGAAGTAAATGATTTTATTGCTGTCTGCCTTTGCTTTACTCCTATTCAGAGTTTCTAAAGAGGAAACATTGTTCAGTGGATTTTGTGGACATCTGGATATGTTGACAACTAGTCAAAGCTTCTGCTCTTGTCAGAGTGCCATTTCATCACAGTGTAATTCCATCATTGTTTCTTCTGGCTGTCAGGATGGTTTACGAGAGCTCTCAGATGGTAATAACATAATTTGAATTCTCTTTACATTTAGCCACAATTTGTCTGTAGTTTTAAATATTTATTAGTTTGATGTAATTGAAAATATTAAATGAGTAATATGGCAGAGTTAGCACATACAGATTTCTCTTTGAGCCAGGTGGATCCAAAATCCTGGAGGACCAAACCTTATCTGTCATCTTGTGTTTATATAATGTCTGACTGATTGAATGATTTGCTTCTGCTTGAGCTGACACAGAATGCCACGGGTACACTTTTGAATGAACATTACGATGCATAATCTCCATCATCAGCTGAAGGTGACTCAGCAATTTGTGACTGCTTAATGTGCCGTAAAATCTATTCTGCCACCTTTTAACTATTACTAACCAGTGAGTAGTGAGTGTGAAAAGAACAGTTAAGTAATCTCTTATCGACAAAGTAATTTTTAGACATCTCTAGAGTTGTCATCATTCACAATAAATCATAAAACAGACATTTTCCATTACAGAGTATCAACAAAAGTTGCAAACTCCTAAACAGGGAAAAAAAGTGAAATAAATGAAGATGAGAAACACATTTCTAGAAAATCTTTTTTAAAGCTGAATAGTGTTGAACCTTAGTTCTCTACCTCCTCCTGACTCGAAACAGTACATTATAGACAGAATATTGTAGATAACTGTGACCCTGTAGCACACAAATCATGCTAGCCTGTAGCAATCTGACACATGGAAGATTCATTATCATATCTCTGCATAATCAGCTGAGCATAAAAAACAAAACTCTGATGAAAATGAAACATGCACTGGTGAACTTGTGAGAAATCATCAGATGGTTATATTATCTGCGTTATTTGAAACAAATTTGTGTGTGATTATTACTTAATATTTTATTATATTTGTTACATCTTTTCATAATTTCTAAATTGATTTTTGAATCATATTTGTGTTGTTTTATTTTCATCTGATTTGCTTCTTTTCAATTATGTTAGTGTTGTTAATTTGGTTTCAAGATACTGGTTCATGTTAATGAATGCTAGTTTTGGCCTTCAGTTGTAATTTTTGGATACAATTTTAATACTTTTAATTTACCTCTGGTTTATAGGTATTGACATAACAGATGACATTACTGGTAAAGCTTTTCCAGCCACTTGTGATGTTTATTATGAATTTGAATTTGCACCGGATACAAAAGTAAGTATTCAGTTCATACAAATTAGCTTATTTAAGTAAGTTCAAGATATTAAGAGATTTAGGCCTACACATGAAGTAAAATTTGTTTTGCAAAGGTACACAAGTAAAAATGACTGCTCTTTACCTATTGACATAACAAGATTATTTAAATGTTGATGTTAGTTGTTTTATTTAGTAGCATTGGATATAACTAAAGTTGTTATTATTTTATGGGAATCTCTTTCTGTTACATTATATCCATTATCACACATAATCCCTCTATGTGCATTTAATGCACACACCACTCTTATTATTATTATTATCATCATCATCATTCATTCTCAATGAATATAGCCTTAATTTTACTCTGCATTTCAAGTGTTGTTTCTCTGCAGCAATATTGATCAATGTCTATACTTTTCCCTCTTATTTGCATTTGTTATGCTCATATTTGGAAGATGTACAAAAGAGGTGAGATGCAGAATGGCTCAGGCAAAAACAGCTTTCCTAAAAATGAGGAAGATACTATACAATCCATTTTTGACAACAGAAACAAGAAAAAGAGTTCTTAAATGTTATGTAGAGCCAGTCTTAACATATGGATGTGAATCATGGACAATAGGACAACAGACAAGAAAATCACTGGAGTCTGTAGAAATGTGGTTTTACAGAAAAATGTTAAGGAAACCATGGACAGCTAAGAAGAGTAATGAAAATGTTCTGAAAAAGGCCAAAGCAAAAAAGAGAGCTAATTTCCAATATTAGGAAGAAACAATCATCATTTTTTGGCCATGTAATGAGAAGAGAACAACTGGAATATATTGATACAACTGGAAAAATTGAGGGACGAAGAGATAGAGGGAAGCAAAGAGAAAAAATACCAGACAGCTTAAGAGAATGGCTTGGCAGAAGGTAAACAACAGAAATGATAAATAACTGTCGAGATCAAAAGTTGTGGAGAGACATGATCACCTACGCCAGCAGGCCCGGTACTTGATGATGATGATGATAATGCTCATAATTAATTTATCTCAATGTTTCTGAGAGTTTTACTGTAGTTAAGAATATGAACTAATAATTTATTATTGCTAGTGAGAATTTTTTCCCTGTGTGTTACCGGGGTCTCATTATGAGGGAAGTAAAGAATAGTGACACTGTGACCTTCCAGGCATGTTGTAAGAGGCGACTAAGGAGGTTGGTCGATGGCTTGACAAGCTGTCATTGTAAAAAGTATTGTTATGGAAACAGAGCCATAGATTTTAGAAGTAATGATCTCTGCAATATGTGCCATTTTGGCATGCAAGGTTTCTGTTTTTGAGATTGTGGTTCTGCCCTATGTGCCACCTTCGACTCGAAAGGACAATAGATAGATAGATAGTGAGAATTTGAATTAATATTGTTTTGTGAGAATGGGAACTAATTTTTTGTTATTGTAAATAAGAATTTGAAGTTATATTATTTTTACTGTTAGTAAGAATTTGAAATGGAACAAATTTTATATTACTGTATGTTGGAATTAGCGTTTCAGAAAATGAAAAACAACTTATGCAACAAGTCTATATCAATAGCAGTGAGAAAGAGAGTTCATCAGTGCTTTATAGAGCCAATTATGACCTATGAAAATGAATCATAGACAGTAGGCATAAAGAAACAAACAAAAAGATGATTAACTTTTTCCGTACGATCCACCGTATGGTGCACCAAATCCATTTCAATTGCGTACGATCAGCCGTATAGTGCGCCAAACATAATTTTTTTCGTGTAAACCATCAACAAACTGTATTCCTATATTTTAGATTGACTATTTTATATAGATTCCAACACTGGAGAGTTCCTTCCTTCTTCCCCACGAGGTTCAAGTGGAAAGACGTAGTCTAACGTGTGATTTTTTCATTTGGAATTAGTGTTTATCGTAAAAAAAATTGTAAACAAAAATCCGCTGATCGAAATGGCTTCCAGTAGCAGTGATTGTAATGCTAAAAGCCAGTTGATGACGGCTGATGAAGCTTGTCAATTAATTTTTCTTGATGATTCTGATGATAGTTCAGACACTGTAAGTGTTGATAATAACAATGGTGATGACAGTGATCCAAATATTATCAATTTTTCAGTAGAGGAAAATGAAAGTCTCATGTTGAATATTGACAGTGATGAGGAATACATTCCTTCAGAACCAAAAAAACCAAAAGCAGCTGCAGGTAGAGGTAGGGGCAGAGGAAGTGATAAAACTACCAAGAAAGCCACATCTAACCCAACAACTGCCAGGCCTAGCTCATCTAGACCTATAATCCCAGCTGAGTCTGAGTGGTCAGAAATTACAACTGGCAGCACTGAAAATAACTTTCGCTTTCATCCACTGCGAAAGCCAGGAGTTAGTCTTGAGCACCTCACAGATTCTTCCTCTGCATTGGATTTTTTTGGGTCATTGTTTGATGATGAAGTTTGTGAAACTTTGTTATCTAGCATCAATTCTTATGCAAAGAAAAGAACTGATATCAACACTCCTGCACGCAAGCGCTCTGTGTTTGCAAGGTGGCAAGACATCACAAGACCTGAACCTGACAAGTTCTTGGCAGTGCTGATATATATGGGTTTGTTCAAAGCTTCCTCTATTGCTGACTATTGGTCACTATCAGCAGAATTGTATATTCCTTGGATCCACCATGCTTTCAAACGAGATAGATTCCAGGACACATACCACACAATGTTGCACTGTGGTGATGAGGCAGCGGAAGGCAAAGAAAAAATAGAACCATTCATGAATCTTCTCCTTTGCAAGTTCCGAAAAGCCTTCTATCCCTTTCAGGAACTTAGCATTGACGAGATGGTCATAGGCTATAAGGGTAGATGGCAGTTCAAGCAGTTTAATGACTCGAAGCCAAGCAAGTACCACATCAAGACCTTTGGTCTATGCGACGCTGCCACGGGTTATGTTGTCAACATTCTAACCTATTTTGGAAGAAACACTTCCTACAATCCTGAAGCTGATACAGATGGTGGACATGCTGTACAAGTTTTCGACACTTTATTAGAGCATGTTGGCACAGGGCATACAATTTTTGCTGATCGCTATTACACCACACGAAAACTGATTGATCACCTTCTTTTGAAGAAGCAGTACTGTACTGGGACTGTCAATGTTCGTCGTGTTGGCTTTCCGCAGGAAACCAAAACATTATCTCTGAAGCACAGAGCAATGAAATGGTACATGCATAATGATAAAACCAAGCTCTGTGTTGCATTCAGAGATAAGAAGGCAAAAAAAAATGTTGTGATGGTATCCTCTAATGCCAGAGTGCAAACAAAAGCAGTAAAAGATGTAAAAAAGCCAGAAATGATTTATTTCTACAACAGAAATATGAATGGGTGCGACAAACTAGACCAGAAGGTGTCATATTACTGTGTCTTTGAACGCAAAACTGTTAAATGGTGGAAAAAAAATTTTCTTCTGGCTGTTGGAAGTGTCACAGGTAAATGCGTACATTTTATTTTGTTTATGCCGAGCCACTGGCGACAAAAGACTTTTAAAAGAGTATAAGAAAATGTTGATGAGTCAATTGACACAACATGTTGTCATTCAACAAGAAATGAAACTTCCAGGAAGGCAGCCAGAGGCAAACTGTCTCACAAAATCCAGAGGAAGCCGTCACATTGTGGATTATGCCGCAAGAGACCGTGAATGCGTATATTGTTCAACTCCAACAAAACGTGCACGGACTCATTTTATCTGTTCAGGATGTCAAATTCAACCACATCTTCATCCAAATGCATGCTTCAAGGCATTTCATGGACAATAAATGGAGAAAGTGTTTTTTGTGTAATTGAAAAACAGTGTCAATATTGTGTATATAGTGATTTGTGTGTGTGTAGTCAAACAAAAGTGTCAATATTGTGTACATAGTGATTTTTTCCCCCAAAAAGTTGAAATTTCATTTTTGTCACTTGTTGTGATTGTGGATGACAAAATATCAGTTATTGTTATGCTACATCAACCAAACTTTCAAGGCTGCTTAGAGACATATTGATATTTGTTTTTTTCACAAAATAATTTATATTGGATTACTATGACTAGATCTACATGATGGTAAGTAGTCAGTTGTGGTTTTAATTTGATGTTTCAATTTTTTGTTTGTTGGTCGTTTATCTCCAATATTTCTTTTTACATGTTTTGTATCATCTTGGTATTGATGAAATCAGATTCCTTGTTCAATAATCTAAAAATTCATATATAATATGTTAAGTGTTAAATAAATATAAAACATGTAGATTGATGTTTTAAGACCATAAGGTCCATCAAAAATTTTGTCTCTGAAATCTCCTCCGTTGCATTGACAAAAGCCTTCCGTACTGAAAGAGTTAAAGGCCACAAAGATGGGATTTTTCAAAAGAATGTTGAAAATTCCCTGGACAGCTAAAAAGAACTATGAGGAAATTCTCAAAGAGGCCAACACAAAAAGGGAGTGTCTAAAATAACATCAGAAAGAAACAATCAACATTTTTTTGGGCACGTCATGAGAAAAAGAAAGTTGGAATACTTGGTTACAACTGGCAAAATACAGGGAAAGAGAGATTGTAGATGACAAAGCAAGAAAATACTGGAAAGCTTGGTGTCATGGCATGGAAAACAGTCAACAACAGAACTGATATGATGCACTTTAGATAGAAGGTTGTGGAAGGACATGATCAGCTACGTCAACCGGTACGGCACATGATGATGATGATGTTGGAATATGAACTCATAATTTACTACTGTAAGTGGCAGATACATTAGCTAAATGAGGATCCACACCGACATTTCTTTAAACACAGCCAAACAAATCATAAACTCCAGCAGTAGAAAAGATTGGTTGAATGGATGGGCCATGGGAAAAACAGGGAGAGAGCTTTTTAAATACATGACAAGGCTAAACCCCCATGACAACATTAACAACCTAAGAAAAGGGACCAAACCACCATCTTCAGACTGAGAATTGGTCATGTATCACTGAACAACCACATCAATAGAATACAAAGAAAACAAATCCCAGCATGTCCACTCTGTGAACACCCACATGAAATAGTAGATTTAATGTCTAAAGCTCACTGGCAGCAGAACAACAATGGATGACGTGAAAAATGGAACACCTTGTATGATGTACAGGGAAATCAGAAATACCTTCAGATATCATTACATGGCATTGGGTCAAAGGGTGTCAGCTCACAGACTTCTGGATCCTCACAACAACTACAACTACTACTGTTAATAAAAAGCTAACCTCATTTATGCTTGTGATAACATACTGAACTAAAGTGCTGTCATTATGACATTTACTTCTTTATGTAGATGCCTACATGGCCAACACCATCAGGCTGGACTTTGGAAAGTGCCACTCAATTCTGTGAAAAGTACTTCCATGCAAGTTTATCTTCACGGGCCTGTTTAAGTGGAGTCACAGATCTCAATTTTGATGTTGTGAAGAGAGGATGTATTGAAGATATTCAGGTAACATTTTGCAATTTTTTTTCAGTCCTTTGAGTAGCAATAGGTTTCTTCCAAATGTTGGAAATTTGTTGTCAGCTTTAATATAAACATTTCAAAATAATTCTAATCAGTTCTGTCAGTTACTAATTGGAAACACATTTTGTTCTTGTGATTTCTGGCCCATTTTTTCTTCAGCAGGTTTATGTTACAATTCTTGCATTTTTCTTGAAAATATATGTTTGATGTTTAAAAAATGTAAAGACATTGTATTGTGTGCTCATGCCCCAATTTAAACAAATGTTAAAACATTGTATTGTGTACTCATGCCTCTATTTAAACAAATTTTCAGACATTGTATTGTGTGCTCATGCCTCTATTTAAACAAATGTAAAGACATTGTATTGTGTGCTCATGCCTCTATTTAAACAAATGTAAAGACATTGTATTGTGTGCTCATGCCTCTATTTAAACAAATGTAAAGACATTGTATTGTGTGCTCATGCCTCTATTTAAACAAATGTAAAGACATTGTATTGTGTGCTCATGCCTCTATTTAAACAAATGTAAAGACATTGTATTGTGTGCTCATGCCTCTATTTAAACAAATGTAAAGACATTGTATTGTGTGCTCATGCCTCTATTTAAACAAATGTAAAGACATTGTATTGTGTGCTCATGCCCCCATTTAAACAAATGTTAAGGCATTGTATTGTGTGCTCATGCCCCCGTTTAAACAATTATTAACACATTGTATTGTGTACTCAGGGTCTCATTTAAACAATTATTAAGACATTGTATTGTGTACTCAGGGTCTCATTTAAACAATTATTAAGACATTGTATTGTGTACTCAGGGTCCCAATTAACAAATGTTAAGACATTGTATTGTGTGCTCATGCTTTCATTTAAACAATTATTAAGACGTATTGTGCGCTCATGCCCCCATTTAAACAAATGTTAAGACATTGTATTGTGTACTCATGCCTCCATTTAAACAAATGTTAAGACTTTTTATTGTGCGCTCATGCCCCCATTTAAACAAATGTTAAGACATTGTATTGTGTACTCATGCCCCCATTTAAACAAATGTTAAGACATTGTATTGTGTACTCATGCCTCCATTTAAACAAATTTTCAGACATTGTATTGTGTACTCAGGGTCCCTTTTAACAAATGTTAAGACATTGTATTGTGTACTCATGCCTCCATTTAAACAAATTTTCAGACACTGTATTGTGTACTCAGGGTTCCTTTTAACAAATGTTAAGACATTGTATTGTGTGCTCACGCCCCCATTTTTTTTTAAAGGCTGCATTAAAATGTAGTTTTACTTGCCATACATTAAGACAAGTTAAAAAGTTTTTGGCAGAAATTAAACTTAACATTTATTCTTCTTCTTCTTTCCTTCCTCATTTGCTTTTCAGCGTCGAGGGGCATTCTTTAAATGTAATAAATACCATACAATATAACCATTGAAGTATGTCCACCATTTTTTTTTTACTTATGTTAGACAAATATTTACAAGTAAACTCTATTTAATGAAAGCATGGAATGAATTAAACAAAATGTGCAGTGTTCTATGTTACCTTAACCCTAGATTACAGCTATCATTTAAAGTTGTATAATTACTGCTGTGTTTCTGGTTCCAATCCAAGATGGAGGCTTTGTTTTTATTCTTTTAGCTTTGGATGATTGATCGCTCACCCCACAAACCATTATAGTGATACATTCATTGTTATTGAAATTTAAATCTCTACTCTAAAAAACAGCTTTGAAAAACATAGAGAAAAACAGAAACCACTTATTCTAAATTTCATTGATCTCAAAATGGCTTTCAACAGCATACATATAAGCTCATTGTGGAACATACTGAGACAATATGGAATGCCACCAAAAATCATATCTTTATGATGGCTTCTCTTGTGCAGTTCACACAGAGGCTGGATTGAGTGAATGGTTCCAGAGTGAAACAAGAATGTATTATATCTCCCTTATTATTTGGAATTGCCATCAACTTCATCATGCAGAAATGCTGTGCAGGTAGCAAATGCATTGAAAGGACACTTGGATCTCATTTGGAGGACCTTGATTTTGCAGATGACATAGTTCTTAATAGTAACATGAACATGATACAAGAAAAAACAAATGCTCAGTTATCAATGGCTAGGAAAATAGGAATAGAGGTCAACCAAGAAAAGACAAAAGTAATGAAAAACCAAATTTACCAGAAGAAAAAATTTACCTGGAAGAAAAAGCAGTGGATGAAGTAGATAACTTTGAATATCTTTGAAGCTGCACAGATCAAAAAGGAAACACGAGGAGAGAGATTAGAATCAGAATAGCAAGGGTGGCAGCAACTTTCAGAAGCATTGATTAAATATGGAAACCAAAATTACTAAGCACGAGAACAAAGCTCAAGATTTTCAAATCAAATGTGTTATCCACTCTTACTTATGGATCCAAAAGCTGGAAAACAACTAAAGAAATAGAAAATAAACTGGATGCTTTTGAAAACAAATGCCTTAGGAAAATACTTGGTATATCATGGAATGAATTTAAGACATACAAAAATAAGAGAAATGACAAAGCATTCTAAAATATCAACTGTATTCCAGAGAAGAGGGTGGTTATATGTTGGCCATGTTTTGAGAAGAGACAACAAAAGAATTTCAAAGCAGGCCCTCAGGGAACCAGAGGTTACAAGAAAAAGAAGCAGACCTAGAGAAACACTAAAAAGAACACTGAGGCAAAAGGCAACAACAAATATCAGCTTCCTCGCCGATATTTAGCAACTCACCCATAACAGAGTTGTGTGAAGAGATCCAATGTTTATCCTGTTGCTGGGTCTGATGCTTGAACATTGGGCACAAAGATTATTGAATTTCTGCTCTATGTGCCATCTTCTGCTTGAAAGGATATTAGATAGATAGATAGATGGATTGATGGATGGACGGATGGACGGACGGACTGATAGATGGGTGGGATGGTGTGTGGACAGGCAGCAAGCAAGCAGGGCAAGGCAGATTACTACCATGTAGACAAAATATGCAACTTCACAGCTAAAGAGAACCCAGTTAATGTTGACAAATAATGCTACAAATCATTGCATTAACCCTTGTAGAGCATCATAAACATGATTTTAATCATTTAAACAAGTGCAAGGACTTCTATCAGGACCCAAGATTCCATGGCGACATTTGTATTCCCATCCCTCTGTCAAACATTACTAGTTGAGCACTTGTATTTTGCTGATGTTCATTGCCTATCCAGTGGCTTTAAAGATTTGGTTGATGTCTTGCTGACAGCTCACAGGAATTTCATTTGGAAATGGAAAGGAAAAAGCATTTGTGTTCACCCCACCTTTGTGTCAATTTTTAGTAAGGATATTGAGACTTTTACCACAACTTTGCCGATATTTGAGCAAATTAAACAAAAGAAATGATATCCAGTAGGGGTCACCAGCAGGAACATTTAGGAAGGTACATTGTAAGTAAAAAGTAAGTAAAGTACACCCGTCATGCCAAGTGGTGTATAGGGAAATATGGTGTTAGTGACCCTATATTTTACAGACCTTCAGCACATGACTTTTGGGGTAATGTGGTTGGTATTACGCCCGTGCTGCTTTACTTTCCCAGAAAAAATCCGGTACCCATTTAAGGCTGGGTGAACCCGGAAGCCGTCGGTTGGGATCGAACCCTACCCCTTGTCCTTTGTAGTCCAGTTCACTAACCACTGAGCTATTGCGGCTCCCAAGGTACATTATGGGACAAAAAAATGTGTGCATGGAAACTGTCGAATACCAAAAAGAAGAATAAAAAAGCGTTTTGAAGTGGTATTTTTTATGTAGTCATTTTGTAGGATTAATAGGAAAAAAAAATGTTCTTAGACAGAAACACAGCACTTAGTGGGGGAAGAGATGCTAAGTTAATGCACATGGAAAGTTGTAAGAATACAGGTCAAGATAATGAAATTACCTTCAGAGAGCCATCCAAATTCTGTTGCCTTGAATTATCCTTGAAGCCATGGGTTATCCTTTATTATTACTGAAGATCAAAATGCTCTAAATTATTTATTATAAGACAAATATCAGAGCTTGATGAGGAAGGACTTAGTTTATTGAAATCATTCAAATGTCTTTTTACAACTGACACTTCAGGATCAAAGTAATTGCATCTTGATCATTATAATGATCATCACTTGTCGGTCTTTATCTCACAAAAAATATATATTTTACTTCTTTGATGTTTAATTTGACAATTTCTTTTGTGTCATTTTCACCTGGAATGGGCGTAGCTTGTGATATTTATCTTTTCAGCCTAATACATTTGACCTTTGGCAGTGCACTTTTCAAATATGTTCAACATCATTTGGAAAACAGAGAAGACGCCTCATAAATGGAAAAAAGGAATCATTGTTAAGATCCCAAAAAAGGGCAATCTTAGAGATTGTAACAACTGGAGAGGCGTGACACTTTTGTCAGTTGCCTCAAAATTATTCTGTAAAATCATCCTAAATAGAATAAAGGATTCAATAGATACAGTAATGCGTGAAGAACAGGCTGGGTTTAGAAAAGGGAGAAGCTGTCTTGACCACATTTTCACTCTACGACTTATATTGGAGGAACACATTGAAAAGCAAAAACCTTTTGTACTTAACTTCATCGACTTCAAAAAAGCATTTGATAGTATTCATAGAGATTCTTTGTGGAAAATTCTGAAGCAATATGGCTTACCATCAAAAATCATAAATATTATCAAAGACATGTATGATGGTTACACATGTGCAGTTCGAACAGAGGAAGGACTGAGCGAATGTTTCCCAATAGAAACTGGGGTTAAACAAGGATGTATTTTATCGCCCTTGTTATTTGGAATTGTTATGGACTTCATAATGAAGAAATGCTGCACTGGTAATAAAGGCATCGAATGGATACAAGGAGACCATTTGGAGGACCTCGACTTTGCTGATGACATAGTTCTCATCAGCAGTCAGATAAAAACGATGCAGGAAAACACAAATGAACTATCATCAATAGCCAGCAAAATTGGGCTTGAGGTCAATCATGAAAAGACTAAAGTCATGAAAAGTTTAATTCCAACAAGTGACAAAATATACATGGAAAACAAACCAGTAGAAGAGATCGATCACTTTATCTATCTTGGAAGTCACATTGATCGAGAAGGGGATACGAGCAAAGAAATTAGAATCAGACTGGCTAAAGCAGCAATGTCTTTCAGAAGCCTTGAAAAGTTGTGGAAATCAAAACTCATTAGCACAAACACAAAACTTAGGCTATTCAAATCAAATGTACTATCAACCCTTACGTATGCGTGTGAAAGCTGGAAAACAACAAGAGATATAGAAACAAAGTTGAACGCATTCGAAAATAAATGTCTAAGGAAAATACTTGGTATAGAATGGAACGAATTCAAAACAAACGAGGAAATTAGAGAAATCGCCAATCAACCACTAATATCTTCAGTAATAAAGAAAAGACGATGGTCATACGTTGGACATGTGATGAGAAGAGATAATAATCGAATAGCAAAGCAAGCCCTCATATGGGAAACAACAGGTAAAAGAAAAAGAGGAAGACCCAGGGAGACACTGAGAAGAACATTGATGAGAGAGGCAAGAGCAGCAGGAATCGGCTCCCTCAATGAGATAGAACTGCTTGCACAGAACAGAGACAGATGGCGAGATTTGATAAAATATCTTTAAAAGAAAACTGCTAGAACAAAAATTCATATAGGAGAAGGTGTATCTTGGTCTACGCCCTATGGGCCGGTTACGGCTCGAAAGGTCAATAGATAGATAGATAGTGCACTTTTAAGATCAATTAATAATGTACAATTTTAACTTGATATTCAGTTTTTAAAATATGTTGTTTTGCATATACAAAACATATTTACAGCATTCTTTTATATTATTTATCTGTATTTATTTCTCCCCATTATATAATAATATTCAGCTATTTAGTATCTTTTCTCTTGTTATCCTCTATTTTGTTTCTTGTCAAGTGTTATCATGGCTGCATTGATTTTTATTGGCATCTCTCCCTAATTTCTAATATCATGTTCTAAGAATGATACCTGCTTTAGACTGATATTTATAATTGAGCTTCATTTTTACAATGCAAATTCTTACCACATTTTAATAAACGAGTGCTTGAAGTTTGATTTTTGTTCACAACCCATTTCAGATTATGGATAACACAGATTTTGCAGAGACTGCTCTTGCTAACCTCCAGTCACGTTGTCTAATTCATCTACAAGTAGATCTCAAGTAAAAATTGTTTAAATGTATATTGAAAAATAAGTATTCAGGACAAAAAGTTAATAACCGTATTTAACCAATAATGTTAACAAAAAACAATAATAACTGCTGGATTAAAATTTCTATCTAATCTATCTATTGACCTTTCGAGCCGTAACCGGCCCATAGGGCGTAGACCAAGATACACCTTCTCCTATATGAATTTTTGTTCTAGCAGTTTTCTTTTAAAGATATTTTATCAAATCTCGCCATCTGTCTCTGTTCTGTGCAAGCAGTTCTATCTCATTGAGGGAGCCGATTCCTGCTGCTCTTGCCTCTCTCATCAATGTTCTTCTCAGTGTCTCCCTGGGTCTTCCTCTTTTTCTTTTACCTGTTGTTTCCCATATGAGGGCTTGCTTTGCTATTCGATTATTATCTCTTCTCATCACATGTCCAACGTATGACCATCGTCTTTTCTTTATTACTGAAGATATTAGTGGTTGATTGGCGATTTCTCTAATTTCCTCGTTTGTTTTGAATTCGTTCCATTCTATACAAGATTACATTTTAATGTGGATTAAAATTTAACATTGTAAAATAATTATAATATTGGTCATGAAATGAAAAAAAAATATTTAATAAAAAAAAATCCTGCATCAATAGAAACTAATTCAACACTCAGAGGTTACTGGATGTAGTTATGAGGAATGTAGATGGAGAAGGGGAATGTTTGACCACAGCAAACTGTCAAATTTGAAAGAATTTGTGTTTTAATGCAGTAAATTTTACTATGGTATCATAATCTAAGGTTAAATGCGGCAGTTTAACATATGCACATAAATGTTTTTTTATGTTTGTTTTATGTGTATGTGCTTGTATCAAAGTATGTATCTGTTTGCTATACACACACACATACTCTCACTCTCTCTCTAATATTATAAAGAGGCTTGTATTATGGAAAGGCCATAATAATTTATCTCTTCAGTTGGAAACCTAAAATATAATAGGACAATAGCCCTAATGAAATGGGTGATTCCAAAATTACAGTTCTTTGAGTAGCAGGGAAGCATATCTCTCCTAAGAATAATAGGGATTGTTTTTGCAAGAGTTGTTTAAAGGCAATAACATAAACTGGCAGAGAGCATCTCCTCTTTATTATAATGTTCATTTAGAGCTGATATTATTTTCATGCTGATGTTTGCAGAAAAAATGCATGAAGCAAGGTAAACAATTTTTCCTTTCCTTTATTGACCTCAAAGAGGAATTTGAAACAAAATAGGGCAGACCAAGACTCATTAAATTACTGGAGAACAGTGACTACCCACCAACGCTGCTTAAACTTATTGTGTCAGTTAGTGAAGAAATGAGTGTCTGTCTGTACATCTAAATGGCAGTTCATCTGAAAGTTATCACTGCCCTTCAAGATGTGGGAAGGGCACAGGATCTTGACAACCATGAGTCCACTTCACTCCTTCAGATGAAAGAGATGAGAGTTAAGATTGGCACAGCCAGAAATGAGAAACTTAGTTGACGTAAAGAAGACTTATCAACCAACACAGAACTGGAGTCGTCAGTTGCTGGACACTGCGGGACATGCTGAGGAGGGTATCTGTGCACCTGTGGACATGTTCGGAGTGCAATGATAGTGATCCACAAATAACTCAGTAACTCATCTGAAAGTTTTGAAGCCCAAAATGAGGTTGAACAAAATTGTACCCTTGCCCCTATCCTCTTTGGAATCTTTTCTGCTACCCTCTTACACCATTCTCAACACTCCCACTGTGATATCTTACTTGTGCTCAAGTTTGACATACTATTCAATTAAGCTGGTCTGGAAGCAAATAGAAAAACTTCTGAAGCTGTAATAAGTGATCTACTCTTTGTTGATACAGCTCTAGTTGTTCACAACAAAGATACTACTTTGGAATCAAAGGTAGACAGCTTAGTCAAACCATGTGACCCTATTCTCTTTAGCAATATAATTTTTGTCATCTTAACAGATGTTCTAAAACAAGAAATCAGTAGCCAGTCTTATCAGATGTATTTTTTTATGAACAGCCTCTCTTGTAGTTGAATTTGCCAATGTTAATTTGCAGATCCGGCCATAAAAAGGAGCAAGATGCAGTTATACTTTCATGTGTACTGCATTTCTTTTCTCTCCTAGTGCATGTCCTTGATCATTTCATCAAATTCCTTATGAATAATGTTATGCTACCCTTTATTTTTTTCTCTCCATGTAACACATGATCTGTCACCAGATTCACCCAGTCCCTTTCACTGATATAGAAATCCTTCATGGATACGTCACTATACTTAAGTTTTGGTTTGCCTAGTCACCCCTAAGATCTCCATTTATAGTGCATTCACAAATGTTTGTTGCTATTTAAAAATGTATATCTAAGCACTGATGAAGTAAAAATGGGTCTTCTTCTTTGCTTCCTCATTTGCCTTTCAGCATCAAGGGGAGATATAATTTGTGGTCTTTTGCACTTCTGTTCACCTCTACTGCTGTTATGTTTCTTAATTTTTTAATAATATTCTATCAAGCCATCTTTTTCGTGGTCAGCCCTTGGGTCCGGTGTTCCCACAACATGTATTGAAGACTCATGTTGTGTTTTGATCTTTCCGCCTTATCACGTGGCCAAACCATTTTATCTAATGTTTCTTTATGTATTTTACGGCAGGAATTATTTCTTTTTTTTTCTCAGTTCTTCATTTCTTATCTAATCTCTCAGAATGTTTCCTTTCATTCGTCTAACACTTTTCATTTCGGTAGTGATTATTTTTCTTATTGTTCTTGTATCTAGGGTTCAGGACTGGCATTGGTAGCACAACGATGGGATGAAGATTGTATTGTAGAGTGCCAATTTTGTCTCTAGAGTTATTTCCTTGGTGGACAATAGTGATGATAACTGTCCAATGATTTTACAAGCTTTGTTGCATCTTGAATCTACTGTTTGTGAATTCTCGTTTGTCACTAGACTTCCTAGATATTTAAATTTCTCTTCTTATTTTAGTTTCTACCATCTATCATTAAGTTAATGTTCTATTTCTTTTTTGCGATACTCTTGACTTTTATTTTGTTGATGTTGATTTCCATGTTGTATTGTGTGCCTGTGCTGTAAAGATTATTTAAGTGTTCTTGTAGGTCTTCTATTTTTCTATCTGTAAGTGCTTGATCATCTGCAAAATAGAAGTTTGTTAATCTCCTCTGTCTTCGATGGGTTGGCTAACTTACATATGTCATCTATGAATGTAACATAATATTTATATAATTGTCAACCAAATAGCCTTTGTCACAATTTTTTCTCTTGTCAGGTAATTAGGAAAGATTTTTTTTTCTCAAGATATAGAAATATATTGTAATCCCTGCTTGGTTAATATTTATGTGTTTTACGACCATATTGTGTTAGCAACCACCTGGCCATTCTAAATGCACATTTCCGGTTTCTTTTAAGAAAATCATGAATGAACTGGGACATAGTGAACGTAAATTTTCAGTGCATCTAAAAATTACAATGGGTATGGAATACTATTTATGAAAGAGGCAAAAGCAAAAAGAGAGCTAATTTCCAATATTAGGAAGAAACAATCATCATTTTTTGACCATGTAATGAGAAGAGAACAACTGGAATATATTGTAACAACTGGGAAAATTGAGGGTCAAAGAGATAGATAGAAGCAAAGAGATAAGATACCAGACAGCTTAAGAGAATGGCTTGGCAGAAGGTCAACAACAGAAATGATAAATAACTGTCATGATCGAAAGTTGTGGAGAGACATGAACACCTACGTCAGAGGGTTGGTACTGTATGATGATGATGATGATGATGGAATACTATGGGTTAACATTGACAAGAGAAAACTGGTATATCAGACCTGAGCATTTAGTACACTCATACATCAATCTAAAACGTTGGCAAACTATTTAAGGTGCGAGAAAAATTAAACAATTTCCATGAGCACTGTCTTAAAAAAATATTTGAATTATTGAGTTATTTGCGGATCATCATCATTGCACTCCGAACATGTCCGTGGTGTCTCAGATCCCCTCCTCAGCAAATCTCACAGTGTCCAGCAACTGACGACTCCAGTTCTGTGTTGGTTGATTAGTCTTCTTACATGGTCACTAAATTTCTCCTTTCTGGCTGTGCCCATCTTAACTCCCATCTTTTTCATCTGAAGGAGTGATATGGACTCATGGTTGTTGGAGTCTTGTGTCTTTCTCACTTCCCGGAGAGCATTGGTGATGTCTGCCCAATCCTTTGGTTGACCATCCTCTACAACAGCACAACTAGCCAACCTGTCCACTCTTTCATTTCCCCATACTCCTGCATGTCTTGGGATGTAGACAAAGGTGACCTTATGTATTTTTGACTTCTGCAATGACTCTACCCATTGCATATGTATAGAGCCCGCCTCCATTTTTCTTGTCATGCTCATCAAATCATTCAGTATACAGGCATGGGTGTAGTCTTGTGACTCTAACCAGATGAATCACAGATGGTCACAGCCATTACCTCCATTGTCATGCTACTCATGGTCATAACAGATGCACCACTGTCTTCCTTGACTATTCTGCCTGCGAAGTGTGCTGTAATTTCCATGCACTCCTGTGGTGTCGTATTACAGATCCGTCTGTATAGATGATTGTATTTTTCTCATCAGTGTTATCCCCGATGAGACCGGTGATCTCTGAATTGACCATGACTGAGTTCTGTTTCCTACATTTCCTGTAGAGTGGGACAATACACAAGAATGTCCCCCTGAATAACGTAGGCACCGGTATCCACAACTTGCCAGCGTTTATATTGATAAGTCCACAGACCTGTTTGATGAAATCTTCTGCTTGGCCCACCCATGATTTGCCCCTTTTTTAACCTGACACCCTTCCCTGTGTTGAGCTCATGAATCATTGAGTTCTCTTTATCTGCACTTATTTTCAGGTATGCTTTTGCCCTCCAGATCTTGATCGTGTCATCCGTGGTTGGAAAGTCAAGAAGATACCTCATTACTACACAGGGAGTGTCCCTCATACACCTCAAGATAATGCACGTAGCTTCATTCTCTTAAAAAAATAATGAACATACAATGGCAGGACAAAGTATCCAACTCAGATTTCCTGCAACGTTCTAGACTTTTATTTATAATGACACACTAAGGGGATGTATGAAAAGTTTATAGAAGGGAAGTGGTCTGTGGGTAAACCAACACTGAGATACAAAGATGTCAGCAAGGTGTCGATATAAGAATCCCCGACCATGTATGTGGATCAGGGTTCTTCTTGAAGGTTCCCAGTATTTTGAGGAAAATGTCAGAGCACCTATGGATCTGTCCAGATAGCAGAGATGATGATCCTAACCTAGCACCTGTATGCGCACACACACTTACAAATAGCTTTTAAGTCAGTAAACTCTTTTATAATTATCATCAATACCCACTCTTCTATGTATTGTAAGTAACACATCATAGTACATATGATTTTATTACTGATAAGAAGTTATTTTTTTCTGTGCAGATTTTGGGTTACTGAAGTTAACCAAGTATACCTGGATAAAGCTGTCTTTGGTGCTGTTTGTCCAAATGACTGCAACAAAAGAGGCAACTGCAGTAATGGTTGGTCTCTTTCACTATTTAATAAATTAGAATAAAGCATTAATCAGTTTGAGCTTTAGTAAATATGCATTCAAGAGGAGCTCAATAACTCTATGGTTTTGTTGAATTCATTTTAATTTGACCTTATACTGATTGAAAAAAGACATCAGTCTTAGGGCAAAACCATAGGTGGTTAGTTCTTTTCAGTAGATGTGCAAAGTATGTAAAATTCCTTTAGCTTGCAGGTTTATATACACTTCTGATCTGTCTTTCCAGTCAACAAATCACACTTATGCCTAGCTTTCTGATTTTGAGAGTTTCATAGCTACAGGGAAGAAGGGGATACAAGCAAAGAAATTAGAATCAGAATAGCTAAAGCAGCAATGTCTTTCAGAAGCCTTGAAAAGTTTTGGAAATCAAAACTCATCAGCACAAACACAAAACTTAGACTATTCATATCAAATGTACTATCAACCCTTACGTATGCGTGTGAAAGCTGGAAAACAACAAGTGATATAGAAACAAAGTTGAACGCATTCGAAAATAAATGTCTAAGGAAAATACTTGGTATAGCTTGGAACGAATTCAAAACAAACGAGGAATCACCAATCAACCACTAATATCTTCAGTAATAAAGAAAAGACGATGGTCATATGTTGGACATGTGATGAGAAGAGATAATAACCGAATAGCAAAGCAAGCCCTCATGTGGGAAACAACAGGTAAGAGAAAAAGAGGAAGACCCAGAGAGACACTGAGAAGAACATTGATGAGAGAGGCAAGAGCAGCAGGAATCGGCTCCCTCAATGAGATAGAGTTGCTTGCACAGAACAGAGACAAATGGCGGGATTTGATAAATTATCTTTAAAAGAATTGAAAACTGCTAGAACAAAAATTCAGATAAGAGAAGGAGCATCTTGGTCTACGTCCTATGAGCTGGCTACGGCTCGAAAGGTCAATAGATAGATAGATAGCTACAGGCATATTAATCACTGTCTTATTCAAAAATTCCCTCTACTGTTCCCTCAAAGCAAGTCTGTCAGCTATTTGCACTTCCATGGATACCTGAATGACCAGGGTAGTATATTCAGATGAGTTGTTGAAGTTGTTCTGACTATTTGTCAGAAAAAATTTACATTTACATCAAAAATTCAACCACTATATCTACACAAAGAAAATACCATGTGGTAATGGAAGAAAATAATTATGGAGCTTCTTCTAGATATTGAATACAAGTATTGGTGAATATTTATACAGAATCATTACTTTACTTTAAAATATTCAACCATACTCTGTCTGAGCTGATGTGTCAGCTTTGGTCCGGTAGTACCTTCATAAGTGCAGCCGTTGTTAGTTTGTAGTCCAGAATGAGTTTATGATCAGATGGATCATTTCATATATTTAATGAATACATGTAAACTTATCTTGCTGCAGATGTTAAAAAACATAAACATGTTTATGTTGAACTTTGTATTATATTTAAATGTTATTGTGTATTTACTATAATGCTGTTGTTACAGTGTTGCATGTATTTCGACCTGTCACAGAAGCAAGTCATGGACATTTAATGAATACATTGGAGAATCATTGGAGGCAGTTGGAAAGTGACTCAACAGAAGAATGTTGAGAATACCATGAACAGTTAAAGACATAATTAATGTCTATCTTTTGTGGTGAGAAGAGATAATAACCGAATAGCAAAGCAAGTCCTCAAGTGAGAAACAATAGGTAGGAGGAAAACGGGCCGACCCAGAGAGACACTGAGAAGAACATTGATCAGAGAGGCAAAGGCAGCAGGAATCGGCTCCCTCAATGAGATAGAGTTGCTTGCACAGAACAGAGACAAATGGCAAGATTTTAGAAAATATATTTGCAAAGATTGAGACTACTAGAAAGCAAAAATTAGAAACAGGGAAAGAGTATCTGAGTCTATGCCCTGTGGGCTGACTATGGCCTGAATGGTCAATAAATAATAGATTGATAGATAGATCTTCTGTAGTCTGTCCTAAAAAGAGAAAAATTGGAGAACATTTTAACAACTTAAGAAAAGAGAGACAGAGAAAAACAATGGAAGAGAATATAAGACAGCCAATGGCCTGTTGAAGAAATAAACAAACCATTAGAACTAAGGAAACTTCGAACAAGGATGCTGGAGGGCCATGATTTTTATGTCTTTGAGCATGGCATTTGATGATAGCAATAAAGTTGTAATAGCATTGTCAACATGGTGAATTGTTAAGTGCATGAATTATAAAGTAAATATCCAATGTTGCAGGTGTTTGTATCTGTCAACATGATTTTGCTGGAGCTGATTGTGCTATGAATTGGAAAGTTCCACCAGAAGTGACTGATATACCTGCAACAAGATTGTGTGACCTAAACATGACCTCCTGTCCACTTGAAGTCTATATCCATGGCAGCAATTTTATTAACAATGTTAACCTGAGCTGCCGCTTGAGACAAATTATAGTATGATCTTTTTTTATTGTTTGTGCACATTAGAGCTGATAGGGTGTCCGGTTAGCGCAATCGATAGGCGGTTGGCTTACCACTGCAACAGCCGGGGTTCGTACCCTGGCGAGGACACCTGGGTTTTACTAATTCCATAAAAATTAGTACCTTTGAAGTCGGAGTAAATCTGCCTGCATGGCGAGGGGCATCCTGTAATGGGATAAAACAGACTTTACACGCAAAATTCAGTCCCACAAAATTGAGTGGGTGGGACTTCGTCAGAGGTCAAAGCTGACGAAAGCGAACGAAACGAATTAGAGCTGATACATAAAGAAGTATAAATGAGATTAGATTTTGTGTGAAAATTAGAGAAAGTTTAAGTACAATTGAAAGTAGTTTATAGCTCATTGTAATGTTGCTATAGTTAAGCATACTGTAATTGTTAAACATTTTATTTACCCTAAGCAATAAATGTATTTGATTACTAGGAAAACTGTGATTTATATGCCTATCTAAGTTGATTCTCCAACCACAGAGCATAAACATTAATTGGCGGAGATCTGGTAAAAATAAAAATTGTTTTATAAATTGTGCACAGCCAGCAACATACAGCCTTTCTCTTTTCTGTTTTCATTGGCCGCTGCTCCTTTTATTTGCTTGACTTGGTCATGTTTTGTATGTTTCTATGTCTCCATCATCATTGAGTGCCGTCTCCACATCGAAGGTTGGCTACCATGGAGCGCCATTCCACTCTGTCTCTTGCTTTGATGGTGCAGATTGTCATAGGCTGACTTGTCCATAGTTAGAATTTCTCTCCATGGCTTTCTTTGGACTGTTACGTGATGAGGCTCCAATCTCTTTCTATGTCTCCATTAACACCAAATACCTACCAATAGATTAGGATAACTGGGGAAAAAAATAATATTGCTTCAGGTAAGCACATACTTTGGTGTCACAATGACCTCAGTTCTTTGGATGATGATGATGATTTACTAAAACATTTGCTTGTGTGTGTATGATTACCTTTGTTTGTTAGACAGATGCATTTAACAAATAAGTGAGAAGATCTAATATACCAAAGATGGATGTGTCTAGCTGAAAGGCTCAGTTATAGCCTTTGCCCTAGATTGGCGATACAACACATCCATACCCAATTAATGGGTGAATGCTAAGAAGCTGATCTAACATATCAATTTGACCACATTCAGGACAGACCCATTGGTGCTTAGCTTTTTCTAGCCAATGATGGAGAGTTTGCGTACTGATATTTTCTGTAATTCACTGGTTAGTGTAGTTTCTATAGTTTACATGTTATAAACATTTCTGATCTCCCCTTTTTAAGTCATCCTGCTCTACTTGTACTCACTTTGACTCACCCTCTCTGAGCCTTATAACTATATCTCTTTGAACCCATCAATTTAAAAAAAAAATATTCTTTGAGAGACTTTAATGTATCTTTCTTGTCAATTTCCCCGCCTTCAAAAAAGCAGGTAGGCTCTCTTATTATCATGGACTCACCTTGATTCACAGGGACAATAGAAAATAATTTATTGAAAGTCAGAGGATGAAAAATATTAATATCACAACACGGAGGCATCAGTTATTAGTGATCATGAGCATTAAATATAATCTGTAATTTTATTGTCATATTATCAAGATATAAATCTCTGCATTGCTTATATATTTCACACTTCTCAATAGCTTATTTAATCATGTTCATATCCACTAAGTACTGTAAAATAAATAGTGTTTGAGCAAAACTATTATCTATAAATATTATCCTAATTCACCATTCATAATTTGGTTAAATTTATTATTAAAACCACCTGATGATAATTCTTTTGTTAATGAAAATAATTTACAATTATGTTAGTTTTATTCTGATGGTTATATTGCTCGTCCTTTGAGAAGTGATTCTTATAGCTGGTTATCTATCATTAATCTTTCTATTATCCATCAATGAAAAAAATTAATTAACATATCATTTTAAGAACATAAGTAAGAGAGATCAGCATTGTTGCAAATAAAATTAGAATGGCATGCTATTTTAAAGCTTAGTTTAATTTGTCTTAGGCAATACAGTAGATAGTATTAAACAATTTTATTACAGATTATGAAACCATCCATGAAAGTTTCAGCTGAAATCATTACAACAACTGCCACATTTATAAACTTCAACACTATATCCTGCAAGACCCCTGCACTCAGAAGTTATGCTATAGCAGTCACTAACAATGGACTCACCTTTAGTCAGGAAAACAACTACTACATCTACAACTCTTTATGTGTTCAATGCTCGGTTGCCTCAGAGTCCTGCACTTTAGTGGTAAGTTTAATTTAATTTCAACTTTGAAAGTATTACATGGAGACTATTTTACATGGGGAATATTTTAGAGAAAGTGGTAATCGCTATAACTGAACATGGTTATACATTGTCTGTTCTTTAGAATAGCTGAAGAATGATTCAAAATGTAAAAAAAAGATGTCTTTCTCCATTATTTTTTAATGGGAAATGTGTGGGGGAGGGAAGGTTGTGTAATTTGTATTTATCTTTTATTGTTGGTTATGCTGAAAATCAACAACAAAAAATCACTGAAGGCTATAGAAATATGGTTTTATAGAAGAATACCATGGACAGCTAAGAAGAGATATGAAAACATTCTGAAAGAGGCCAAAGCAAAAAGACAGCTAATATTCAATATTAGAAAGAAACAATCATCATTTTTTGGCCATGTTATGAGGAGGGAACAGTTGGAATATATTGTAACAACTGGGAAAATTGAGGGACGAAGAGATAGAGAGAAGCAAAGAGAAAAGATATCAGACAGTTTAAGAAAATGGCTTGGCAGAGGGTCAACAACAGAAATGATAAATAACTGTCAAGATCAAAAGTTGTGGAGAGACATGATCACCTACACCAGCTGGCATGGTACTTGATGATGATGATGAAAATAACTATAGGGGTTGGAGGTGGAGAAAAATGGTGTCATTCTAATGATGTTTATATACAATTTATGCTGAGATAGAGATTTACAACACAACTGAAGAACATGTTTGTAAAATTGTTTATTCTTCTGGATAACTGAAGAGTTATGTTCATTTAGGATCATCATCACAGATCTCTGGACACATCCATATGTGTTTTGTTCTCCTGAAAATGTTCATAAGCACACAACAAATTGCCAGGTCGGTGTTGGCTGACAAATTCTCTTATTCGTGCTGAATATGTTTGGAATCTGTTTGTATATCTGTCTGCCTGCCTACTTACCTGCCTGTCTGTCTGTCTGTTGTCCATTCAAGCCAAAGATGGCACATAGGGCAGAAATTATAGACTTGTGTCTGATGATTTTTCAACTGTTTCAACTCTGAACTTGCACAGGACTTGTATTGTGTCTTGCCACACATTGCTCTGTTTTTGCATGTTGCTTGATCTCAGCGAGGGAGCTGATGCCTACTGTTGTTGTCTTTTGCTTTATTGTTCATTTTAGTATTTCTTTATGTCAGCTTTTTCTTTTACCCTCTGGTTCTCCTTTTGTGTTCCTATTTCAACATTTTTTTTTCTCATCACATGGCCAACACATGACCAACACATGACCACTTTCTCCTTTTGATTATAGTTGATATTTTTGGATGCTTTGTCATTTCTTATTTCTGCACTAGTCTTGAACTAATTCCTTGGTATACAAAGTGTTTTCCCCAGGCATTTGCTTTCAAATGCATCTGGTTTATTTTTCGTTTCTTTAGTTGTTTTCCAGCTCTTGCATGCGTAAGTAAGGGTAGATAACACATTTGATACTCCTGAGCTTTTTGTTTGTGCTTAGCAATTTTTTATTTCCATATTTTATCAGAGTTTCTGAAAATCATTAATTTTGCTATAAAATAATATATAATTGCTATTTTGATTCTAATTTCTTTATTTGTGTCCCCTTCTTAATCTGCCCTCGCTTCCTGATTAGAAGGGTCTGGGTTTGATCCCCAGCAGTGGCAGATATTTTTTCAAACTGACAAGGCTCAAGGGTTCACCCAGCCTTTAAAAATAGGTACCAGAGATTTTTCCTGGAAGTAAAGGCGGCCTGGCGTGATACCGACCACATCACCCAAAAATGTGCCGTGGTCATAGAAAAATATGATCACTAACACCATATTCCCTATACGCCTAGCAAGGCGTGATGGGAACCTTTAGTTTTTTTTTTACTTCTTGATCTGTGTAGCTTTCAAGATATACAAATGTTGTGAATAATTATATTAAAATTTATATTAATAATTTATGTATAACTGTTAAACTAATCTACTGTTTTATAATTAGTTACCTACACAAATACTCATTTAATTTGTATTCATTAAAAATTAATATGGCATGTCTGAATTTCAGCAAGACACATGTTACATCAATGACACCTGTTATAGCTTTGGTCAACAGTCACCAAGTAATAGTTCTCAATCTTGCCAGCCTGTAATTAGCCAGATAGCTTTCTCATCCACTCAGAGTAAGTGGAATTGTTTCTCATCAGCTGTATAACTAATTTAAAATAAAATAATGAAATTGTCATAATAATTATCATATTTTCATAAAAGAAGCATGTTGCTGTTTGCATATGCTGATAAAGTCCCAAGGTACTGAAATTTGCATGAATTTTCCTAATTTTCACAATGACAGCCATGTGTTGAATAACATGAAGGCAAATTTTCTGATTTCAGGGGTTAAAAAAAAAAGTAAAGTACCCCCGTCACGCCAAGTGGCATATAGGGAAATATGGTGTTAGTGACCCTATATTTTACAGACCTTCAGCAGATGATTTTTGGGGTAATGTGGTCGGTATTACGCCCATGCTGCTAATTACTAATTCTAATTAATCATTAGAATAAATCAGGTAGATGTTATGTTAAATTTATGATTCTCTAGTTTTGAACCAGTTAATTTCTTTGTTTTCTCAGATTACCCAAATGTGAGAACTCCCATTATCTCCACTTTTGTTTTGAACACATCTCCATACTTTCAAGTTACTTGTCGACTTAATTCAGGTCAGTTATCTATCAACTTATATGCCATTGTTTCCATCATATCAGGATATTAATGTTCATAATTGTTTTTTTGCTGTAATTTTCTTTTTAAGAAATGCTTGATTTGTATTGCTATCACAAAAACAACATTCCAGACTGAAATAAATAAGAGATATGAGAAACTAAAGCATGATATCTTTTATAAAATAGGACAGGACCCACAATTCAAACCAATTAGAACTGATACAGTGTTTTGATATTTTCATAGTTGTTACACATAAATCATAACAACGCACTAACAATGTCTTGACATTTCACTTGTAGTCAATAATCACCGACTATGAAATTTTGCTTATACAAATTTATTAGATCGTTGGTTGTACAAATGAAGGTACTAGTGGAGTACATCTAAAATTACAAGTTCTAATTCTAAAATTACATGTTCTTAGTCTGGATATGCTCAAGAGGTTAACTCCAGTGTTTATTGAGGCATAACTTAATACATATTGTCTGTGACATTTCTAATTCTATATTTCATTCTATCATAATATTACAACTTGTCTTGCTTTACACTTGCTATTCTGCTAATGCACGAGGTTAAATACCTCTGTCACATTTGCATAATTTATTGGCTTAGTTGCTGTCTAGTAATCTCTCAGTCAATGGTGGAATACAAGGTTCAACTTTGGATGACTTCTGTGCCAAATTTTGAAAAATAATCTCCATCTTGGCATTTTAGTTAACCTCTGTGTTTTAAAGAGAATGCTAACATGAACCATAAGAGTGACATCTCTCTCATAAATTTAACCAGCCCCTAAGTTCGTTTATCAGTCTAATTTCTGGACTGGTGACAGTCAAGTTAAGTTTACATCTATTCACTCACCTTTCCAATAACAGCTAAAATTTTCCCTTTCCAAAACTGACTTCTGTTCTTCTATTTCTGTGACTGCTTTATATGTATGATACTGATATCATCTCCTTAATTTATGGAAAACTAATAGCATATCTGACCCAAGCGATATATATATATATGTTACTATTACAAGAACCAACCTCCACCAGTCTTTTAAAATAATTTTTTACATTAATTTAATTTTCAACTTCTTAACATTGGCCCACACAAAAAAAAAGTGTGAGAAATAAGATCTAAAGCACTGTTGAAGACTGAAGAGTACATGTAATTGAAAACAGCATCAAGCTTTACCATTTCCCAACAACAGAATGAAAAAAGAAAAAACTAATATCCTCTTTGTCTTTTTTTCTTTCTGAAACAGGTTTTATTGTACAGTGCCATATTGCAATGAAGCTGTGTCGTTTATGTGATTTGGTCCAGTACATCTTTGCCATAAAATATTTTTTAGAACAGTTTTGTTTTCACATAGATTTCAATTCTCCTGGACAGACAGAGTAGCTTGATTCCAGATCAAGCCTACAGAGATAGAGCAACATCTTGGTCAGCTTTGATTCGATAGTTCAAACACAAGCAGCCAACAATGAGTTGCTAATTGTTAACATTCTCTGCAATTGGGTCTTTTTAAATGTCTTTGTTGATATAACTAATTTGTACATAATGCATAACTCTGCTTTTTGCCTTACAGCTGATGAATGTCGCAAGGATGTTGTGTATGAAGTCAAGTGGGAGAGAAATAGTACTTTTATCAAGACAGAGATTTTAGCATGTGGCAATGAAAGCATTGTCATTTTGACAGATATCACTAATTTTTATCTTGGAGAATATGTGAGTTAGCTCTCATTCTTGTTCTGTAGTTTATATTTTCTTGATTTTGTGATGGATTAAACATATTCCATTACATTTTTTTTTTACTTTTAATTATATAAAACAGTAAAACAGTAATTATATAAACTTATGTAAAGCAGTTGTTTTTTTATTGGTCGTGTGTATGTTTGTGTGTGTACATGTTTATGTTTGTTTATTTTGGGTATGTTATAAAAAAAAATAGTTCAAGAGATGAAGATTATTCAACAGTTTTGTAGGTGACACCACGTTGAATACAAGAAACACCCCAAATATATTATTTGTTGCTGCAAGAATAACCATTTTCTACCATCCTACAGCTTCATCTATCTCAACGTTAAGCATTAATTCTGAAGTTAACAAGAGAATCTCCATAGTCAGTGCTACATACAGTAGATTGTGCAACAGTGGATAGGATTTAGATTAAAATTAGCTTTGTTTCAAAAAAAGAACAGTCTACCATTCTGTAGTACATACTATCCTGTTGCACACCCTTGCACAACTGTTTGTGCTGCGCTCTTTAGATGTGGCAGTCTAGGTAGGAAAATCCCTCAGTAATAGAAGGTCTTGTTACTCTGTAATATTATGTAATATTAACAAGTCGATAAATTCCACATTTATGTTCAGATTCGATTATATTGTTACTGTCACCATTGTCTTTGTCCAGTGCATAAGTTTGCTAAAATAACAATAACATGGCAATCCAAGCATTGGAAATTTTAAACATGTTGAGTTCATTTAACCTAACCCATGGATGTTACTTTGTATGTGACAGACACCACATACACATCTAAATAACTCACCCACATTCATATATATATATATATATATATATATATATATATATATATATATATATATATATATATATATATATATATATATATATATATATATATATATATATATATATAATATAAAATATGATTATATAGCACAAATGAGGCCCTTAAAAAAAATTATGACTTTCATTTTTGCTCACTGAAATGATTAACTGTATTGTTGTATAAACAAATGTAGTTCCTAAGTGTTAATTTGAGAAATTAACCCTTAATTGTGACATCTTTTCCGTGCATCATGTATACATATTTTTGTAAAAATTACGAACATTAATTGTTACATTTAAAGGTTGGAAAATAAGATTATCTTTGAACTTTTGCTACACAGCTTTGTGTTTACCCAAGAAGAGACACTGGAATCAGATGTGGTAATCATTTACTGGCTTAGGTTAGATTTATGATCTGAAATTCGAACACATGGAACTGTGGCTATCGGAGGTGTTACTTTGACTATTGATACACTGGCTATCAGTTCATCAATCCAACTGTATGTTCGGTTTCCTTCTAGCATCGTTCGCTGCATATCCCATATTACAAAGGTTTGTTTAATGTCTCACCAACAACCAAAGAGATTTTTCCCCGTCATAATAGAAAAAAAAAAGAATTTTTTTTAAAATAGGCCAAATTTATATTTATTTTTAAAAAGTAGCCTTGTTTTTACAATAGCATCATACTTTTTAATGAATGGCATGTTGGTGTGTGAAAAAAAAAAAAATCCAAAATTAAAGGAAACAAATCCAACACTCAGAGGTCACCGAAAAATATATTGAGGGGAGAAATGTTTGCCCATGTCAAATTGTCAAATTCTCAGAATGTTTATTTTGCCGTTACCAATTTTATTCAGGTGTCGTAATTAAGGGTTAAATGTGCACTAGGCTAAGCAGATCATAATAAATTCTTATACATCACTTATGGTCACCGGCGTGGCAAACACAAAAACAAAGATCTACTTCAAATACAAATTTCACAAAATTGAAGTACTGAAAAAAATTATGACTTTCACTTTTGTTCACTGAAATTATGAAATTGTATTGCTGTATAAACAAATATAGTTGCTCAATGTTAATATGATAGATTAAATGTCATGGTTGTAATTTAAATTATATCATCGTCATCAAGTACCGGGCCTGCTTGCATGGTGATCATGTCTCTCCACAACTTTCGATGTCGACAGTTATTTATCATTTCTGTTGTTGACTTTCTGTCAAGCCATTCTCTTTAGCTGTCTGGTATCTTTTCTCTTTGCTTCCCTCTATCTCTTCGTCCCTCAATTTTCCCAATTGTTACAATATATTCTAGTTGTTCTCTTCTCATTACATGGCCAAAAAATTATGATTATTTTTTCCTAATATTGAAAATTAGCTCTCTTTTTGCTTTGACCTCTTTCAGAACGTTTTCATTACTCTTCTTAGCTGTCCATGGTATTCTCAACATTCTTCTGTAAAACCACATTTCTACAGACTCCAATGATTTCCTTGTCTGTTGTCCCTTTGTCCATGATTCACATCCATATGTTAAGACTGGCACTACATAAAATTTATGAGCTTTTTTTCTTGTTTCTGTTCTCAAAAATGGATTGCACAGTATCTTCATCATTTTTTGGAAAGCTGCTTTTGCCTCTGAGCCATTCTGCATCTCACCTCTGTTGTACATCTTCCGTATGAGGTTAACAAAGTTCCCAAATATTTAAATTCATTTACCTGTTTTAATATTGTTCCACTTGTCTTTATTTTGCACTAAGGTCATGTCTTTTTCTTTGTTGTTACCATTACTTTTGTCTTTTTGCTATTAAGGCTGAGTCCTTAAAAAAATTATATCGTCCTAGTGTAATATTTCAGGGAGTGGTTGGCTAGACAAATATTCAGATCAGACTTTGTGGAAACGAATTCCATTTTTGACATCAAGATTGCCTAAAACTAAGATAGACTTTATAAATAATACTCGTGGTCCCTTATGAGACATGGAAAGTATATAGGAAAGATATCAAAATCTGAGTGACTTGAGCTGTCTTTCCATTTTACTCAGAATATTTTACTCATATTTACATACTCTTTGTGTTGCTGTACAATGTAAAATAACTCACCCGTCTTTCTTATTGTCCCATGTAAACTGGCACTTATTCACAGCTTGTGTGTGCAGTGAAAGGCAGATTTTCTACAGATGTGAACAACAAAACATCCCCTCCTTGGGTCTACAGCCAAGTGCTTTCATCTCAAATTGTGGTAAGTATGTGATGGCATGTCTTGTTCTTGTATATCACCATCATAACTATCCTCCTTATACTCAGTTTATTGTGCTTTAATAACTTGCAAGATCTCAACACCATATCAAACTCTGTAGTACTGGTATATGTATCTTCAAAAACTACATGCATGTGCATGCACACACACAATCATAGCTGAAGTATTTACAATAAATGAGGGAAAGGTTATAGGAGTGTGACACATTGATCCTCTGCAGAGAAAGGCAGTCTAAATCTAGGCAATAGATAAAATAATCTTCTGAAGAAAAATTGGTACTATAGTTCAAGGAGCATAACTCTACTTCAATAACTTATGTATCACAAGCAAAACAGGAAGAATAAACATAAATAAAATATAAATCCTTTTATGAAATGTGTGAAATGTGCACACTAGAAAGATAATGTGAAAATGGCCAGTGAAAGCTAGTCATTGGTTACACAATGCAATGGGACAGATGGATACGCAACTATGGTTATATTTGTGTTAGACTAAAGGAAAGAAGGCTTGTGAGCAGCACTGTGTAATAACCAAGATGACAGAAGGTTATATATTGAGTTATTGAGTTATTTGTGGGTCATCATCATTGCACTCCGAACATAGACTATATATTGTACCATACCAACAAAAATAAAGCTGCAGGGCTAAGGTAATGAGGTTTCATCAATTTCACCCACATTATTCTCTCAGTTTTGTAACATATTTGATAGTTATCTTCACCTCTTTACTTACCTACTATAAATATTGCTGTTTTATGGAATCTTCACATTTATCACATTCCATGAAAATTAATGGACTTTGTATGTGTATAGAATGCAATAATAAGAACATTATTTTTCTATGCTGGAATTAATGTCTTTAACTGTAGGAATCAAAGTTCAACAGACTCTCCTCCCTGTATGTCAAGTGACAGCTATGAAAAGATTGATGGGGTGGTTTTATGACAAAGAAAGCTGTAGTAGAAAACTATAAGCATTCAGACTTTATCTCATTTATTTTGAAAGATTGTGCACCCATGGGCCTTTCTTTTTGTGCTGAGGTAAATTTTTGTAGTCACTAGACAGCTATGAAAGCTTACAGTGATAAACTTGAATGTACAATTTAATGTCTAATCATACAAACATAACAGGCTATGGTAAAACTGAGTCAGTAAGCACAAATATTAACAAAAATATGTGTTACAACTTGACGCGTAAAAAGCAGAACAAAACTGAATGTTTCAACATGAAGTTTTCACCAGCAAACTAGACAAATCTAAACAAACAAGGAAAATGTATAATATTAACCACATTGAAATAATTGTAATAGTACTTAACACTATGTAGGAGAGAAGGAAAACATGTACTATCACAAAAATAACATTCTGACTGAAAAAGCAAAAAGGATGATTAAAAGTTTAACTAAAAACTTTAATAGTACTAAATACACTATACTATAATATAAACATAATATAAGCTGCAATATATACTATGTCATCATCAAGTACCATGCCTGCTGGAGTACATGTTCTTTATTATTCTTAGATCTTTGCTGTCTACGTTTTTGCCTTCTAAAATTGTGATTATTTCTTGGTGCTTTACTTTGTCAAATCTTTGGTATAATCTATGAAACATATATATAGATCATATATAGATATACTATGTATCACATTATAAAATAATATGCAAATACAAATTTAATCAAACTAAATACTTGAATAGTTCAAATATTTAATTAAATTTTTGACCCCCTCTTAGGTATTCGGTCGGGGTAATATGATAATGATAGGTTGTGATTTCCTTCCCTTCTGCATATAGTTAAGAACTCTTTCAATTAATTCTTTTCAATTAATTATTGTGCGTTTTTTTTTCTTGTTTGTTTTCTAAAAATATTTGGTTTTGTTCAGTTTTTTTTTAACCGTAAAGCTGCAATATATATTTTAAATAGTTTTTGCTAGCTATGACAGCTGTTACCATCTTAATGAACAAGTTATAAACACAAATATGCATCCATAGAAGCAATCATTGCAAGTTTCAAATAAAAAGGACAAGTATCAACCTGTACCATAATCACTTTACTTTGTCTTTTTTTACCAGTAAGCTTAAAAGGTAAGTTCTACAGTTTCAAGTTAAAACTGTATTGACAAAATTATTATTCTGCAGATTCAAGAAACAAAACTGGAAGTCACTGAGGGAGGCAATTCTAGCAAGTTTTATGTGTCATCTCCCTTCCCGCCTGGATTCTTCTGTAGAAACTTGAGCTCCTGGAATAATTGTAGTATTGAGATAGCTGTCGTGGCTATACAAGAACAAACATTGGAGTGTCAAGGACGGAATCTTGTATGTTCTTTTTCTTTCTCATGGCTATCTAGCTAAAACAAGTTAGTTTTAAGAAGAAAGCTGTCATCCCATTTTTAATTTAGAAAGCTTAAATCAAATATTTTGTAAAATTAGAAAAAAAAAAATTACAATCTCTTTATTTTATATTGCTTTTGTTAAAAAAAAAAAATAAAGATCCTTAAAACATGCAGTTAAGGAAAGAAGATGGACATAGGTCAGACATATGCTGAGAAGAGACAACAAGAGAATTCCAAAACAGGCTCTTCTATGGGAAACATCAGGGTACAGAAAAAGAGGAAGACCTAAAGAAACACTAAAAAAGAACACTTATAAAAGAAGCAAAGCTGGCAGGCATAGACTCATTAGATAAGATTGAACATCTCGCCAAGAATAGAGATGGGTGACGAAAAACACTACAGGCCCTGCAATAGTACAGGCAATGTCTAACAGTACAGGAAGGATGAAGAAAATTTACAAATTTTCATTATTTCGTTTCATTATTTCAGCTATTTGTGTTATTTAGAAATGATGTCAAAATGTATATGTGAAATATTTTATTTTAATTTAATTTAATTACAAACATTATTTTCTGGAACACATTAAAGTTCTGTCTAGAGAAGAAGACATATGGTCACAGTGCTTGGGGGGAGGGGCTGGGTGATCTAGAGGTAAGTTGTCAGCCTCAGGATAAAAAGGTTCTTGGTTCAGATCCTACCAAATAAATTTTCACTTTGAATCCATCATTTCTTTGTGGCTTGACCCTCTATTAGTTTCTATTCTATTATGAAATCAGTTTCATTGCAGTTGGGGCATTCCAATATGCCCTCCACCACCCATCCCAGCATTTCTCAAAGCATTTCCAAAGTGGTGATTGTATATCTGCTTTTCCCACTAAACACTCTGAATCGATCAGACTCCTTTTCCACCTTTAGACTCCTCAATCTCTTATGTCTCTATGTCACTGGTTAGTGAGGTCTAATGTCTAGATATTTTTGATAATGGAAAAATACAGGAGGCTTTGTGTACACTAGAGAACCTTTGATAGTTGGGGGCCTCGGTAGCCTAGTCGGGAAAATTGTCCGACTGGACTACCGACGTTCGAAAAGCTTGTGTTCAATTCCTGATGGAAGCAATATGAGTTGTACTCGTTGTTGGGAACCCCCCCCCCTCCCTTCAACCCAGCCACTGGCAGAAATGGGTACCAGGGTATAGCTGTAGGAGGGTATAATACCTGTATAGCAGGGTATTATGCTGCCTCGCATTGTGAGTTTTGATACTTGAAGCGACACTATTCAGAAATCTCTGAACACTTATGGATAGGCAGCCAAGCACATATGGGTGAAAACTCACATGCTAAGATGCCGATTCAGGTCTCATACTTTACCTTTGATAGTTAAAAAAGTTGAAAAGAGTAGACCAAAAAATGGCTACTGCCCCAACCCTCATCACAAACCTCTTATGAACAATGCCATAATTCCTTACTCCCCTTTTGAGCCCCAGCAGTGCACAAACAACATACTCATTTCACCCTTCATTACCTCATCTTGCCTCATCTTATATCATCTCACTCACTCTCCTCATTTCATCACACCTTTTCCAACAAACCTCACTTCACCCCAAATACCTGTCCTCACTGCCCTCATTTACTATCTTAGTTATTTAATTTAATACCCTGCACCACACATTACCTCATTCACTTATCTCACCACACATCATCCTATATACCTCACGGTACCTCATCCCATCACACACCCCACACACTGCCTCACATCACCTCACACTACTCACTTTTTCTCCAGGCTCAAGTCATTTTTGTCCAAATTGATGATGATTTTGAAGATAAAAACAACACCATAAAAAGCCAGCAGTGTACGAGACGGTTAACTGTCAAGTCCTGGATGTCCACTTATGTCTTTGAAGTGAAGGCTGTGAAGGACAATCTAGTGGAATCTAACAAGAATTTAATGCTGTCTATAACAGCAAATGTTCTTAAAGATTCTGTCATGCTTTCCACTTCACATGTTGGAAAAGTAAATGTAAGTTGAAGAAATGTTTTTTTTTTCATTTAGAGCTTCAATTAAACCAGACTTAGATTTTGTATTAAATGTGTACATGGAGTTTGCACACTCATCATATCAAACAAATTGTGTATGAATACTTCTATATCTCAATTGTATTGATTAAAGAAATTATAAAATGTGAAAAATTGATAAAAGAAGTATATTTTAAGTTGCAGATATCAAATTTTATGCTATACACTATCAGTATATTATAACATTAAGTAAACAGTGCGGAAGTACATTGGTTTTGTGCTCAGAATGGATGTAAGAAGAGTTGTACACCAGGCCTTCATGTGGATACCAGTTGGCAGAAAAGAAAAAGGGGGAAAAAAAGAAGAAAGAAAGAAGAAGAAAAAAGGAGGGCCAAAAGAAACTCTAAAATGAACAATAGAGAGGGTTCAACTATAAGCTTAAGAACAAATGAAGACCTGACAGGGAACTGTCTGACAAGGAGGGTTGTGATTTCTGTCCTGCGTATATTTTTTGGCCTAAGAGGAGTTAATTAACTAATACAGTGTTAAAGCTGTTCTACATATGAAATGTACAATATTAACTCTTCATCTCCAGAATTATTTTACTGGTTTGGACAGAATTATATGTCATAAACCTGTAAATTACTTAATATCATCACAGTAAAACTTCTGTATATTTTGTGTTTTCATTTAAAACCTGTCATATTATATATAAAATTAAAGAGGGAATATAGATCTGTGAGGAGAAATTATTTTAAAAATAAATATACTACCATCAAAGAAAAAACTTCAGAACTAAAACTATGAATAGTAAAATGCTATATTTACTCAACATTCTTGTATAGTGCAAAAACATGGGCATTAAATAAGAAAACAGAGCAGAAATTTGAAGCCTTTGAAATGTGGATCTATATAAAAATGGGATTAATTGGGTGGAAAGAAAAAAAAATAGACAAACAAGGAAGTTCTGAATCACCTGGAAATGAAAAAGAACAACTTAACACAATTCAAAAAAGATAACTTAAATTTTTAGGACATGCGAGAGACATAATACCATTCTAAAAGTCATCTTGGAAGGGAATGTACAAGGCACATGAAGCAGATGCTGACCAAAACTGAAGTGAACTGATAGCATCAAAAGGTGGTCAAGTGAACCTATGACTATGTTCAACATTAAGACAAGAGACAGAGTAAAATGGCACTTTATGTAGCCAACCTTCGATGTAGAGATGGCACCAAATGAATGAATTATTTAAATATTATATAATAACATTAAAAATGATTATTTGGAAAGTAAAGAATAAGTCTTCTTCCTCTTTTCTCTTTCACTGATACCTAAAAGGCGTCGTCATTTATATCATTTGTCGTTCTTGAGCTGCTCAAACTGTCTGAATTAGTGATTTTCCTTTGTTGTTACATGTCTCTGTCACTGCATCTAACCATCTTCTTCTTTTCTCTTTCACTGATACCTAAAAGGTGTCGTGGTTATATCATTTGTCGTTCTTGAGATGCTCAAACTGTCTGAATTAGTGATTTTCCTTTGTTGTTACATGTCTCTGTCACTGCATCTATCCATCTTCTTCTTTTCTCTTTCACTGATACCTAAAAGGTGTCGTGGTTTATATCATTTGTCGTTCTTGAGCTGCTCGAACTGTCTGAATTAGTGATTTTCCTTTGTTGTTACATGTCTCTGTCACTGCATCTATCCATCTTCTTCTTTTCTCTTTCACTGATACCTAAAAGGTGTCGTGGTTTATATCATTTGTCGTTCTTGAGCTGCTCGAACTGTCTGAATTAGTGATTTTCCTTTGTTGTTACATGTCTCTGTCACTGCATCTATCCATCTTCTTCTTTTCTCTTTCACTGATACCTAAAAGGTGTCGTGGTTATATCATTTGTCGTTCTTGAGATGCTCAAACTGTCTGAATTATTGATTTTCCTTTGTTGTTACATGTCTCTGTCACTGCATCTATCCATCTTCTTCTTTTCTCTTTCACTGATACCTAAAAGGTGTCGTGGTTTATATCATTTGTCGTTCTTGAGCTGCTCGAACTGTCTGAATTAGTGATTTTCCTTTGTTGTTACATGTCTCTGTCACTGCATCTATCCATCTTCTTCTTTTCTCTTTCACTGATACCTAAAAGGTGTCGTGGTTATATCATTTGTCGTTCTTGAGATGCTCAAACTGTCTGAATTAGTGATTTTCCTTTGTTGTTACATGTCTCTGTCACTGCATCTATCCATCTTCTTCTTTTCTCTTTCACTGATACCTAAAAGGTGTCGTGGTTTATATCATTTGTCGTTCTTGAGCTGCTCGAACTGTCTGAATTAGTGATTTTCCTTTGTTGTTACATGTCTCTGTCACTGCATCTATCCATCTTCTTCTTTTCTCTTTCACTGATACCTAAAAGGTCTCGTGGTTTATATCATTTGTCGTTCTTGAGCTGCTCGAACTGTCTGAATTAGTGATTTTCCTTTGTTGTTACATGTCTCTGTCACTGCATCTATCCATCTTCTTCTTTTCTCTTTCACTGATACCTAAAAGGTGTCGTGGTTTATATCATTTGTCGTTCTTGAGATGCTCAAACTGTCTGAATTAGTGATTTTCCTTTGTTGTTACATGTCTCTGTCGCTACATCTATCCATCTTCTTCTTTTCTCTTTCACTGATACCTAAAAGGTGTCGTGGTTTATATCATTTGTCGTTCTTGAGCTGCTCGAATTGTCTGAATTAGTGATTTTCCTTTGTTGTTACATGTCTCTGTCACTGCATCTATCCATCTTCTTCTTTTCTCTTTTCACTGATACCTAAAAGGTGTCGTGGTTTATATCATTTGTCGTTCTTGAGCTGCTCGAACTGTCTGAATTATTGATTTTCCTTTGTTGTTACATGTCTCTATCACTGCATCTATCCATCTTCTTCTTTTCTCTTTTCACTGATACCTAAAAGGTGTCGTGGTTTATATCATTTGTCATTCTTGAGCTGCTCGAACTGTCTGAATTAGTGATTTTCCTTTGTTGTTACATGTCTCTGTCACTGCATCTATCCATCTTCTTCTTTTCTCTTTTCACTGATACCTAAAAGGTGTCGTGGTTTATATCATTTGTCATTCTTGAGCTGCTCGAACTGTCTGAATTAGTGATTTTCCTTTGTTGTTACATGTCTCTATCACTGCATCTATCCATCTTCTTCTTTTCTCTTTTCACTGATACCTAAAAGGTGTCGTGGTTTATATCATTTGTCGTTCTTGAGCTGCTCGAACTGTCTGAATTAGTGATTTTCCTTTGTTGTTACATGTCTCTGTCACTGCATCTATCCATCTTCTTCTTTTCTCTTTTCACTGATACCTAAAAGGTGTCGTGGTTTATATCATTTGTCGTTCTTGAGCTGCTCGAACTGTCTGAATTAGTGATTTTCCTTTGTTGTTACATGTCTCTGTCACTGCATCTATCCATCTTCTTCTTGTCTCTTTCTCACTGATACCTAAAAGGTGTTGTGGTTTATATCATTTGTCGTTCTTAAGCTGCTCGAACTGTCTGAATTAGTGATTTTCCTTTGCTGTTACATGTCTCTGTCACTGCATCTATCCATCTTCTTCTTTTCTCTTTTCACTGATACCTAAAAGGTGTCGTGGTTTATATCATTTGTCGTTCTTGAGCTGCTCGAACTGTCTGAATTAGTGATTTTCCTTTGTTGTTACATGTCTCTGTCACTGCATCTATCCATCTTCTTCTTGTCTCTTTCTCACTGATACCTAAAAGGTGTTGTGGTTTATATCATTTGTCGTTCTTGAGCTGCTCGAACTGTCTGAATTAGTGATTTTCCTTTGTTGTTACATGTCTCTGTCACTGCATCTATCCATCTTCTTCTTTTCTCTTTCACTGATACCTAAAAGGTGTCGTGGTTTATATCATTTGTCGTTCTTGAGCTGCTCGAATTGTCTGAATTAGTGATTTTCCTTTGTTGTTACATGTCTCTGTCACTGCATCTATCCATCTTCTTCTGGGTCTTCCTCTTGCTCTTTTTCCATGCATTCTCGAGAAGAACGCCCTTGATGGTGATTGGTGCGGATACATTCTGACCAGGTGGCCCAACCATTTAAGTTGTTGTTATTCTATATATTCTTGGCAGGGTTTTGTTCCTACCATTTTTCTTATGGTTTCATTTGGTATTCTATCTCTTCTTATGTTGTTTGTTACTTTTCTCAAGCATCACATCTCACATGATGTATTGTTCTTTGTTAATTGTGATTTAGAAAGGGTCCATGTTTGACTTTCATAGCACAAAGTTGGTATGAAAATGCTATTTATCAATTGTTGTTTAGCTGGCATAGAAATGTTTGGATGTCTTCATCATCATCATTAAGTACCGGGCCTGCTGACGTAGGTGATCATGTCTCTCCACAACTTTCGATCTCTGCAGCTATTTATCATTTCTGTTGTTGACCTTCTGCCAATCCATTCTCTTAAGCTGTCTGGTATTTTTTCTCTTAAGATCTTAAGAGCGATTAAGACTGTATCATTAGCATACTTTAGATTATTTATATTATGACCTCAAATTGTTATTCCAGGCATGTTCCTTATGGATCTTAAAATAATATCACTATAAATATTAAACAAATCTGGTGACAGCACACAACCTTGTCTAACACCCTGTTTTATTTGTTGAAACATTCCCAATTGGTTTCCAGTTCTTATGGCTGCTGTTTGTTGCCAGTACATGTTCTTTATTATTCTTAGATCTTTGCTGTCTACGTTTATGCTTTCTAAAATTGTGATTATTTCTTGGTGCTTTACTTTGTCAAATGCCTTGGTGTAATCTATGAAACATAGGTATAGATCTGTTTTCACCTCTATGGCTCTTTCTACTAAAGATCTTATGATATAAATGGCATTGCTTGTTCCTTTATCTCTAACAAAACCACACTGTTCATCGCTAATTTCTGGACTGATTTTGTTTCGCACTCTTCGCATGATGATTCTTAGTAATATCTTAGTCATATGACTCATAATGCTTATTGTGCGATGATCATCACATTCAATCGCACCCGATTTCTTTGGTAGGGCTATGAATATTGATTTGAGCATGTCGTCTGGTATATATCCGCTGTTGTAGATGATATTCAATATTTTTGTTATTATTTCTATTCCATGGATGTCTTAGCAATGGTGAAAGCTGGTATTTGACAGCATTTGCTTTTTGTATTCTCAGGTCAATTTCTCTGTCTAGTTTTCCATCTTCTGTGAACATTGTGCCCAAATACTTGAATTCCTCTACTTGTTTTAAAAGAATAAGTAAAATAACAAATTTAAAATGAGAATTTCAACTACCAAGTTCTCATTTTAGATCAAGTTATAGTAAACTCTAGTAGAAATATATAAGTACATCCATTTATCTCTTTATTAATTAAGTATTTTTAAAATAAAAATTAAATGAATTTCTGTTCAGAATATTTTTATTATAATGGAAATCATATTTTTTGTAGGCATTAGTATAAAATAAAACTTTAAAAAATATAATATTCTATTCTTATTGCTGGACAAACTGAAGGTGGCAAATTTACAATAAACAAATATGCATATTTTATATCTAAATAAATATATTTTAATTTTTATACAAGATATTAGAATGTTTAATATATATGTTTTTTTTTTATTCTGTTCTGCTCTGTATAAGGTAAAAGTAAAGGTAAAGTACGAGACTTGAACCGGTGTCTTAGCACGCAAGTTTACACCCATATGTGCTCAGCCGCCTACCCAGAAATGTTAGGAGATTTCTGTATAGTGTCCCCTCAAGCATCAAAACTCAGATGCGAGGCGACATTCCTCACCTTCCCAGGGTAATACCCTGGTGCCCATTTCTGCCAACGGCTGGGTCAACCGTGGGGGTATTTTTTTTTTTTCAACCACGAGTAGAATTCACACAGCTCCCAGCGGGAATCGAACACTGGTTGTCCGAACGTCGGTAGTCTAGTCGAGATGCTCAGTATATACCTTTCTACTACTCATGATCAGCACTATATCCAGAAACAATTTTTTAAAAAGAAATGTAAAAAAAAATATGCGTCCATTTTGAATAAAAAAAGAATGACTACCTTGTAAAAATAACGAAAATGTAATAAAGGATTATCACTTTCAATGTTATGGAAGTTTTCATAAATAATTTTAATGTTAAAATTAACATGTTCCATGCAATGAGCCGCAAATCATGGCTTTCGCAACTGACACACCGAGCCCACAGTTTTAATTTATCAATGTTTTCTCAATTATTTACTCAAAATCTTTGTAATTCTCATATTTCCTGCTTTTCCAACTTTGTGAGTAAATTGTCCCAACAAAATGCATGTTTAAGATGAATTTAAATCTGATTTATTTTATCAATTTTATTTCAAATTTAAAAAAACAGAATGTTTTAAGTAGATTATAGTCATTTTAAAAATCAAAATGATGAGAGGGTCAGTGCATCATTCTGTGATCAAAGTTCAGCATTATTCTGTAGTTAAAGAATTCATCTATTTAAATATTAAATGTAGAATGTTAATATGTAAAAAAAAAGTAAAGTACCCCTGTCACGCCAAGTGGCGTATAGGGAATATGGTGTTAGTGACCATAAATTTTACAGACCCTCTGCACATGATTTTCAGGGTAATGTTGTCGGTATTACGCCCGCGCCACTTTACTTTCCCAGAAAAATCCGGTACCCATTTAAGGCTGGGTGAACCCGGAAGCCGTCGGTTGGGATCGAACCCTACCCCTTGTCCTTTGTAGTCCAGTTCACTAACCACTGACCTATCGCGGCTCCCCTAATGGTAATGTGTCCTAGACATTAAATGTGCCACGTTAAAGTTTAGCTTGTACAGTATCAGTCAGTTATAGATTCTAAAATTTATGTTGCACAATTTTAACCACTTCTGTATGTTAAAAAAGAATACCAATGAGGACATTCTCAGAGGCCAACACAAAAAGAGAGCTCCTAAAAAGCATCAGAAAGAAACCACTGACATTTTTCTGGAACATCTTTAGAAGTGGAAAGTTGGAATGCTTGGTTACAACTGGCAAAATACAGGAAAAGGGAAATTGTGGATGACAAAGAGAGAAGATACTGGATAGCTTGGTGTCATGGCATGGAAAACAGTCAACAACAGAACTCATACGATGCACTGCAGATAGAAGATTGTGGAAGAACATGATCGTCTACACCAACTGGTATGGCACATCTCGATGATATGTTAAAATGTAAGCTGTACATTATTAATCAGTTTTATATATGTTAAAGCTTTGATTGGTCAATGGGGATTAAAATGCCAGCACCTGGGCTGAAAGTGGTGAGAAAATCATAGCTGACTGTATCAGGATCGGTAGCAATAGCTGATCATCAGAATTTGTTGTTGCCCTACAGTGCCATGAAATGTACCAGTCACTGGTACATGATGTAGAGAAGAAGATATGGTAAATAACTCATATTGATATATTTGTAAATTTTGATTTTCATACACTTTGTAGTTTACAATATAACATTTGATTTTCAAACACTTTGTTGTTTACAATATAACATTTGATTTTCATACACTTTGTTGTTTACAATATAACATTTGATTTTCATACACTTTGTAGATTACAATATAACTTTGATTACAATATAACATTTGATTTCAGTTAACAGTAAAAGACAGTAATCACTCAAGTCAATGCCTTGTGGGGTCAAAGATCATCACTTTTGATGGACAGTAAGTTATCTTGCCTTGGTTGGCTATACTGTATACAAATTAACCAATCCATTGAGTAGATTTTGTACAAACTGCAAGTTATTTTTGCAGAGAATTATTATATGTCTTCTTGTGTGACCATCATGTGAGTCATTTTATCTTACTAATCTTTACATCCAGTTCTTTTGCAGAATTACCATTCAAGATATATAATTGTTTTGTATTCTATTATAGTCACCATTATAAAGTTTTACTCCTGCAAGATGGATTACTTAAAAACCTATTTTAACAGCATTGCAATCCAGTTAAAGAGAAATTCTATAGAATTCTATCTATCTATTGACCTTTTGAGCCGTAACCGGCCCATAGGGCGTAGACCAAGATACACCTTCTCCTATATGAATTTTTGTTCTAGCAGTTTTCTTTTAAAGATATTTTATCAAATCTCGCCATCTGTCTCTGTTCTGTGCAAGCAGTTCTATCTCATTGAGGGAGCCGATTCCTGCTGCTCTTGCCTCTCTCATCAATGTTCTTTTCAGTGTCTCCCTGGGTCTTCCTCTTTTTCTTTTACCTGTTGTTTCCCATATGAGGGCTTGCTTTGCTATTCGATTATTATCTCTTCTCATCACATGTCCAACGTATGACCATCGTCTTTTCTTTATTACTGAAGTGGTTGATTGGCGATTTCTCTAATTTCCTCGTTTGTTTTGAATTCGTTCCATTCTATACCAAGTATTTTCCTTAGACATTTATTTTCGAATGCGTTCAACTTTGTTTCTATATCTCTTGTTTTTTTCCAGCTTTCACACGCATACGTAAGGGTTGATAGTACATTTGATTTGAATAGCCTAAGTTTTGTGTTTGTGCTAATGAGTTTTGATTTCCACAACTTTTCAAGGCTTCTGAAAGACATTGCTGCTTTAGCCAGTCTGATTCTAATTTCTTTGCTCGTATCCCCTTCTCGATCAATGTGACTTCCAAGATAGATAAAGTGATCGATCTCTTCTACTATAGAATTACAGGCTATATAAATATATACATTTATTTTTCAGACAATTTATGAATACCAAAAGAGGAGAATTTGTCCTGTACCGACACACAACCATAGCTCTAGAGGTAAGTCTACAAACTGACCACAACTACAGAGCTGATTCATCACTACTATTTAAGGTTTAGTAAGCAAATCAAATTAACATCATTATAAACACAGAAATACAAACAGAGAAAAATAAATTGATAAACTAAGTGAACAAGATGGTAAAACAAGTACAGAAATCTGTTTAGATAATAGTGATATTAATACTTTATCATATATTCCAACAGGTTCGAACAGTGCAAAAGTCTTGCAGTACAGGCAGTAATCTAACATGTGCTTGTGCTGTTTTAGTGCAGTCAGGAGATGATGTTGTTGTAATTGACAGATGCGCTGATAATAACACCACAGATGTTCGCCTTTATTTGAATGATCAGCTGACAACAGGAACACGAGTTGCAAGATTTGGTAATGGAGACAAATATAGAGTAAGTTACAAAATACAGTGCAATGATGATATGCATCATTTATAAAGAAACAAACAAAAACCCAATCAGTAATGATGAAAGTAAATGAAAAACTAATATATTTTGAAAAAAAATATTTCAATAGATGTCTTAGCCTTGTGAGATAAAGGTAAAGGCAAAGTTAAAAAAAAAAAAAGTAAAGTGCCCTGTCACACCAAGTATATGTATATGGAATATGGTGTTAGTGACCATAATTTTTACAGACCTTCGGCACATGATTTTTGGGGCAATGTGGTTGGTATTACGCCCGTGCCGCTTTACTTTTCCTGAAAAAATCCGGTACCCACTTAAGGCTGGGTGAATCTGGCAGCCATCGGTCAGGATCGAACTTGGCCTCTTGTTATTTGTAATCCAGTTCAGTAACCACTGAGCCATCGCGGCTCCAAAGGTAAAGTACAAGACTTGAATCAGCGTCTTAGCAGCGAGTTTCATCCATATGTGCTCACCGCCTATCCAAAAGTGTTCAAAGACTTCTGGATAATGTCGCTTCAAGTATTGAAACTCTTGATGCGAAGTGGCATTCCTCCCCTTCCTAGAGTAATACCCCGGTACCCATTTTTGTCAGTGGCTGGGTCGACCGACGGGGGTATTTTTTTTTCCAACCATGAGTACAATTCACACTGCTTCCAGCGGGAATCGAACATGGGTTGTCCAAATGTCGGTAGCCGTGTCGCGTGATTTTCTCAACTAGGCTACCGAGGCCTCCACCCTTGTGAGAATTTATCTCCTTTGAAACTGTGATCTTTATTTCTAGTTGTAGAATTTGAATTTAAAAAAAAACTTGGTGTATATTTGTATATTGGTATAATTCTTTACATAAAATAATTAGTAACCACATTAATTTATTAATATAACATTATTATCACATTAACTTAATTTTGTTCAATATTCTTGTAAGTGTGACAGTTTTAGCATGTGTTAAGAATTTGTTCCCATGGTGCAACTGATCTACAGGCCAGTGTTCTAACTGCAAGAATTGTTCTTCTCTTTTTGTTTCTTTAAATAATAAGGCTTTATGAGATCTAATTTACAATTGGGCACTTCATAAATAAGGATCTGTTTTGAGTACTTGTGACAAAGTCAGTCCTGTGAGTCGTAAAAGACTGTAGTATAGAGATAGTCTAGAGTGACCTTGATAATGAATAGAAAAGACAATGACCAAGTTGTGGGGAGTTCCCTCCAAATCATATGTCATTTTGACCTATGGTGAGGTGCAGGAAATACGTGACTAGTTGCGGACATTTGCTAGGAGATGACCCAATGCGTATTTTGCTCTCTTGTGCTTCTTAGTTTTCCAGCCACACTTTGGGAGTCTGTGCCTTGCCCACATGGGTAGACATAAAAGACTGTATAGAGATAGAAGGAAATGTTGAGTTACTATCAAGTTGTAGTAGTAGACTCAGTAAGCTGAGATATTTCAAACGTGAAACACTAGCTATAATACTACAGCAGCTGTAGACAAAGTTATATTTGAGAAAATAAAGAAAAGTTCTAGCCACTGTTGAGAGGAGAGAGGTTTAAACAATCAGCGGTAGCCTAACAACCCTCTCCAAGTAAATTGAAATAGTTGAAAGAGATCAGATACTGACAGACTTGAGACTACACAACAAATAATAAAAGTCTTCACCATTTGTTATACAATCGCGAGTCAGGTGTTGGTCAGTTGATTTATACAGAAGAAGCCTGCCTGTTTGTGACCAGTAAGAAAATATGGCAAGAGAAAGAACAACAGAAAATCCTCAGTCAACCTGAACTTTTGCTTGGTTGTGTGTGCTGAGAAAGGTCAATCGACCACAAGGCTGAAGATTACCTCACACAGCCATACATACGTTTTCTTATAAAAGACATCTAGTAGTAAGTTTACATATTTACTAAATTAACTGATTAATTATATAGATAGCCTGAGTAAATACACATAGATATTTCAGATATAAAACAGCAATAATCATATTATACAAATCACAATCCATACAGATTGTCCTTCCAAGCAGTACTTATATAGACGTGAGAGTAAGCAAGAGACACAACCATCTAAGCACTGTCATATTTGGCTCAGTGGCTGACTTTAAGGCAATGCAAGGTATATTATCACTTATTGTAAATACATGCATGTACAAAACTTAAACTTCCATTAAACATGAAAGAGACTGCATCCAAGTATAATAACTGTTAATGATTATTAAATGAGAAAAGATTGAGGAAAGTTACATATATAGATTAGTAATAAATGGAGTTTGGTACAAAACAAAAGTTTGTACTATCATTTACTCTTTCCATATGTTTTGACGCACTCTACGTCATGCTGATTTTGGTTGCATATGTTTAGCTGCAGAGTGCACCACTCTCAATTTGACTTGTGTAAATGATCATCAAACTATATTCTTTTTACATATCTTGTATAATCTTAGTGTTGGTGAAATTTAATGCCTTGTTCAATTATCTAATAATGCATATGGAATATACTACGTGTTAGATAAATATAATTATATCAGTGGCGTATTCTCTATGCTACTGCAGCTACCACTGGTAGCCTGAACATATTAACGAAATACAAAAGGAAATAATTTATTATATTTTTTTCATAATTATATTACAAATGTTCAAATATTCTATTACACATTTTGTAGGCCAATATGATTTATTTGCCTTGATTTGCATTTATTAAAGCAAGGTTTTCCTATGGCCACTAAAACATTTGTGAATGTAGCTGAAACTACTATAAAAAATAGTACACGAAACCCTAATCAGCATCGGTACATTTCTCTTCTCTCCGACTTAGAATTAATAACCTTGACATTCACAAATTCCTGTCAAAATTATACGTCAGAGAGCTACCTATACAAAATGCGGTTTCATGGGTTATTTTTAGCTCTAGCCAATCAGAAGCTAAACAAAGTGAAAGTGAAACTATGTTGGTTACTGGAACTTCCTAACCTATTTATAACTACGTTATGCGCATCAGCATCTGTAGAAAGAGCTTTTTCTACTCTTAAGAGAATCAAATTTTATTGTCGCTCAACTCAGACACAAGAATGCTTATCTGGTTTAGCAATAATGTCCACTGAGAAATCATTCCTTCAGAAACTTAGAAACAAATCCAACAGTACTTTCAATGACAAAGTCATCGAGACATTTTCGTCCAAAACAAGACGAATTGAGTTTACATATAAATAAGTAAGTAATTTAAAATGTGGTGATGTCATTAGCAAATATTACTTCATGTTAGCCTACTGAATATAATGTATGTCTTTATTTATTATGTCAGCGGTAGCCCAGACCCCAAAACCAGTATATGCCACTGAATTATATAGATTGATTTGCAAAACCATGAAAAATTATGTCTCTGGAAGCTTTTTCATTGCACTGGCAAAAAGCTGCCACACTGAAAGAGTTAATGATAATATGATAGGAAGCTCTTTATATATAACTTTGCAACAGGAGACAATCTGAAAAGATTGTGAAGAACATGAAGACAGCATTGCCCTACTGCTGTATCTAGCCTGAACATGTCCAGATTTAACATATTGTCAGACCAATATTAGTTTATTCTTCAAGCAATTTTTTGTTTTCATTTTCTGAGTTGGTAATGTGATATATATACCAGTCACGATAGCACTGGCTCCTCACATCATGCTATGAAATTTATTACTTCACAACCCTATGACTTCCTTTGTTTCTTTATGCTTTTATTGCAGCAACCTTGGCTGGTGGTGATGACAGTTGACAGTTTCTTTCTTTAACAAAAGTTTTAATTCTGTCACAAACTGATTTAAATTACCTACTTTATGTAATATTTTCTAAGGGATCTCATTAATGACATTTCAGTCAAAAACAGTTCTTCATTGTGTACCATCAAGATAAGATTATAATAAATGCACTGTGCTGGTTGCTAGTTTAGATGCTTTCATGTTTACACAATTTTCTTGCCCTGTTTTTGTTTTTCAGTTTCATTGCTTTTTCTGAAAGGAATCAACTTATAAAATCAAAATTATTATGTAAAACTGCAAATAGAAAAAGACTGTGTTTTTCTTTTTTTGAAACACATAAAAAAAAAACAATTTATATTGGTAGGATTGCTCACAGCACTTGTAATATCTGATGACAATTTGTCAGGTCTGTGTGGCAACTATGATGACAACATTGACAATGATATACTGGTTTCTGGTAGAGATAGGATGAATGTCACACTGCCTAACATGAAGTTTCCAAACAGCATTGATTCTGTCATGAATTCAACTAATGAAACTCAACAAATTATAGACTCATTTTTTGAGCAATGGAGGTAAGGTGTGATAGTATTGTAGATATTATGATCTATTTGTTTAATTTCTATACAAATAAGTTGTTACCTTTAGATGGTCTCTTGTGTCTTCAACAGATAGTTGGAAATAGGCAGATCTTAATCTGCATTCATAATTGTTGACTCTTGTTCCATTGCTGATCTTGTCAATATTATAATATAATATATATTTTATATTAATAAATATAAGGCAAGTCCACCTGCAGAATGAACAAATCTGTTTTATGTCAAGGGATTTGACATCTTCCCTTTTGCTTCTTTTTAAAATCTTATTTTGTCTTTATTTCATTTAGAATGTTATTGCATTAAGCTGCCATTAAAAATTTCTTCTCCAAGTGATACTATCCTCTGCAAGCATTTCCTATGTTTGAATCGCTAATAAAGAACTCACTTAAGGACACCTTGCAGACATCTTTGTATCTCTTTTTGGTTTACCCACAGGCCACTTTTCATCTGTATACTCCCATATACTTCATTCTTGTTCATTCTTCTAAAATCACCATTCTCAGCCACCTTAGTCTTTGACTCCTGAGTGCTGTATAATGGGTAGAAGTCTAAAGAATGCTGCTGTACATCTGAGTTGATTTTTGTGTTCTGCCATTTGATGTTCGTTAATGTTTTAATTGTCAGCTCATATGGAAACTGCATAGTCTTGTTGCTTGCCTTCAGAAAGTTTCAGATCTGTGCTGGAGTTGAGCTAAGCACACAAGGTTAATATATATGAACCTTTATTGTTAATGTTAATTTTGTGTTGTTCCATATTTATCATGTTAGTTTACCAAATATTTTTCCCTTATACATTCTGCTTTTAAGGGTTTGTTTTTCTAGTCTGTTACTAAATCTTGGGTCTATGAGTCATCATCATCATCATCAAGTACCATGCCTACTGGCATTGGTGATCATGTCTCTCCACAACTTTCGATCTTGACAGTTATTTATCATTTCCGTTGCTGACCTTCTGCCAAGCCTTTCTCTTAAGTTGTCTTGTATCTTTTCTCTTCTCTAGTTCTTCATAGTCATAATAAACCGTTATTGAATAATATAGAACAATTCTAAGATTTGTGTTTTACATTTTAACAAACTTTATTGTAAAATTGCAAGTGGGGTTCCGGTGTCATGGTGGCTTCGTGTAGTCGTTTTTTATAATTCGGCAATTGCTGATATATTTAAATGTTTACGCGACAGTCTAGTTGTGAAATTATGTGTTGCTATTCCCCGTTTGGTGTATGTTTTACTTCTGACGTGTGAATGAACTGTGATTACCGATATTTAAGTGGAATATGATTTATTCTTCTTTGTGTCGTGTGTTCGTGGTTCGATAGGCAAGCACATGGTTTGACAAAATGTCGCCGGCAAACCGGGTATGTTCAACCCATATGTGATAAGTCTGTGATGGTGGATGGGGTGGATGAATCAGAAATGATCAACGGCACAGAAAGCGAAAACAGCAAAGTGTGTGGTACACGAGGCATATTCCATATTCAGAACATGAAAGGCGAATATGGCAGACCACTGTGAAAGAGATTGGAGCCTCATCATGTATTAGTCCAGAGGAGGCCATGAAGAGGAATTCAAACTTATGTCAGAGGAAAGATCTTAAAATAAGTACTAGGAAATGGTGCAGTTGAATGCAGTGACTTTAGAACAATAAGCCTAATGAGCCATGTTACAAAAATCTTGCTAAAAGTTATACAAGGAAGGATTCAGAATAAAATCAATACTGAATTAGATGAGCAGCAATTTGGATTTAGGAAAAATAGCGGGACAAAACAAGCCATATTCTGCATGAGAACATTAATCGAAAGGTACACAGAAGTAAACAAACCAATATATGCCTGCTTCATAGACTACACTAAAGCTTTTGGTAGAGTACACCACAAACAACTTGTAGAATGCCTAAAAGAGATACATTTAGATGACATGGACATACGACTAATATGTAATCTATACTGGGAGCAAAACAGCAATAATAAAATATAACAAAGAGAACTCTACACCCATTGACATAAAAAGAGGAGTAAGACAGGGATGCATCCAATCACCAAGCTTGTTCAATCTATAGACTGAGCAAATCTTTAAAAAATCATAGAGATGCCAGGCCTACAAATTAATGGAAAGATAATCAATAACCTAAGATATCCTGACAATACTGTACTACTAGCAGAAAATCCTAAAGATCTACAACAATTACTTAATGAAATAAACATGACAAGCAAAAAATATGGACTAGATATGAATATCAAAAAGACTAAAACTATGATCATAAACAAAGAAAATACTCAAAACCCACAAGTGGATATCAAAATTGAAGGAATAGACCTGGAGACTGTTCAGAACTACAACTACCTTGGACATACTATAACCAGTGATGGAAAATGTACAACTGAAATAAACAAAAGAATAGGAATGGCAAAAAGTAATTTTAATGTCATGAAGAACATACTAACATCAAAACAAATGACACCAGGGCTAAAACTAAGAATAGCAAAATGTTACATCTTCTCAATATTCCTATATGGTGCTGAAACATGGACATTAGACAAGAAAACAGTACAGAGAATTGAAGCCTTTGAAATGTGGATATATAGAAGAATAGGTAGAATTGGATGGAAACGAAAAGAAAACAAACGACAAAGTCTTAAAACAACTAAAAATGAAAAGAGTGACTAAGCACAAATAGAACAAGACAAATGCGGTTCTTGGGCCATGTTAAAAGACACAACAGACTACTGAAAGTAATCCTGGAGGGGAAAATACAAGGTAAAAGAGGCAGACCAAGACTAACATGGACGAGTAACATCAAAAGATGGACAAATCAGCTTATGACAACCTGCATCATCAAAGCAAGAGACAGAGCAGAATGGTGCTCCATGGTAGCCAACCTGTGTTGTGGAGACGGCACTCGATGATGATGATGGTGTATTGTAAAAAGTTAAGAGTGTGACATAGATCTGTTCAGGTCCGGGCATATTTGAATAGGGTAAAGTACATAAATCATCCCTTGCATTCAGAATTGGCTGTGACCATGGGTAGACATTTCAGGCATGGAAGATCCTGAATGACTGAGGCAGAAAGAAGAGTCCATAAGGAGAGTATGTGATCTGAATGGCTTTAAGGCTGGCAAGGATTAAATAGAAGTAACAGAGAGAAAAAAGAGGCTAACCAAAGTAATCATTCAGTTCGGCATTGAGTGTCTCGGCACTGAGTGTCACAACAGGGCTTACAGAACTACCGAGGTTGTAATATGGAAATCCATAGAAAAAGTGTCATTAGTTTAGGAACCCATCATACACATGGATGGTTCTGTATCCCGCTGACAGCACAGCAGTTGGGGTTTTGTGGTATACCAGCATCGCAGAGAAGTGGCTAGGGAATCTGACAAGTGTGGCATTACAGTGTCCAGTATGAGAATGGAGATGGAAGCAGTAACAATGATGATAACATGACCGATTGCACAGAAACGTAGTTCATGCAGTCTTGATGATCGGCTTGCAAAGTATGCTACAAAAGATTGACAGACAGTGTATGCAGCAGGAGTGAATGCAGCTCAGCTCTTGGATGTCTCTTTGAGAAATGCTAGGGTGGACAGTGAAGCAGGCATAAGGATGCCCTGACCTCAACGAAGCTGATTTCATGAATAGAATAGAATAGAGTAGGGATGGAATGACTTATATCATTTTGTGTGAGCATCCCAGAATGTTTGCATTTAATGTTATTAAAGGTCAGATTGTGCATGTGATGTCAGTAATCAAGTATTATTTAAAGCCTCCCTAACAAGATTGTTATGTAACCTGGTCACTATTCTACCCTTTCATCTTGGATCTCATTAGAGTTCTTAGGCCTTCTGTTCTAAATCTGTGTTAGAGGAATTTGTCTATACAATATCAGATTTTCTTTCTTAATTTTATATTTGTAAAAGTTTAGATTATTTTTTTAATATTGTTATTTGTAAAATATTCTTAATTTTAATTTACAGCAATGGAAGCAATTTACTTTCTTTAAGTGTTGGATCTTATTTGTTAAAATATTTGTTAGGTTATATTTATGTGTACTTCAGATTTATGAAGAATGCCTAGAATTTGTTATTTGAGTAGTCACTTACCATAAATATTATCAAAGACATGTATGATGGTTACACATGTGCAGTTCGAACAGAGGAAGGACTGAGCGAATGTTTCCCAATAGAAACTGGGGTTAAACAAGGATGTATTTTATCGCCCTTGTTATTTGGAATTGTTATGGACTTCATAATGAAGAAATGCTGCACTGGTAATAAAGGCATCGAATGGATACAAGGAGACCATTTGGAGGACCTTGACTTTGCTGATGACATAGTTCTCATCAGCAGTCAGATAAAAACGATGCAGGAAAACACAAATGAACTATCATCAATAGCCAGCAAAATTGGGCTTGAGGTCAATCATGAAAAGACTAAAGTCATGAAAAGTTTAATTCCAACAAGTGACAAAATATACATGGAAAACAAACCAGTAGAAGAGATCGATCACTTTATCTATCTTGGAAGTCACATTGATCGAGAAGGGGATACGAGCAAAGAAATTAGAATCAGACTGGCTAAAGCAGCAATGTCTTTCAGAAGCCTTGAAAAGTTGTGGAAATCAAAACTCATTAGCACAAACACAAAACTTAGGCTATTCAAATCAAATGTACTATCAACCCTTACGTATGCGTGTGAAAGCTGGAAAACAACAAGAGATATAGAAACAAAGTTGAACGCATTCGAAAATAAATGTCTAAGGAAAATACTTGGTATAGAATGGAACGAATTCAAAACAAACGAGGAAATTAGAGAAATCGCCAATCAACCACTAATATCTTCAGTAATAAAGAAAAGACGATGGTCATACGTTGGACATGTGATGAGAAGAGATAATAATCGAATAGCAAAGCAAGCCCTCATATGGGAAACAACAGGTAAAAGAAAAAGAGGAAGACCCAGGGAGACACTGAGAAGAACATTGATGAGAGAGGCAAGAGCAGCAGGAATCGGCTCCCTCAATGAGATAGAACTGCTTGCACAGAACAGAGACAGATGGCGAGATTTGATAAAATATCTTTAAAAGAAAACTGCTAGAACAAAAATTCATATAGGAGAAGGTGTATCTTGGTCTACGCCCTATGGGCCGGTTACGGCTTGAAAGGTCAATAGATAGATAGATAGATAGTCACTTACTGGGAGAAATGTGAACATTTACTCACATGACCAAAAAATATAATGGGTTGTCTTCTAATGAAAACATTTCTTCATGTCATTTTTCTTTTGCCTTTTTTTTTCCAGAGTCAAATCATCCTATTTGAATGGCTTATGCAAACCAGACAAAAACAAGCCAAATATACCTGAAGACACCTACTGTCAGTGTGACAACACAACAAGCCATATTTGTGACAAGCAACAGAACATAGCTCTCTGTGGTGTTTCTACTGACGTGGTCAGCAGCACAGTGTACACTGGTCAGTTAAAGATTTGAGATGTAAACAAGAAAGTGACAAACCGTCTTTGCTAAAAGGAATTAATTACTAGCTTAAATCACTGAATTTCTCCGCTATCTATTGTGGTGGTACATTCTAGTATCTTTTTCTTCTGTGTTCACCCAGTGACTACCTCTCTTCATTGTTTGCCCTGAAGAGATCATTAAGTGCATGTAAATGTGTGTCACTAGTTTACTAGTTTATTCTTGTATCAATTGCTGACTTTCCCTGTGTTGTGTAGGATTCATTCTGTCTTTTAGAAAATCTAAATCCATTTTATATCTTAGTTTTTATAATGTCCAACTTGTTACTTTTCTAGCATGAAGAAGTCTTGATGTGGTTGAGTTTCAGATATTTTTCTCATCTTGCTAATGTTCATTTACAACAGAGAGGATAATGTTCCAACCATTTATCTGAGTATGTTTATTTTCATTCATTCATTGAGTGCCGTCTCCGCAACGAAGGTTGGCTACCATGGAGTGCCATTCTGCTCTATCTCTTGCTTTGATGGTGCAGGTTGTCATCGGTTGATTTGTCCATCTTTTGATGTTACTCGTCCATGTTAATCTTGGTCTGCCTCTGCCTCTTTTACCTTGTATTTTCCCCTCCAGGATTACTTTCAGTAGGCTGTTGTGTCTTTAACATGGCCTAAGAATCGCATTTGTCTTGTTCTAATTGTGTTCAGAAGTTCTCTTTTCATTTTTAGTTGTTTTAAGACTTCGTCGTTTGTTTTCTTTTCGTTTCCATCCAATTCTACCTATTCTTCTATATATCCACATTTCAAAGGCTTCAATTCTCTGTTCTGTTTTCTTGTCTAATGTCCATGTTTCAGCACCATATAGGAATATTGAGAAGATGTAACATTTTGCTATTCTTAGTTTTAGCTCAGGTGTTATTTGTTTTGATATTAGTATGTTCTTCATGACATTAAAATTACTTTTTGCCATTCCTATTCTTTTGTTTATTTCAGTTGTACATTTTCCATCACTGGTTATAGTATGTCCAAGGTAGTTATAGTTCTGAACTGTCTTAAGGCCTATTCCTTCAATTTTGATATCCACTTGTGGGTTTTGAGTATTTTCTTTGTTTATGATCATAGTTTTAGTCTTTTTGATATTCATATCTAGTCCATATTTTTTGCTTGTCGTGTTTATTTCATTAAGTAATTGTTGTAGGTCTTTAGGTCTTTGTTTATTTATGTTTAATTATTATTCAATAATTGTACCACAGTTGAAGATTATCCAAGCCTCCATCAATGCTATGTCTACATATGCCTTCTTGATGAAAGCTGGAGGATGCTCTAGTAATTTGATATAATTATTAAAAATAGATTATGTGACTGAATTGTGCAAGAATAACACTAACAAGTTGTTTTCTTGGAGAATGCAACACTAGTACTTCTGTTACTTTTGTTTCACCTGATTTCATCTTCTTCCTTTATTTCTCCTGATGATTAGCCCTCTTGGTCACCCATCCTTGAAGGGATGCTAGGAGGACATAGATACATAGTGTCACTAGTTTGTTGTGGCAAGTCACAATATCTATGCCTTTAAGGCCAATATTTCAATCCCTCCTTTATTGGGTCAGACTGGTTAATATGTTCTAGGGGCAATACTAGGAGGTGAAGTTGGGTCTGAACCAGCTCTGTTAATTATCCATCCCGGCGCAGTCAGCTATGAATTGCTGACCAATGTCAACCCAGACACCCCCAGTATCACCCATAGAATTGTAAATTTGTCCTGCCACAGCATAGATAATATCCCATCTCTGATATTAATCCATTTTTAATTTTTAAGGCACTGATATTACACAGAAGTTGATCCTTTTGGCCAGGACCCCATCTAGTTGCTGCAATCCCACGCCAAAGTTCAATTATAATATTGATGTACACTTTGCACCTCAGGTTTGTGAATATCAACCATCATTTTAAGACTTCACACCACATCATAAGCACACTTGGCAACCATTTAAATCTTGTGTACATAGATAATTACTTTTTGTAAAACTAAATTAAAGTTTAGTCTGCTTTTTGCCTGGAACTCATTAATTTTCTATGTATATCTTTGTAATGCTGTCAATTATTCTGTCTTTTTACCTTTTTTTTCTCTCTGTCTTTACTCTCTGTCAATACTTCCAAATATATGTATTTAAAAAATAATGAAATATGCAAGCGGGCATCATTAAAGCTGAATGTTGATCAACTAATAGGTCATGTGCTGGTCACCAGCTCACTGTGAAAAATGTCTTAGAATTCTGCCATCCTACAAACATGTCTTGTATCCCAACCATCTTTAATGAGGTTGGCTTATCAGGGCATGTATGCCACTTGTGTTTGATGATCCATAGAGGCAAATCATTTTAGGGAAAAAGGTATGTTTACAGCACTCTGAAAAAAAATCACAAATAATCAACAACAGAAAAAAACAAAGAACAACAGATGATCTGAAGCAGGATCAAATATGTACTCCTTAGCACAGCACCTTGCCATGAGAAATCAAACACTAGAGCATACGGCCAATAAACAGCATTTGATTTCTCATCGCAAAGCACTGTGCCGAGGTGTACAGGTTCGATCCTACTTCGGACCATCTATTTTTCTTGGTTGTCTTATGTTATTGATTATTTGTGATTTTTTTTGCGAGTGCTATAAACATACTTCTTCCCCAGAAGTGATATGCTGATCTATCAGCTCGGAAGTTTCCCTCCAAAATAATATTCACTTATTATTATTTGTCTCTAATCCATATAACCTGATTCTTCTGTATATTTGCCATGCATAAAAAAGGTCTTGTTCTCTGTCAATTGTCAGCAAGATGGGTATCATTGAAGTGTCACGATGCCCACCTTAAATCTTAAATAAATATATATATTATTAATAATAATTTCATTAATATTTAATATATTAACATTATATATATATATATATATATATATATATATATATATATATATATATATGATTTAATATATATATATATATATCTCATCACATGAATAATTGTGTTCTTTACCAGCCAACTAGATTTGCATTTTCACAATTATGTTTTTATTTGTGGCAAATATTTTATTATTGTTTAATTTATGTTTTACATATCAGCTTGTGACATGGCCAACCCCAGTAAAGAATTTAACAGAAGAAGAGGTTAAGTCCATATGCACAAAAGCTTTGAATGCAAGTTATGTGATGCAAGTTTGTTTCAACCTAAGCTCCCTGCTTAATACTAAAGACATTGTCAGTGCTTGCGTCCAGGATATTCAGGTATTTTTAAAATCTAAAACTTCTAAAGGTTTGATTATTTAACTAATGTGCTAGCGTTGGTGTGGTGGATGCAAGAAAGCCTCTGGAGAAATTCCACCCCACCAATTTTTCTCTTCACATTCATTATGTCTTCCTCTCCCTGTCTCTGTGTAGTGAGACCCTCACTTATGGTCCTCTAAGATAATGACAAAATACAGAAGTTCCATATACAATCTGTAACTGTTAACTCTTTCTGTATGTTTTGCCGCACTGTGCAGCATGCCGATTTCGGCAACGTATGTTTCGCCGCATAGTGCGTCACGCTCAATTTGATTAGTGTGAAAGCCATTATATTCTTTTTACATATCTTGTATCATCTGGATATTGGTGAATTCTAATACCTTGTTCAATTATCTAAACATTCATATATAATATGTTATATGTTAGATAAATATGTAGATTGATTCTTAAAACCATGAACAATTTTGTCTCTGAAATCTCTTCCGTTGTGTCGATAAAAAGCTTCCGTATGGAAAGAGTTATGAAACTCTGACAGTTTAAAGTCAAAAAAATGTAGACTAAAATGGCATATGTCTAGGTAAAATTGTTAAGCAACAAAAAAAACCTACCAATGTTAAAGACAGGTGTGTTGTGCTGAAAGGTGCAGCTTGCCTTAAATTAGTGACATCATGTATCCATACCGACTTACCAGATGAGTGCTGAAGAAGGATTTGTCTTTGGTTTCACATTTCTTTGTAAATGTGGCATTTGCTTTAGGCATTGTTTTTCAATCTTGTTTTGTTAATAATTGTATACTGCAGTAAGCATATTCATTCATAGAAATAGACAGAAGAGTTTAAAATTGTGTAAATGTATTGTCAAGGTCTGAAAATAAAAAGAGAACTACTAAACACAATTAAGACAAGACAAATTAAATTTTTGGGGCATGTTAAAAGACACAACAGCCTACTAAAAATAATATTGGAAGGAAAAATACAAGGTAAAAGAGGCAGAGGCAGACCAAGACTAACATGGATGAGTAACATCAAAAGATGGACAAGTCAATCTATGTCAGCCTGCACCATCAAAGCAAGAAACAGAGTAGAATGGCGATCCATGGTAGCCAACCTTCATTGCGGAGAAGGCACACGATGATGATGATGATTGTCAAGGTAAATCTGACAATGTAGAGGTTAGATGAAAAAAAAAGAATGCCATAGATCTAACATAACCCAGAAATGATCAAAGCATCCGATTCCCATGTGTCTGCTTGGGTAAACACACAGTCGAGTAGCAAAAGTTCAATGTAACATTTAAGAGGTAGTAATTTTTACAATGGCACTGTGAAAATGTGACCCACAGATAAGTATCGTAATCTAGGGTTAATATATAAATCTTGTTTCTTTTTTCTTATAATAGGTAGACTGGATATGCTCGTATGAAGCCATAGAAACAAACTTGGAACTTGTTTTGAGAATGCTCCATAATCTTTCAATTTTTTTCTGTAACCTCCAGAATTATTTTGTTGGTTTATCCAGAATTATATGACTTGCAATTTCTAAAGTATCTAATGTCATACATTTCAAACTTTCATGCAATGTTTACCTTATCATGCATTAGTAATGACTTATGCATTGTAACAAATCTGTCAGGTCATTAAAATAATTGTTATACATTCACTGTTCAAATCCAGAGTCATGCACTGTTTTTAACCATTTTTTTTGCATCTTTGTGATTGCTACATTACAGCTGACAGAAGATACCAACAGAACAGATGAATATGTCACTTACCTCTTCTGGGATTGTGTCTACATTAGTTCCTCATACACTAATCAGTGGAAGAAAAATAGCAAGGGAAATCTGGAGGCTGATGTTCTAAATCTGTGCTTCAATCAGTGCTCAGGCCATGGCACATGTACTAAAGGTCAGTTTTAGATGTTGAAAACATCTTTTCTTTTCTCATCATCATCTTCTTGTGCAAACTCATCATTCTAGGCTGGCTACCAAGGAACATATTTATCAACTTGTTTTTTTGCCTTAATTGTACATGTTGTTACAGGTTCTTCTGTTTACCTTTTAATGTTGTCAGTCCTTGTTTGTAGTCTTTGTCTGCCTTTGCCTACTTTACCTTGTGTTTTCCCCTACAAATTGACTTTGGTGTGTTATTTTACCACTTTACAAGTCCTACAAATTTGATTTCTCTTGTTTGAATAGTGTTAAATTATTCTTTATTCATTTTCAGCTGTTTCAAAACTTATTTTTTTGTTTTCTTCTTTTATGGTCTCATTCTTTCCATTGTTCTGTAAATCCACATTTCAAGGGCTTCAGTTTTCTTCTATTTTCTTATTAAGTATCCATGTTTCTGAACCTTAATGAAACATTAAGTAGATATAATACTTTATTATTTTTGTTGTTGTAGTTCTGGTGTTATTTACTTTGAAGTGAATATATATTTCATGTTGTTAAAAGTGCTTTATGCCATTCCTGTTTTTTTTGTTGATTTTTGTCTCACATGTTTCATCACTTGATAACAAATGTCCAAGACAGCTATTTTCTTTAATTCTCTCTAGGTTTGTTCCATCTTCCTTGATATTCACCTACTGTATTTATTATTGATAGTTTTAGTTTACCTTAATATTTATATTTTCATTAGTGACTAATGTGCAAACTTATTGCTGAGGTAGTTGGAGTTAAGAATGGATGGTGACATGATATGCGTAAAAAGGTGTAGTGTGTTAAAAGGAATTGATGACATTTGTTATATTTATAAGGAAGTGATGTATTGTGTCTCTCAAGGTGTCTCCACCTTATTGGGGTGGGAGATTTGAGTGTTTCAATGATCCCGAGAAATATATAGGAATTAGCATAGCTACCAGCAGGGTCTCCCAAGCTGGACAGATCAAGAGGTAAGAGTCAACAAAGAGAGAGACTGGTTCTCCAGGTTGGGAGTTTTGGTGTTGGACCTGCAACCCATACATAGAAAAATGACAAAATGCTGCAGAAACACAAATAAGAAAACCCACCAATCAAGTCTTCGAGGAATGAGTGGGGACTCAGGTAGAAATGCCATCCATGATGGACAGAGATGAATAGCCAAGTGGAAGTTCCTGTCTGACAAAGTCCTTGATCACCACCAAGCAACAAATAAGAATTGCAGCTTAGAATGTGAGAACAATGTATGAAACAGGCAGGAGAGCTCAGGTGATTAAGGAGATACAACCTTGATATTTTGGGTCCAAGTGAGAAGGATAGGAAATGGGAGATACAGAACAAGGACTGGAGAAACCATATCCTATTCTGGGAGAATGACAGGAAATGGGAGATACAGAACATGGATTTGAGAAACCATATACTATTCTGGGAGAAGGACAGGAAATGGGAGATACAGAACAAGGACTAGAGAAACCATATACTATTCCAGGAGAAGGACGGGAAATTGGAGAAACCATATACTATTCTGGGAGAAGGACAGGAAGTGGGAGATACACAACCAGGACTGGAGAAACCATATACTATTCTAAGAGAAGTGGTGACCAACATCTTGAGGGTGCCGCATTAGTTGTGAACAAACAGACAGAAAAAAGCATCTTAAAATTGGAACCTATAAATTCATACATAATACGATCCAGATTCTACTCAAGGTTCACAAAGACAATCATCTTTCAATGCTATACCCCAACTGAACAGGCAGCAGAGGACCAAAAGAATGACTTCTATGAATATCTACATGACCAAATCAAGAAGACACCATCACATGATATTTTTCTTGTAATTGGAGATTTAAATGCTAAAGTTGGATCTGTCAATGAGGTTTATGAACAGTGCATGGGAGTACATGGTGAAAGAAATATAAACAACAATGGAGAATGCTTTACTGATTCATGCAAAGAGAATGGATTTACTATAGGGGGCACTATTTTTCAACATAAATATATTTACTAAATAATGTGGATATCACCAGATGAAAAAAACTACCAACCAAATTGACCACATTGCAGTTGGAAGAAATTGGATATGATTACTGGCATCAAAGCAATCAGAGGCACAGATGCCGGAAGCGATTACAATATTTTATTATGCAAAATAAAGTTACAATTGAAAAAGACACTTACAAGACAAAGCCCAAAGTAGATATTTGATTCACAGGGGTTAATTGACACCATAACCAAGTCCCAGTTTGTCATAAATATTGCTAATAGATTTCAAGCCCTTCAGAATATACCAGAAAAAGTAGATGAATAGTTCCAAAAGATACAAAATATATATAGAGATGTTAGGAAATCCTTGGACATCGCCCCAAGGCAAGGCGGGATTGGATCACAGAAGAGTCATGGAACCTGGCTCAAAAAAGAAAGACTATCAAACAACTAATGCTAAATTGTAGGGAGGATGATAAAGTCCAGCTCTTGTTATACAGAGTAGAACAAACTAGTCAAGAAGAACATGAGGAAAGATAAAAGACGGTATATTGAGACTATGGCAACTGAAGCTCAGGAAGCATTAGAGAAAGGGGATAGCAGAACTGTTTACAAGGTCACAAAGATTCTCTCTGGAGGCTGAAAAATGTTACCACCATTATGCAAAGTGAAAATGAGAACCATTAGCCCAAAAAAATGGAATAATTAAATAGATGGGAAGAATACTTTAAAGAAGCTCTCAACAGACCAGAATATGCAAGTGATTTTCTACCTCCTGCCTAGTCTGAAATGAAGAAAGGGAAGATTGCATGCCACAAAATTGAAATTGACATTTAACAGACTAAATGTAACAAAGCACCTAGTGAAGATGGAATGGAGAAAAATTATTCAATAAAATATAGGCAGATGAAAAAGTACCAAGCATGAAAAAGAGGGATTATTGTCAAAATCCCTAAGAAAGGGGACCTCAGTCACTGTGAAAATTGGAAAGATATAAACCTACCTGCTGTCAGTATCTGGGAAGATAAATTTGCCAAGTACCTCTGCAATGCATAAAGAATAGTGTGAAATGAAAGCTTAGAGAAGAGCAGGCTGGCTTTAGAAGTGGGAGATCATGTGCGGATCAAATCTTTCTTTTGCTAACCATTGTAGAGCAGTCACTGGAATGGAGTTCATCCTTATACATAAATATCTTTAGACTTTAAGAAGACATTTGACAGCATCCATCATCTATTGCTTTGGAAGATCTTATATGCATACAACTTCCCAGATAAAATTATGAATATTCTAAAGGACATGAATGACAGCAGCCAGTGCTGTGTAAGACATGAAGGTCAGCAGACAGCTTGGTTCAGTCATAACGGGAGTTAGACAAGTATGTACTTGGTCACCACTCTTCTTCCTTGTGGTCATGGGCTGGATCATGTGATCACTTGTTTTCGACAAACCGAGAGAAATTACTTGTGGTCTTACTAGACATCTGTAAGATACTGACTTTGCAAATGATGTTGGACTTCTTGTCTACTGCCACCAAGACATACAAGAGAAAACAGATGGAGTAGATCAATTTGCTAACTCAGTAGGACTGAAAATAAATGCAGAGAAAATTAAGATTATGATGATAAATGCCAAAAGTGCAAAGAAAGTTACATTTATAGTAGCGAGACTAGAATAAGTGAATCACTTTAGATACCTAGTAAGGTATATTTCATCAAATAACAACATTGAAAAAGATGTCTCTGCTAGAATAGGCATGTCAGCCTAGGCATTCAATAGTCTTAGAAACATTTGGCATTCAACTAGTCTCCATCTCAGTACCAAGCATAGAATTTACAAGTCAGATGTGTGATTCATACTCCTATATGCAGCAGAAACATGGAAAATGAATCATAAGATAGAAAGCTGACCTAGAGGATTTAAAGGTCAATGTCTTAAGAAGATGCTAAGCATCCGTTGGGATCAACACATCACAAATAAAGAAGTTGCCAGAAGATCAGACATTAACAATATCAATCAAAAAGTGAAAAGAAGACATTTGAAATGACTAGGCCATGCTCTATGAATAGAACGAATCAACCATCAATACCTAGCATTAACATGAACACAATCTGGTAAATGAAGGGGAGGCAGACTATTGGGGACATGGTGATGAACCATACATGATGAAATGAAAGAGGTTGGCATGTCCTAGCAAGAGTTGTCCATGATTGCTTCAGACATGATTGGGTGGAGTTCGCTTGTGGGTGTCCTATGCTCCGACTGGAGTTCAGAGGATTAGGAAGATGTATTGTTATTTATACAGGAGTTAGTGGTATTTTTAAAAAAATGTATATTAAATGAGTGATGTTCTTTACTTTATGTTGGCAATGGATAATGTCTTCTGCAATGAGAAGTTGTTTGTAAAATAATTTAGATGAAATTTAAAGCTGCCACATGTAAATGAACAAATGGATTGCAATGTTTAAAAAATTAAACACTTATAGTTATTGTTATTCAAAGGTCCCAGTATCACAAAAAACGAATGGAAATCCATAATCGCTCAACTGCCCACGCCAGGGGAATCATCCGAATTAACATCACATTGAATATCTAAACAAAGAAAGGCAGTTGCAGTCTCCATCGTAGCAAACACAGCACATGTCAAAAGACATAACACGTATTATAGCACTGACAGTGAATGCAATTGAATTGTCCTTCGTCATATGATATCATCATTCATCGTAAGCAATCTGAAATAAAAACACCATCTGGATAAAACACACAGCTCTTGGTGTGCACAGAGCACTACTCAGTAGCTCCGGCAGCAAGCCGGACTTGAAAAATGAGGAAACTGTAACAATTAACAATTTTCAGACAGTGCCTCAACGGCTCTCTAAAGCCTATCCGCCGTTTTGACCAGAAGTTAAATTAAACACTTGAGCCTTCAACTATGACCTGCTAACTGTGTAGCACAACATATAATATCACATATCTTCTTTCTTTAGGCCAGTGCCTATGCCAAAAGGGCTTTGGATCTGCTGACTGTTCCACTGATCTGTCAATACCACCAACAATATTGAGCATTGTTGGAGGTCTAACATGTGATGTTAGTTCTGTTGATGATTGTGGCCATATTCAGCTTACTGGTTCAGGGTTTGTGGACAGCATAGACCTGACATGCCACATCACTCAGAATGTAAGTTTTTTTTAAGATTTGTTTCCCCTAAATAAATAAGTTTGAAGAGCAAAACAGTATTTTACAACTGTCATTCATTTATGGTCCATGCTCAAGTGTCAGATGTCATGTTCTCCTTAACCCTTGATCTTGTGCACTGTGTAACAGCTCCCCCATTGATCTATTTCTGTGCACCACTATCAAACTGTTCAGTGTCTTTTCCCTTTGTGTATTTGTCCTTGACAGTGAGCTAACACATGAGAATAGTAAAGTAAAAAGTAAAGTACCCCTGTCACGCCAAGTGGCATATAGGGAATATGGTGTTAGTGACCATAAATTTTACACACCTTCGGCACATGATTTTTGGGGTAATGTGGTTGGTATTATGCCCATGCCGCTTTACTTTCCCACAAAAAATCCAGTACCCATTAAAGACTGGGTGAACCAGAAGCCGTTGGTTGGGATCGAACCCTACCTCTTGTCCTTTATAGTCCAGTTCACTAACCACTGAGCTATCGCGGCTCCCATGAGAATATTACTCTCATAACACATCACTTTACGGTTAGCACATGCAATGGAATTGATAACTTACAATGTTTAGTACAAAATCAACATCAGTCTTTATTCTTATGTCTACAAGTCTGGATGTAACAAATCAAAGGTCAATATATTGTCAAAGGTATATATATATATATGGCCTTTGGCGTCTTGATAGGCAGTTGGTATCAATCAATCATGATTAGTCAGTAGTTTGGTAAAATATTAGTGTCTTATGCTGCATGCTGTTTTGCTGAACAGCTTCCTTTGTGGCTGAATCAGCCAGTATTGGATAGAAAGATCTGGCCATTTTTTATTTATGTTCTCTATGTGCTACGTCTTTCGCCAGATTTTCCCAGTTTCTTTCACAGATAGAGAATTCCCTCAAGGAAGCCCTGCAATCATCATTATATCTCAGCACTGGTTTGCCCTTTGGTCTCTTTCCTTCCTTAAGTTCGCCATATAATATTTGCTTGGGAGTATGATTGTTTGTCATTCTTCTTACATGACCCAGCCACCTTAGTCTACAACTCATAGGCTATGTTTAATTTATGTGGACAAAATCTCTATCTAGTACCAATTTTTAAAGGCAATGTGAAGCTGCATAAATTGGAAAATAAAATTCACTACATTTAGGATATATGGATGACCTGGTCATCATGCAAGTACACTGACCACTACACTGTATGGCCCTTTTCATCTTGTCAGACGGTCTAGTGGAGGCTATTGCGTATTTTTTGAGGTATTGTTTTTGCCGAACAGCTTCTCTCGTGGCTAATTCTACCAATGTTTGACAAACACACGCGGTCACATAATGAACAAGTCAGGCTCGCTGGTCCACAGGGTTTATCATCCTTTTTCATGAGTCTCTTCTCTTCTAAGTCCTGTCTTAGCACAGTCTCAAATGTTGTTATACCGTTCCTTATACGTGCTCTCCATGATGTGCGATCACTTGCCAGATGTTGCCAGTCGTTTTCACAGATGGAGAAGTCTTTCAGAGATGATTTGCAGATATCTCTATATCGTAGTTTAGGTCTGCCGATTTGTCGTTTTCCGTGTTTTAGCTCGCCATATAGTATTTGCCTAGGAATGCGTTTTTCTTCCATCCGTTGGACATGCCCCAGCCATCTTAGCCTTCGACTTCTGAGCATCGACATGATTGTTAGGGTCTTAGCACGTTGCAGGACAGTTAAGTTGGTTATTTTGTCCTGCCATTTGATGTGCATTATTTTGCGGAGACATCGCATGTGGAAGACATTTAGTCTTTTTTCCTGGTTTGAGTATGTTGTCCAGGTTTCTGATCCATATAGTAGTGTGCTAAGCACACATGTTTGATATATTAGGAGTTTAGTCTTTCGAGTTAGTTTCGTGTTGTTCCATGCCCTTTTTGTGAGTTTACCGAAGGTCGTAGCTGCCTTACCAATTCGACAGTTTATTTCTTCATCAAGAGAGATGGTTTGCATAACTGTGGATCCAAGATATGTAAATTTCTGTACTGATTCTAGTGGGCAGTCTTTTAGAGTAATAGATAGAGGTTTGAAGTCACCTTGATTTAGTATTACTGTCTTCTGAACATTAATTGACAGTGAAAAAAGGTCGCATGCTTTATCCAGGTTGTTGATCAGCGACTGTAGGGTGGCCTCACTATGAGCGACTAGGGCTGCATCGTCAGCAAATAAAAATTCTTTAAGTAGGGCAACATTTGTTTTGGTTTTTGCTCTTAGTCGTGCTAGGTTGAACAGTGAGCCATCTGGTCTAGTGCGAATGTAAATATCTCCTGAGCTGTTTTTGAAGGTGTAATTTAGGAGGGCAGCAAAAAATATACCAAAAAGGGTGGGGGCGAGGACGCATCCCTGTTTCACTCCTTTGTTGACTTTGAAATTCTCTGATGGACTCCCATCAAAATGGACTTACCACTACACTACCATAGCTTGATAAGAATAATTTAACAGAGAATACAATTTGCAGCAGAGCCTTGTAATATTTATTTGATGTCTGCAGTAGGAGTATCACATTGAAATGAGATCATTGTAGACAGCACAATAAAAGCTCAGCCTCTTGTAGCTAGCTGATGGTGAAGATGAAGCTGACTATTTAATAACTAGAAATAACCAGAAAATCGAGGGCCTCAGTAGCCTAGTTGGGAAAACCACCTGACTGGGCTACCGATGTTTGGACAATCTGTTTTCGATTCCCACTGGAAGCAGTGTGATTTGGAAAAGAAAATACCCCTCCGGTCAACCCAGCCGCTGGCAGAAATGGGTACCAGGGTAGTACTCTTCTGGATAGGCTGCCAAGCACATATGGGTCAAAACTCACCTTTATAAGATGCCGATTCAAGTCTCGTCCTTTAACCAGAGAATCAGAAAACAGGTGCTCAGATGGGAAATAGCAAGGACAAGAGGGGGTCAGTCTTGCGAAACATTGATAACAATACTAACTAGATGGGCAAACATATCAGGTTTAAAACTCTCATACTATCTAAGATTAGAGACTAATAACAAAGTATCGAAAGTAAACCTTGTATGATGTTTGATGGGACTGGGGGGATGTTAGGTGTTGCAAGAAAATGCTTTATTTGATATGTATAGTATATAATAGAATAGATTTTTGAGTATATTTGATTAGTTCTGTATTTCATTACTTTGTTGTTTGTTACTAGGACACAGAAAGCAAGTACAATGCTTTCTACATTAATTTCAACCAAATACTATGTAATGTGACTATCACAAGTTCAGCTGTGATACAAGTCAGCAATGATGGATTTAAAGTTGGAAACAAGGTGTCAAGAACTCTCTATGTTGGAGCATGCCAGATATGCAATGGAGGTTCATGCCAGAATAAGGTAAACTGTTATTCTTCAAGCTTAATATAGCTGCATAAATAACTAATTAGAATATACCTACAGTAATACAGTAAAAGATTTAAAGCCAAAACCTTGTTCTGTGTTCCATTAACTTAAGAAATAAACAAAAAACAATATGAAGAAACTCATTTGTCATCATCATCATGTGCCATACTGATTGGCGTAGGCAACCATGTCCTTCCACAATCTTCTATCCACAGTGCATCGTATCAGTTCTGTTGACTGTTGTCCATGCCATAACACCATACTATAATGTATTTTCTCTCTTTGTCATCCGCGATATCTCTTTCCTTTTATTTTGTCAGTTGTAACCAAGTATTCCAACTTTCCTCTTCTCATGGTGTACACGAAAAATGTTGATTGTTTGTTTCTATTTTTTAGGAGCTCCCTTTTTGTGATTCGCTTCCATAGGTCAAAATTGGTTCTATATTGCACCGATGAACTCTCTTTCTCATTTCTATTGACACAGATTTGTTGCATAAGATATTTTTCATTTTCTGAAATGCTATTTTTGCCTCAGCTATTCTGCTTTTTATTTCTGTGGTGTATCTTCCATCTGATGCTATTATTGTGCCAAAGTATTTGATGCGTTGCACTTGCTTCAGATTTGTCCTGTTTATTTGTACCTCCCATGAATCTAGAAATTAAATTATATGATCAAATCAGCAACTCAAAATAAAACATTTATTTAGTCCAGCAATGTTGTTATTATTTTAATAAATGTTATTATTATTATTATTAGTAAATTAGTATGCATGATGCCCTGTTATAATCTATCTATTGTGCTTTTGAGCCGAAGACGGCACATAGGGCAGAACCACAATCTTAAAAACAGAAACCTTGCTTGCCAAAATGTCACATATTGCAGAGATCACTGCTTCCAAAATCTATGGCTCTACTTCCATAACATTTACAATAACAGCTTGTCAAGCCATCGATCAACCTCCTTAGTCGCCTCTTGTGATATGCCTGGAAGGCCCCTGTTATAATATCAGATAATTATTCCATGTTTTTTTTATGTATTAGTGCCAAAGTAATTAAGAGATTGTTACATATTCAACATCTTTGTTTTTTAACAAGCAGCAGTTTAAAAATGTGGCAGCTAAATATATATTTTGAAACATTTTGGAGTTAAATAAAGTAATTTTATTCTGATAATTGACTTGTATTTACTAACAGTTTGAATTGAGTGTAACAGAGAGCTTATAAATGTCACCATATTTATATTTTAAATATTTAATATTGACTGTTATAACCATCTGTTCCTTATATACTGTACTTGAGGACAAAGTTAACAAAGAAAATAATTTATCTGCAAAAGAGTCAAGATGACTAACTGACTGCATTATTATTATTATATTTTTTTTGTTTTGTGTTCATCAGCTTTTACCTCTGACGAAGTCCCTAGATACTAGGAACTTAATTCTGCATATTAATTCATTTTTCCCTGGCAGAATTATTATTTTAAGATGCAGAATAAAACTTGTATGATTAATTGACCCCACTTTTATTTTAAGATGACAGAATATAACTTGTACGATTAATTGAGCCCACTTTTATTTTAAGATGACAGAATAAAACTTGTATGATTAATTGACCCCATTATTATTTTAAGATGCAGAATAAAACTTGTATGATTAATTGACCCCACTTTTATTGTAAGATGACAGAATAAAACTTGTATGATTAATTGATCCCATTATTATTTTAAGATGCAGAATAAAACTTGTATGATTAATTGACCCCACTATTATTTTAAGATGACAGAATAAAACTTGTATGATTAATTGAACCCACTTTTATTGTAAGATGACCGAATAAAACTTGTATGATTAATTGACCCCACTTTTATTTTAAGATGCAGAATAAAACTTGTGTGATTAATTGACCCCACTTTTATTTTAAGATGCAGAATAAAACTTGTATGATTAATTGACCCCACTTTTATTTTAAGATGCAGAATAAAACTTGTATGATTAATTGACCCCACTTTTATTTTAAGAACAACACCTGCATCATCAACAAGAAGTGCTACAGTTGTGGCTCAGTATTTGAGGATGATCCAAGAAGTTACTGTCGACCAGAAAACTCAACAGATTCATGGACTATCATTAAAGGTAAGCACTTTTATTTCAACTTTTATAAGTGAAAAAGCATGTTAGTTTAAGTTTATTTTAAGCTTGATTTGAAATGAAAATGTAAAAATATTAATGTCATTGTCAAGGTATACAGTTTTTTTATATTACATTTTTCCCCCATTATTATTTTTTAGCTTTGCTTTAGCAAATTTTGAATAATAAATAATTATATTTTCTTCATTTGTATATATCCTAATAGATACAGGTTATGTTTTTAACTGAAAGAAATTTATCAGTGCTAAACACCCGCATCCCAGTCATCTGATGCAGTTTGAAACAGATGAAGCACTAACTTCGCATCTAGACATCAAAATCAAAGAAATCACTATAACAGAAATTGAATTAGCAATGAAACATATGGCTAATAATAAGCTCTTGGCATAGATAAAATAACTACAGAGATGCTGAAAGCATTTATCAATCAAAACTTATTCCATCTAAGAAAGTTGTTTAATAAAATTTGGGATGAAGAAAAAGTTCCTACAAACTGGAAGAAAGAGATCATTATCAAACTACATAAAAAAAAGGCAATCTTAAAGACTGTAATAACTGGAGAGGAATTATGCTTTTATCAGTTGTCTTCAAGGTTTTCTGTAGAATCATGCTAACAGAATAAAAGATGTAGATATGTAGGTATGTTTATGTGTGAAGAACAAGCAGGATTCAGAAAGGAGAGAAGCTGTCTTGACCAAATATTCACTCTAAGGATAATACTAGAAGAACATACAGAAAAACAACAACCATTAATCAGCAGTTTCATTGATTTAAAAAAGCATTTGACAGCATACATAGATTGTCCTTTTGAAATATCGTGAAACATTATGGAATACCACAAAAAATTACCAACATTATAAAAGCCATATATGACGGCTATAGCTGCATATTTTGGACACAGGAGAGAATGAGTGTTTGGTTTCAAACTGAAACAGGAGTCAAACAAGGATGTCTACTATTACCATTGCTATTTAGAATTACCATTGATTACATAATGAGTAGATGTTGCAAAGGCAATAATGACATTAAATGTTATGACAAGAATTACTTGGAAGATCTAGATTTTGCAGATGATGTAGTGTTCCTTAAGTGACAATATCAACAAGATGCAGAATATCACAGATACCTTATCATCCATAGCGGACAAAACAGGATTTTAAATCAACAGAGATAAAGCAAAAATAATGAAAAATAACAATACCCCAGAGGGCAATATATATCTCAATCACCAGGCATTGGAAAAAGCAGACAACTACATATATATATATATATATATATATATATATATATATATATATATATATATATATATATATATATATATATATATATATATATATCTTGATAGTAATATAACTAAAAAGGTGAAACAAAGAAAGAGATCAGAAGCAGGATTGCAAAAGCAGCAACAAATTTAAAAACCTGGACAAAATTTTGAAATAAAAAATCTATCTATCTATTGACCTTTCGAGCCGTAACCGGCCCATAGGGCGTAGACCAAGATACACCTTCTCCTATATGGATTTTTTTGTTCTAGCAGTTTTCTTTTAAAGATATTTTATCAAATCTCGCCATCTGTCTCTGTTCTGTGCAAGCAGTTCTATCTCATTGAGGGAGCCGACTCCTGCTGCTCTTGCCTCTCTCATCAATGTTCTTCTCAGTGTCTCCCTGGGTCTTCCTCTTTTTCTTTTACCTGTTGTTTCCCATATGAGGGCTTGCTTTGCTATTCGGTTATTATCTCTTCTCATCACATGTCCAACGTATGACCATCGTCTTTTCTTTATTACTGAAGATATTAGTGGTTGATTGGCGATTTCTCTAATTTCCTCATTTGTTTTGAATTCGTTCCATGCTATACCAAGTATTTTCCTTAGACATTTATTTTCGAATGCGTTCAACTTTGTTTCTATATCTCTTGTTGTTTTCCAGCTTTCACACGCATACGTAAGGGTTGATAGTACATTTGATTTGAATAGCCTAAGTTTTGTGTTTGTGCTGATAAGTTTTGATTTCCACAACTTTTCAAGGCTTCTGAAAGACATTGCTGCTTTAGCTATTCTGATTTTAATTTCTTTGCTCGTATCCCCTTCTCGATCAATGTGACTTCCAAGATAGATAAAGTGATCGATCTCTTCTACTGGTTTGTTTTCCATGTATATTTTGTCACCTGTTGGAATTAAACTAGTCATGACTTTAGTCTTTTCATGATTGATCTCAAGCCCAATTTTGCTGGCTATTGATGATAGTTCATTTGTGTTTTCCTGCATCGTTTTTATCTGACTGCTGATGAGAACTATGTCATCAGCAAAGTCGAGGTCCTCCAAATGGTCTCCTTGTATCCATTCGATGCCTTTATTACCAGTGCAGCATTTCTTCATTATGAAGTCCATAACAATTCCAAATAACAAGGGCGATAAAATACATCCTTGTTTAACCCCAGTTTCTATTGGGAAACATTTGCTCAGTCCTTCCTCTGTTCGAACTGCACATGTGTAACCATCATACATGTCTTTGATAATATTTATGATTTTTGATGGTAAACCATATTGCTTCAGAATTTTCCACAAAGAATCTCTATGAATACTATCAAATGCTTTTTTGAAGTCGATGCAGTTAAGTACAAAAGGTTTTTGCTTTTCAATGTGTTCCTCCAATATAAGTCGTAGAGTGAAAATGTGGTCAATACAGCTTCTCCCTTTTCTAAACCCAGCCTGTTCTTCACGCATTACTGTATCTATTGAATCCTGTATTCTATTTAGGATGATTTTGCAGAATAACTTTGAGGCAACTGACAAAAGTGTCACGCCTCTCCAGTTGTTACAATCTCTAAGATTGCCCTTTTTTGGGATCTTAACAATGATTCCTTTTTTCCATTTATGAGGCGTCTTCTCTGTTTTCCAAATGATGTTGAACATTTTTTGGAGATGTATTAGATTATGGCTATCAATTGCCTTGAGGATCTCAGCTGTTAACTTATCCTCTCCAGCAGCCTTGTTATTGGTCATAAGCTTTAAGGTGGTTTCTATTTCACTCAAGGTGAAGTCATCTAAATTTACATTTAATTCTGCTGCTGGTGTTTCAGTTTCAAAATCTATTAAACTGTGGGGTAGTGGACGGTTAAGAATTTCTTTGAAGTGTTCCGCCCAACGGGCTTTTATGTCTGCGCTTGTTGTTAGCATTGATCCAGATTTGTCTAGAATTGGTGTTCCACTGGATGTATAGGTGTTTGTCAGCATCTTTTGCACAGTATAAAGAGTTCTGCTGTCTCCTGTAATTGCAGCTGTTTCTGCTTTCTCTGCCAAATTGTCTATATAAGCTCTTGTATCTCTTCTTGCTGAACTTTTCACTTTGTTGTCTAATTCTTTGTATGTTGCTTTTGCCAGAACCTTTCCAAGATCTGTCTTTACATTAGTCATGGCTCTCTTCGCTTCTCTTCTTTCTTTGATGTATTTCCACGTGGTGTCTGAGATCCAAGCTCGTTTTTCCATTTTCTTCAGTCCAGCACTTGCTTCTGCTGCTGTCATTAGTATTTTGCTCTGTGAGTCCCACATCTCATTGATATCTAAGTCTATTTCACCGAGTGCTGAATAACAATTACTTAGCTCTATGTTAAACTTTTCCTTTATGGCTTCATCTTTCAGTTTATGACTATCAATTTTATGTGTAATTGACCTCTTCTGTTGGTTTCTAAATTTTAATCTTATTTTCCCAATGCACAGGTTGTGGTCACTATTAACATCAGCACCTCTGTAAGCTCTTACATCTATTAATGATGATCTGAATTGTTGTTTAATACATAGGTGGTCAATTTGATTGGAGGTTCTATCATCAGGAGATATCCATGTTGTTTTGTGAATATTTTTGTGTGGAAATAATGTCCCACCTATAACTAAATTTTCTATTAAACATAATTCTATTAATCTTTCTCCTTTCTGACTAGTATTATCACAGCCTTCTCTCCCCATCACATGTTCCACTCCTGCGTTATCTTGTCCCACTTTGGCGTTGAAGTCTCCCATTACAATTAAAAGATCGTGTTTTGGTATTTTGTTTATAAGTTGTTGCAGTTGGTTATAAAAATCGTCCTTAACTTCATCATCAGCTTCGTTAGTAGGCGCATAACATTGAATAATTGAAAGTCTTCCATGTTTTGTTTTGTAGCGTGTTCGTATCAGACGGCTATTTACCGGTTCCCATTCTAATAAACTTCTTGCAGCTATGTCTGTCATCATTATGCCTACTCCTTCACGGTGTTTTCCATCTTCCCTTCCAGAAAAAACTACTATTTTATTATCCACAGATCTCCTACCTGTTCCAAGCCAGCGCATTTCGCTTAATCCTAAAATATCTAGATCGTATCTGTCCATCTCGCTCGCGACCTGTGCATGTTTCGTCGGAGCGGCCATTGTTCGAACATTCCAGAATCCTATTTTTGTTGTTGTTTTAGGGCCGAAAAAACTATCACAACTATCTACTGCTAATTTACACATTCTGTATCAGGTCTACGTTTCATTAACAACATCGTTTTTACGATAGCGGCTTGTTAAACCTCTGATCAACGGTTATATACCAAGCCGGAGAAAAATAATTCCTCCATTTTGGAAACAACCGGAAAATAAAAATACTAAGCAAGAAAACCAATCTTAGAATATTCAACTCAAACATATTATCAACACTTGCCTATGCATGTGAAAGGTGGAAAACAACAAAAGAGATTGAGAAAAAACTAAACACTTTTGAAGACAAATACTTCAGAAAAATACTCTGTGTACAATGGAATGAATTCAAGAGAAATGGCCATACAACCAACGTTCTTATCTACAATTAAGGAAGAAAGATAGTCATATGTCGGACATGTGCTGAGAAGAGACAACAAGAGAATTCCAAAACAAGCTCTTCTATGGAAACATCAGGATACTGGAAATGAGGAAGACATAAAGAGACACTAAAAAGAACACTTATAAGAGAAGCAAAGTTGGAAGGCATAGACTCATTAGATAAGATTGAACATCTCACCCAGAATAGAAATAGGTGGCGAAAAACACTACAAGCCCTAAGTGATGTCTAATGGCGTGGGAAGGATCAAGAATCAAGAAACACTTTATATGTTGTTAATTACTTTTGATGTTTTACCACATTCTTAATCTATTCTATTTATTGAATCCAAACACAGAGGAAATGGTCTACATAAAACGCTACAAGTTCCTGTCTTTGAATGAATCTGCCCTCACTACAAATGAAGGAATTGTGGCTGTAACAAGAGATGTTCACTTGGTCACCGGTTATGGAGGAGAAAATTCTGTGCTTCTTAATACAAGGAATCAGTCCTTGACATTCCCAAATATAGGTCAAAGCTTGTTGGACACAGATTCATGCTCTCTTGGCTTTACTCTTAAATTTACCATCAAATTTACTTCACTGTGTGATGGGGCTCATGTCCTGAGTACTTGGAGAGATAATATTAGTGGTACAGGCCCTGCTGTCATTGTCTGTGATGGGTCTATGTATGTCTATGTAAGAACATTGCACAGAGAATGGTCACTTAAAGTGGGCGAGGCAGAGATAAACAGGTATTTGCTGTTTTGTGTCTAATGAACTTTGTGAAGCATTTACCTACCTTTAATCTTAAAGAAATTGTCAGTTAGATGTACTGTAGAAATTAGAGTGTATCTTAACTGCATGTTTATATGTTCTAGATTTATTATGTTAAACCTTTTCAGATTAACATAATTCAAAGCATGTAACTGATTTAAAATTGTGATTTTGTGTAAAAAAAAAAGTTTCATTTTAGCAACTGTAGATTTTTAAATGTCTTTATTTTTATAAAAAAATGAGTTTTGCTTTATTAATTTCAGTTTGTTAACTCCATTATTGTGTTTCAGATTTGTTCAATAATGATCTTTTGTTTATAGGGTATTATGTTTTTATCATTGAAGCTTGCTTAACACTTAGCAGCATAATAACTATATACTGTCATTGAAATCAAGTTATATAACTGAGATATGATATTTGTAAGATTATTAAATAGAAAATAAATATACTTGTATCTTAGTTTTCTAGTATCTTAAGACTCAGTTGAATATAAAGATGTGTGTGCCTATGTATACTTGAATCTGTGACTGTTACAAAATTGTTATATCATATACATTGTTATGGTCATTTACTAGATATATACAAGTAAAGATTAGCTGGTCAATCACATTTGGTCTTGAAGTCACATGGAGTAATATTATTTACAAAACTGCGCAGTATTCCACACGTCAAACCCTTGGCAGGCCAGTACATGACTTGATGATTGGCTCAGCTTTACCAAACTCATGCTATGCTGGATTTGTGTTTGGTGGCCTGGAGATATTTTCTGCTCCAGAGTCAGTTTTAGATGTGATGGAAGTAATAACTGGTAAGTGTTTACTCTGTTTGTATGTTGCTTTGTCAACTCAAACACCTAGAAGTGACAAAATAACAGTTTCATTCAACTTAAAGTGCCCTTGAAATGTGTTGTGTCTTTCTGTCTCTCTCCCTCTCTCTCTCTCTCTGTATGGGTGAGGAGTGAGGGTTTTATATATATATATTTATATATATATATATATATATATATATATATATATATATATATAGAGAGAGAGAGAGAGAGAGAGAAAGAGTGATAAAAATCAATATATTCATCATCAGAAATTTGTTACATTTCCCTGTTTTTTTTTTTTGTTTTTTTTTTTATTTTTTTTTATTTAGGGCCATATATAAGTTGTCATACATGCATATAAGACTGTTGTACAAAATGGCACATTTTCTTTACCAGAATTCCCAACTCTGCCATCTGAACCAACCATCACTGTTAGGTATAAAACAGAAACCAGTGCTTCAATCTTTGCTTGTTCATTTGAGAGCTTGAATCGTGGGAATGTCCAGTATGAAGTTCAGTGGAAAGTTGATGGACAAGTAGTTAGAAACTCTACATTAGGAGGTGTGGAAGCAGAAGACATCTTGAATGAAGAGAAGTTTGGCAACGTAACCTTTGGCTCACAGGTATGGAAAACACTTTTTCCAACATGGGAAGCTTTCAAATGCTAATGGTAACTCATTGTTATCTGATTATAAGCTTTTCATTAACTCTTTCAGTATGGAAGCTTTTTATCAATCCAATGGAAGAGATTTCAGAGATAAAATTTTTCATGGTTTAAAAAATCAATCTACACATTTATATTTATCTAACGTATAACACATTATATATCAATGTTTAGATAACTGAACAAAGTATTATATTTAACTGATACCAAGATGATACAAGACATGTAAAAAGGATATGGTTTGATGACGGTTCATACTAAAGAAAAATGAGAATAGGACTCTATGCTGCGAAACCTATGCGACCAAAATCAGCTTGGTGCACAGTGTGGAGAAACATACAGAAAGAGTTAAAATAATTGAAAATACACTGATTTTGGGAAATTAAATGATATTCAATATTGGCAGTAAGCAAAATAAGCTTATTACAAATATAAGAAATCTGTCACTGATGAATGTGGTACAAAAAGAAAAGATGGACATTGTGACAAGAAAATAAAATAGAAGATAGCAACACACAAATGCATTAAATAATTTAATGATATAACATTTTATGATTAATGAAAAATATATATATAGCATTAGGGAGAAGACATTTAGGAATAAGATGATCTTTGCTGTCACTTCTCCAGGCACAAAAAGATATGCTCTTTTAATAAAGTTTAATTCTGAAATCTGACTCTGTCCTCTATGTTTATCCTGTGTGTATGTGAAGATCGATAGTATGTGAACAAAATCTTCCTCAGATAACTTGCTCTGTGACTGCATGCTATGTGTACAACTGCCTTCAGTTGAGAGGACCAACAGTCACAACCATTTTAAAGTGACAGTCAGAGTAAGTACAGACAAGTATCATATTGCACTTTAGCTATCATTATCTGTCATTTCTTCATGATCATTTCTCTCATCTTCCTATTCAAGTCAAATTGACATGTATATATATCATCATCATCAAGCACCTGGCGTAGGTGATCATGTCTCTCTATAGCAGGGAATGTATAGCTAAATGTATAACAGGGAATTGCACACCAAGAGATCGGGAAGTAAAAATTAAGCACAAAGGTACACAGAAGGAGAAATGACGAAAAATGAAGTTTATGACGTAGGGATAGAGAGACGGTTGTGAGGAGACAACGAAGATAGTTAGTTGGAGATCGGCAATCGTGATGAACGGACGTGTAGTTGAGGACAGAGTAGAATATAAGTGGAAACGTATGCAAGGAACCCTGTAGAGATGGATAGTTGGAAGCTTAGTAGAATATAAGTGGAAACGTATGCAAGGAACCCTGTAGAGATGGATAGTTGGAAGCTTAGTAGAATATAAGTGGAAACGTATGCAAGGAACCCTGTAGAGATGGATAGTTGGAAGTTTAGTAGAATATAGACGACTGTGGAAATGTATGCAAGGAACCCTGCAGATAGATGTATAGTTTTAAACCACATAGATAGAATAAGGAAGATCGTTGAGTGATTGCTGTATTACCTTGATATAACCAGAAGTGTGAATTGATAGAGACTAATAAAAAGGCTGCCAATCAATTGAATGATGGTGTTCATGTGAAGTTTATTTACAGCAGACACACTTTCATGGGTCCTGAACGTTTGGTTCGTGAGGAGGCACGAACATTCTATCTATTGACCTTTCGAGCCGTAACCGGCCCATAGGGCGTAGACCAAGATACACCTTCTCCTATATGAATTTTTGTTCTAGCAGTTTTCTTTTAAAGATATTTTATCAAATCTCGCCATCTGTCTCTGTTCTGTGCAAGCAGTTCTATCTCATTGAGGGAGCCGATTCCTGCTGCTCTTGCCTCTCTCATCAATGTTCTTCTCAGTGTCTCCCTGTGAAGAACACAATGTGAACATTGGCCGTTAGTAAAAGTTCTCACAAGGTTTAATGGTCAACAGACGGTCAACGCGTTCGTTACACATTCACAAATACGTATAGGACGTCAAAGGTCACAATCAAACAAGGGAGCGCTTAGATAGAGAAAAAGAATGACAGATACAAAGGACAACATCTCCACAACTTTTGATTTCGACAGTTATTTATCATTTCTGTTGTTGACCTTCTGCCAAGCCATTCTCTTAAGCTGTCTGGTATATATATATATATATATATATATATATATATATATATATATATATATATATATATATAATGCTGTTATAATATTAACATGTCCAACGGATGGAAGAAAAACGCATTCCTAGGCAAATACTATATGGTGAGCTAAAACATGGAAAAAGACAAATCGGCAGACCTAAACTACGATATAGAGATATCTGCAAATCATCTCTGAAAGACTTCTCCATCTGTGAAAACGACTGGCAACATCTGGCAAGTGATCGCACATCATGGAGAGCATGTATAAGGAACGGTATAACAACATTTGAGACTGTGCTAAGACAGGACTTAGAAGAGAAGAGACTCATGAAAAAGGATGGTAAACCCTGTGGACCAGCGAGCCTGACCTGTTCATTATGTGACCACGTGTGTTTGTCAAACATTGGTAGAATTAGCCACGAGAGAAGCTGTTCGGCAAAAACAATACCTCAAAAAAATACGCAATAGCCTCCACTAGACCGTCTGACAAGACGAAAAGGGCCATATATACAATAAAATAATACACTGTTTGTACACCTTCTTTTTCAGGTGATAGAAACCACGCTGGCTGTCATTGAAGGATTGGGTGCAGAGTTCATTCATGTGACAACATCTGTACCACCGTTTCTCTTGTGCCCACCAATGCAGGCATTCAACAAAGGGGCTTCTCTAGCAGCTTCTCTGACTGTGGGAAACTTCAGTGGGAGACAATTATGTCCCAATGGAAAGCCTCTGAGACAGCTGGTTGTTGGGGGTGATATTAGAGAGCAATATCTTGGTCATGAGCACAAGTGTGGACAGTTTATTACCAGTGACATGTGGACTCAGGGTTTAAGCATCCCTGTAAAGGCCACCATTGATTCTGTTAGGGACAGAGATGTAGCTGGAGATATCAATGTCACTGTTGTAGTCAACTGTACTAGCAGCATACAGGTTTTGATCTCTCAAATTATCAAGGTTAGTTGTACCATCCATTATGAAGACAGTTTTCAAGTATAATTGTTGTTTTTAATTTATTAAGCTTTATTCTTTCTTTAGTAATTTCCTTTTTATTCTCTCTATCAGAATTATGTTGCTGCCTATAACTGTGAACTGAATTATGAGCAAACATTTTTATTCTCACAGTTAAATTCTTAATTTTAAAATTATATTTCTCTTTTACCTTCACAAATATATTTTTGTATTGACATAAGACAATTTTAACTATTCAAGTTGTTGTAATATTCATATTTTAATTCTCACATATTAAGTTTGTTGCATTTAATTATCTAACTATTAACTTTCTGCATACTTTAGTTTCACACAGAGAAATGCTGTTAGTAAACACAGAAAGCAACTTTATAAAATATGCTCTTATGTAAGAATTGTTTGGTTAGTGGTTCTAATAGGAGGACATTCTTAATGATCATAAATGATTATTTTTTCAATAAAATTTCTTTTCTTTTTAACTACCTTTTATAAAAATTGAATTTAGGTGACTGTGGTTGACAAAGATAAAGGGGCCAGCTGTCTGTCAGTCAATGATCCTCACATGAAAACATTTGATGAAGTGTATGTACTTGTGGATGTCTGTTTTGATGTTTAGTGTCCATGATTGATTGTATTATTGCTTCTTTGTATCAGAATAACCCACAGATGACTTTTTTTTCTCAATACATTGTAAAAAAAATACAATCCAGTTAGAGTGATGACAAAATCTATTTTAATAAAACTAATTACAGAGTAATTAGTTTTATTAAAACTAAAAAACATCAGAAAGAAACAATCAACATTTTTCATGAGATGAGGAAAGTTGGAATACTTGGTTACAACTGGCAAAATAAAAGGAAAGAGATATCGCGGATGACAAAGAGAGAAAATACTGGATAGCTTGGTGTCATGGCATGGAAAACAGTCAACAACAGAATTGATATGATGCACTGTAGATAGAAAATCATGGAAGGACTATGCCAACCGGTATGGCACATGATGATGATGATGATGATGATGATGATGAATTACAGAGCAATACAATTCTGAGTTGTTAATGCACTTGCTAATGGCAAGAAGGGTCCAGGTTAAATTCCTAGATGTGTTTTTTTAGACTAGATTTTGAGGATTCACCCAGTTACTGAAAATGGGTACTATAGCTTGTTTCATAAGTCGTGCCCAACTTTAAAAATCAATATCTTTTAAACCGCTTTTTGTAATTTTTTCAAAATTTGCATGTATAGTTATAATGATTAGAACCCAACAGGGAATTAATTTCATTAAAAACAAACATTTGGTTATTATTATTGCTTATTTGATTTATATAAATTTATAACGACCCATTGATGTAGTCAAAACTTAGTGTTTACAGTATTTAAGTAAAAAATAGCGATTACAAATCCATACACGCTCAAATTTACGATTTTGCACGCTTTCCGCATGAGTTATCTGACACAATTAGACACTTGTAGTAAACACGAGACATTGTGTGTTCCATTTCCGTTAATTCAGCGGCGTAACGTGGAACAATAACATTTATCATGAGTCTTAAAATGAAATTCTGCAGTTTACAAAACATCGCAATAAAAATGTATGACTATTTTTGCAAAGAGGCTAAACGAGGAAGATTATTTCATTCTTTAGAAAACCCTGAGAATAGGACAAGACACATTTTGGATTTATCTAAACGGTCATTTAATCGCTGGATTCAAGCACGTGACCGTCAATATTCCAAATATACAAAATCACAAGGAAGAGCAAAAATGTTGGATAATTTCGACAGTGAACTTATTAGAAGTGAAATTCGCAAAATGTTGGGTATGAATGAAACTGTTACAATAAGAAAATTAAAAGTATCACTGAAAAAGAACAACAGTATTGAAATATCAAAGTCTACATTATGGAGGAATGTGAGAGCTGCAGGCTTTACATTCAGAAAGTATTCCAATGGACGAAACATCATCTGTGAGAAGCCACATATAGTAGTCATGAGAAGCAAGTACTTACGTGAAGTAAAAGAGGTGCGCAAGCAAGGTTATGATATTGTGTACTTGGATGAAACATGGATCAATGCTCACCACACTAACCAAAGGGAATGGCAGTCATCAGATGGAACGATTAAGAGATTAATACCTAGCAGCAAAGGACAGCGCTTGATAATTGCTCATGCAGGTAGTCGACAACATGGACTAATACAGAATGCAGAGCTCATTTTTCTTTCAAAATCCATAGACAATCGGGATTATCACTCTGAGATGAATGGTCACATATTTAGACATTGGATTGAAAATTCTGTTCTCCCAGCACTAGATCGACCATCTTGCCTAATAATGGACAATGCAGCGTACCACAACATTGTTGCACTTGAAGATAAAGTCCCGACGTCATCCAGTACAAAAGATGCTATTAAGATATGGCTCACAAAGGAGCTATCTATCTATCTATTGACCTTTCGAGCCGTAACCGGCCCATAGGGCGTAGACCAAGATACACCTTCTCCTATATGAATTTTTGTTCTAGCAGTTTTCTTTTAAAGATATTTTATCAAATCTCGCCATCTGTCTCTGTTCTGTGCAAGCAGTTCTATCTCATTGAGGGAGCCAACTCCTGCTGCTCTTGCCTCTCTCATCAATGTTCTTCTCAGTGTCTCCCTGGGTCTTCCTCTTTTTCTTTTACCTGTTGTTTCCCATATGAGGGCTTGCTTTGCTATTCGATTATTATCTCTTCTCATCACATGTCCAACGTATGACCATCGTCTTTTCTTTATTACTGAAGATATTAGTGGTTGATTGGCGATTTCTCTAATTTCCTCGTTTGTTTTGAATTCGTTCCATTCTATACCAAGTATACACAAAGGAGCACATACAATTTAATAACATGTACTTAAAACCTGAATTACTATCTCTAGTAAAGCAAAAACAGAGGACAAAGATTTTTCAGATAGATAAGATTATCCAAGAGCACGGTCATATAAGTTTGAGGCTGCCACCTTACCATGCTCATTTAAATCCAATAGAACTAATCTGGGCAAAATTAAAAGGACAAGTGGCAGATGAAAATACAACATTCAAAATATGCGATGTAAAGACTCTTGCTAATCTCGCTTTATTAAATATAGACAAAGATTATTGGGCTAAATGTGAAGACCACGTCTTAAAACAGGAAGAGGAATATTGGAAAAATGATGGTTTGTGGAATGTTCAACCCCAAACAGTTATTAATCTTTTAGACTCGCCTGATTCAGAATGAAAGTATATAGCCCCCATAATGTTGGCCCCTATATTACCTTAAATTATTTCAACAAACGGTCCTTTTCAGGACCACACAACTATGAAAATTGGACATACAGGTATACCTTGATATTATTATCGTCCGTCCTCGAACTGAGCAGACAATAATTCTCCTGGTGTTTTGTTTTATCCAGTTATTTCCCCATTACGGCCATGCCTTTACCTAGTGAAAATTAATCGTAGACCAGCAACTACGGTAATTTCTATTCTTTAGGGCTTCACAATTTACAATTTTGACAAACATCAAAGAAATATCGCCGCTTTAAGAAAACTGCAGCTGCAAGATATTTGTTAAATATACATTTAAAGGGTCTTTTGCATTCTAATAACATTTGGAAAATTTCAAAAGTATTTAACAAACGGTTAGAGAGTAATAGCGTTTTGAAGTTGGGCATATGTTTTGAAACGAGCTATAGATATATTTTCAGGGAGAATAGGGTGGCCTGATATGATACAGACCATTGACACCATTTTCCCCATACATCTTAAGGACTGGAGGAAACCCTTTCTTATGTAAATACAGATTTTCAGATTTAACATAACATAACTCATAACAGAGACCCATTTGATCCATAGAGATCCATAACGGAGAATTTGTGGAGGATACCAGCACTGAGAGAACGGAGGGACACAAAGGTGCTGATACAGGCAGAAAAATTTGCTTCCATGCCGAGACATCCAATGAAGGACCGATTCCAAAATCTTGCATTGGGACGACTTAAGAGGAGCAGTTTTATCCACCAAGCCAAGCGTATTAGTAGACAAACACCAGACATGCCAAGAGTGGTTAACCCCCTACTGCCCATACCAGAACATACTCCCTGGACAGATGAATCAGGATTATCAGTTCAAATACGGACAGAAGTGAAAGGAATAGTTGACAAAGAGGAACAGAATAGTCTACAGCGAAAAACATTAACTCTCAGTTTCCTGGATGAAGAATACCCACAAGACCTATGGATTCATGTGTACACAGATGGATCAGCACAGAATGCAGTAAAGAATGGGGGAGCAGGTGCATATATAGAGTACCCAAATAACACTAGGAATATGAATAAAATAGCAACAGGGAAATATTGTCACAATTTTGATGCAGAAATACAAGCAATAAATTTGGCAATAGAAAAACTGCTGAACAGTAATCTTAGCCCACAGCCTGTAGCGTTTTTGACAGATGCAAGATCAGTACTCCAGGCACTACAATCCAGAAAATTACCACATCTGCAGACCTTATTGACTGAACTCTGCAAGCACCACAGGGTTGCCCTGCAGTGGATCCCATCTCACTGTGGAATACCAGGAAATGAGAAAGCAGATCAGTTGGCAAAGGAAGGTTCAACAGGCACACAACTAGATACACCAGTTACATACCATCATAAGAAACAGATAATCAAATCAATCAGAGGACCACAAGCCCCAAATCAGGATGCCTTTCATAATATGAATAGATATGAACAAGTTATCATTACACGCCTAAGAACAGGACACAATCGACTCCATAGTCACATGTATACAAAATTCAAGATCGGCACATCAACTACTTGTACATGTGGACAGGCACCCCAGACTGCTGAACACATACTTCAAGACTGCACTGAATATAGTAGACTAAGGAAAATCCATTGGCCCAAAGATACAATACTACAGACAAAACTATATGGGCCAGTGCAAGAATTGCAAAAGACAGTAAAATTCATACAGGAAACGACATTGCTGATATAGACAATACTTCGAGCGAACGAAAGATAGATAGATAGAGACCCATTTTCTTCCAGACCCTCTTAACAGATGTCATAAAGTATTCATGCTGATTGTTTCTCAATCCACAAATGATTCTTTACAGACTGCATTCACTGAGGCAGGCAATAATGACACAGTGAAAATTTCAAACTAGGAGTAAAACAATGTAGCACTCTTCTTTAAACAGGCTAACTGATAATGATGATGATGAATATTTAAGGCTAAATATATATATATGCTTGTTGTATCTGCATATCAAGAAACTTCTATATTCCTTTTTTTTTCCAGACGGTTTGATAACTTCAAAGAGGGAGCGTTCCTGTTGTACAAACACAAAACTCAGTTACATGCAGTTCATGCATTTTATCGTAAGTGCAATCGCAACATAGCATCATGTAACTGTGCCATTGCTGTAAAAGTTGAGGATGATGTTGTGCTGATAGACAGGTGTGGCCCAAAGCGAACAGATAAACTATACCCGCTGGATGTTAGAATCATAAGAAACGGTTTGGTTAACCCAGGACTGAGGATACTAAAACGCAATGGAGGCAACCAGTATCAGGTAATTTGTGAAAAAAACACACAGATATTGGCCCAAGTATTAGAAAAGTGAAAGGAAACTTAAATTATTTGGAAAGACCTAATCATTTATGAGTTGTATCATTTGTGTATTTATGCGTGTCTGAATATGATTGCTATAAGCAGGGCTTTTTTGCTTAAAATTAAAATTGACTGGTACTCTATCATTCCACCCCATCTCATAAAATGAGAAAATCATAATATACATGAAGTCTGGTATACTTACCTCTCTATTATCATTGTCAAAAGTCATATCATGACAATTTAAACTTTCCATATTTCTAGTTATCATTTACTTGTAAGGCAGGGAGAGCAGATGTCTGGGTCAACTACTCTATCTATCTATTGACCTTTCGAGCCGTAACCGGCCCATAGGGCGTAGACCAAGATACACCTTCTCCTATATGGATTTTTTTGTTCTAGCAGTTTTCTTTTAAAGATATTTTATCAAATCTCGCCATCTGTCTCTGTTCTGTGCAAGCAGTTCTATCTCATTGAGGGAGCCGACTCCTGCTGCTCTTGCCTCTCTCATCAATGTTCTTCTCAGTGTCTCCCTGGGTCTTCCTCTTTTTCTTTTACCTGTTGTTTCCCATATGAGGGCTTGCTTTGCTATTCGGTTATTATCTCTTCTCATCACATGTCCAACGTATGACCATCGTCTTTTCTTTATTACTGAAGATATTAGTGGTTGATTGGCGATTTCTCTAATTTCCTCATTTGTTTTGAATTCGTTCCATGCTATACCAAGTATTTTCCTTAGACATTTATTTTCGAATGCGTTCAACTTTGTTTCTATATCTCTTGTTGTTTTCCAGCTTTCACACGCATACGTAAGGGTTGATAGTACATTTGATTTGAATAGCCTAAGTTTTGTGTTTGTGCTGATAAGTTTTGATTTCCACAACTTTTCAAGGCTTCTGAAAGACATTGCTGCTTTAGCTATTCTGATTTTAATTTCTTTGCTCGTATCCCCTTCTCGATCAATGTGACTTCCAAGATAGATAAAGTGATCGATCTCTTCTACTGGTTTGTTTTCCATGTATATTTTGTCACCTGTTGGAATTAAACTAGTCATGACTTTAGTCTTTTCATGATTGATCTCAAGCCCAATTCAACTACTCATCGTACTTCAAACCAGGAGAACACAATTCAAATGATTTTTTTATCGAGGGTGAAATAAAAACTCAGACCTGAACACCTCATGGCAACTGTTCAGGACAAAAAGACTTTATTTTACAGCCCTATATGTAAATTCCCCCCCCCCCCCCCAAATCCCCCAGCACTGGGATAATGCCATCAATATAGTTTTTTTAATCTACTAATAAATTGTACTTCTCAACACTTTTAAAATCCTAAAAATTTTCCAGAGAGCATTTGAACTTTTCCACTTGATAAAAAAGCCCAGGCTACAAGTAGCCGCATAGACAAGAACTGCTCCAGAGGAATTTGAGTACAGATTTTTCATGTCGAATTAATATGACAAAAAAATGATAGTAGAGAAAGTATTGCAAGTTAAAGTTGAATAGTGCTGTACCAGTTTTAAAGTACACAACTGTCATAAATTCATAGTTTGGTTTTTATGTTCTGCTGCAAGGATCTCCTAATGTTTTTTAAATTGAAAGAAGCAGGTTTGATTTACTTCATTCTTCTGCTACCTCTTCCGATGTTGCTATGTTTTCCAGATGTGTGAATGGATTTGTGTTGTAAGCTCATAGTTTACTATGTTAGCTAGTACATGGTTTCTTACATTTAGTATCATGATTTTGGTCCTTCTCAGATTAACATTTGGTACACGTGGTTGCTTGTATTTGTGTAGAGGAGAAGGGAGAAAAGCAAGAGGTAGACCCAAAGTAAGATGGACAGACAACATCAAAGAAATCTTACAAAATCAACTGACAATGATTGAAACCAACAAAAGGGCGAGAACTAGAACTTTATATCTCTCTCGACACCCGAATGTGTACAAGAGGAAGTGGAGAAAGAAAAAAAGATTTGTTTAGTTTGTTGTTTTCTTCATTGCGTTGGTAGGAATGGACTGGTAATGTGAAGTATTTGCATAATGTAAGTCTCCAAATTTAGAGAATGTAATGTTTTTTGTTTCACTTGTATTTCTCATCACCCAGTTTCCAATAGTGGGTATAAGTAAATGTCTAATAGGAGATACCTTTGATGCATTTTAATTTCTGCTTCATTAGTATGACTGCATGACCTACGGAAGGCTTGTATTGGGATGTAATGTTGCACTATTTTTCTCAGATATCCATCTGGACCTTTAAACTGATAGTTGTGAACAATGTAAATGAAGTAGTTGGCATGAAAATGGAAATCCTAACTACAAAAACTTACACAGAATAGATGTCAGGAAACTGAGAATGAATCAGGCTGACAACAGAATAAGATATCATAAGTTGTTGAGAAATTTCAAGATCAACACTTTAGGAACAAGTGTCAGCAAATGGACTTTTAGCAGGTATAAACAACAGTCTGTTCCTCTAAAAATTGAGGATATACAAGAATGTGAAGATCTTATTCTATTGAAAGGAATAAATTAGCTTACTGCAACGGAGGCCAAGAGTAGTGGATTGATAAAAGCCAGACAGAGGAAACTTGATCAGCATCACCTTCATACAATCATGTACACCATTAGATGACAATGATGTTTACTGAGGCATGTTATTTTACTTGTTATGTTTAGATTATCCTCCCAACTGGTACAACTGTAATAGTGGAGAATGGCCACAGCTTACCCAAGGACATGCTCAGATTTTTAAATGTGTGGATAATAGCCTCGTCAGCTGACTTTAATCAAACTGAAGGTAAATAAGACTAAAGTACTATGACTACATTAATTGTTAATTAATGTACTTGAAATAGTTGAACACTTTTATTACATTGTTGGTAGCACTCATTGTAGGAGTTTGCTCTTAATTTTTTTTTCCTTACTAGAGAAATGGAGTTTGATAGATGGCTTGACAAGCTGTCATTGTAAAAAGTATTGTTATGGAAACAGCGCCATATATTTTAGAGCAGTGATCTCTGCAATATGTGCCACTTTGGCACGCAAAGTTTTTGTTTTTGAGATTGTGGTTCTGCCCTATGTGCCGTCTTCGGCTCGAAAGGACAATAGATAGATAGAGAGAAATGAACACAATAAATAAGATAAACACATTTTCAGAAAATGAAATGTTTGTTAATCATTAAATTATGGATCATAGAATCAGTTACTACAAAAATATGGTTTTACACAGTACTTTTGAGAATTCCATGGACAGATAAAGAGAATAACTTCTGCTTTCAAGTTTTTTAATCATGAGAATTTAATCAGCTGTCCTATTGCTCTGATGGGAATAGGAACAACACCATAACATAAGATAGCCATTTGCATAGTGAATATTCATATTTGTGTGTGCATCCTGAATTTTCTGCTAAGACTGCATTTTGGCTAACATACTCCATCTTCAGCAGGCTGAATCTTGGCTTGACATAGCAATGTTTCTTCTTATAGGGTGAATTCCAGAACTTTTGCCTGTGGTTACTATCTAAGTGTTCTTCCGTAACCTTTCCTTCTCATGATGGCAGCTGCTAGACCTCAGGGGTTTGTTCTCTGAAACCCCATTCCTTTGTGTACCCTTTGGAACTTTGATGATAGACTTTCAGAGAAAGACACCTCACAAATCATTGACTAGAGTGTCTGGAAATTCCAGCCTACTAACCGTCTATCTGCTTTTCTCTGATCCCTGTCTAACTGCCTTCAAATAAAGTTGTAACTTGCATCCCTTTGCTTGTTAGGAACAGTTTCCAATATTTTTAAGCCATGACCATCTAGGCACTATCTCCAGCAAACATTGATTTTGGAAGACTAATGTGAGACCAATCAATCGCACTTACTGCGTTGTTTATTTTTTAAGTATATGTATGTCAATGTCAGTGATAGTATTTGTATATGTGTTCAAATGTGTACACATGTTGAGTTGTGGTTGGCTGATATACATATTTGCTTCCACATACTGGCTTGATGGGTTCACTCTCATTGCATACCCACTTCTCTCTTCCCCTATTTATTTGAATTCTGCTCCTTTTTCTGCTCTAGGCTGGTTCTATTGTTGTTGGTTTTGGTCCTGGTGAGGTCAGATTGCCATTTTCCTTAATTACACTCTGACTTTTATTTGTTCCTTTATGCTCAGAATAGACACTGAAGTGATGTATTCCTCTTTTGCGCAGAGCATTTTGTAAGTTAAGCTCATTTCACATATAATTTTCTTTATATACTAGAATGTAGTTGGATATAATAATATCTGTTTGTGTGTATTTTGTTCCTAAGGACTATTTTTTTGGCTGTAGTCTTATATAATTTTGTTGGTTATTTTTACCATAAATCTACTAAGAAACATTGGACTTATCTTCTTTGTTTACATAATTTACCAGCAGCAACAGTTTTTGTTGTTTATATCATACTTGATGATAATGATGATTCATTTATCAACATTTTTTTCAGTAAATAATTATATGTATCCAACATTTTAAATTGTAATATTTTTTGTTTTAGTCTTGTAATTAGTTTTCACATAGTACCAAGTGTATTCCTATCTATGTTATCATATCTTAACTAAACACAGTACACATAAACATTTGTTTTTGTAAACAATATATATTATCACAGGCTATTATCTTCTACATTAGACATTTATAATTCTTACTTATAGAAGCATGGAGTTTATAATTTCATACACCTGATTGCTCTAACCTGAAAGCAGTCTCATCTTCATATTCTCTGTTTTAATCATTTTCAAGGTCTTTGTGGCTCATTTGATGGAGATGCCACAAATGACTTCATTGTCAATGGAACTAATTTGAAGATGAGCAGTAAACAGCAAAAGAGGTTTTCAGAACACTGGAGGTGAATTTTTAAATATTGATCACTTGTTTTTCTTTCAAAATGTCTATGTTTGCACTTTAAAAAGAGGAATCATTTGCCATTCTTATGTATCTTATTTTATTTAATCAATTTATTTTTATGGCTCCAATTGTTTATTAAGCTCAGGATTTATGTACTCCAAATAGTGTTGATTTATAAAAAAAAATTATTTACAGCTATACTATTTAATCCATATAATTATAAATACTATTATTTATGAAAAAAAATATCAGATGAAGAGATTCCCTTTCTGCAGAATGGCTGTGTGAAAAACAGCTGTCTGCAAAAATTGCTGATTTAAAAAGAGCATGTAGCATCAATACTGAACTGCTGAAGTGGACTATTGTTATAAATATCTGACCTGCTACACTATAGTGGGGGTAAAGGCATATAGATGCATCAAAATGCGTAGAAATACAAAGTTACTATAAAGCTGATAATAAGAGTGAAAAAAAAAATTAATAAAAATATATATATATATTCATTATCATCATCTTTTCAGCAACTGCATATTTCTATGTATCTTGATACCTTTTACAGTAATAGTAGAATGTGGGATCTAGTACCCACCTCCACACATTTTTAGAACCCTTCCCTTTTACTTTGTTTTATACCTATATTTGCCCTGTCGGCTGGTCTTATCAATTTCAGTCCAGTCGGTGCCTGACAAAGCTCCAGACCACAGGAAAGTGAATTATTTTCCTTTTTAGATAGTCTAGTATATTATTAATAGTGACTCTGTGACCTTCCAGGCATGTCGTAAAAGGTGACTAAGGAGATTGATCGATGGCTTGACAAGCTGTCATTGTAAAAAGTATTGTTATGGAAACAGCGCCATATATTTTAGAGCAGTGATCTCTGCAATATGTGCCACTTTGGCAGGCAAGGTTTCTGTTTTTGAGATTGTGGTTCTGCCCTATGTGTCGTCTTCGGCTCGAAAGGACAATAGATAGATAGTCTAGTATATTATTGCCATATAATTAGATTTCTGTGTATATCCTTATATATGTTTGTGTTGTTGTTTATTGTTCCAGCTGAAGGCCTACTTGGCCGAAACATCATTCTACTTTTGATTTGTCTCTCAATCAACGTAAAGCTGTTACCATACCACTTTTTACTTTTTTTCAAATTTTTATTCTTTCATTTTCTTAGTGTTCTGGAACATGAACTTTAAACAGTTTAAAAAAACAAAAACATTCAAGATTAATGATTGTTAAAAGACTGTTTAATGCTTCCTCATATAAATAAATACAGTTCAATTAATTTAGATCACAGACAACCCAACAGCTATTGAATTTCAAGAGATACAAACAAACTGAAAGTTACATCTGGACTTCTCTGTCATATATTTGGACCTAGTCAACAAAAGAATTTCAAAGCAGGCCCTCAAATGGGAACCAGAGGGTAAGAGAAAAAGAGGCAGACCTAAAGAAAACCTGAAAAGAGCTTTTAGCAAGAGACAACAGCAGGCTTCATCTCCCATGTCGAGATTGAGCAACTCACTCAGAACAGATCCGTGTGGCAACATACAATGCAGATCCTGTGCAAGGTCTGACAATTGAAAGATTGTTGGGCACAAGAGTCTAGAATTTCTGTGCCCTCTGTGCCTGCTGTCTGTGGCTCAAAATCACAATAGATAGATAGTCAATGTATACTATTATACATTCACACTTATGTGTTGAAAGCTGGAAGACAACAAAAGGAGATTAAGAAAAAACTCAACGTATTTGAAGACAAATGCCTAACAAAGATACTTTGCATTAAATGGAATGATTTCAAGACTAAAGCTGAAATAAGAGAAATGGCCATGCAACCATTTATCTCATTTACTATTAATAAAAGATGATGGGCATATGTTGGGCTTGTATTTAGAAGAAATGACCAAAGAATTACTAAGCAGGCTCTCAAATGGGAAACATCAGATCAGAGGAAAAGAGGATGACCTGGAAGAAACACTGAAAAGAACTTTAACAAAAGAGGCAAGCTTGGCAGACATAAACTCACTCTCTAAAATCAAACAGTTTGTTCAGAATAGAGAAAATTGGCTGGAGACTCTATGGGCCCTATGTGCCGACTAATGGCAGTGGAAGGATCAAAAATGTATATTTATCAGTATCAGTTAACCTAGGAAATTTAAGCAAAACTGAAATTGTATTTATAGTTTATCTCTCAATTTAAAAAAAAAAAATATAGAAGGAGAAAATGAATTTATTTACAAGTATGACGAATTATAACATTTTAATTTTAAATTGAGAACTAACTGACTGTATTTTTGCTTCTTTAATAATACAAAAAGATATATTAAATGCAAGCATTTAACAGATATTGAAGAATTTAATTTATTTTTTGTGAATGGATTTGCTGACATCAAGCAATATCATGAACAACCTTTGTGTGTGGATGTAAAAAATGTCTGGTACACAACAAGAAATGGCAAGCTATATCAACAGTTACTAATTATAAGTTAGTGTGATGTTTTCTTAGTTGAAATAACTGTCCTCCCACCTCTTGATATGGCAACTCTCTCTCTCTCTCTCTGCAGTCCATAAAGAAGTAGTCATTGCAATGAAAGAACACATTTATAAATATTATTTAGATACATGTGTTAGTTCACTATAGCTCAAATACTGCTTCTGCTTGATAACTCACACATGATCATGTAGACTTTTGTTAAAATAATACATTTGTGTGCAGGGAATAATGAAAAAAACATAATGCTATAATTGTTTCCATAGAGTACAAGATGAAGCATCTCTCTTTCTGGCTACTGTCCTGATGATACGGTGATACAAGCTAGTGCAACATATTGTGACTGTCCACTTGGAGGCTCTTCCAGCTGTGGGAAAGATGCATATATTATTGACTGCAAAAAAAATCTTGGTGGTCAAGGTAGTGTGTTATTGATTTATTTTAGGGTCATCATCATTGCACTTCAAACAACAACAGCAGGCTTCATCTGTCCATAGGTGCTCAGAACCCCTCGTCAGTAAGTCTCACAGTGTCCAGCGACTGACAACTCCAGTTCTGCATTAGTTGATAGGCTTCTTATACATCCACCAAGTCTCTCATTTCTGGCTGTGCCCATTTTAAATCCCATCTCTTTCATCTGAAGGAGTGATGTAGACTCATTTTGTCGAAGTCCTGTGTCCTTTCCACGTCTTGGAGGGCATTGATGATGTCCGCCCGATCCATATGTTGACCTTCTTCAATGACAGCGCAGCAGCCAACCTGTCCATTCTTTCATTTCCCCGTACTTCCGTATGTCCAGGGACATAGACAAAGGTGGCCCTACATATTTTTTTCGTCTGCAATAACTCTACCCATTGCCTGTGTACAGAGCCCACCTCTGCTTTTCTTATCATGCTCATAAAATCACTTAGTATGCAGGCGTGGGTATAGTCTTGTGACTTTAACCAGATGAATGCCCTGATCACTGATCAAGGAGACAAATAATAATATAAAAAAAAAAAAAAACTATCTTTACAATACATAGTACCATTGCTGGTGTATTTCGGGGGGGGCAACGATAGAACCAGAGGGATAAAGGCCGCTTGGTCAAGCAGTCACTACGACGTGTGCGATTTTTATTTCATCCCCCGATAGAAAAAATCCTTTCTGTCTACCGCGGGCTTCGAACACCATACGTCGGCTTTTCAGCCAGCGGAACAGTGGTTTTAGCCGCACGGCCACGCGCACCTCTAAATAATAATAAATGAATATTGTTATATAGAGAAACTTTCAAGGTGATAATTCAGCTATTCATTTCAGAGGAAGAGGTATGTTTACAGCACTCGGAAAAAATGACGAATAATCAACAATAGAAAAAAAACAAGTAACAATATATGGTCCAAAGCAGGATCGAACTCTTACTCCTTGGCACAGTGCCTTGTCACGAGAAGCCAAACATTAGGGAACACTGCTAACTTGGCTAACTAAAAAATTAGCTATCATTAGCAATGTCTTTCACTCTGGTGTTCTGATGACTATAGTGTATGGCTATGATCACAATTTCGGGAATAAATTTTGTATCTGTATTTTCCTGTTAAGACAAGTATCTCCCACATAGGGTAGGACTGAATTCTTGCGTTGCCGACACACACTTATAGGATGAAACAGCAAGGATAGTGGTTTATGTTGTTCTTTGTATACCATATATTGTTCTTTGTTTTTTCTCTGTTGTTGATTATTTGTCATTTTTCTGAGTGCTGTAAACATACTTCTTCTTCTGAAATGAATAGCTGATCAAGGTAGTATGTTCTCAGTGATCACAATGGATGCTTTTGTTAGCAGCTCCTAAAGTTCTGCACACTTTTTAAAATTAGCTTTTATTTTAATACCTAACAAAAATTCTGCAAACATAAAAACAATAAGTAAAAGTAAAAAGTAAAGGTTCCCTCCCTGCCTTGCTAGGCACATGGAGAATATGGTGTTAGTGACCATATTTGTATGTGACAATGGCATATTTTTGGGTGATGTGGTCGGTATCACGCTACACCACCTTTACCTCCAAGAAAAATCTCTTGGTCCAATTTTTAGAGACTGGGTGAACCCTGGAGCCTTGTCAGTCCGAAAAAAAAAAATCTGTCACTTCTGGGGATCGAACTTAGACCCTTCTAATCAGGAAGCGAGTACACTAACCACTCAGCCACCAATGCTCCATAAAAATAATAGTTCAACATTAATTAAGTGACATATATTGATAATATTCAAATATATTATATGTTGTTGAAATCAAGTGATATAAATTAGCTAAGGTGTAACAGTATTATTATTTGCAGAGAAGATGAAGAGATGAACAGAATACATCATCAGTGTATATATCCATCAAGCAGGAAACATGTTAAAATACAATATTAAAACAGACAACTATTAATGTATAGTTGATACTTTATGCTCTTTGATGCACATAATTTTTATGGACTAATACTGGCTGAATTATAAACATTGACATCATTAAATTATCCTCCAATAACATCATCCTAACAAGAAAAAGAGTTCTTAAATGTTGTGTAGAGCCAGTCTTAACATATGAATGAGAATCATGGGCAATAGGACAACAGACAAGAAAATCACTGGAGTCTGTAGAAATGTGGTTTTACAGAAGAATGTTGAGAATACCATGGACAGCTAAGAAGAGTAATGAAAATGTTCTGAAAGAAGCCAAAGCAAAAAGAGTGCTAATTTCCAATTTTAGGAAGAAACAATCATCATTTTTTTGGCCATGTAATGAGAACAACTAGACTATATTGTAACAACTGGGAAAATCGAGGGACGAAGAGATAGAGGGAAGCAAAGTGAAAAGATACCAGACAGCTTAAGAGAATGGTTTGGCAGAAGGTTCAACAACAGAAATGATAAATAACTTTCGAGATCAAAAGTTGTGGAGAGACATGATCACCTACGCCAGCAGGCCCTGTACTTGATGATGAATATCATCATATCATACCTTAGATCTAATGGTATTAATTAGTCATTATTTTACTCTTAACCTTCAATGGCTCATTATGTCTTATATCAGTAGATCACATAAAATAGGTCATCTCATTTCTCATTTACTTATGACTGGCTCTTATTATTTATCTTTTGTGAGTGGGCTTGGTGGTTTAGAGATAAAATGCCAACCTCTAAACAGGAAGATTCCAGGTTTAATTTTACCATTGGGAATTTTTATTTTTTAAATAAATAAAAATTTAATTTGTGGTTTCTTTGTGGCTTTACCCTCCCCTGGTCACTGAGATCCGATGTCTAATCCTCTTGAATAATAATAAAAAAAGAAAAAAGAAAATAAGAAAAATAATAGGAGGTCCCAAGAGCTCATGTGCACATTAAAAAATCTTTGGCATTTAGAAATCAAAATGAGAAGGCAAAAAAAAAAAATGACCACTGCATGGGTGAAATTGTCAGCAAAAATCTGTCCACATTGATGGATCCCAGGCCGTGTTATGAAGTTCATGCATGAGGGTCAGGGTTCTCATCAGAGATTTTCAATATTTTGAGGGGAACACTGGAGCATCTATGAATTCATCTGATGTGCAGTAATGATGATCCTAACATAAATAACATAACTTTTATCTTTTACCATAGTTCTACAGGTTCCTCTGGCTCACTATTCCATTGAGACTTTACTACTCCTGAAAACTTATGAAGTTCTGATTTTTGTTGTTGTTGTAGGCTTATGTTGATAGAGATCCATATCTTCTTAAATCTCATCTAACTTAACATAGACATCTTCCACTCCTCTCATATATTACTCTTACTCTCATATATCACTCTTCAGGAACCCCTGTGCACACGGCTGCCAGGGAAAAATGGATTAGCATGCAATATTCAGTTCCTAGTCTCTAGGGACTTCGTCAGAGTTTAAAGCTGGCGAACGCCACAACAAAAACTATATATATTATTCTTCAAGCTCTGTCTCTCACTTCAAGCTTCTCTCTCACTTCATCTAATAATGGACTGAAAAACAATATTTTTAACATATAAAGTAACTATTGATGGCAATATGCAGCACTTTATAAATCCCGTTCGTTACATATTCAACAGTTAATCATATTATAGTCAATTTAACTCTCATAACTTTCACACTAACTCTACAGTTCTTGAATCTCAGTACACATGATATATCTTGATACAATCAAACAAGAACACTTCAAGTTCTAGACCATTGACAACATAATTTATCATTTTGTGAAATTAGTACTACAGGTTACCACACTGTGAGTTGTTTCAATCGCATTCTTCCTATTCATCATAGCTGGGTCTTATTATGAAGCTGTTCGTAACATGGCTTCTTATCTCCAGCCAGGCTTCTCATCTACAGCCAGGCTTCTCATATACAGCCAGGTTTCTCATCTACAGCCAGGCTTCTCATCTACAACCAGGCTTCTCATCTACAGCCAGGCTTCTCATCTACAGTCAGGCTTCTCATCTACAGCCAGGCTTTTCATCTACAGCCAGGCTTCTTATTTCTAACAAGGCTTCTCATCTACTACCAGACTTCTCATCTACCGTCAGGCTTCTTATCTCCAGCCAGGCTTCTCATCTACAGCCAGGCTTCTCATCTACAGCCAGGCCTCTCATCTACAGCAAGGCTTCTCATTTACAGCCAGGCTTCTCATCTACAACAAGGCTTCTTATCTACTACCAGACTTCTCATCTACTACAAGGCTTCTCATCTACAGCCAGGCTTCTCATCTACAACAAGGCTTCTTATCTACAGCCAGGCTTCTCATCTACAGCCAGACTTCTCATCTACAGCCAGGCTTCTCATCTACTACAAAACTTCTCATCTACAGCCAGGCTTTTCATCTACAACCAGGCTTTTCATCTACAATCAGGCTTCTCATCTATAAGGAATAATAGAACAAATAAGTATGTGTTAGCACTCGGAAAAATTAACAGACAAACAACAACAGAAAAAAACGAAGAACAATATATGGTCCGAAGTGGGATCGAACCCGTACTCACTGGCACCGCGCCTTGCCACGAGAGGCCGAACGCTTGGCACACTGCCACTCAGCCAACTAAAAAATTGGCTATTGTAGTAGTGTCTTCCACGAAAGGCGCTCTCAATGACTATAGCATAGGGTAACGATCTCAGACCGGAAATAAATTGTATATTTGTACTTTCCTATTAATGCAAGTATCTCCCAGTAGGGCTGAATACTTGTGTTGTAGACAAACATTTATAGGACGAAACAGCACGAATAGTAGTTTCCAGTGGTTATATACTGGTAACAAATAATAATACATAAATATTATTATATGGGGAACTTCCGAGGCGATAATAGGGAATAATAGAACAAATAAGTATGTGTTAGCACTCGGAAAAATTAACAGACAAACAACAACAGAAAAAAAACGAAGAACAATATATGGTCCGAAGTGGGATCGAACCCGTACTCACTGGCACCGCGCCTTGCCACGAGAGGCCGAACGCTTGGCACACTGCCACTCAGCCAACTAAAAAATTGGCTATTGTAGTAGTGTCTTCCACGAAAGGCGCTCTCAATGACTATAGCATAGGGTAACGATCTCAGACCGGAAATAAATTGTATATTTGTACTTTCCTATTAATGCAAGTATCTCCCAGTAGGGCTGAATACTTGTGTTGTAGACAAACATTTATAGGACGAAACAGCACGAATAGTAGTTTCCAGTGGTTATATACTGGTAACAAATAATAATACATAAATATTATTATATGGGGAACTTCCGAGGCGATAATAGGGAATAATAGAACAAATAAGTATGTGTTAGCACTCGGAAAAATTAACAGACAAACAACAACAGAAAAAAACGAAGAACAATATATGGTCCGAAGTGGGATCGAACCCGTACTCACTGGCACCGCGCCTTGCCACGAGAGGCCGAACGCTTGGCACACTGCCACTCAGCCAACTAAAAAATTGGCTATTGTAGTAGTGTCTTCCACGAAAGGCGCTCTCAATGACTATAGCATAGGGTAACGATCTCAGACCGGAAATAAATTGTATATTTGTACTTTCCTATTAATGCAAGTATCTCCCAGTAGGGCTGAATACTTGTGTTGTAGACAAACATTTATAGGACGAAACAGCACGAATAGTAGTTTCCAGTGGTTATATACTGGTAACAAATAATAATACATAAATATTATTATATGGGGAACTTCCGAGGCGATAATAGGGAATAATAGAACAAATAAGTATGTGTTAGCACTCGGAAAAATTAACAGACAAACAACAACAGAAAAAAACGAAGAACAATATATGGTCCGAAGTGGGATCGAACCCGTACTCACTGGCACCGCGCCTTGCCACGAGAGGCCGAACGCTTGGCACACTGCCACTCAGCCAACTAAAAAATTGGCTATTGTAGTAGTGTCTTCCACGAAAGGCGCTCTCAATGACTATAGCATAGGGTAACGATCTCAGACCGGAAATAAATTGTATATTTGTACTTTCCTATTAATGCAAGTATCTCCCAGTAGGGCTGAATACTTGTGTTGTAGACAAACATTTATAGGACGAAACAGCACGAATAGTAGTTTCCAGTGGTTATATACTGGTAACAAATAATAATACATAAATATTATTATATGGGGAACTTCCGAGGCGATAATAGGGAATAATAGAACAAATAAGTATGTGTTAGCACTCGGAAAAATTAACAGACAAACAACAACAGAAAAAAACGAAGAACAATATATGGTCCGAAGTGGGATCGAACCCGTACTCACTGGCACCGCGCCTTGCCACGAGAGGCCGAACGCTTGGCACACTGCCACTCAGCCAACTAAAAAATTGGCTATTGTAGTAGTGTCTTCCACGAAAGGCGCTCTCAATGACTATAGCATAGGGTAACGATCTCAGACCGGAAATAAATTGTATATTTGTACTTTCCTATTAATGCAAGTATCTCCCAGTAGGGCTGAATACTTGTGTTGTAGACAAACATTTATAGGACGAAACAGCACGAATAGTAGTTTCCAGTGGTTATATACTGGTAACAAATAATAATACATAAATATTATTATATGGGGAACTTTCGAGGCGATAATAGGGAATAATAGAACAAATAAGTATGTGTTAGCACTCGGAAAAATTAACAGACAAACAACAACAGAAAAAAACGAAGAACAATATATGGTCCGAAGTGGGATCGAACCCGTACTCACTGGCACCGCGCCTTGCCACGAGAGGCCGAACGCTTGGCACACTGCCACTCAGCCAACTAAAAAATTGGCTATTGTAGTAGTGTCTTCCACGAAAGGCGCTCTCAATGACTATAGCATAGGGTAACGATCTCAGACCGGAAATAAATTGTATATTTGTACTTTCCTATTAATGCAAGTATCTCCCAGTAGGGCTGAATACTTGTGTTGTAGACAAACATTTATAGGACGAAACAGCACGAATAGTAGTTTCCAGTGGTTATATACTGGTAACAAATAATAATACATAAATATTATTATATGGGGAACTTCCGAGGCGATAATAGGGAATAATAGAACAAATAAGTATGTGTTAGCACTCGGAAAAATTAACAGACAAACAACAACAGAAAAAAACGAAGAACAATATATGGTCCGAAGTGGGATCGAACCCGTACTCACTGGCACCGCGCCTTGCCACGAGAGGCCGAACGCTTGGCACACTGCCACTCAGCCAACTAAAAAATTGGCTATTGTAGTAGTGTCTTCCACGAAAGGCGCTCTCAATGACTATAGCATAGGGTAACGATCTCAGACCGGAAATAAATTGTATATTTGTACTTTCCTATTAATGCAAGTATCTCCCAGTAGGGCTGAATACTTGTGTTGTAGACAAACATTTATAGGACGAAACAGCACGAATAGTAGTTTCCAGTGGTTATATACTGGTAACAAATAATAATACATAAATATTATTATATGGGGAACTTCCGAGGCGATAATAGGGAATAATAGAACAAATAAGTATGTGTTAGCACTCGGAAAAATTAACAGACAAACAACAACAGAAAAAAACGAAGAACAATATATGGTCCGAAGTGGGATCGAACCCGTACTCACTGGCACCGCGCCTTGCCACGAGAGGCCGAACGCTTGGCACACTGCCACTCAGCCAACTAAAAAATTGGCTATTGTAGTAGTGTCTTCCACGAAAGGCGCTCTCAATGACTATAGACCAGTGAGTACGGGTTCGATCCCACTTCGGACCATATATTGTTCTTCGTTTTTTTCTGTTGTTGTTTGTCTGTTAATTTTTCCGAGTGCTAACACATACTTATTTGTTCTATTATTCCCTATTATCGCCTCGGAAGTTCCCCATATAATAATATTTATGTATTATTATTTGTTACCAGTATATAACCACTGGAAACTACTATTCGTGCTGTTTCGTCCTATAAATGTTTGTCTACAACACAAGTATTCAGCCCTACTGGGAGATACTTGCATTAATAGGAAAGTACAAATATACAATTTATTTCCGGTCTGAGATCGTTACCCTATGCTATAGTCATTGAGAGCGCCTTTCGTGGAAGACACTACTACAATAGCCAATTTTTTAGTTGGCTGAGTGGCAGTGTGCCAAGCGTTCGGCCTCTCGTGGCAAGGCGCGGTGCCAGTGAGTACGGGTTCGATCCCACTTCGGACCATATATTGTTCTTCGTTTTTTTCTGTTGTTGTTTGTCTGTTAATTTTTCCGAGTGCTAACACATACTTATTTGTTCTATTATTCCCTATTATCGCCTCGGAAGTTCCCCATATAATAATATTTATGTATTATTATTTGTTACCAGTATATAACCACTGGAAACTACTATTCGTGCTGTTTCGTCCTATAAATGTTTGTCTACAACACAAGTATTCAGCCCTACTGGGAGATACTTGCATTAATAGGAAAGTACAAATATACAATTTATTTCCGGTCTGAGATCGTTACCCTATGCTATAGTCATTGAGAGCGCCTTTCGTGGAAGACACTACTACAATAGCCAATTTTTTAGTTGGCTGAGTGGCAGTGTGCCAAGCGTTCGGCCTCTCGTGGCAAGGCGCGGTGCCAGTGAGTACGGGTTCGATCCCACTTCGGACCATATATTGTTCTTCGTTTTTTTCTGTTGTTGTTTGTCTGTTAATTTTTCCGAGTGCTAACACATACTTATTTGTTCTATTATTCCCTATTATCGCCTCGGAAGTTCCCCATATAATAATATTTATGTATTATTATTTGTTACCAGTATATAACCACTGGAAACTACTATTCGTGCTGTTTCGTCCTATAAATGTTTGTCTACAACACAAGTATTCAGCCCTACTGGGAGATACTTGCATTAATAGGAAAGTACAAATATACAATTTATTTCCGGTCTGAGATCGTTACCCTATGCTATAGTCATTGAGAGCGCCTTTCGTGGAAGACACTACTACAATAGCCAATTTTTTAGTTGGCTGAGTGGCAGTGTGCCAAGCGTTCGGCCTCTCGTGGCAAGGCGCGGTGCCAGTGAGTACGGGTTCGATCCCACTTCGGACCATATATTGTTCTTCGTTTTTTTCTGTTGTTGTTTGTCTGTTAATTTTTCCGAGTGCTAACACATACTTATTTGTTCTATTATTCCCTATTATCGCCTCGGAAGTTCCCCATATAATAATATTTATGTATTATTATTTGTTACCAGTATATAACCACTGGAAACTACTATTCGTGCTGTTTCGTCCTATAAATGTTTGTCTACAACACAAGTATTCAGCCCTACTGGGAGATACTTGCATTAATAGGAAAGTACAAATATACAATTTATTTCCGGTCTGAGATCGTTACCCTATGCTATAGTCATTGAGAGCGCCTTTCGTGGAAGACACTACTACAATAGCCAATTTTTTAGTTGGCTGAGTGGCAGTGTGCCAAGCGTTCGGCCTCTCGTGGCAAGGCGCGGTGCCAGTGAGTACGGGTTCGATCCCACTTCGGACCATATATTGTTCTTCGTTTTTTTCTGTTGTTGTTTGTCTGTTAATTTTTCCGAGTGCTAACACATACTTATTTGTTCTATTATTCCCTATTATCGCCTCGGAAGTTCCCCATATAATAATATTTATGTATTATTATTTGTTACCAGTATATAACCACTGGAAACTACTATTCGTGCTGTTTCGTCCTATAAATGTTTGTCTACAACACAAGTATTCAGCCCTACTGGGAGATACTTGCATTAATAGGAAAGTACAAATATACAATTTATTTCCGGTCTGAGATCGTTACCCTATGCTATAGTCATTGAGAGCGCCTTTCGTGGAAGACACTACTACAATAGCCAATTTTTTAGTTGGCTGAGTGGCAGTGTGCCAAGCGTTCGGCCTCTCGTGGCAAGGCGCGGTGCCAGTGAGTACGGGTTCGATCCCACTTCGGACCATATATTGTTCTTCGTTTTTTTCTGTTGTTGTTTGTCTGTTAATTTTTCCGAGTGCTAACACATACTTATTTGTTCTATTATTCCCTATTATCGCCTCGGAAGTTCCCCATATAATAATATTTATGTATTATTATTTGTTACCAGTATATAACCACTGGAAACTACTATTCGTGCTGTTTCGTCCTATAAATGTTTGTCTACAACACAAGTATTCAGCCCTACTGGGAGATACTTGCATTAATAGGAAAGTACAAATATACAATTTATTTCCGGTCTGAGATCGTTACCCTATGCTATAGTCATTGAGAGCGCCTTTCGTGGAAGACACTACTACAATAGCCAATTTTTTAGTTGGCTGAGTGGCAGTGTGCCAAGCGTTCGGCCTCTCGTGGCAAGGCGCGGTGCCAGTGAGTACGGGTTCGATCCCACTTCGGACCATATATTGTTCTTCGTTTTTTTCTGTTGTTGTTTGTCTGTTAATTTTTCCGAGTGCTAACACATACTTATTTGTTCTATTATTCCCTATTATCGCCTCGGAAGTTCCCCATATAATAATATTTATGTATTATTATTTGTTACCAGTATATAACCACTGGAAACTACTATTCGTGCTGTTTCGTCCTATAAATGTTTGTCTACAACACAAGTATTCAGCCCTACTGGGAGATACTTGCATTAATAGGAAAGTACAAATATACAATTTATTTCCGGTCTGAGATCGTTACCCTATGCTATAGTCATTGAGAGCGCCTTTCGTGGAAGACACTACTACAATAGCCAATTTTTTAGTTGGCTGAGTGGCAGTGTGCCAAGCGTTCGGCCTCTCGTGGCAAGGCGCGGTGCCAGTGAGTACGGGTTCGATCCCACTTCGGACCATATATTGTTCTTCGTTTTTTTCTGTTGTTGTTTGTCTGTTAATTTTTCCGAGTGCTAACACATACTTATTTGTTCTATTATTCCCTATTATCGCCTCGGAAGTTCCCCATATAATAATATTTATGTATTATTATTTGTTTCTCATCTATAACCAGGCCTTTCATCTACCACCAGGCTTTTCATCTAACACCAGGCGTCTCATCTACAGCCAGTCCTAATTACTTGGTTGCCTTTCTCATCTCATCAATTCAACCATGCTTGACATCTGTATTGTTTTTGTATTTCACCAGGGCATGCTTTCCTCATGGGTTCACAGTACATGTTTCTTATACTTTTGCCATAGCCCGCATCTGCTGATCTTTTTGTTCTCAACAAGATAAAACCACTCATATCTTACTCTACTAGTAATTAATCTCCCCATGTCCCTTGACTCAGTAACTTCCTTACATTATATGCTTACATATTACATTTCACCCTGCTGCAATTATAGATAAAACGTCATCAAACAGTTGATGCAGTTTTATTTCTGCATTCAACTTTATGTTATGTGAACCATGTCATCATAATGAAGTGATTTCCAGGTCATAATAACTGCCCCATAACTTGCCTCACAGATCTGCACCAGGTAGCCAGATTTGACACCAAAGGTTAATCACATTATCATGAAGTGTTTCAACATCTAGCTCTAGCCAAACTTGTGAAGCTAATTAAATCAGGATAACAAATGACAAAACAATCTTTCTACTAAGATTACTCATTTTTAACAATTAATTGTTAATCAATACTTTCAAATAATTTTTTTTCTTCTCTTAATGATTGAATTTCTAAATCTTAAAACTTGATTGTTCACTTTGAGTATATTTGTTATATATTGTTTATTACTTAAATAGCAAAAATGACTTTAATTGCCGAAGTAAAACTGGAATAATTTATTTTTATTATATTATATATAACATATATTAATATATAACAATTTCTGTATTGTAATGTACACAGGTTAACATATTTAAGTGTTATGTGCTGTTGTTAATTTTCACAGATGAAGATGTTACTTCTGAACTCATAAAAATGTCCCGAGAGCCACAACACTGCTTTGATCCTCTTACTGAAGTTATCACCTATGAATATGACCGTAATTACACATATGAGATTGATGTAAGATTTTTAAAAAACTTTTTAATGTATTAAAAAGTTTATGGTTACTTTACAAAGATGCTGTCACACAGAGGCTGAATTTTTATAGTACATCTTACGATCTCTTATTATGAAGGAATAAATTTGATCCCAGGTAAGATTGGATTATTGTCTGTTAGGAATAAAATGGATGGAACAAACCTTGTCAAATCATCAAATAAGTGTCACCATTATTGTCCGCAAAAAAATAGCACTAATGCAAAAATGAGCACTTTACAACATAATCTTTATTCTTATGTTGCTACCATTGTCAGACCTGGGCTCTAGCGTTAAGAAAATCAGATGGATAACCTCCACTAAAGAGTAATGTGGACAAAATGCATGAAAGATCCTAAGAGATCAGAAGTGAAGAATTAAGAAAAGAGCTAAGAGTAGAGAATAAAGACAAAGATAAAATTGAAAAGCATAAAAACAAAAAGTACACTTGGAATAATATTTGCAGATTTATATGCGTAAGTAACACTGTAAATGTTTGAATTGTAAAATATATTAATTTTTACACAAAATTGTAAAGTTTTAAATGATTATGTGAATTTAAAAAATAATTATGATCTTAAATCAATTTCTGCAACAACAAAAAAATAATAAAATAAATAAGACACATTTGACATTATAATAATGTCATAATATTTTTTAATCAACATATTACAGTGAAATATCATATATTAAAATGTGTAGAATTAAATGAACTTATAATAAAAAGTATTTACAATAATATTTTTGTTAGAAAAGTTAAAAAAATAAAATTGCCTGATTGACATGCTATTTCTAGAGCTAGAAGAAGGAATGGGCAACACCCCCTTGCCTCAGGTAACCATATGTGTTCTGTTGATAAATATTATTCTATCTCTATCTATTGACCTTTCGAGCCGTAACCGGCCCATAGGGCGTAGACCAAGATACACCTTCTCCTATATGAATTTTTGTTCTAGCAGTTTTCTTTTAAAGATATTTTATCAAATCTCGCCATCTGTCTCTGTTCTGTGCAAGCAGTTCTATCTCATTGAGGGAGCCGATTCCTGCTGCTCTTGCCTCTCTCATCAATGTTCTTCTCAGTGTCTCCCTAGGTCTTCCTCTTTTTCTTTTACCTGTTGTTTCCCATATGAGGGCTTGCTTTGCTATTCGATTATTATCTCTTCTCATCACATGTCCAACGTATGACCATCGTCTTTTCTTTATTACTGAAGATATTAGTGGTTGATTGGCGATTTCTCTAATTTCCTCGTTTGTTTTGAATTCGTTCCATTCTATACCAAGTATTTTCCTTAGACATTTATTTTCGAATGCGTTCAATTTTGTTTCTATATCTCTTGTTGTTTTCCAGCTTTCACACGCATACGTAAGGGTTGATAGTACATTTGATTTGAATAGCCTAAGTTTTGTGTTTGTGCTAATGAGTTTTGATTTCCACAACTTTTCAAGGCTTCTGAAAGACATTGCTGCTTTAGCCAGTCTGATTCTAATTTCTTTGCTCGTATCCCCTTCTCGATCAATGTGACTTCCAAGATAGATAAAGTGATCGATCTCTTCTACTGGTTTGTTTTCCATGTATATTTTGTCACTTGTTGGAATTAAACTTTTCATGACTTTAGACTTTTCATGATTGACCTCAAGCCCAATTTTGCTGGCTATTGATGATAGTTCATTTGTGTTTTCCTGCATCGTTTTTATCTGACTGCTGATGAGAACTATGTCATCAGCAAAGTCGAGGTCCTCCAAATGGTCTCCTTGTATCCATTCGATGCCTTTATTACCAGTGCAGCATTTCTTCATTATGAAGTCCATAACAATTCCAAATAACAAGGGCGATAAAATACATCCTTGTTTAACCCCAGTTTCTATTGGGAAACATTCGCTCAGTCCTTCCTCTGTTCGAACTGCACATGTGTAACCATCATACATGTCTTTGATAATATTTATGATTTTTGATGGTAAACCATATTGCTTCAGAATTTTCCACAAAGAATCTCTATGAATACTATCAAATGCTTTTTTGAAGTCGATGAAGTTAAGTACAAAAGGTTTTTGCTTTTCAATGTGTTCCTCCAATATAAGTCGTAGAGTGAAAATGTGGTCAAGACAGCTTCTCCCTTTTCTAAACCCAGCCTGTTCTTCACGCATTACTGTATCTATTGAATCCTTTATTCTATTTAGGATGATTTTACAGAATAACTTTGAGGCAACTGACAAAAGTGTCACGCCTCTCCAGTTGTTACAATCTCTAAGATTGCCCTTTTTTGGGATCTTAACAATGATTCCTTTTTTCCATTTATGAGGCGTCTTCTCTGTTTTCCAAATGATGTTGAAATATTATTACTCCATGAAAAACTGGATCTGAACTTCCATCCATGTGGTGGATAAATACATCTTCTGTATTCTTAACAGTAATCCATGACTGATTTAATTATGAGGCTTGTTCAACCGTAAATCCGTAGTTATGTTTATAAGGAAGCCATTCAAACTTAGTGAGCGTATAAGAGGACTTATCAACCAACACAGAACTGGAGTCGTCAGTCGCTGGACACTGTGGGACTTGCTGAGGAGGGGATCTGAGCACCTATAGACATGTTCAGAGTGCAGTGATGATGACCCACAAATAACTCAATAAGGAAACCATTTTCTTATCATTGAAAATTCACTCACTTTGAATAACACACGATTGAAACCAATTAAAAACACAATGAAACTGCTTTTAATAATACTTGCATGAATGAATTACTAAAGTAAATAACCGGAATAGACTTTCAAAAATGTGGATTGGATTAAATATGAAAGAGTTTTATTTAAACTCTGAAATTAAAGACTAAGCTATTAAACAATTTTATTAGCTGGGAATGAATGATGGGTAGGCTTTTCCCAGCTATTACTAGACAAGCCAAATAGAAGAGTTTAGGGTGAAATCTGAAAAATATAAAGAGGCAGAGGGCAGGATACTGTCATGAATTGAAGCCCCTTTTATAAATTACTTAATTTGTATGTATATGTATGCACTGTGATGAAGCAAAAAAAAATAAAGGACTCAGCCTTAATAGCAGAAAGACAGAAGTAATGGTAACAACAAAGAAAAAGACATCATCTCAGTGCAAATTAAAGACAAGTGGCACAATATTAAAACAGGTAAATGAATTTAAATATTTGGGAACTTTATTAACCTCAAACGGAAGACGTACAAAAGAGATGAGATGCAGAATGGCTCAGGCAAAAGTAGCTTTCCAAAAAATGAGGAAGATACTATGCAATCCATTTTTGACAATAGAAACAAGAAAAAGGGTTCTTAAATGTTATGTAGAGCCAGTCTTAACATATGGATGTGAATCATGGACAATAGGACAACAGACAAGAAAATCACTGGAGTCTGTAGAAATGTGGTTTTACAGAAGAATGTTGAGAATACCATGGACAGCTAAGAAGAGTAATGAAAACATTATGAAAGAGGCCAAAGCAAAAAGAGAGCTAATTTCCAATATTAGGAAGAAACAATCATCATTTTTTGGCCATGTATTGAAAAGAGAACAGCTGGAATATATTGTAACAACTGGGAAAATTGAGGGACGAAGATATAGAGGGAAGCAAAGAGAAAAAATACCAGACAGCTTAAGAGAATGGCTTGGCAGAAGGTCAATAACAGAAATGATAAATAACTGTCGTGATCGAAAGTTGTGGAGAGACATGATCACCTATGCCAGCAGGCCTGGTACTTGATGATGATGATGTGATGAAGTAAACATATTTATGATGGAAAATGGAAGACAGAAGTGAGTGGAATGAGGGGAGGGGAGATGCTTTAGAGCAAATCGTTATTGTTTTTCAAGTTCATTTTTAAAAATTGTTCAATTGTGCATAAATATGTTACTTTTTTATTATATTTTTTTTTCAGTCTGGAGAAAGGTGTCTAGTAATTTTCAATCAACTTTCCAACAGTCAAAATTGTCTGGTGGGCCAATTCTGGCCCATGGGCTCCTTTATCTATCTCTGTTTTGGACGATTCATATAATTAAAGTTATCACTTTATGAATAACTGGTATAATTTTATGTAACAAAAATCTAGTCATGATACAGAAAACTAGTATTTTGAAACAGTTCCTTAGTTTGTCAGAGTAATACACAGAATAATGACAGAATAGGCTTCCTGAATATTTACTTACTACTCAAACAATGTAGGTTACATTATCTTGGCCACTTACGCCGTATGAAAGATGCTGCGTACCATAAGATATACTCTATTGGACAACTAGCAGATGGCAAAAGAACTAAGGGGTGCCCAAAACTCTGATTTATAGGTGCTTGTAAATGTGACATGAAGACTGAATGTAAACCCTGCAGCCTGGGAAGAAATAGCTGCAGACTGCAATCTTTGGAAACACACTCTAAAGCTCCAACTCGAGCAAGAAACAGACAGATTCATAGAAACAAGGAACAGTAAAAGAAAAGAAGAAAAAATAACATTTCCTAGGGGCAATGCAAATCCATAGTCAACTATAACTGATGGTATTATTAATGACGGAATAATAGATAACCAAGTTTCTTATAGACAGATTAACAGGCAGTAAATATCTTTGTTCTGGTTTAAACAACAATAAACAGCAAATGCATATCTAAAAAAAACAACTTTTGTACTTCTTTCATTTTGTTCTCTCTTATGTTTGAGTCAAGGCATTAATTATTTGTGTGAAGTTATCCTAACATAAAAAAAAATGAATAATTTATTTTGGAAACATTTTGAACAGTGAAACAGTGAACAACATAGAACATATAATAGTAAAGACTTAAAATGTTCATGAATAAATATGTTTAAATGCAGATTTGATTCATATTATATGATGATGAGATATACTTTATAAGAAATATCAGATGGGAGCACAAAATTATAGCCTTGAATTCATGCTGTCAGAGAACTGATATTGTGGTAGACACTGCCAATAATTTATCTTTTGTCCTTTCCAGCCAAAGATAACACTTAAAGGAATTATAGACTTTCTGTGTACAATGATCTTTGCTATCAAGTATCATACCTTGCACAGGACCCACATGTCCCTGTTCATGATGAGCCTCACAACCTCTGCAAGGGAGGGAGCTGATTTCTGCTGTTTTTGCTTCTCACCACAGTGTTCATTTAGTTGTTTCTCTAGGTTAGCATCTCTTTCTTTTACGTTCTGTTTCCTTTTTAAGAGTTGCTTTGATATTCTCTTATTGTCTTTTCTCATCTTCTTCTTCTTTCTTCTTCTTCTATCCTTCCTCTGTTGCCGTTGGCGTCGAGGGGAGAAACAATCTGCGATTCTATGCTTTTCTGTTGGCCTCTTCTGATGTTATTCCTCCTAGTGACTCTAGTATTCCCTTTATCAATCTCTTTCTCAGTCTTCCTCTTAATCTGGCGTTTTCGTAGCGTTTGTTTATGGCTCTTTGCGTCATTGTTAGTTCTTTTTGTCTTGTTATGTGGCCGAACCAATTTATCTGTTGTTTCTTTATGTATTCGATGGCTGGTTCAATTTCAAGTTTCTTCCTCAGGTCAGTGTTTCTTACTCTGTCCCTTAAGCTGTTTCCTGTCATTCTTCTGACACATTTCATTTCGGTGGTCGTTATCTTCCTTATTGTTCTAGAGTCCAGCGTCCAATTCTGGCACTGATAGCACAGAGTTGGTAGAAAAATTTATTTGTATATTGCCCTTTTTGCTTCCGTAGTTATTGCTTTGTCTTTCAATAGTGTTGATACTTGGCCTATAACTTGGCATGCTTTGTTACACCTTATATCTATCTCGGTCTCTTGGTATAAGGTGTAACAATTTGATGAGCTGTTCCCATCAAATGGCCAATTTATGACCATCTGCTCATCACCTGTAGGTGATATTTTTGTATGCTTTGTCATTTTTCTTTTTTCTGCACTAGTCTTGAATTTATGACCGCTGGTAATACTAAATACAATTTCAGTGTTAAGTACCACTTATTTAACTGTATTGTTTTCTATTTCCAGAATGTCATGTGGCCAACACCATTGGGTTTGGACAAGTCACAAGTTAACCAAATGTGCTCACAAGCAATGGCCATGTCAAATCTTGCTGTTGCTGGCTGTAACCAGACTTTGAATATCAACATTGAAGCAGCTCTAGAATTCTGTGCCACAGATATAATGGTAGGTTTCAAAATCTGGCTTTTACGACAGAGAAATGAGGTACTTTTATAAAAATATAGTATGTGAAATATAATATTAATATAATAACTTCTGAGATATACAAAGTTGTTTACTTTGCTGTTACATTTGAACTCTGGTGCATAGGGCAACAAAGAGACTTTGTATATAAATGTATGCGATTCTTCTATTCCTGTAGCTTTACCATTATTTAATAGCTTGATGGCTCTCATTATTTTTTCCTTGCTTGGTTTTCCACAGTTAATGTGTAACTCTTCTTCTGCTGGTAAGTATATCTTGAGGGTTATTTGGGCCTGGTCTGTTCAAGAGTTCTTCAAATTGCTCTTTCCTTTCTTGTCTTAAATAAAGGCAAGCAGGGGAAAGAGTTGCAAATTAACTGTGCAAAGCCAAGCAAGGAAGAACTAATAAAAGCCATCAAGCTATACAATAAAATGGTAAAGTCACAGGAGTAGATGAAATTCATTCAGCAGCCATCAAAGCAGATATTAACTCCTCTACCAAGATGTTACATAATCTATTAGTTAAAATTTGGGAGAGGGAATAATTGACAGTAATTATTATAATAAATTCATAACATTTTTCAGTGTTTTTCATAGCCATTCAATAAAAGTATTCACTAATATCTGTAATAATTCAAGTTTTTCTGCAAGCCTTAAGTGATGAATTTTCATAACATTCATTCTTGTTCTAAACAGTTGACTGATGATACTATCTGGATTGCCAACATGTTGAACAACATACGTGTTCAGTGCCTGTCTCAATTATCCATGGAAGATACTGTTGAATCAAACAACATCTGTCCATCAGATTGTAGCAACAGAGGCACATGTACAGGTCAGGATTCTATCACTTTGACAGCTTTACAATTAAATATGTAGCTCTACACTGAAATGTATTAATGACCTTTGTAATAAATTTGAAATATGAACATATTTTCCTAATTTCTTTTAGTTAACAGTTGTAACTTATAAATATGTACATAGTAGATGTGGAACATCCTGGGAATCAATCTGACTTTATACTCAAGTGATGAAGAAGTAAAAGAGCAATCGTTGATTCAAGAGCTGTAGAGTTATGAAACAAAATAAGCATAGAAGAAAAACAACTCCATTATGGAATAAACAAGTTAAAGAAGCGCTGTGAAAGTAAAAAGGAAAACAATACTTATTTTCATGTTATTATTTTTATATTCTTTATTCCATCTTATTTTAGTACATTTTAAATCATCTCCAGAATTGTCAATGTAAAATGTAAAGGAAGAACCAGCACTTGCTACGCAGAAGCTTTCATTTCATTCTGAAAATAATAAGGATATGTACTGTAATTCTTGCTGATCTTCTTTTACATGAATAACATATGCAGAACAGCTAATACAAACTCACAGAGAAACACCATCCCACTGATAATCAGGCACTAATAACAAATATAGAACAGCATCTTTCGTAGTAGTCAGGAGCTTTCTACAAGGAATACAAAGGAATAAATCTACCACAAATAAAAATATCAGATAATGTTAAGTTCAGCAGAGTCAACCATGAAAGCAGCTACTATAAAGAAAAGACCCTGGAAGTGGTTTATGAAGACTGCCAAAAGCCTGCTTCCATCCATCTTAAAAACACAAATAGTTATCTAATGCTAAATAATATTAAAACAATAAAAGAAATAAGAAGTTATTTAGCTCAAATCATATTAATGGATGTGAAAAATGTATCACTAGTAAGTGATGTTACAGTAGAAAGCAAGTTAGGTGACAGACCATATAGTATAAAGTGCTGAACAGATCTCAAAATGAGTGAGAGGAGAGTAAGAAGTAGCAAGACATAATTTTTAAAAAATTGGAATCTTAAAAATTGAATGAGGCATGTTGATTCTCTGCAAAGTAAGACAACCTTTTTGGGTTATCGTATGGTTCTCTAGAAATTTATGGTGATCATATGAAGTTGTTTTAAAAAAAAGGTATCTGTCACACTTTATGGAATACACAGTATATGATGTCAGCACCCATACTTTTCATGGTCATCAGTACATTTATGGCTGGTGGAGTCAAAATCATCCTGTAACAGATATTGAGTTATTTGCGGGTCATCATCATCGTACTCCGAACATGTCCATAAGTGCTCAGATCCCCTCCTCAGCAATTCCCTCAGTGTCCTGCAACTGACAACTCCAGTTCTATGTTGGTTGATAAGTCTTTTTACACGGCCACTATGTATCTATGTAACAGATAATGATACAGTATAAAATATATATAGATAAAAAAACAGTATAGGTGAATGAAAGTATGGGGCAGGTAACACAGCCGGTATCCATTTCTTAACAGACTATAACAGTGGCATAGAATAGCAGTCATCAGTAGTTAGTGACAGTACAAAGGCAATGGAAAGTTCATAGTGGTTAGTGGACAAGCCACAGAAGCTGGAGGGTGACAAGAGTGGGTGCAGAATAGTACTCGACATAACAAGTTTCGAGAGAATGGAAATTTTCCAAGCAGTTGTTGTAGAAGTGTGGATAAACTCATGGCTTGAACCGTCTGGTAAATAGGTTGACAAACAACATCCAGGACAGATCAAAGTCGTGAATTAAACATCATTATTTTGAAAACTCATGAGAGGTCAAACTGACCAGAGGTTATTTTGGAGTCACAAAAACAGCCTGTTGTAAATTTTGAGACAGAAGTCACGGAACGGTCAAGTTTGGAAACGGAAGTCAGAGAGTGGTCAACTTAGCAATGGCTTCACGAAGGCTTAACGATGGCTGTTGACAATTTCATTAGCTACAGATATTCCACACGCAAGATTATGTTTGAGTATTTAAGCTTCAACACAATAGGTTTTCAGTAGTTAGGACCGCAATTCAAAAGAGACAAGTAGTTAGGAGGAAGACAGAGTTAGTCAGAAAGTTAGGTACGCAACTTAGAACAGACAAGTAGTCAGGAATGCAAGCCAGACAGTTAGTAGTTTTCAGTTTTAAGTTTTTGAGAAGTTACGAAGGAACAGACTAGAGAGTACTAAGAAACAGTCAGAATCATGAATGTGGACTAGTCAAGCTTAGAGTAGGAAAAGTGCTTCCACTGTTATGTATCACGTACCAAGTTAAAGATCAATAAACTTGATTACGTATTATGACTGAATAATCTGTGATGATGAACATTGTTGACTATAAATGTGATGTGATGTGCTCTGGCTCCAACAATAATATAAGATAAATAAATAAATAACATCACAAACTATTACAATCCCAGGTTGCCATAATATAATCTCTCTACCCAATTTCAGTGAACCTCAAAACAGCATTGATCCAAAAAATTATTTGGAGCACCAAAGGAGTGTGAAACAATTTCAGTGATTTTGATGTTGTGCAAGCCTTGGTGTTTAAGAGAGTTAAAGTGAGTTGGTACTGGAGAATCAACATCTCATGAGATGTCATAGTTGTGCTCACAGTAACAGTCCTTCCAAGTGTCCACCAACCTTATTAATGTAGAGCTTGTAAATAGTCACATAAAGTTAACAGTATAAACATACAAATGTATTTTTTTTTTTTTTAGTTAGCCAGCTTTTGCCTCTGATGAAGTCCCTAGAGACTAGGAACTGAATTTTGTGTATTAATCCATTTTTCCCGGGCAGCCATGTACACAGGGGTCCCTTGCTGCACAGACAGATAACTCAGACTTCGGAGGTACTCATATTTTTTCCACAGAGAGAAATCATAAATAAAAATCCCAACCGGTACAGCCGGGATTTGAATTCACAACCTCTCTGTCTCGAGCTCTGTCTCGAGGCCGGCTCTTGCCTCAAGACCAACCAGTCACCCCATTTATATGTATAAAACTATCTTTATGGCATCTATCCAATTTTTGGTGTCTGCTGGGAGGGACTCTAGGACTGGAGAATAAAGGTTGCATGTCTGGTGCAATCACTGTCAGGTGTTCATGTCAGAGTTTTTATTTTTACAAATTTGTTACCAACACAGTATTAATTAACCATTACTGGTAAGAAAGTAATTTACAATATTATGCTGCTATATGGTAGAAAATATGAGGATAAAAGCTCTAAGTTGTAACATGACAGAAGTATCATCCATCATTAAAGGTAATAATTCTCATATGATAAAATTGGAAAGTTGCAACACTGCAATGATAGACATAATTTTTTGGATATAAATATTGTGTCATAGTAATTGCAATGGTGGATTACAGATTCATCGTCAGAAACAAAGTCAGACAAAACAGCATGGCAGAGAGGATGCAAATTAAATGAGAATATTTGAGAAATATAAAATAACTTTATACAATATTTTAGCTAATCATTGTCTATATTTTAAATATTATTTCTTGCACTTTTCCTGTTCACACTTTTTCAGCTGTTCTTGCCACTGTTATGCATTTCATTTCAATTAAAATAATCTTGACTTGCTCTATTGCAGGATTTGTGTGCACGTGCAGAGCTCCTTACTGTGGATTTGACTGTGCAATTGACTGGACAGTTCCACCAACTTTGATTGAAATTATTGGAGGAAATTTATGTGACTTGAGGTTGGATGAGAGTGCTTGTAAAAATATTTATGTGGCTGGTTACCCATTTGCACAAGGAAATGTGAAGTGCCATCTGCAAAAACTCATGGTAGGGGTTATTCTTAACACAATTTAAGTAAATGGAAAAACTTTCAAATATAAACAATGAAAATGTGTGTTATGTATCTACATATTCATAAATGATAACAAAGAGACCATGCTATAATATTAATAACCATAAATATTGTGTTCCCAGATCACTAAAACTTTGATCAGCATAAACTCATCAGAAGCAGAGATATTGTCTGATGCTGTATTTATAAACCTTGATACTATGCTGTGTGTTGCTCCCAGCACTGGAAGTTGGGCAGTTTCAATCAGTAACAACATCTCATATGTCAGCAGTGCTCAGTTCTTTATCTCTTTTGACTCCAACAAAGAAACATGCTTATTGAGTGGCTGTGTACTAAGGGTAAGGTTCATTGTTCCCTTGTAATTATTTATGTATGTCTTATATAGCTGACTTCTACTGTGTCAGGTTAACTCATTCAGGGCTTGATTTCATTTTAGATCTGCTCCAGATTAATTTTCAGTCTGAAAAATTTCATCACATCATGCCTTTTAAATTTTACCATTTCACACTGTAATATGGGAGCCGCGATAGCTCAGTGGTTAGCGAACTGGACTACAAAGGACAAGAGGTAGGGTTCGATCCCAACTGACGGCTTCCAGGTTCACCCAGCCTTTAATGGGTACCGGATTTTTTTCTGGGAAAGTAAAGCGGCACGGGCATAATACCGACCATATTACCCCAAAAATCATGTGCCGAAGGTCTGTAAAATATATGGTCACTAACACCATATTCCCTATACGCCACTTGGCGTGACAGGTGTACTTTACTTTTTTTTTACTACACCGTAATATAGATAAATATGGCATGTGTTATATATCACTGGAAAGGAAAATAGATAGATACAGAGGATGAAATATCAAATATCAGTATATTACTGCTATTTGATTATTTGAAGGAGTCAATACATTTAGAAAAATAAATTAATTTGATAATTTTCAAATTTATAAAATTATGTAACAGCAACCCACCTCCATTCCATGGTTAGAAAGTCTTGCCATCCACTTTTTTTTTTAAACTTTTACACAAAAGTATCCTAAGTCCTTCAAAATACAGAATATTTGATTCATTTTTATTTCTATGCAAAATTTATTTCATGTCCATTGTTGTTAGTGACTTCAGAATCAAAACAAATATGATTTTGTCGCTGAACATCGATGCTGTGGATGGTCTACTGTGGAATTCCAAAATACGTAAGGTCACCTTTGTCTATGTTCCTGGACATATGGGAGTATAGGGAAATGAAAGAGTGGACAGGTTGGCTAGCTGCGCTGTCATTGAAGACAGACAACCAATGGATCGGGCGGACATCATCAATGCCCCCCGAGATATGGGAAGAGCACAGGACTTTGACAAACACAGATCCACTTCACTTCTTTGGATGATAGAAATGGGAGTTAAGATGGGCACAGCCAGAAATGAGAAACTTAGTGGCCGTGTAAGAAGACTTATCAACCAACATAGAACTGGAGTCGTCAGTCGCTGGACACTGAGGGAATTGCTGAGGAGGGGATCTGAGCACCTATGGACATGTTCTGAGTGCAATGATGATGACCCACAAATAACTCAATAACAAATATGAATAAATTAGCAAAAATTACAAATTAATTGCTATCAAAAGTACATAAAGTATAACAGGATACTGATCAGTGCTAATGAGATATATTCTAGGTTTAGCAGTAAATCATCGGTTAATATAAAACCCAGATTGTCATTTTATACACCAAAAATGTATCAGTACCTATCAGATTTGATTGATATAATAATGGTCCAGAAAGAGTTAATACTTCTATTTCAACAATTTGAAGGTAGTATAAATGTTACTGATTGTGGAGTGAGAGTGGCAGTGTGAACAAACTGCAAAAAACATAGACAGAGTTGTCTGTCTTTAATGGCTAGCAGAATAGGACAATCTTGTTAAACAAGTCTATGTCAACAGAAGTAAGAAAGAAAGTCCATATGTCTATATAGAGCCAATTCTGACCTATAGAATTGAATCATGGACAGTAGACAAATTAATGAAAAAATTATTAGAGACCACAGAGATGAGATTTCTCAGAAACATTTTGAGTTCCCTGGACAGCTAAAAAGACTAACGAGAAAAATCTCAAAGAGGCAAAAACAAAAAGAGAGTTCAGGAAGGCATTAGAAAGAAACAATCAACATTTTTCAGGCACATCATGAGAAGAGGAAAGTTAGTATACTTGGTCACAACTGGAAAAAAACAAGAAAAGAGAGGTTGAGAATGACAAAGAGAGAATATACTAGATAACTTGGTGTCATGGCACAGTAAGCAGTCAACAACAGAATTGATAATGTTGCACTTCTGACAGAGAATTGTGGAGGAACATGATCAATGGTGTAGATATATAAGACTAAATTGAGGAATGAAATAAATACATTAAAAGCAGATACATAATTTTCATCAAATTATAACATATGTCTTATTATAATTTAAAAGCAAACAAAGAAGAAGAGTTTTAGTGATGTAATCTTTTAAACATATTGTAGTGAAAGATACATTTTTGTAGTTTATTCAAATAATTAGTCATTTGTAGATGTTGTACATATTTTTGGAAAATAAAATAAAATAAACTACTAAATATACATTTCACCACCATATATTGAACAGTGTGTGCACTTTAGTTATTATTACTAAAAAAAAATACAAATAAAATTGTTCTCTGTTTAACTATTTCCCTTTTTGCTGTCATATGCATCTGTATATATGATCAAGATATTCATATTTATTTTATGATTTAACAAATATTTAATTGTATTTTTATAATGAAACATTTGTTATGATTTTTACAGAATGATGTATGTGTGATTAATGATGTCTACTATGAAAATGGAGCCTCCATTAATGAAAGTTTTGTATGCAACACAGCTGTTAGTAAAAGTTCCTGGACAGTGATAACTAGTACGTTTTTTCCAAAATTATTTATCTAAAACTTGATAGGAATGTAATCAAAAATAATTTGTAAGAAATTGTAATAGTTTTTCTTTTTTTTTTTAATGAATATCTTTAAAATTTTTAGACAAATAAAAGAAAAGGTGATTGGAGGCCACAGAGATGGGATTTCTCAGAAGAATCTTGAAAGTTCCCTGGACAACTAAAAAGACCAATGACGAAATTCTCAAAGAGGCAAACACAAAAAGGGAGCTCCTAAAAACATCATAAAAAAACAATCAACATTTTCAGGCGCATTATGAGAAGAGGAAAGTTGGAATACTTGGCCACAACAGCCAAAATAAAAGGAAAGAGAGATCTGGATGACAAAGAGAGAAAATACTGGATAGCTTGGTGCCATGGCATGGAAAACGGTCAACAATAGAGCTGATACGATGCACTGTAGATAGAAGATTGTGGAAGGACATGATCGCCTGCACCAACCAGTACGGCACATGATGATGATGGTGATGATGATCATTAAAATAGGAAGAAAATGTGAAGCATTTTACTTGTAACTATAATTTGACAAGAAGTGAACAGTTGCATTATTTATATTAATTGTTGTACTTTTGTTTTACTCTGCAGTCTCAAGTATAATTGACTTGATCTTCCAGTTTGTCTTCTTGCGCATTGAAAGTCAATTGCTGATCACGTCTACTTTAAATTTCAATATTTTTGGAAACCCTGTATTGATACCAGGACCTGCAGGAGGAAATGCTATTTCGTACAATGGAATCAACCAATACATGAGTTTGATGAACATAAATGGTAAACAGTGCCTAAGTGTTACATGTAACTTAAAAAAGCTACGTAGTTTAGAAACAGATTGAGGTATATGTTCTTTTGGTAGAAACAGATTGAGGTATATGATCTTTTGATAGAAACAGATTGAGGTATATGTTCTTTTGGTAGAAACAAATTGAAGTATATATTCTTTTGGTAGAAACAGATTGAGGTATATTATGTTTTGGTAGAAACAAATTGAAGTATATGTTCTTTTTGTAGGAATATATTGAGGTATATTATGTTTTGGTAGAAACAAATTGAAGTATATGTTCTTTTGGTAGAAAAATATTGAGGTATATTATGTTTTAAATAAAGATCGGTACTTGGAATGTGAGAACACTCATGCAGATGGGTAAACTAGAAAACATCATACAAGAAATGAAAAGAATGGGTTTACAATTACTGGGACTTTGCGAAATGAGATACACCGGATCAGAGAAGATGTATTTTGATAAACATAAAATAATCTATTCAGGAGGTACTGAACACCAAAGAGGAGTAGGTATCATCTTGGATGCAGAAAGAGCAAGAACAGTGAAAGGCTTTTACCCAATCAATATCTGACAGTCCTTTAAGTGAAATTGAATGGAAAGCCAATAGACATGAATCTTATCCAAGTTTATGCACCAACAGCAGACAGTCTAGAGGATACAATTGATAAATTTTACAAGTTAAATGAGGCACTTCATAAATGCATACCACATGAAAGCACCATAGTTCTAGGGGATTTTAATGCAAAAAGTAGGAAAGGAAAGAGTTGAAGAAGTAGTTGGTCATTATGGCTTAGGCGAGAGGAATGAAAGAGGTGAGAAACTTATTGACTGGGCAAGAACACACAACATGATGATAGGAAACACCTGGTTTGAGCAACGTCCAAGACCTCTGTGGACATGGAAAAGCCCAGGGGACAATGCACGTAATCAAATTGATTATATATGATAAGCAATAGATTTAGAAACAGTCTGGTGTGTGTGAAAACTAGACCAGGGGCAGATTGCAATAGTGATCATGTACCAGTTGTGGGAAAGCTTAGAGTAAAATTAAAAACAACAAAACGAGCCTCAGTTAACATCAAGTTAAATTTAGATTTACTAAAATCAGACAAGAAGCTGCAAAACAAATATAAAATCACAATTCAGAACTGGTACAATGTAATAGAGAAGATACAAAGCATTGATGAACAGTGGGAAATGCTAAAAGAATCAATGCAACAAACATCAAAAGAGTTCATACCACCAGTGAGGACAAATTCAAGAAAGAAATGGATGACAGATGACATTTTGCAGCTAATGGATACAAAAAGAAGAAATAAAGAAAATAAAGATGAGTATAAGAGATTAAATAAAGAAATTGTAGTAAAATGCAATGAAGGAAAAGAAGCATGGCTAAAAGAGAGATGCAAAGAGATTGAAATGCAACAAAAAGGAGATGCTAAAGCTATATACAAACAAATTGAGGAATTAACATGAAGAAAATCTCAATAAAAAACTGAATGTTTAAGATCAAAGGAAGGAGAACTGTTGATTGATCAAGAAAACATAAGGGAACAATGGACAGAATACATTAAAGATCTTTATAATGATGAACGAACAGAAGTAAATATTAAGGATAATGGAGAAGGACCAGAAATACTCAGAGAAGAAGTAGAAGATGCCTTGCACAATATGAAAGCAGGCAAAGCTCCTGGACCAGATAATATAACTAAAGAAGAGATTGAAGCCATGGGTGATTTTGGAATAGAAATAATAACAAAAATATTGAATGATATCTACAACAGTGGAAATATACCAGCGACATGCTCAAATCAATATTCGTAGTCCTACCAAAGAAATCAGGTGCGATTGAATGCTATGATCATCGCACAATAAGCCTTATGAGTCATATGACTAAGATATTACTAAGAATCATCATGCGAAGAGTGTGAAACAAAATCAGTCCAGAAATTAGCGATGAACAATGTGGTTTTGTTAGAGATAAAGGAACAAGCAATGCCATATACATCATAAGATCTTTAGTAGAAAGAGCCATAGAGGTGAAAACAGATCTATACCTATGTTTCATAGATTACACCAAGGCATTTGACAAAGTAAAGCACCAAGAAATAATCAACATTTTAGAAAGCATAAACGTAGACAGCAAAGATCTAAGAATAATAAAGAATATGTACTGGCAACAAACAGCTGCCATAAGAACGGGAAACCAATTGGGAATGTTTCAACAAATAAAACAGAGTGTTAGACAAGGTTGTGTGCTGTCACCAGATTTGTTTAATATTTATAGTGAGATTATTTTAAGATCCATAAGGGGCATGCCTGGAATAACAATTGGATGTCATAACATAAATAATCTAAGGTATGCTGATGATACAGTCTTAATCGCTAAGAGTGAAAGAGAAATGTGGTTTTACAGAAGAATGTTGAGAGTACCATGGACAGCTAAGAAGAGTAATGAAGATGTTCTGAGAGAGGTCAAAGCAAAAAGAGAGCTAATTTCCAATATTAGGAAGAAACAATCATCATTTTTTGCCCATGTAATGAGAAGAGAACAACTGGAATATATTGTAACAACTGGAAAAATTGAGGGACGAAGAGATAGAGGGAAGCAAAGAGAAAAAATAACAGACAGCTTAAGAGAATGGCTTGGCAGAAGGTCAACAACAGAAATGATAAATAGCTGTCGAGATCGAATGTTGTGGAGAGACATGATTTCCTACGCCAGCAGGCCCGATACTTGATGATGATGATGATGATGATATTATGTTTTGGTATAAACAAATTGAAGTATATGTTCTTTTGGTAGAAACAGATTGAAGTATATTATTTTTTGGTACAAACAAATTGAGGTATATATTCTTTTGGTAGAAACAGATTGAGGTATATTATGCTTTGGTAGAAACAAATTGAAATAGATGTTCTTATGGTAGAAACAGATTGAAGTATATGTTCTTTTAAAGTTGTAAAATATGAGACATTTTTTTCTTGGCGTGTTAAACATTGCACAGTTTTTCTTTTGAAGATAACAATTTTAAAAATGTCTTTACAAGTTTAAAAATGTTTAGAAAGACTCTCTTAAGTAAAGGTTCCCAGCATGCTTTGCTTGGCATATGGGAAATATGGTGTTAGTGACTATATTTTTCCAATATTTTGGGTAATGTGGCCAGTATCACACCAGGTCGTCTTTACTTCCCAGAAAATCTCTTGTACCCATTTTTAGAGACTGGGCGAACCCCAGAGCCTTGTCAGTTTGAAAAAAATTCCCCACTTTTGGGGATCGAACCTGGATCCTTTAATTGAGAAGTGAGCACACCAACCACTCAGCCACCGAGGCTTTTTTTGTCGAGGCTTCTTTTGTAGCTTAAAATAATTTAGATAAACATTCTTTTGTAACTTAAAATAATTTAGATAAAACTTTCTTTTGTAACTTAAGATAATTTAGATAAACTTTCTTTTGTAACTTAAACTAATTTAGGCAAACGTTCTTTTGTAACTTAAAATAAGTCTTTTCTGTGAATTCTATGTTAACTGGTATGAAGGGAGAATTGTGAATGGAGCTCTATAACTTTCTGTGTTAAGAACAGTTATTATATTATGGATTGTCCACTACAGCATAATGTGTCTAATAAATGGTTCCTTTTTTTCTGATCTCTCTAGTCAGATTTGTATATGTGTGCTCCCGATTGTCATTGGCTCTGTACTTACTGTACTCTATTAATTCATCTGTAAAGCATGATATCTTTGATGTATAATTATATACTTTTTTCATTGTCAATGATTAACTTCCGCTTGACAGAATTGATTGTGTTATATAAAAATAATGCACTCTTTGTTTTTTATTTTGATTCAGGGACATGTCTCAGCGACTTATCTTTGTGCCAATATGGCCTAACTGTTGAGTTCTCATTGGCTATTTTTTCCTTCCAAAATAATATGTATATACTCTCATGTGGTGCTGATACAAGTTCAACAACTGGAATATCCATATGGTGGCAAGGCAACAAGTTAAATACTCGTGTGCGTACATTGACTAAACAATGGACAGTAAGTACTGAGTCTATTTCTTTGTGAATTTTACAAAAGCTGAAATCAGTGATGATTTATGCAGCATTAGTCTTGTAAAATGTAGAAAACAAATTGTTTCCATTTTATGGATGAGAAATTGAGTATTTTCTAAGATGAAGTATTGAAAATAAGATTGGAGTTATTCCTCTTTATTGTATGTATCATAGGTTGTTGTTTTTCTAGCTGAATGGAGGCAACAAGATTATGTGAAATTGCAGCTTTTCCCAAGAGTGGCTCTGGTATAGGATACTGAAGGCCAAAGAGGCTAAGAGTTCAGAAGTTAATGGGAGTCAAATTAGACTAGGAGATACTGTCTAATGGCAAAAAGAAATATGACTTGGAGCGTGTTAAGAAGCAGATAAAGTTGAATAAATGTTACTAAATCTAACTGTGGTCTTTGAATTTCAAAGTTAAATAGTTGAACCAGAAGCATTTTGCTGATATATTGTATATTTAAATATTATATAAGTTATTGATAGTTTATTAATGCTTACATCAAATAAGAATGGTTAAACTCAGGGATATAGAAAGAAATATATAATAAACTAACTAAAAATACCCCCTCATTATCCAGCTTAAGGTTAACAAATATTGTATTTATTGTTCTACATATTTGAATAATAAGTTAAGGCAGTGTAGATGCACAGTCAATAGTATCTTCACAATTCCTTTTGTAAACTAGCGGATACTACAAATTGGGACTTTCCTGCTCTTTCACAAATTTGTATTTTGTTTGTTTTTGTTGTATTTAAAATGTTTACAACAGATAAGGAATACCAATATATGTGTTAATAAACACAAATTGACAAGAGTAGACAGTTTTTCATATCTTGACTCATTGATAACAAATTTAGAAAGACTGAAGAAGAGATCAAATGAAGACTGAATGCAGATATAAATAAAATAAAACAATTGTGCAACATTTGACAAGAAACTGATATAGGAACAAAACTTATGTTTTTAGAAGCCTTTTTATGTTTGTGAAACATAGACTATAGACAAATCTGCTGAAAAAAGTATATTAATGCTTTTAAAATCAAGTATTCCAGAAGAATACTCAGAATACTATGGTCAGAGAGAGGAACAAATATGTTAATTTTGAAAAAAAACTTAAAAAAACTAAATTGGTTTATGAAAGAACATAAAAACAAGGTAAATGTTGTCATTATATTTCAGTTATGTAAAACAACATAATGGCTGATAAAGCCGTGCTCTAATTGTTCTTCGTATAAGACACGACACCACACATTCAAGAATGAACAAACTTGGTGTGTTATAAATAAGTCATCATTTATTATCTATATACATATAGATATAGATACTATCAGGCTATCCTTCCTAATGTTTCTGTAGATGCTTGTTTGATCTGTTAACAGTCTTGGCCGCTGAAGTATTTTGACTACCGTCAGTGTTGTACCTCAGCTATTCCTATAGTGGATATTCTAGCTGTCTCTCTATCTATTGTTTCTCTTTCGTCTGTGTCTTCTGTTTCTAACGTTCTCCAATGGCTATCTCGGTGCCTATCTTTAGTTCTCCGTCTCTCGTTCTAGTTCTCGTCCTCTAGTTCTGGTGCGTGACTTCTAATTTTGATCTGTAATTATAATTCTGTTTTCCTGTAGCTCTGCTTCTCTATTTCTAGTCTCTTCTCTATTTCGGTGCCTATCTCTGTGTGTTACTAGTTCAGAGTCTAAAAGTGGAAGTCCCCTTCTCAAGTCTGCCCTCTAACTTTTATACTCCTGTCCTTTGACCGACAGTTAACTTTTTTTCTCCCGCCAACTATTCTTTCTCCAGATAACAATGACATCTGACCTGCTCCACTCCTCTCTACATTCAAATGACCCTCTCCAATCATCTGAAACTGTGTGAAATGGCTTTTTTTTGTTTATGAGTTATACGTTCCCCACCAACAGTCATTCCCCAGCCATCTGGCACCTTTAGTTTATGAGTTCTACGTTCCCCACCAACAGCTAAGGTCATTCCTCAGCCATCTGGCACCTTTAGTTTATGAGTTCTACATTCCTTACCGAAGGCTACGATAAGTTTACAACCAGTGGTCAGTCAGTGCGGTTTACCATGGTCTCTTAGTCATCCCTATGCTAATTTTGTCTAATCCTGTTTTGTCCTCACTTAATTATGATTTAAATATATATGTTTCATCATTCATGGTTACACTGAGAGAAGATAAAATCCTGGTTCCTGGTAAATGAGATACAGAAAAACCTGGAAGAAAGTTGGTGCAGGATATCACAGATAAACTGGGATATCTCACACAGGACAGAGAAAGCTTCAGAGTAACTCTTATGGGAACCAAGTTCCAACAGAGACAAGTTAGATGAAGATGATTGTTGCATTCAGTTTTCTTTCAGCCAATTCGTTCCTAAAATAGAAGAATTTAAACATCATTATCTGAGTGGGCTAGAATTTGGATCTCACTACCCAGAGACCAGGAGAGGGTAGAGCCATGAAGAAACAATAGATTCAAACGTAAAAGATGGCCATTACCTGTGGCAAGCTTTCAACCCTGTACCTTCCTGTCCATAGGCCAACGTCTAACCCACCATATACCTTTATAATTGTTCATGTCAGTGACCAATGATACATCATTGCAACCAGACTATGTTTTTTAATACAACATGTTGCAAAGTTAGATAAGTAGGGCAGGAATTTTAATAAAAGCAAGAAGAACCTTCTAATAGCAAGCTTATGGAGGGGAAGTAATTTATGCTAAGATACAGGGCATTGTGCAAATTTAGACCAAGGGATAGTTAACACATTCCATATCACAAGCTGCAGTTTGCAGCTTTCAAATCTGGTGTGCCAAGCCCAAAAATAGCAATTCATAACAATTCATTTATTGACATTTGCACAATTATTTCTGCTAAAACCTTGTCATTATTTTGTTACCAGCTTTTCCAACTTTGTGAATAAATTGTCCTAACAAAATGCCTGTTTTAGATCAATTTTCATGGATGTGATCTCTGTTATTTTAAATTAAAAAAGAAATTGAGAAAAAAATGCGGCCACAGTGTATTAAACATCTTGGTAGCAGATTTGTTAAATGCCAGACTAGATAAAAGTTTAAGGTAGCGATAACATGAAGGGTGAACAGATCTTGAAACACAGAGGACCAAAAGCTGTGGGTAGTTGAGGTCTGATGAGAGACTGGGTAACATTTGGAAGAGAAGGCAGGCAGACATCAATAAGGACAGATGAATATTAAAAATAGCGAAAGCAGCTTAGTAGTAGAGCTATGACATAGAATTTGAGTTAGAATATAAGATAGAGTCCATATGGGACACTAGTGGTTGAATGTGGTGCTTATTTCCAATACTTTATATAAAATAAACTGTACAATGCCTGTCTAGATGCAGAACATATCCACCAAACTCCTGATGTCTGGTAACCCTACATTGTATGAGTGGTTGTTCAAATTTATCAAATTTACATAAGCAAAACTGTAGCTCTATAAATTTTAAAAAAATTAAATTATTCATATACACACAAACAAGAGAGGAGAACAACAAAAGTGACAATCACAAAGATACAGAACTTCATTATTGAATGCTTGCACAGAATAAAAGGATGGAAATGGCAGGACAAAATTACTAATGTAGAATCATGGGAATGAACTAGTTAAATAATTGTGGATAGAGAGACATGATGAGGACGTTGACGCTGGATATGACACACTGCTGAAATCAACTGAGAGTATTATACAACAAGCCCTTTTTTGGAATCCCCATTGGAGGGGACAAAAAGGAAGACCAAAATATACTTGAAGAAAACAGCTGGAAGCAGAGATGAGGAAGATGGGGAAGACTTATAATGATCTTAAAAGAATGGCATGTAAGAGAATGGCTTGGAAGTGTTTGTTGAAGACCTGTGCTCCATAGGGAACTGGAAGGAAGAAGAAGATACAAATTGTTCTTACTATTATAATGATTTGAAACATGTGTTGCTTCTGCTGAGATATTGAAACAATGGCTAAGAAAATTAAATTAGACTATATACCTGGCTTTATTTTACAGCTAGACCCAAGGAATATTATTCAAGATGTGTCTACTTCTACCATTAGAATCTAAATGAATGTTTAACAAAGAGATCTTTTATCATTTGTTAATTTCAGCGTCATTGAAATATATAAAGCTCTTGAGAGCTTTAACAACAGAAAGTGATCATGATCAGAAACCCATGATAATAATAAACTGAAACATGAATAATAAATGACTTTTGCATTTTGAAAAAGATTTATTTGATTTTTCTCTTGTATCCTCAGGTATCAGTTTCTTTCACAAAATCTAAAAGTGTGGGCATCTTTTTTGGTGTGAAAATCTCTTGGAGTGTTGACCAGGGACTCATTATGTTTGTTAATGGAAAACAGGTTGGCTATGACAAAAAATTCAGCAAAAAGACAAATCCTGTTAGGCCAGCTGGATTGTGCTACTTTGGTCGGCCTTTTGGCTCTGAAAGCTACTCAAAAATTGCTGTGGCAGATCTCAGTATAGTATATGCATATTATACAATTGTCAGTCATTTTGATCTTAGCATTGGTAAGTACCTTTCTTTTCTTTAATATTTCTCACTTTGATCTTGTTATTTATTTAGGGCAGTATATTATAATTTGAATCATTACTGGTTTCTATGATGTATCATTTAATCACTTCACCCTGAAACTTCAAGCATTGATGGTAACTACATTGTGCCATCATCATCATCATCATCAAATACCGGGCCTGCCGGCGTAGGTGATCATGTCTCTCCACAACTTTCAATCTCGACAATTCTTTACATTTCTGTTGTTGACCTTCTGCCAAGCCATTCTCTTAAGCTGTCTGATATTTTTTCTCTTTGCTTCCCTTTATCTCTTTGTCCCTCAATTTTTCCAGTTGTTACAATATATTTCAGCTGTTCTCTTCTCATTACATGGCCAAAAAAAAAATGATTGTTCTTCCTAAAATTGGAAATTAGCTCTCTTTTTGCTTTGACCTCTTTCAGAACATTTTTATTATTCTTCATAGCTGTCCATCTCCATTGCACCACTGTGCCAGTCTCCTATTTATATAACATATGTATTTACAAAACATTGCCAAAAATAATTGTCAGGTCATTTATGACATTCACCATTCTTAACAGCTTTATCAAGACACACCAGCAACATGCTCACATCAGTTTAGATAATTTCTCTCTGCATTAAAGATTGGCTGCAATGGATCACCAACATTTTCTATCTTGTCCTTGGTTATACATAATGCAGACTAACTATTGTCCCTCTACAGATGTTGCTGCCTTATTAAGGGTACTGTTTTATTGTTACTCTCTTAATTATGTGGTCCCAACTAGCTATTGATTAGTAGAACTGTCATCAGTGCTCTCTAGATAAAGCCATCTGTGTTCATTTATCCAACTGATGGTCACTGAGAGATTCAGTATGTTATTTCATGAAACTGAAATGAAGGCAAATAACAGCACTGTACAAAACTATCATGATGGCTAGTACAGTTGTCTGCTAACCATGTGGATTCTGGGTTAATTCCTCAATTTAGACAACATTTTTCAGCCAACAAAGCTTTGAAGTTTTCTTTGCTCCTAATGCCAGAGATTTTCTCAGGTAAAGCTGATTCACATCATATGATACAGACCACAACCCATAAATGTGCTGATGAACAAAATATGGACTATAACACCATATCCTAACAAGAAATCAGACACAAATACAAGCTATTTGAGAAGTTCTAAGGTCAAGGCACAAGAAACTTAGAGGTGAACAAAGAAGTGAGAAGATGCATTAATAGCAGAGGAAATATATGGATAAACTAGCTAAAAAGGCAGAAGAGGTGGCAAACAAAAAGAATATGAAAGTATTGCACAACAGCACAAAGAAATTAAGCAGAACATACAAACAGATCAATGTTTTATTAAAGATTTTTAAAAAAAAAAAAAGGAAATCTGTTTAGTAATATGAGGGAAAAAAATGAAGAGATGGAAAGAGCACTTTGAAGAACTTTTGAACAGACCCGGCTCAAATAACACTACAGATATACTACCAGCAGGGGGAAGAGTTGCAAGTTAACTATGGAAAGCCAAGCAAGGAAAAACTAATGAAATCCATCAAGCCATGAAAAAATGGTAAAGCCACAAGACCAGATGAAATTCCTTCAGAAGCCATCAAAACAGCTATTAACACCTCTACCAAGATGTTACATAAACTACTAGATAAAATATGGGAGAGGGAAGAAATACCTAAAGACTGGAAAGAAGGTTATATTATCAAACTATCAAAGAAAAGAAGTTTACAGAGAAGTGCACAAATTACGGGGGGAATTATGCTGCTGTCAGTGCCAGAAATTTCTTTAGCAGAATTATTCTGGAGGGACTAAAAGAGAACATAGAGAAACATTTGAGAGATGAGCAAACAGTTTTTAGAAAAAACAGATCATGTGCTGATCAAATAACTACCTTATGTATAATAGTTGAACACACTTAGAACTACAGTCCCAACTTTAAAATGGATTCATAGATGACGAAAAAGTATTTGCTAGTTTAGACTGAGGAATGCTTTGGAAGTTGCTGAGTCATTACAGAATTCCCACAAAGTTCATTAACCTGATATGAACAATGTATGAAGGAATTAAATGTAGTATGGTGCATGAAGGTCACCTTACAGAAGCATTTGAAATAAGAATAGAAGTAAGGCAAGTAAGCCTTCTATCTCCATTTCTCTTTCTGCTTGCCACAGATTGGATTATGAGAGTAATACAGAAATTCAGAAATGGAATCCAGTAGTAATGAGAATTAATGTAGTTGGCAATAACTAAATAACAATAGGAGAAATACCTCTACTAGATGTATAATCTTAAATGTATCTGGGCAGTGATATAGACAAAGAAGGAGGAAAAGAGAATGATACCAAAATAAGGATACAAAAAAAAAAGAAAAGTAGTCTTAGTTGCACTGGGAAACATAAGGAAATCCAAAGATATTAGGTTAAATACAAAAATAAAAATAGTCAACTCCAATGTTAATGAGTCCTTTAATATGGCTGTGAAACACGGAGAACAACAAAAATGACAATCATGAAGATACAGACCTTCATTAATGAATGCTGAATAAAAGGATGGAAATGACAGGATGAAATCACTAACTTAGAATTATGGGAAAGCATTAGTCAAATACCAGTGGACCATGAAATGCAATGAAGACAATGGTGCTGGATAGAACACACATTGCAGAAGCCAACTGAGAGTATTACATGATAAGCCCTTTTTTTTGGAATCCCCAGGGAAAGAGAGAAAGAGGAAGACCAAAATATTCTTGGAGAAGACAGGTGGAAGCAGAGATGAAGATGATGGGGGAGATATAGAATGATCTTAAAAGAATGGCAAAAAACAGAACAGCTTGGAAAGTGTTTGTTGAAGACCTATGCTCCACAGGGAGCTGAAAGTGTTTGTTAAAGGCCTAAGCTCCACAGGGAGCTGAAAATGTTTGTTGAAGACCTATGCTCTACAGGGAACTGAAAGAAAGAAGAAGAACACCATATCCTCCATGAAGTTTTAAAACTACCACTACATTAAATTGTATACAAATAAAGATGCTCATTATAGAAAAATGTAAATGGTTTTTATTTTTCTATTTGAAGAGATACCCAAGTTCAACACCAGCCCATCCATAGAAGTTGCAGTAAATGCATCTACCAATAGCACTCTCTTTAGGTGTTCTTTCACTCAGCTCAGCAGGAAAGATGTCTCTTATTTTGTCAATTTCTACTATGCCAAAAAATATCTCCTGAATCAGGTTAGTTTTTATTTTTAATTCTGTGATGTGAAAAGCTAACTTATGCAAGTTTATCTCAAAGAGAAGAACAGTTAATAAAACAAATTAATAACAATTAATAAAACACTTTTTTCCCCTTTTTTTATATAATATAAACTGCTATTTTCTTGTTCATAATTATAAATAAACTATCCCAGGGTCAGTCATATATCTCTGTTAGGTAGACAAGACATCACAATAATAACACATTAAGTGATCAAAATTTGTTAAACACCAGAGTAAAGTCATTATGTAATGTAGTGTTTATTTGTCTCCGTGACACAGCACTACAAATGTATTCTTTGAACATTTGTACAACATTTACATACAATTAAGTCAAGTCTATAGTGACAGCTCATACTTCTGTCTCAGATAACTCTTTCTACTGTTTACTCTGCCTTTCACTCTGCGACTAATAATAAAAATGTGTCGGAATGAGGACTCAATATCTGTTACTAAATTTATTATTCTTTCAACTACTATAGCTGTAACTACAGCTGACCTACTGTCCAGCCAAGCATCTAAGGTGGAAGAGAATAATATCTGGTCTTCTACAACTCTCTCTCTAAGGTAGCAAGGTCTACAATTTTCTAGTGTCTAAAAATGGAAGCAGGAGTTGGCTCCCTCAATGAGATAGAGTTGCTTGCACAGAACAGAGATAAATGGCAAGATTTGATGAAAGATCTTTACAAGGATTGAAAACTGCTAGAATAAAAAAATTTAGATAAGAGAAAGAGTATCTGGGTCTATGCCCTGTGGGCTGGCTATGGCTCAAAAGGTCAATAGATAGATAGACAAATGGAAGAGTAAATTTGTCTGACTACAACTCTTTGAGGGTGTCCGGTTAGCGCAATCGATAGGCGGTTGGCTTACCACGGCAACAGCCGGGGTTCGTTCCCTGGCGAGGACACCTGGGTTTTACTAATTCCCTAAAAATTAGTGGGAGCCGCGATAGCTCAGTGGTTAGTGAACTGGACTACTACGGACAAGGGGTAGGGTTCGATCCCAACCGACGGCTCCGGGTTCACCCAGCCTTAAATGGGTACCGGATTATTTCTGGGAAAGTAAAGCAGCACGGGAAGCATATGCTTTCAAATACATCTAATTTATTTTCTATTTCTTTAGTTATTGTCCAGCTTTTGCATGCATAAGAATGGGTGGATTGAAAATTCGGAGCTTTGTTTTTGTGTTTTGATTTCAATATTTTTTCGAGGTTTCTGAAAATCATTGCTGCCTTTGCTATTCTGATTTTAATTTCTTTCTTTGTGACTCCTTCTTGATCTATGCAGCTTCCAAGATGTACAAAGTAACCTACTTCTTCTACTGCTTTTCCTTCCAGTTATATTTTTTTCTTGTGACTGAATTTGATTTTTTAAAATTACTTTTGTCTTTTCCTGGTTGATCTCAAGTCTTATTTTTCTAGCCACTGATGACATGGTATTTGTTTTTTGTTGCATCATGCTGACACTACTATTGATAAGATCTATGTTGTGCATAAAATCAACATTTAATTTGGTCTAAATTATCCATTCAGCATGCTTTATTGTGCTGTGCATTCACTGATTTCACTCAAGAATAAGTGAAGTAAAATTATTTGAATATGTTCATGTCATTAAATGATCAGAACATGTACTAATCATCATCAAGTACCTGGCCTAGTGGCATAGGTGATCATGTCTCTCCACAACTTTCGATCTCGGCAGCTATTTATCATTTCTGTTGTTGACCTTCTGCCAAGCCATTCTCTTAAGCTGTCTGTTATTTTTTCTCTTTGCTTCCCTCTATCTCTTCGTCCGTCAATTTTTCCAGTTGTTACAATATATTCAAGTTGTTCTCTTCTCATTACATGGCCAAAAAATGATGATTGTCTCTTCCTAACATTGGAAATTAGCTCTCTTTTTGCTTTGACCGTTCTCAGAACTCTTTATTACTCTTCTTAGCTGTCCATGGTATTCTCAACATTCTTCTGTAAAACCACATTTCTACAGACTCCAGTGATTTTCTTGTCTTTTGTCCTATTGTCCATGACTCGCATCCATATGTTAAAACTGGCTCTACGTAACATTTAAGAACTCTTTTTCTTGTTTCTATTGTCAAAAATGGATTGCATAGTATTTTCCTAATTTTTTGGAAAGCTGCTTTTGCCTGAGCTATTCTGCATCTCACCTCTTTTGTACATCTTCCATCTGAGGTTAACAAAGTTCCCAAATATTTAAATTCATTTACCTGTTTTAATATTGTTCCACTTGTCTTTATTTTGCACTGAGGTGATGTCTTTTTCTTTGTTGTTACCATTACCTCTGTCTTTTTGCTATTAAGGCTGCGTCCTTTATTTTTACTTTCCTTCACTATAATGTCCAACATTTCTTGTAACTCATTTTCACTCTTAACGATTAATACTGTATCATCAGCATACCTTAGATTATTTATATTATGACCTCCAATTGTTATTCCAGGCATGCCCCTTATGGATTTTAAAATAATCTCACTATAAATATTAAATAAATCTGGTGACAGCACACAACCTTGTCTAACACCCTGTTTTATTTGTTGAAACATTCCCAATTGGTTTCCCGTTCTTATGGGCGCTGTTTGTTGTCAGTACATGTTATTTATTATTCTTAGATCTTTGCTGTCTATGTTTATGCTTTCCAAAATGTTGATTATTTCTTGGTGCTTTACTTTGTCAAATGCCTTGGTGTAATCTATGAAACATAGGTATAGATCTGTTTTCACCTCTATGGCTCTTTCTACTAAAGATCTTATGATGTATATGGCATTGCTTGTTCCTTTATCTCTAACAAAACCACACTATTCATCGCTAATTTCTGGACTGATTTTGTTTGGCACTCTTCGCATGATGATTCTTAGTAATATCTTAGTCATATGACTCATAAGGCTTATTGTGCGATGATCATCACATTCAATCGCACCCGATTTCTTTGGTAGGGCTATGAATATTGATTTGAGCATGTCGTCTGGTATATATCCGCTGTTGTAGATATAATTCAATATTTTTGTTATTATTTCTATTCCAAAATCACCCATGGCTTCAATCTCTTCTTTAGTTATATTATCTTGTACAGGAGCTTTGCCTGCTTTCATATTGCGCAAGGCGTCTTCCACTTCTTCTCCTAGTATTTCTGGTCCTTCTTCATTATCCTTAATATTTACTTCCGTTCATTCATCATTATAAAGATCCTTAATGTATTCTGTCCATCGTTCCCTAATGTTTTCTTGATCAATCAACAGTTCTCCTTTCTTTGATCCATCCAGTTTTTTATTGCGTTTTTCTTCCTGTTAATTCCTCAATTTGTTTGTATATAGCTTTAGCATCTCCTTTTTGTTGCAATTTTCCATGTACTAATATTTATCAGATTTATCATGTCATTAAATGATCAGAACGTATAATAAAATTTATCAAATTTATTCAAATAGAATATTTTATATTGTAATAAAAGCTCCACATATTTTTATGCGTAGCAACAGTCAACAACAGAACTGATACGATGCACTGTACATAGAAGATTGTGGAAGAACATGATCACCTACGCCAACCGGTATGGCACATGATGATGATGATGATATGAGTGCATGTTAAGAGCTGGACTAGAATATTAAGTTAGATGCATCTTTGGTACATTTAATCTTCTTTTGTTTCATAAATTATATTACAATATAATTTTCTTGTCTTTTACATCTGGTGCATATTTAAACATTAAGATGGAAAAATTTGCTAACTGGCAACATGTTATCTTTGTATGTGTCACAACATTTTGAGTACATGAAATTACACCCACAGATACCAAATATTGAAGATAACAAAATGACAGCATATCTTTCTGAAGACCATATTGATCTCCTGAAATTCAGTCAATCAGTCTACTGCACAGTACGTGCTTGCATCACTGCAAACTGTAATAGCACACAGGGTCCAGCCCGGGAGAGCAACAAACTGACTGCAGGAATACAGGTACAGAATATCTAACACAGTGAAGGGACATTATGTTTATTTCTTTTATTTTTGTAATCAGACACATTAAATGTGTAATAAAATTGTGCCATCTTGTTGTCATAGTAAAAATCTTAATTTGTGTGTAGCTCATATGATTTCTTGTACATATGCCATCATGTTGTCGTAAAAATCTTAATTTGTGTGTAATCATATGATTTCTTGTTTGTACATATACCATCATGTTGTCGTAAAAATCTTAATTTGTGTGTAATTCATATGATTTCTTGTACATATGCCATCTTGTTGTCGTAGTAAAAATCTTAATTTGTAACTCATATGATTTCTTGTACATATGTCACCATGTTGTCGTAGTAAAAATCTTAATTTGTGTGTAACTTATATGATTTCTTGTACATATGTCATCATGCTGTCATAAGAATCTTAATTTGTGTGTAACTCATATGATTTCTTGTACATATGTCATCATGCTGTCGTAAAAATCTTAATTTGTGTGTAATTTATATGATTTCTTGCATATGTGCCATGGCTTTATCTGGAGCTATAGATAATCTGCCTTGGCAAAAAGTCATAGGTTTTGATGTTAATTTTTGAAACAAAAGTACAACTCTAAAGATGACTGCAGCATTTTGAAAGCATCTGAAGCTCTTTTTCTGAGATGATAACAAAAATCATTACTGAAAAGAAACATTCATTTTTTAAATCCAGTGAGCGCTAAAGGTGTAAATTCACTTACGACTTCCACAAAGCATATGAGAGGGGTTTTGGCTTCTGTTTTGGCATATACATTCTTACATAGTTGTCACATATAATTTCTTCATGCCATATTGCTGCATATCATGGTTTCCCATGAAGAAAAAAAAACAAATCCCTGTATTTTATAAACAGCCTTTGTATTTATACATTCTAGCTTAATTGGGTTATGTTCATGGCAACATGGTTTTGTAATCCACATATTTACCTCTTAATTTTCAGCCACAAATAAACTGTTTTGTATGCCCTAGTACAAATAATGTCTTGAATGATAATTTTTCTCTAACAAAGCTGAAAAACAAGCTGTTGTAAGATGAGCCTTTTAATTAAGAAACAACATTTGCATTCTGATTGGCCTTTGATATTTATCATATAAATATTTTGGCACAGCTAATGGTATGTGCTAAGTAATGAATTAAAGTATGTTATATGTGTGAAATTGTATAATTGGTTTGTTCATAGTTTATTGTGTTACTTTTACAGATTTTAACTAAGGAAGTTGAGATATATGAAGGAAGTACCATTGGCTACATTTCTCTGATCACATTTCTCCCACCTCGTATCTATTGCTTACGTGATAACAGGGACAGGGGTTGCTACATAACCATAGGTACCACACTGATTCTGGATAAAAATGAAGTGAAATGTCCCAAAGGTCAACAGATTTCTCAGATGGTTTTCCCAAGTTCAGATACATATAAAAGAGATGGTCCCTGCAGCTACCGCATTGCTATGGAAACCTGGTCAACTGTTATAAATATTCCCATCCTGGGTGCTATCGATCAGCTGAGAGATGGAGACAAAATAAGACAAGTACAAATCACAGCAAAGATTTTTGAAGACATGGTATTTGATCTATTGCCAGTTGGAGAAGTTGTGGTAAGCATATCAAACATACTTGTTTATTCTTGTTCCTTTATGTATATATGAAAGAAATACAGATTCACTTATATTTATGTAATATAGGTATGTATGCTTTTTTATTTTGCATTTGTTTATGGAATTGAAGTCAATGGTCACAACATAAATAATTTACGAAAGCATTTGTTTATGTATATAAATAAAATTTATGCACAATCAGTTAAATGAATTAACAGGAAGAAAAGAAGTCAAAGTTTCAGGATGTGTGAAATCAAAGGAAGGAAATATAATAATGGAACAGGAGAAGACAATGGAAAGATGGACAGAATATATCAGTCAACTCTATGATGATGAAAGACCAGAATTAAACAATTCAAATGAAGACACAGGACCACCAATAATGCAGAGTGAAGTGGAGGATGACGCAATTCAACACATGAAAAAAGGCAAAGCTCCAGGTCCCGACAATATAACAATCGAAGAGATAAATGCATTAGGAGAGCTGGGGGTACAAGTCATAACAAAACTACTTAATGACATATATAACACTGGACACATACCTGAAGATCTACTAAAATCTTTGTAGTCATACCGAAGAAGTCAGGAGCCACTGATTGTGAAGACCATCGCACTATTAGTCTCATGAGCCATATGACTAAAATATTACTAATATCATCATGAGACATGTAAGGAACAAAATAAAAACAGAAATAAGTAGGAACTATGTGGATTTGTGGAAGGAAAGGGCACCAATAACGCAATATACATCTTAAGAACATTGATAGAAAGATCTATAGAGGTAAAGAAAGATCTATATATGTGCTTTATAGACTACACGAAAGCATTTGACAAAGTGAAGCATGTGGAAATAATCAATATGCTGGAGAAATTAAACATTGATGGCAAGGATCTGCGAATCATAAAAAACATGTACTGGCAACAAACAGCAGCTATATGAATTAACAACCAAACAGGACAATTTCAATATATAAAACAAGGAGTCAGACAAGGCTGTGTTCTGTCACTGGATTTGTTTTCACTTTACAGCGAACATATTATGAGATCAATAGTAGACAAAATAGGAATTGAAGTCAACGGTCACAACATAAATAATTACGATATGCAGATGACACAGTCTTAATAGCAGAGACAGAGAATGAGCTACAAGAAATGATAGATATAATAGTAAAAGAAAGCAACAAGAAAGGTCTTAGTCTGAATAGTAAGAAAACAGAAGTAATGGTTATATCGAAGAAACAATCATCACCATCAGCATAAAAATAAACAAGACAAATCTGAAACATGTGCAACGTTTGAAATACTTGGGCACAGTGATAACATCAGATGGAAGATGCAACACAGAAATAAAAAGCAGAATAGCTCAGGCCAAAATAGCATTTCAGAAAATGAAAAATATCTTATGCAACAAATCTATGTCAATAGAAATGAAAAAGAGAGTTCATCGATGCTATATAGAACCAATTCTGACCTATGGAAGCAAATCATGGACAATAGACAAACAAATGAAAAGACGATTAGAGGCCACAGAGATGGGATTTCTCAGAAGAATGTTGAAAGTTCCCTGGACAGCTAAAAAGACCAATGAGAAAGTTCTCAAAGAGGCCAACACAAAAAGGGAGCTCTTAAAAAACATCAGAAAGAAGCAATCAACATTTTTTGGGCACATTATGAGAAGAGGAAAGTTGGAATACTTGGTTACAACTGGCAAAATAAAAGGAAAGAGAGATCGCGGACAACAACGAGAGAAAATACTGGATAGCTTGGTGTCATGGCATGGAAAACAGTCAACAACAGAACTCATACGATGCACTGTGGATAGAAGATTGTGGAAAGACATGATCACCAACGCCAACAGGTACGGCACATGATGATGTCTAAGGAAATACTGTGTGTACAATTGAATAAGTTTAAGTCTAGTATATTTTATATACAGTGCAGTGAATTCTAGACAGTGCTGAAAACAGAGAAATGGCAATGGAACCAACAATATCTACTCATTATCATCATCATCATCATCTAGCATTTCTTTATAGATCTTAGCTCCTATGACAGCTACTGTGAAGTTTTCTTACTCCTCTTCAAGATGTCAGCATCTACAGCAGTCAATCCCAGTTCATCTATGATATCTTGCACTAACCTTCTTCTTTTGGTATTTTCAAAGTTGGTTTGGTAATGCACCAAGATATTCAAAATTGTTTCTATCTATTTATCGTCTTTTTGAGCCGAAAACAGCACATAGGGCAGAACCACAATCTCAAAAAACAGAAACCTTGCGTGCCAAAATGGCAGATATTGCAGAGATCACTGCTTCCAAAACTTATAGCTCTGTTTCCATAACAATACTTTTTACAATGACAGCTTGCCCATCGATCAACTCCTTAGTCGCCTCTTACGACATGCCTGGAAGGTCACAGTGTCACTATTCTTTACTTCCCTCATAATGAGGCCCTGGTAACACACAGGAGAAAATTGTTTACTCTTTTCAATATTTGTTGACTAATATGTGTATCAGTTTATAAATCAGTTTTATCTGTTGTAAGAAATGTAGCTTTTTGTTGCAATGAGATACAAGTGCTGTTTTTCCACTAAGCACTAGATGAAGTGAAAAACTATATCTATCATTATTTTTACAACATCTTATGCTATCATGCAGTCAAATCATTTATAGTACTCAACAAAGCCTGTAAATCAATGTATGCTGTATTCACTGAATTTTTCAATTTGTTATCATGTTATATGCAATCTCTTGTTCATCTGCCATTATGAAAAAATAGCCTGAACAATGTGATCTTGCTCACAAAGCTGATTAAAACAAATAATAATGGAGATAGGGAAGAGATGGAATGAAGGAATTATCAGAATGAATGAGATGGCACAGATATATTGTGAAGGACCAAGCATACTAATTATGAAATAGAGGAAGCCATTAGAAACCTGAAGAGTGGTAAAGCTCTAGGCCTATATGATGTGTCTATAGTGGAACCAGAAGCACTAGGATAAATTGTGTTTGAGATCATTACAAAACTACTGAATAACATCTATAATAGGTTATATCTCTGATGACTTGTTGAAATACATTTTCATTGCCCTACAAAAGAAAAAAGTAACTGTTGAATGTGAGGATCACAGAAAAATCAGAGTTATGTTACTATGACACTAATTCATATAATGATGGAAAGAATCAGCAATAAGATCAGACATGAAATTAAATTTCTGAAGAACAATGTGGTTTTTGTAGAGAATTAAGGTACAACAAATGCTATATACTATATATATCATAAAAACATAGATGGAAAGGGCTATAGAAGTTAAACAGACATGTACCTATATTTCGTTAACTATAGTAAGACATTTGAGAAAGTAAAACACACAGAAATAATAAAAATGTTTAAAGACATCAATGTACATGGGAAAGATCTAAGGATTATAAAGAAAATGTACTGGAAGCAATCTACAGCAGTCAAAGTAGATAACCAACTGGAAAAATACCAGAATATGAAAAGGGGTGTACAACAGGTATGCATCCTTTAGTCTGACCTCTTCTTGTTGGACAGTGAAAACATTCTTGAAATAGCAATAAGAGGACTTAAGGTACTTCAGATATGTGGATGATATGGTGGCAATATCCAACAGAGAGAAAAAGAACTTCAATCTTGAATAGATACAGTTATTGAAGAAAGTGATAAAAAGGGAAAGGTTTAAGTGAAAAGAAAATAAAGGTAATGGTGGTCTTAAAAGAGGTTTCATCCAGTTATAATATATATGCAAACAGTGAAAAGCTCACACAAGTAGATTGTTTTATATATCTTGGAAGAGCATTAACATTGGATGGAATATGTTGTCATGAGGTTTATTTTTTTAGTTTGCCTATGTTAGTTTTATATCTCTAGTGAGGTATAGAATTTTGTATGAATATCACGTTTTCCTATTATTCACACCAGGAGCCATATGCTCAGATGTCCATCTCTATATAGGCAAATATTCTTCTATTTGGGAGGCACTCTTATTTTTTTATCAAGAGTTATGATGATTTTTTTTCTTTTTCCCTATCAATTTGTCCCAGTCAGTGGCCATTTTTGACCAACTCTATTAGATTTCCAACTGCCAAGGGTTCTTTAATGTGCACAGAATGGGATCTCCTGTTTTTGAGTGTTATCTGAGAGGGCTGGGCATGAGATCTCACTACCTAGAGACCAGGGGAAGGTAAACTCATGAAGAAACCATGGATTTTTATTTTTTTAAAATTCTCACTGCATGTGGTGGGATTCTAATCTGGGAGCTCCTTGTCTAGAGATTAATGTCTTACCTAGACCACTCAGCCCCCATCTTACTATGATAGAAATTAGCATTGTAGAGACCCAGATTAGGTATCTACAGTACTGGTTTATGGAAGGTAATAAAAGTGAGGAAAAGTATTGGTCAGCTGATCTCTTGTGACCTAGTTCACCTTTGACCTTATACTTCAATTACTGATGACACTAATTGCTATCTATTTACTCTTTCCATACGTTTCACCGCACTGTGCGCCATGCCGATTTCAGCAGCGTACGTTTCACCGCATAGTGCGCCACGCTCTGTTTGATTAGTGTGAACGCCATCAAACCATATTCTTTTTACATGTCTTGTATCATCTTGATATTGGTGAGATCTAATACCTTGTTCAATTATCTAAAAATTCATAAATAATATGTTATATGTTAGATAAATATAAATATGTAGATCCATTCTTAAAACGTTGAAAAATTTTGTCTCTAAAATTTCTTCTCTTGGATCAATAAAAAGCTTCCGTACAGAAAGAGTTAATCACCCTTTGCCTTTATTTTGTGTAATTAAAAATAAATAAATATATTTGCTATAGACCTATTTTTTAAATGTTGAACTTTCTCTTTTGCTAGTCACCCAATTGTTTTGTGATTTATTCAATCATTATTCCAGTTTGCATTTGACTAAATTAATTTTAAAGAATTCATAAACTTAAATTTGACATGTTTAATGATTATCTAAGCTTGCATTTGACCAAATCAAATATGCAAATAGATATGAGCCTATATTTATAATCAACAGAGTAACAAAAACCAAACTTCATTACAGTTGTTTTATACACTGTTATACACACATGCACAAACATTGTAAGCATAAAACACAAACTTAGCATGTGTGCTTTTAATGAAACATATTTTCATTTGCAGGTTACTGTGAAAGATCGAGACAGCAAACACAATCTGTGTAAATCAACGGGGGATCCTCATATTCTGACCTGGGATTACATGTATGTGCAGGGATATATTTGTCATGATCTATTAAGTTCAAAATGGAAAACATTTTCAACTTTATGGAAATAGAGCAAATGTAGAAAAAACAGAGAGTGTATTAAATGAAAAGATTTTCTTGAAAATAAAATATTTTGCAATTGAAGGAAAAAGAACATGAAACAATTTTTAGAAATCATGTGAATGTTGCTTTGATTCCCAGAGTTGAAGGTTTAATTTTTGAAAAGTGAATGGGAGGACTGATATAAAACCCTAACCTGTACATCACATGGTGACTGCTCGGGGCATGTGTCTTATAACCAAGACCATAATTTACCACATGAAAGACCTAGGAGTGGCATAATGCCCTAATAGTAGATAGTTTGATGTTTCTTAAGTTTACATAGCAGGCACACTTTCTTTTTTTTCAGTCACAGATATTTATTTTTAGCTTTTAGACAGAAGCTTATCATAACATTTACATGATAAAACTTTTGCTTGTTGATAGTGACATGAACTTTTGAAACTGACACTCTTTGACGATTACGAATATAATTTAATTGTGTCTAAAATTCCAGAAAAGTGGATGTCTACTTTGAAGGAGAATTCATTTTGTACAGCCACAAGACCTTGCCTATTGAGGTAAACTCTAATATTTGTAATCAATACTTCCTATTTAAACAACATTTTTGCCAATTTATTGCTCACTTATATAGTATTTGTACCACTTTATTGTTTTATCTTAATTGTATTGAAATATAAAATAGCCAGACACCTCCATGACAATAAAAAAACAAACACCAAGGGAAATATGTTGAAAAATGGTATTACACGATTACAGATGAAATCAACACCCAAAACCTTTCAAACAAAGTAGAATTGTGTCCCTTGTGACTAGACGTGGAAAGTAAATTCAGTCAGAAAGTTCCATTACTTGCTGGTAGTACAGACCAACAACATATTTAGTCAGAAAATTCCATTACTTGCTGGTAGTATAACTAACAACATATTTAGTCAGGACATACAAAGTGATGCAACACCAGATAAAACCAGCCAAAATGTGGATGTTGTAAAAATATGCTTAAAGGCACCACAGGCAGCCTAAAAAATCCATTGATGAGGCACTACAAGAAGCATTCAAGACAGGAAGATTATAAAGCAGATTAGGAAAGACAGTTCAGATTTGTGGGGCATGTGTGGATATCGCGGGGGGGGGGGTTGAAATACTTAGCAACAACTGGAAAAAAAAAGGTTAGAGAGTAAACAAAGAAAAAAGGTTCCAGAACTATTACATAGTTTATACACTAGATTGAGGGGTATGGAAGAAATTGTTATCTAATACTTTTTGGCATGGACCATAAATGAATCAGTCTGTTAGGTTTGGCCTTATTTTGTAAACATTGTATCCTTTACTTTTCTGTGTGTTAGATCTTACATACCATTTTGTAAAGTTTGTATGTATAAATATGCCTCTGCTTAACACAATTTGCATTATCCTCAAGATAAATTGTGGCTTATTTTCCTCACCAATAGTTTTCAGCATGGAAGGTTAGTCAAGGAAGCTGACACTATCTGAAAAAAATACAAGAATGTGATGAGAAAAGATTCTGAAGCAAATCAAGTTCTTCTTGAACAAATCTGAAGTTATTTTTAAATTCTTCAACATTGCATGAAATAACAAAAAAAAAAAAAATAAATAAACAAAAAGGCCAAAATTGTTCTCAAGAAGCTGTAATTCTGTTTGGATAAAAAACTCTTTCATTAAACATTCTTATTTCTAATAGTTATGCAAGATCTTTTTTTATTATATTCACAGGTTAGAACACTTCTCCGCAGATGCAATAGCAAAGCTGCTTGCAACTGTGGTGTAATTGTCAGATCAGGAAATGATGTATTTGTGTTCGAGAGATGCAGCTACCCAGCAGGTGTCATTAATCAGCCTCTCAATCCAAGATTGTTCTATAATGGAGATTTGACAGCAGGCACAAGACTTTTGCTGATGAAAGATGGATCATATCAAGTATGTTTTTGAGCTTTTTCAGCCAGAATTGATCAGTGTGTCCTTTTTTTTTTTTCTGTCATTCAAAAAAAAAAATAATACCATTTGTTAAGAAATAATGTCGACAATTTCTGGACTTGTTTGTTGGCATTTTTCTGACAGCAACTTCTCTTCTTCATCCACCCTTAACAGATGTTAAATAGGGGTTTACAACAAAGACCAATTCTTCTCCTTTTGGCCCAGCACTTTCAACTTTAAGGGAATTTTGTGGGCATTGGACTTGCCTTCCTCCTTCTCTGTCCCTACTCGCTTGACCAACGAGATTAGTTTGTTTTCAGTGCCACCATGAAGTAGTGGAGTTAAATCTTATTCAGTTCTGATTCTGATGCCAGCACTCATTTGTGAGTGTTTCAATCCATTGTGGACACATGCCAATATCACAGTTTTACAAGCCCATTTTTCAAGATAAATTATCATGTGTGACAGCCATGACAAATTTATTTATATATCTGTTATTTTTCATTGCAGGATCGCATGTCTTGTATACCAAAATGTTCCAGAATGAATGCTATTTTCATTTTAAATGGTATCAGAAATCAGCATAATTAAAGTGGCAAGCACAATATGCTATAATGATGAAACAAAAATAAAATGAAAAGAAATAAGAATACAATTTTCACTGACCACTTCCCTCAGAGTAATCCTACACAACAGTAACATACACATTACATAAAGGCTTCTTTGTATAGTATAATCAGGTGAATTTCTTCTCATGAAACACACATACAAGTTGTGTGGGCATTCATAGAGGAATAGGAAGTCATTGTTTCTGGGAGGTTGGAGGTGGTTGGGTGGTCTAAAGATGTCAGACCCTGGACAAGAACATCCTAAATTCAAATCTTACTTTTTCTGTTCAAATCCATGGATATTGTTTTTGGTTTTACCCTTCCCTACATTTAGGGAGCCACGATAGCTCAGTAGTAAGTGAACTGGACTACAAAGGACAAGTGGTAGGGTTCTATCCCAATTGACGGCTTCCAGGTTCACCCAGCCTTTAATGGGTATCAGATTTTTTCTCTGGGAAAGTAAAGTGGCACGGAGGTCTGTAAAATTTATGGTCACTAACACCATATTCCCTACACGCCACTTGGCATGACGGGGGTACTTTACTTTACTTTTACTTCCTTACATTTCTGGCTAGTGAGATCCAATGTCTGGCCCTCTTGGATAAAGAAAAAAAACAGGAAGTCACATGTACACTCTGCACATGTTAAAGAGCCTTTGGCAGTTAAAAAATTAAAAAAAAAGAGTAGGCCAAATATATGCCTACTATACTTTATATTGCCCATTTGTTACCGGGGCCTCATTATGAGGGAAGTAAAGAATAGTGACACTGTGACCTTCCAAGCATGTCGTAAGAGGCGACAAAGGAGGTTGATCGATGGCTTGACAAGCTGTCATTGTAAAAAGTATTGTATATATATATATATGTATATTATATAGAAAAAGAACCATAGATTTTAGAAGCAGTGATCTCTGCTTTATGTGCCATTTTGGCACGCAAGGGTTCTGTTTTTGAGATTGTGATTCTACCCTGTGTGCCGTCTTCGGCTCAAAAGGACAATAGATAGAGATAGATAATATATATACTACCTGGGCAAAACTTGTTGAAAGATCAAAATCTACCCAATTATCTCCAATATTCAACGTCCTTGCTGCAGAGTTTGTGCATCTGAATGGAAACCATCATCGGTGCTGCATTCTGGTGATAGTAATCTGAACATCTGTTCTGAGTTATCTGATGTGTAATGAAGATGTTCTGTATACTAAGCTAAACTATAAGATTATGTGATTTTAAATGGTGTTTACGACAGTTTGTCATTGGATAAAATTCTATTCTATTCTTCTTCTTCAGTGTTCAAATGTTGTGATCATACGAACTTGACTCTTGTCCTGTTTCGTGATGGAAGGTTAAGGACAACATCATGACACACGATGAGCTGGTTGTATAGTCTGTACTCATATATGCATGTGTGTCCTGATTTTTCTCTTAAACCTGGGCAGTGACTGACACACTTGATGTCTTCAGCAGGCTGGATCCAGGTTGTAGATGTAGGAGTTTTCCTTCTCATAGGGTGGATGCCATCCAGGGCTGTTGGGCCCATCCTGCCTGTGGTTATTTTCTGGGTGTTCTCCCATAGCCTTTCCTTCTCCCGATGGTAACTGCTAGGCCGCAGTGGTTTGTTTTCCAGGGTGTCCTTTCCTGTCGATAGAGCTTTGGATGTAGCATTTACTCACATGACCTGTCCTGTCATTTGACATATGGGACATTTTTTTAATTAATGCAACAGTTACACCTGTTCTCTTCCCCCCCCCCCCCCCCCAAACCCTCTCTGGCCTGGGAGAAGAGGTCTTCCATCTGGTCTTTGGTTCTTGAGCTCAGATCTGCAATCCCATTTCCATGATGAAGCTGACAGTTCTGTCCAGGTCATGATGGCGGCCCCATAATTTCTGCCTTAGTTCAGCTCCCTCTGGCCAGATTTTACACCGTTGTTCTTTGTAGATGGATACAGATGGAGGATATGCTCTAGGTCCTGGATGCTAGTTCCACATGGGCATTCATTTGTGTGGGATACTTTGAAATAAAGTTTCACTCCTCTTGGGTCATCCTCATATCCGCTCCACTGCCTGTCCCAGCATTTCTCGAAGCGTATGCAGACTATTATAATATTATGCATATCTCTAATTGGTCTGCCTGAGTGGAATAAAATTTAATTCTATTAACCCTTAATTACGAGACCTATTTGTAACTCTCCCAGTTATGATACTGTAGTAAAAATTACTACCACTTAAGTGTAACATTTGGTGCTCTAAAAATAGTTATTTCTCTGATCTCTTGACACAGACCTGTGTGTTCACACTAGGCAAAACATGAGGACTTGAAATTCCTCGGTCAGATTGATTTATGACCTGAGTTTCACTTCATGGACCGGACGTGTTACAATGTCTATCGGTGCTGTCGTCGTAAGTCTGTCAGTATGTTTGGCGACCACATAACATTATTCACTGTGTTTCCCGAGTCACGAAGGGTTGTTTGATACCTGACAATGGCTAGGAAATTTCCCTGGTCACAGAAAAAAAAATATTTAAAAAAATAATGAAAAAAAACAGCACATTTCTTGAAAATTTGTGATTTTCTTTTGCATTAAACAATGTATCTCATGGTCTAAAAATAAATTCTGACAGCAATGGAAACAAATTAAACACTCAGGGGTCACCAGAAGTGCTAAATAGGAAGGTACATGGAGGGGGGTTTGAACACAGAGAAATGTCAAATTTTGAGGAATTTGTGTTTTGATGCAGTAAATTTTACTGCGGTATTATAATCTAGGGTTACATAATGTTTCTATATCAATAGAAAATCTCATTACAACTTCAGTAAACTAATTTGTTAATAGTATAAAAATTATTGTATTATTTTGTTCCTATTTCTTTTCAGATACACTTGTTCACTGGGATGACTATAGAGGTACGCCCTAGAACCAATGGAATAGGAAATAACAAATATGATGTGATTGATGTTTATCTTCAGGCATCAGCTTCTGATTTTAAACAAACTAAAGGTATAGTAAAAGTAATGTCTCATATATTTATATACACATATTTATGGCCTTTAGCGTCTTGACAGATGGTTAGTAGCAAGCAAACATAAGTCAGTAGTTTGGTAAAATATTAGTGTCTTAAGCTAGATACTGTTTTGTTGAACAGCTTCTCTCATGGCTGAATCTGCCAATATTGGATAGACAGATTTGATTGCAGAATGAACAAGGTGTATTCATGGTGCCTGGCCTCGTATATATTTATAATATCATAGGGAGTGAAATAATATTTCACAGCACTAGGTCACAGCATTTAGGGTAGGTAGGGAGGGCAGGTAGTACTCTTCCTTGCTGTCATTACTTGCAAATTAAGGTGAGCTAATTACCAATTCCTTCTTCATCTAGGCTGACTGGAGAGCACTGAACTGTGTTTGAGCCCCAATTCCCTATGAACCCCAATGTTGTCAAATCAGCACATCACCACTACATTACTGATGCCTTCAATAGTTATAGTTATGGTTATTTGAAGGCCCCGGTATCACTGCAAACGAATGAAAATCCATAATTGCTCAACTGCCTGTGCCAGTGAAATCATCTGAATTAACATCTCATCTAATATCCAAACAAAGAAAGGCAGTTGCAGTCCCCATTGTAGCAAACACAGCATACGTCAAAAGACATAACACGTATTATAGCACTGATTGTGAACGCATCTGAATGTTCTTCATCATACTATAACATCATTCATACAATAAGCAATCTGAATATAGAAACACCATCTGGATGAAACACACAGCTCACGGTCTGCACAGAACACCACTTAGTAGCTCCGGCAGCAAGCTGGACTTGAAATATCAGGAAACTGCAACAAGGAACACCTTTCAGACAGTGCCTCAGTGGTTCCCTGTCACCTATCCACCATATTGACTGGAAGTCCCTTAAATAGTATATTATACTATGCATTTTTTAAAATACGCTATGCATTTCTGTTATATATATTTATGTATGTGTGTGCATGCATGCATGTATGTATATATATGTGTATCTCTTGACAGCTGATTTCTATAAAGTGAACTCTTTACATTAGCAATTGAAGAATGTTCCTTACTGTTTTGATTAAAGTGTCAGCTATGTCCTAAGAAATCACTGATGAGTATCATCCACATTATATTTCATCTACATTGTAGTTCTCCTTTTTAACCACTCTTCCATAGTTGATACTACATAAACTGAAAAACAAACTTAAAACCTCTAGTGATGACAGAGAAGAGATGTATTGAAACCAGAAACAAACTAACTCACTGGAAGCTGTTCACAGGATTGAATGTTGTGTCAACTCAACAGTTAGTTTAGTTTAGTCAACAGATCATCTACTTTGCACATTGGACAATCCATGATACTCAACTGCCCTCTGCAGCACTTTCCACTTATGCAAGTATTGATGATCTTACTAATTACCACCACTGCCACATGCTAGTGAAAGCACTGAGGATGACTTCATCTCATATGCATAATCTCTGTAGCTTCTGTGAAGATCTTTGAAAATGGTGGGGCACGGGGATATGTAATTTGGTAGGTTTTTCTTTTCATGGCAATTGTTGCCTGCCGTTTTTGGCTTACTCTTTTCAATTTTAAACTCCAATGGTTCTTTCTTCTTCTTCACTTCATCTTGTACCCATTTAAGTGTTGAGGGAGAAAGTTCTGGTTCTTACATTTTTGGTGACCTCAACCATTGCCAACTGAAGTTGTTGTAGCGTTTCTTTGATGTTGTTTGTCCATCTTACTTTGGGCCTGCCGCTTTCTTTTCTCCACTTTTAATATATACTGTGTATGGTAAGGAATTACACACTATTTGTGAAATAACAAAACAAGGAACAGGGCTTTTCTTGAAGTTAAATAAGGAAAAAAAAATCCAATCCACCATTCATCCTCATCATTATCAAGTGCCATGCATCCTGTTATAGTGTATTATGTCTTGACTGTTGAACTGTACTGTTGTTTACTGCTCATCCCAATATTCAGCAACTTCACAACCTTTGACCTCTGTCTAGCTGTACACTACTAATTTACAAGCATTTCCCAATCATTATTTGCTCTTTTTTCATTGACCATCTAAATATCCTTTTTCAGATCTTACCTGGTACATCTACTTTTAACAGAAAATTACTGCGCTTTTTTTTATTAACATATCTTGGGTTTTTTGTTTGGTTTGTTTTGTTTTTTAGTAAGTAATAGTTTATAATTGTCAGACTTAGGGCTACCTCTTCCTGAGGGAACAGTAAATAACATCATACTTTATATGTGAGCAATGAGAAAACTGAATATTCATCCTTAAAGCTGTACCTTCATCTGGAAGTTAAGATATAAGAAAGTTGAAGAAAAACTGAATCACGCTCTTGTATAAGATTTCTTAATATAATATTCTTTCCCTTATCGTAAAAACACAAGAACATTAGAGGATCTGCTACTACACTTTGTTGAATAAGAAGCAGTAGATGATTATGCATGTATGTGTGTATATATATATATATATATATATTGTACAATGATCACTGGAGTCTGTAGAAATGTGGTTTTACAGAAGAATGTTGAGAGTACCATGGACAACTAAGAAGAGTAATGAAAATGTTCTGAGAGAGGTTGAAGCAAAAAGAGAGCCAATTTCCAATATTAGGAAGAAACAATCATCATTTTTTTGCCCATGTAATGAGAAGAGAACAACTGGAATATATTGTAACAACTGGAAAAATTGAGGGACGAAGAGATAGAGGGAAGCAAAGAGAAGAAATAACAGACAGCTTAAGAGAATGGCTTGGCAGAAGGTCAACAACAGAAATGATAAATAGCTGCCTAGATAGAAAGTTGTGGAGAGACATGATCACCTATGCCAGTAGCCCGGTACTTGATGATGATGATATATATATATATATATATATATATATATATATATATATATATATATATATATATATATATATATATATATATATATATATATATATATATATATATATATATATATATATATATATATATATATATATATATATATATATATAATTGATTGAATAATTGAAAATTAAATGTAATGTTCATTGTCTCAATTATTCATGCATGTTATGTATTATGCCCTAAATAACTGACTTTTTCCAGGTTTGTGTGGCACTTATGACAATGATGATACCAATGATTTTGTCACCATTGATGGAATTTTAGTTAAAAACAAAAAAGAATTCATTAAGTCATGGAGGTAAATTTGATTTGAGAAATTTCTTCATTTGTGTACTTTCTAAAGTACTTTGCTTATCTATCTGAGTCAACTCAAAATAGATTACCAAAATATAATCTGAGAATACTTACTAAGAGATATTTCTGTTTACAAATTAGGTACTAGTTGTCTTGAATTAATTTTTAAATTTCATTTAAACAAACTGATCAGTGATTTTTAACTGTTAATTTGAATCTTACTATAAAATCTTAAAATCTGAGGTGGAAAAAGCTATAAAAACAATGAAAAAGGGAAAAGCAGCAGGACCTGACAGCATACAGAGGTGATACAGACACTAGAAGATTTTGGCATTGAAGTGATTACAGACATATGCAACAACATATACCACACAGGATATATACCAAATGAACTAAAAACATCAACTTTCATTGCAATACCTAAAAAGAATGGTGCAGTTGAATGCAATGACTTTAGAACAATAAGCCTAATGAGCCATGTTACAAAAATCTTGCTAAAAGTTATACAAGGAAGGTTTCAGAATAAAATCAATACTGAATTAGATGAGCAGCAATTTGGATTTAGGAAAAATAGCGGGACAAAAGAAGCCACATTCTGCATGAGAACATTAATTGAAAAATACACAGAAGTAAATAAACCAATATATGCCTGCTTCATAGACTACACCAAAGCTTTTGACAGAGCACACCACAAACAACTTACAGAATGCTTGAAAGAGATACATCTAGATGACATGGACATACGACTAATATGTAATCTATACTGGGAGCAAATAGCAATAATAAAATATAACAAAGAGAACTCTACATCCATTGATATAAAAAGAGGAGTAAGACAGGGATGCATCCTATCACCAAACTTGTTCAATCTATACACTGAGAGAATTTTTAAAAACATCATAGAGATGCCAGGCCTACAAACTAATGGAAAGATAATAAATAACCTAAGATATGCTGATGATACTGTACTACTAGCAGAAAATCCTAAAGACCTACAACAATTACTTAATGAAATAAACATGACAAGCAAAAAATATGGACTAGATATGAATATCAAAAAGACTAAAACTATGATCATAAAAAAAGAAGATACTCAAAACCCACAAGTGGATATCAAAATAGAAGTAATAGTCCTGGAGACAGTTCAGAACTACAACTACCTTTGACATACTATAACCAGTGATGGAAAATGTACAACTAAAATAAACAAAAGAATAGGAATGGCAAAAAGTAATTTTAACGTCATGAAGAACATACTAACATCAAAACAAATAACACCAGGGCTAAAACTAAGAATAGCAAAATGTTACATTTTCTCTATATTCCTATATGGTGCAGAAACATGGACATTAGACAAGAAAACAGAACAGAGAATTGAAGCCTTTGAAATGTGTATATACTGAAGAATAGGTAGAATTGGATGGAAGGAAAAGAAAACAAATGATGAAGTCTTAAAACAACTAAAAATGAAAAGAGAACTACTAAGTACAATTCAAACAAGACAAATGTGATTTTTGGGCCATGTTAAAAGACACAACAGCCTACAAAAAGTAATCCTGGAGGGGAAAATACAAGGTAAAACAGGCAGAGGCAGACCAAGACTAACATGGACGAGTAACATCAAAAGATGGACAAATCAGCCTATGACAACCTGCACCATCAAAGCAAGAGACAGGGCAGAATGGCGCTCCATGGTAACCAACCTTCATTGCGGAGAAGGCACTCGATGATGATGATGATGAATTTGAATCATATTAACTGATTAAGCACACAAAATTAGGAAGAACATGTTTACATAAGCAATTCTAGAAGTATTTTGTCAGTAAAAAATACATTTTATGAATATATATATATATGGTAGAAGTCTTAAATCTGCGACATAGCATACGAGTTTGCACCCATATGTGCTCAGCTGCCTATCCAAAAGTGTTCAGAGATGTCTTAATAGTGTTGCTTCAAGCATTGAAACTCACGATGCGAGGTGGCATTCCTCACTTTCCCAGGGTACTACCCTGGTAGCACTTGATTTGTTAAATTTTCCTCAGTCCAGACCATCCTGAAGTTACATGTCCATTGTAGTACCATCATAGCAATAAGGTATCTTCTTGACTATCCTGCCATGGAGGGCATGAGTATACCTGAAGATTAGTGCAGATAAAGAGCATCCATTACACCACAAGCACAGCACAAGGAAGGGTGTCAGGCTAAAAAGAGGCAAATCATGGGAGGGCCGAGCAGAAGATGTCATCACATAGGTCTGTTGTCTTACCAATATAGAAACGCTGGCGAGGAGTGGATGCCGGTGCCTACATCATTCAAGGGGACTTTTTCTTGTGTTTTGTCACACTCGACTGGAAATGTAGGGAATAGAACTCAATCATGGTCAATTTGGAGGTCAACGGTCTCATCTGGGATAACACCGATGAGAAAGATGCACTCATCTATAGAGACAGATCTGTTTTACGACCCCAAAATGAGTGCATTGGTATTACAGCATGCTCAGGAGGCAGAATAGTCAAGGAAGACAGTGGTGCATACATTATAACCACAAGTAGAATGACGATGAAGGTGATGGCAGTGACCAGGGCATTCATCTGGTTATTAGAGTCACAAGACTACACCCACGCCTGCATACTGAGTGATTCAACGAGTATGATAAAAAAAGTTGAGGTGGGCTCTGTACATATGCAAAGGTTAGAGTCATTCTATCTATCTATTGACCTTTCGAGCCATAGCCGGCCCATAGGGCGTAGACCAAGATACTCCTTCTCTTATCTGAATTTTTGTTCTAGCAGTTTTCAATTCTTTTAAAGATATTTTATCAAATCTTGCCATTCGTCTCTGTTCTGTGCAAGCAGCTCTATCTCATTGAGGGAGCCGAATCCTGCTGCTCTTGCCTGTCTCATCAATGTTCTTCTCAGTGTCTCTCTGGGTCTTCCTCTTTTTCTCTTACCTGTTGTTTCCCATATGAAGGCTTGCTTTGCTATTCGGTTATTGTCTCTTCTCATCACAATGTCCAACATAAGAGTCATTACAGTCATTAGAGTCATTATAGAAGTCAAAAATATGTAAGGTCATCTTTGTCTATGTCCCAGGATATGCAGGAGTATGGGGAAATGAAAGAGTAGACAGGTTTGCTAGCTACGCTATTGTTGAGGACAGTCAACCAATGGATTGGGCGGACATCAATGCCCTTCAAGATGTGGGTAGAGCACAGGACTTCAACAACCACGAGTCCACATCACTTATTTTGATTGAAGAGATGAAAGTTAAGATGTGCACAGCCAGAAATGAGAAACTTATTGGGCATGTAAGAAGACTTATCAGTCAACACAGAACTGGAGTCGTCAGTCACTTGACACTGTGGGATGTGCTGAGGAGGGGATCTGAGCACCCATGGACATGTTCAGAGTGCAATGATGATGACCAAAAATAACTCAATAACTATAATACAGATGTAAACAGATTGTCCGAATTTGCACTCTACTTATAACTATTTCAACTCCACTTAAGTTCGGGTGTCCGACCCTTTCTAACAGAATCTTCAGATTCATTCTATCTATTACGACTTAGTGATTTCAGTGATATATTTTTCCAAAACCTCATAATTTAATTAGCTATTCTTCAAATTCTAACCAATAGACATACATCACCATATTCTCCCTATCCCCATAACAGGCCCATATTCTATCTTTAACTCTTTCCATATGGAGGCTCTACAGAGATTAAATGTGTTTGACGAATGACAGGAAACAGTCTGAGAGATAAGATCAGAAATGAAGAACTGAGAAAAAAGCTAGGAATAGCCTGCGACATAGAATATATAAGGAAACAACTGATAAAATGGTTTGGCCATGTGACAAGGCAGAAAGATGAAAACACAACACAACGAGCCTTCAACAAACGTTGTGAGAACACCAGACCTAAGGGTCGACCATGAAAAAGACGGATCGATGGAATATTAGAAGCAATAGGAAATATAACAGCTTCAGAGGCGAACAGAGGCACAAAAGTGAAAAAAAAAAAAAGTAAAGTACCCCCGTCACGCCAAGTGGCGCATAGGGAATATGGTGTTAGTGACCATCAATTTTACAGACCTTAGGCACATGATTTTTAGGGTAATGTGGTCAGTATTACGACTGTGCCGCTTCACTTTCCCCCAAAAAAATCTGGTACCCATTAAAGGCTGGGTGAACCTGGAAGTCGTCGGTTGGGATTGAACCCTACCCCTTGTCCTTTGTAGTCCAGTTCACTAACCTCTGAGCTATCACGAGAAGAGCAAAAGACCGCAAATTATATCTCCCCTTGACGCTGAAAGACAGATGAGGAAGGAAAGAAGAAGAAGATATGGAAGCTTTAATCAATGCAATGGAAGATATTTCAGAGACAAACATTTTTGATGGTTTTAAGAATGAATCTACATATTTATATTTATCTAACATATAACATATTATATTTGATTTTTAGATAATTGAACAAGGTATTAGATTTCACCAATACCAAGATGATACAAGACATGTAAAAAGAATATGATTTGATGAATGTTCATACTAATTAAATTAAGTGTGATGCACTATGCAGTGAAATGTATGCAACCAAAATTAGCATACTGGACTACTACGGACAAGGGGTAGGGTTCGATCCCAACCGACGGCTCCGGGTTCACCCAGCCTTAAATGGGTACCGGATTTTTTCTGGGAAAGTAAAAGCAGCACGGGCGTAATACCGACCACATTACCCCAAAAATCATGTGCTGAAGGTCTGTAAAATATAGGGTCACTAACACCATATTTCCCTATACGCCACTTGGCGTGACGGGGGGTACTTTACTTTTTTTTTTTACTGCTTCTAAAATCTATGGCTCTGTTTCCATAACAACACTTTTTACAATGACAGCTTGTCAAGCCATCGATCAATCTCCTTAGTCGCCTCTTACGACATGCCTGGAAGGTCACAGTGTCACTATTCTTTACTTCCCTCATAATGAAACCCCGGTAACACACGGGAAATATATATATACATATATACATATATTAGTTAATAAATATAGTTTATATATATATATATATATATATATATATATATATATATATATATATATATATATATATATATATATATTTAAATTATATACTCAACTTCTGCAGGGTGGACAAGACAAAAAGCCTAATCAATGGAGTTTGTTCCACTGAAGATGTTACTCTGGAAGCTACTGTCTCATGTGATTGCACTGTTGGTAGAACCCCATGTTCAACCACTGCTGCTGTTCAAACATGCCAAACCTTAATGATGAAGGGAGGTAACCATTTGGACTTATGTTAACCTTACAGCTTCTGTACACATTTACATGACCTTACCCTTGTATCAGACACTTAAATTGATTATAAAATTAAACTGTACTCTTGCTAATTGTTTGTGTTTGTTTGAACAAAGGCCGTTTTACTTAGTTGTAAATGTTTCTAAAATAACTATTAATAGTTTTGATCTAATGCCACAGAAGGGTTGATGCAGTCCATTAGGTTTTACATGCAACATTGTGATATAGTGGACTGTAATGCTTTCTTGATTTCCAGGGTTCATTGGAAATGTGGACCTTTGTTCATTCTAGAGTTGCCTCAACACTATGTCTTCTATATTAACTAACACTACGACTCTATGACCATTCATTTCTTAGTCTGTTATTATGCAAACTGTTATCAGGAGCTAAACTGAGAGATTGAGAGAGGTCTTGATCATATGAGGGTCACAGATCCTACTATAATTAGTATTAAGTTGCAGATATAGGACCCTCATTTCATATGACCTGTCTTAGGAGAACTTTAGAGTATTTTGATTAACAAAAATTAAGATTCATGAATTGGCTAGTATGAGAAATAACAGGTAGGTGGTTGAGGTGGATAGATTATGTGTTGACAAGAGATCTAGAAACAGCCACAAGAACTGTCATTCTAGTGGCAAGGCAAATAATAAATAGATCAAAGATGGGCTAGATGAAGAAACAGTGTGGACCAGACCTGAGGCCCATAAAGAATTACCTCAAAACCACACAACGTGGTGAAATATTATTGTAGCCTTACAAGATTCCATTAAATGAACTTACTACTGACTGCTTTGGTTGTCTGTAACCAAAGAAAATCATATTAAAATGTTGTTGTAAAGTATATTAGCCTTTCAGTGATACATAGAAACTGCACTGTCACTTATAATTAAGTCATTGATAATTATGTAATGAAAGAATATTGCCAAAAGTGATAATGGTTTTATTTGGAACAGTTTAAAAACTAATTAACATGCAAGAGGCAGAGTCATTTCCAATCAACAGCTTCTAGGTTCATCCAGCCATAAATTGGTACCAGATTTTTTCTACCAAGTAGGTGCTGTTGATAATTGACTAGTGGCCAGTCCTTATTGTCCTCAAAGTAGCTTGGTTCTAGTTCAGTCAACAGATCTCCTCCCTTGTATGTACCTCAGTGTCTGGAAAGGATGACAACAGTTCTGTGATGTTTTGTTATTCTTCTGTGTCTCTCCACACAGCACTCCTTTCTGACATCTCCAATTTTGACCTGTTGTTTGTCCAGTCTGGACATGTCTATAGATTTATGATCATTGGTTGAATCACTAACTCACCCTACTTCCCTAAGGACATTCAAAATGTCAGCCCAGTCCAAATGCATGCCTGCATCCATGGCAACTGTTCCAACCAGGTTGTTTGCTTATTTGTTTGTTTTCATGCTTGAGTGTCCAGGAACAAAAATGGAGCAGATCCCAGTCAGACCTGACTGTCTGAGTCTGACTTTCTTCTTTAGCAAATCCAACCACTGCTTTCAAACCAAGGTCGCTCAATTTTCCTGTTCATGCTCACCGAGTCACTTAGAAATTAAACATAAGTTAAAGGTTGTGTTTCTAGCCAGACCATTGCTTTAGTTACTGCTTTGATCCCCATCTTCTAACTACTTTCAGTTACTGTGAGAGCACCTCTCTCCATCTTTACTGTTCTTTCTTTGACCTGAGCCATTAAGGCTAGCAAACCTATATTATGATTCTGTCATAAAAATTATCTCCTCAAAATACAAATTCTTGAAATTTGACAGTTTGCTGCTGGCAAACATTTCCCCTCCCCCAATACCTTTTAAATTACTACATCCAGTGACCCATGAGTTTGGATTTGTTTTCTTCGGTGTTGGATTTTTTTTGTTCAAGAGCATCGTAAAAATTTATGATGGTATCATAGAAAGGTGGCTGTTTTTTTTGTTTTTTTTTCATAAATTTTCAAGAAATTCAGTTTTCTTTAAACATTTATTTTCCTCTTTGCCGGGATAATTCCCTTGGCTGTCAACAAGGCATCAAAGAAACCTTTGTAATATGGGATAGCCAGCGAACAATGCATTGAGGGAGCTGAACATATGACTGGATTGATGGAATTATGGCGGCCATGTGAATGGACAATGTAATACTACAGGCAGCCATGTTTTGAATTTCAGACCATAAGGCTAATGTAACCCAGGAAATTATTACATCATTTGACTCCCGTGTGTCTGCTTGGGTATACTCAGTTGTGTAGCAAAAGTTACAATAAAACACTATTTTTGGAATCTAAATGTAGCATATAAGTTGTAGTAATTTTTACAACGGTATCGTGAAAACATCACCCACATAAAGGAATTGTAATCTAGAGTTAAGATAGAACCCAGCATGAAGCAGAACTTGTGAATGAAAGTGTCAAAGTCGCTCAACATGATAACTTGACAATCATGCCGTGAGTCAAGATTCAAACTGCAAAAACAGAATGATATTCTGGACAAATTAAAGGAGTGGTCAAACAACACTAAACTGGCTCATTTACTCTGTGTGTGCTGATGAACATTTTGAGGAGAATATCTATAGATGTGTCCAGAATTCAATGATGATCCTAACATAACATGCGTTATAAAGGTACAAACCAAGCTAACAAAACATTCAGGAATATACAGGCATTTTGTTTTCTTAATTAAGGCAAGCGTCTTTTGATTGCTGTAATTATCGTTACCAGACTGACAGAGTTTGAGTGCTATAGTTTTATAACCTATGATGTGTACCATGGGATTCTCTATATTAAAATGAATATCAGGATTTTTTTTTTTTATATTCATTATAGAAAAAAAAACAGAGAAAACAGTCAGAAGATGAGAGAGACAAGATAGTGAACCATTTTTTACTGTGACATTTAAACAAATTTAGCAATAGAACTGATCACTACCTATAGGGACATAGAACTGTGAATATCCATTGATGATATGATTCATGATAGATGATAAATGAATGGGAAAAATATGACAGAAATAGGTCTAATTATGATAGAAATCTCCAGAGAAATATGGCATATCAGTGCAGATATCAAGAGTAAACACTCAAGTATTTGATCAAACATTCAAATAATTTAAATAACTTGCCTTCCCTTTCACTTCTTCTTAAGACAAGAATTATGTTTTACAGCTGTGGATATTACCAACTCATCAAACCAGTTAGTGAGAGTAGATAGCTGTATAGCTGCACAAAATCCTGCAGAATGGCCATATGATCCAGATTACACATATACTGTAAGTAAATAAAATCACTTGGCATGGTTATCATTTATTTCTAGATTAAATAAGGAGCACATTCAGGGTTGTAAATGTGTTTGCATGAAGTTTTATTTTTAAATGTAAGTATGTTAACAAAATAAATTGATTTAGTACTAAAAAGTTGGGAAAAACAAATATTAGCATAATTTATAGATCTTTGATTGTTTTATTTTTAAAAATAACCAGCATATTGGAAGTAATGTAATAGTGTTTTATTAAAACCATGCCTGCTGAGGTAGGTGTTCATGTCTCTCCACATTATCTTATGCCTGCAGCTGTTGACCATTTTTGCTGACTAAGATTCCTACCATACCGTTCTTTGAAATTGTCTTATATATTTTCTCTTTGCTTCTCTCTATCTCTTCTTCTGTCAGGTTTCAAAGTTGTCACTAATCACTCCAGCTGTCTTGATCTCATTACACTTCCAAAGAATGATAATTCTTTCATTGATAGGACTATCTGTTGCCCTTCTGAGCTGAAGACAACACATAGGACAGAAATTCTAGACTCTCTGTGTCCTACAATCATTGTTATCAAGCATCAGACCTTGCACAAGACCCGCATTGTATCTCACAAACATCTCTGTTCCGGGTGAGTTGCTCAAATTTTGGCAAGGTAGCTGATGCCTGTTGTTATTGCCTCTCACCTGAATGTTCTTTCTAGTGTTTCCCTAGGTCAGCTCTTTTTCTTTTACCTTCTGGTTACCATATGTGGGACTGCCTTGAGATTCTCTTGCGTATTGTCTCTTCTCATCACATGGCTAACATATGACCACTTTATTCTCTTGATTATAGATTATATTTTTAGATGCTTTGTCATTTCTCTTATTTTTGCACTAGTCTTAAATTCATTCTATGGTATACAAAGTATTTTCCTAAGGCATTTGTTTTCAAATGCATCTAATTTATTTTTTATTTTTTTAGTTATTTTCCTGCACTCGCATGCCTAAGTAAAGGTGAATAATTCATGTCCTTTTGAAAGTCATGAGTTTTGTTTTTGTGCTAGTAATTTTGATTTCCATATGTTATCATGGTTTCCAAAAGTCATTGTTGCCTTCATCATTGCTGTTATTGAAACATAAATCTCAACTCTTAAATTGAAGGGACAGATAATCATATATTAATGTAGCACTGTGATTAACGTACTCTGCTATTTATTTATGTTATTATTAATTTTCTTTGTAAAAATTTACATTGTTACATCTTGCAGGACCCAACATGGCCAACTAAGTCAGGAATAACCAAAGAAAAAGCTACAGCTGTTTGTAAAACTAAAATAGAAGTCAGTCAAATATATAAAGCTTGCCAAAAAATCATTGAGCAAATAAGCATTGATATTATCTTGGAGAATTGTGTAGCTGACATACAGGTAACTATAATAAAGTACATATCAGCAAACAACTGTACACATGCTATTCAGTAGTATAAGACATTGCTTCTTTTCTAAGTCAACTGAAAATGGGGCACTGGGTGCTGAAGCTGCAGTCAAATAGAACATGGCTGACAGATTTTTTAATCATTTAGGAGTAGTGACAATCAAGTTAATTAGAAAATGTTTAAGTTTAGGGGTTACAGACTTTTAAAAATTAACAAGCAAAGTCTGATAAATAAACTGTGAACTGCAAAAACAGTGTATGTAAACATCACTCTGAGAAAATAGTCTAAACAAATATCTATCTATCTATTGTCCTTTCGAGTCGAAGACGGCACATAGGACAGAACCACAATCTCAAAAACAGAAACCTTGTGTGCCAAAGTGGCACATATTGCAGAGATCACTGCTCTAAAATCTATGGCGCTGTTTCCATAACAATACTTTTTACAATGACAGCTTGTCAAGCCATCGATCAATCTCCTTAGTCGCCTCTTACGACATGCCTGGAAGGTCACAGTGTCACTATTCTTTACTTCCCTCATAATGAGGCCCCGGTAACACACAGGAAACCCAAATATAGGCAGGATTTAATAGTATAACCAAGCACAGACATATCAAGAAATGATGGCTGTTACAGAAGCATTAGCATGACATGTGTTTCCTCAATTAGTATGCTCAGAAAGATCACAACTGGCGGTTCTTGACGGCAGTGGTTAGAGTCTCTGAGGAGGTCTATTCTAACAAGTGTCTGCTTCGTTTTCATGACAGACCCCGCATGTGTAAAAGGTACACATCTGAATGCTTGCTCTTTGAAACATCTGCCTAAGTTTTATGCAGTCGTGACATCAAATATATTCCCTCCATAAAGTCTGACAGGAATGTTTGTCTAACTCGCCCTTGCTGGAAAATTTACACCAGAACTATATATTTTATATTATGATCTGCTTAATTTATTACATTTAATCATTTATATTAACGTTTTGAATCTAGATTTTATTATACAGCAGCTAAGTTTAATAATTTCTGTGAGTAAAAATGAAAGTCATAATTTTTTTGAACAGTCCAATTTTGTTAAGCATGTATCTGGAGAAAATCTATGTTTTTGTGCTTGTGGTGCTGGTGTTTATAAGTTTTAATAATAATATCTTACAATGCGCTTAATTCATGGCATTTTATCTCTCATATTAACATTTTTATTTTATGTTTGTTTATATAGTTATAAAATTTAATAATTTTGGTGAGTAGAATGAAAGTTATAATTTTTTTTATCATTTCAATTTTGTTAAATTCGCATTCGAAGTTGAAACATTTTGTGCTCGCGGCGTCGGTAAAAGTGGAAGTCATCACCACTGGGCTATTAGGCGGCAGTTGTTATTTTAGCAAATTTGCAAGATGAACTGAAACAGCAGACAGAACACTATCTGTGGCATTATATAAACAATAATTGTTTTTATAGTGGCAAGGCAGAGGAAAGTTCTGAATGTAAGTTAGAAACACCAGAATTTTTTTTGGAGGCAGTGCCTCATTTGCATCATATTAAGGATCTAATATGTGTCAAAGTGACTTAGGCCATTTCACCTAAAAAGCACGTCCCAAACAGGCGTGGGTAATGAACATGCTGACACACGTGCCAGTTTGGCTAATGTTGAGTGCGGAATAGTAATTGACTGCTCTAACATTCTGGTTGCCCTTAGGGACACTAGATGAAGGAACGACTCAGAATAGTAATTGACTGCTCTAACATTTTGATTGCCCTTAGGGACACTGGATGAAGGAACGACTCAGAATAGTAATTGACTGCTCTAACATTCTGGTTGCCCTTAGGGACACTAGATGAAGGAACGACTCAGAATAGTAATTGACTGCTCTAACATTTTGATTGCCCTTAGGGACACTGGATGAAGGAACGACTCAGAATAGTAATTGACTGCTCTAACATTTTGATTGCCCTTAGGGACACTGGATGAAGGAACGACTCAGAATAGTAATTGACTGCTCTAACATTTTGATTGCCCTTAGGGACACTGGATGAAGGAACAACTCAGAATAGTAATTGACTGTTCTAACATTTTGATTGCCCTTAGGGACACTAGATGAAGGAACGACTCAGAATAGTAATTGACTGTTCTAACATTTTGATTGCCCTTAGGGACACTAGATGAAGGAATGACTCAGAATAGTAATTGACTGCTCTAACATTTTGATTGCCCTTAGGGACACTGGATGAAGGAACGACTCAGAATAGTAATTGACTGCTCTAACATTTTGATTGCCCTTAGGGACACTGGATGAAGGAACAACTCAGAATAGTAATTGACTGTTCTAACATTTTGATTGCCCTTAGGGACACTAGATGAAGGAACGACTCAGAATAGTAATTGACTGTTCTAACATTTTGATTGCCCTTAGGGACACTAGATGAAGGAATGACTCAGAATAGTAATTGACTGCTCTAACATTTTGATTGCCCTTAGGGACACTGGATGAAGGAACGACTCAGAATAGTAATTGACTGCTCTAACATTTTGATTGCCCTTAGGGACACTGGATGAAGGAACAACTCAGAATAGTAATTGACTGTTCTAACATTTTGATTGCCCTTAGGGACACTAGATGAAGGAACGACTCAGAATAGTAATTGACTGTTCTAACATTTTGATTGCCCTTAGGGACACTAGATGAAGGAATGACTCAGAATAGTAATTGACTGTTCTAACATTTTGATTGCCCTTAGGGACACTGGATGAAGGAACGACTCAGAATAGTAATTGACTGCTCTAACATTCTGGTTGCCCTTAGGGACACTAGATGAAGGAACGACTCAGAATAGTAATTGACTGTTCTAACATTTTGATTGCCCTTAGGGACACTAGATGAAGGAACGACTCAGAATAGTAATTGACTGTTCTAACATTTTGATTGCCCTTAGGGACACTGGATGAAGGAACGACTCAGAATAGTAATTGACTGTTCTAACATTCTGATTGCCCTTAGGGACACTAGATGAAGGAACGACTCAGAATAGTAATTGACTGTTCTAACATTTTGATTGCCCTTAGGGACACTGGATGAAGGAACGACTCAGAATAGTAATTGACTGCTCTAACATTTTGATTGCCCTTAGGGACACTAGATGAAGGAACGACTCAGAATAGTAATTGACTGTTCTAACATTTTGATTGCCCTTAGGGACACTAGATGAAGGAACGACTCAGAATAGTAATTGACTGCTCTAACATTTTGATTGCCCTTAGGGACACTAGATGAAGGAACGACTCAGAATAGTAATTGACTGCTCTAACATTTTGATTGCCCTTAGGGACACTGGATGAAGGAACGACTCAGAATAGTAATTGACTGGTCTAACATTTTGATTGCCCTTAGGGACACTAGATGAAGGAACGACTCAGAATAGTAATTGACTGTTCTAACATTTTGATTGCCCTTAGGGACACTAGATGAAGGAACGACTCAGAATAGTAATTGACTGTTCGAACATTTTTATTGCCCTTAGGGACACTGGATGAAGGAACGACTCAGAATAGTAATTGACTGTTCTAACATTTTATTGCCCTTAGGGACACTGGATGAAGGAACGACTCAGAATAGTAATTGACTGTTCTAACATTTTTATTGCCCTTAGGGACACTGGATGAAGGAACGACTCAGAATAGTAATTGACTGCTCTAACATTCTGGTTGCCCTTAGGGACACTAGATGAAGGAACGACTCAGAATAGTAATTGACTGCTCTAACATTTTGATTGCCCTTAGGGACACTAGATGGAGAACGACTCAGAATAGTAATTGACTGCTCTAACATTTTGATTGCCCTTAGGGACACTAGATGAAGGAACGACTCAGAATAGTAATTGACTGTTCTAACATTTTGATTGCCCTTAGGGACACTGGATGAAGGAACGACTCAGAATAGTAATTGACTGTTCTAACATTTTGATTGCCCTTAGGGACACTAGATGAAGGAACGACTCAGAATAGTAATTGACTGTTCTAACATTTTGATTGCCCTTAGGGACACTGGATGAAGGAACGACTCAGAATAGTAATTGACTGTTCTAACATTTTGATTGCCCTTAGGGACACTAGATGAAGGAATGACTCAGAATAGTAATTGACTGTTCTAACATTTTGATTGCCCTTAGGGACACTGGATGAAGGAACGACTCAGAATAGTAATTGACTGTTCTAACATTTTGATTGCCCTTAGGGACACTGGATGAAGGAACGACTCAGAATAGTAATTGACTGCTCTAACATTTTGATTGCCTTAGGGACACTGGATGAAGGAACGACTCAGAATAGTAATTGACTGTTCTAACATTTTGATTGCCCTTAGGGACACTGGATGAAGGAACGACTCAGAATAGTAATTGACTGCTCTAACATTCTGGTTGCCCTTAGGGACACTGGATGAAGGAACGACTCAGAATAGTAATTGACTGCTCTAACATTTTGATTGCCCTTAGGGACACTGGATGAAGGAATGACTCGGAATAGTAATTGACTGTTCTAACATTCTGGTTGCCCTTAGGGACACTGGATGAAGGAACGACTCAGAATAGTAATTGACTGTTCTAACATTCTGATTGCCCTTAGGGACACTGGATGAAGGAACGACTCAGAATAGTAATTGACTGTTCTAACGTTCTGATTGCCCTTAGGGACACTGGATGAAGGAACGACTCAGAATAGTAATTGACTGTTCTAACATTCTGATTGCCCTTAGGGACACTAGATGAAGGAACGACTCAGAATAGTAATTGACTGCTCTAACATTCTGGTTGCCCTTAGGGACACTGGATGAAGGAACGACTCAGAATAGTAATTGACTGCTCTAACATTTTGATTGCCCTTAGGGACACTGGATGAAGGAACGACTCAGAATAGTAATTGACTGCTCTAACATTTTGATTGCCCTTAGGGACACTGGATGAAGGAACGACTCAGAATAGTAATTGACTGTTCTAACATTTTGATTGCCCTTAGGGACACTGGATGAAGGAACGACTCAGAATAGTAATTGACTGCTCTAACATTCTGGTTGCCCTTAGGGACACTGGATGAAGGAACGACTCAGAATAGTAATTGACTGTTCTAACATTTTGATTGCCCTTAGGGACACTAGATGAAGGAATGACTCAGAATAGTAATTGACTGTTCTAACATTTTGATTGCCCTTAGGGACACTAGATGAAGGAACGACTCAGAATAGTAATTGACTGCTCTAACATTCTGGTTGCCCTTAGGGACACTGGATGAAGGAACGACTCAGAATAGTAATTGACTGCTCTAACATTTTGATTGCCCTTAGGGACACTGGATGAAGGAACGACTCAGAATAGTAATTGACTGCTCTAACATTTTGATTGCCCTTAGGGACACTAGATGAAGGAACGACTCAGAATAGTAATTGACTGTTCTAACATTTTTATTGCCCTTAGGGACACTGGATGAAGGAACGACTCAGAATAGTAATTGACTTTCTAACATTTTGATTGCCCTTAGGGACACTGGATGAAGGAACGACTCAGAATAGTAATTGACTGTTCTAACATTTTGATTGCCCTTAGGGACACTAGATGAAGGAACGACTCAGAATAGTAATTGACTGCTCTAACATTTTGATTGCCCTTAGGGACACTGGATGAAGGAACGACTCAGAATAGTAATTGACTGTTCTAACATTCTGATTGCCCTTAGGGACACTAGATGAAGGAACGACTCAGAATAGTAATTGACTGCTCTAACATTCTGGTTGCCCTTAGGGACACTAGATGAAGGAACGACTCAGAATAGTAATTGACTGCTCTAACATTTTGATTGCCCTTAGGGACACTGGATGAAGGAACGACTCAGAATAGTAATTGACTGTTCTAACATTTTGATTGCCCTTAGGGACACTAGATGAAGGAACGACTCAGAATAGTAATTGACTGTTCTAACATTTTGATTGCCCTTAGGGACACTGGATGAAGGAACGACTCAGAATAGTAATTGACTGTTCTAACATTTTTTTTGCCCTTAGGGACACTAGATGAAGGAATGACTCAGAATAGTAATTGACTGTTCTAACATTTTGATTGCCCTTAGGGACACTGGATGAAGGAACGACTCAGAATAGTAATTGACTGTTCTAACATTTTGATTGCCCTTAGGGACACTGGATGAAGGAACGACTCAGAATAGTAATTGACTGCTCTAACATTTTGATTGCCCTTAGGGACACTGGATGAAGGAACGACTCAGAATAGTAATTGACTGTTCTAACATTTTGATTGCCCTTAGGGACACTGGATGAAGGAACGACTCAGAATAGTAATTGACTGCTCTAACATTCTGGTTGCCCTTAGGGACACTGGATGAAGGAACGACTCAGAATAGTAATTGACTGCTCTAACATTTTGATTGCCCTTAGGGACACTGGATGAAGGAACGACTCAGAATAGTAATTGACTGTTCTAACATTCTGATTGCCCTTAGGGACACTGGATGAAGGAACGACTCAGAATAGTAATTGACTGTTCTAACATTCTGATTGCCCTTAGGGACACTGGATGAAGGAACGACTCAGAATAGTAATTGACTGTTCTAACATTCTGATTGCCCTTAGGGACACTAGATGAAGGAACGACTCAGAATAGTAATTGACTGCTCTAACATTCTGGTTGCCCTTAGGGACACTGGATGAAGGAACGACTCAGAATAGTAATTGACTGCTCTAACATTTTGATTGCCCTTAGGGACACTGGATGAAGGAACGACTCAGAATAGTAATTGACTGCTCTAACATTTTGATTGCCCTTAGGGACACTGGATGAAGGAACGACTCAGAATAGTAATTGACTGTTCTAACATTTTGATTGCCCTTAGGGACACTGGATGAAGGAACGACTCAGAATAGTAATTGACTGCTCTAACATTCTGATTGCCCTTAGGGACACTGGATGAAGGAACGACTCAGAATAGTAATTGACTGTTCTAACATTTTGATTGCCCTTAGGGACACTAGATGAAGGAACGACTCAGAATAGTAATTGACTGTTCTAACATTTTGATTGCCCTTAGGGACACTGGATGAAGGAACGACTCAGAATAGTAATTGACTGCTCTAACATTCTGGATTGCCCTTAGGGACACTGGATGAAGGAACGACTCAGAATAGTAATTGACTGCTCTAACATTTTGATTGCCCTTAGGGACACTGGATGAAGGAACGACTCAGAATAGTAATTGACTGTTCTAACATTTTGATTGCCCTTAGGGACACTGGATGAAGGAACGACTCAGAATAGTAATTGACTGCTCTAACATTTTGATTGCCCTTAGGGACACTGGATGAAGGAACGACTCAGAATAGTAATTGACTGCTCTAACATTTTGATTGCCCTTAGGGACACTGGATGAAGGAACGACTCAGAATAGTAATTGACTGTTCTAACATTCTGATTGCCCTTAGGGACACTGGATGAAGGAACGACTCAGAATAGTAATTGACTGCTCTAACATTTTGATTGCCCTTAGGGACACTGGATGAAGGAACGACTCAGAATAGTAATTGACTGTTCTAACATTTTGATTGCCCTTAGGGACACTGGATGAAGGAACGACTCAGAATAGTAATTGACTGCTCTAACATTTTGATTGCCCTTAGGGACACTGGATGAAGGAACGACTCAGAATAGTAATTGACTGCTCTAACATTTTGATTGCCCTTAGGGACACTGGATGAAGGAACGACTCAGAATAGTAATTGACTGTTCTAACATTTTGATTGCCCTTAGGGACACTGGATGAAGGAACGACTCAGAATAGTAATTGACTGTTCTAACATTTGATTGCCCTTAGGGACACTGGATGAAGGAACGACTCAGAATAGTAATTGACTGTTCTAACATTCTGATTGCCCTTAGGGACACTGGATGAAGGAACGACTCAGAATAGTAATTGACTGTTCTAACATTTGATTGCCCTTAGGGACACTGGATGAAGGAACGACTCAGAATAGTAATTGACTGCTCTAACATTTTGATTGCCCTTAGGGACACTGGATGAAGGAACGACTCAGAATAGTAATTGACTGCTCTAACATTTTGATTGCCCTTAGGGACACTGGATGAAGGAACGACTCAGAATAGTAATTGACTGTTCTAACATTTTGATTGCCCTTAGGGACACTGGATGAAGGAACGACTCAGAATAGTAATTGACTGTTCTAACATTTTGATTGCCCTTAGGGACACTGGATGAAGGAACGACTCAGAATAGTAATTGACTGTTCTAACATTTTGATTGCCCTTAGGGACACTGGATGAAGGAACGACTCAGAATAGTAATTGACTGCTCTAACATTTTGATTGCCCTTAGGGACACTAGATGAAGGAACGACTCAGAATAGTAATTGACTGTTCTAACATTTTGATTGCCCTTAGGGACACTGGATGAAGGAACGACTCAGAATAGTAATTGACTGCTCTAACATTTGATTGCCCTTAGGGACACTGGATGAAGGAACGACTCAGAATAGTAATTGACTGCTCTAACATTTTGATTGCCCTTAGGGACACTGGATGAAGGAACGACTCAGAATAGTAATTGACTGCTCTAACATTTTGATTGCCCTTAGGGACACTGGATGAAGGAACGACTCAGAATAGTAATTGACTGTTCTAACATTTTGATTGCCCTTAGGGACACTGGATGAAGGAACGACTCAGAATAGTAATTGACTGTTCTAACATTTTGATTGCCCTTAGGGACACTGGATGAAGGAACGACTCAGAATAGTAATTGACTGTTCTAACATTTTGATTGCCCTTAGGGACACTGGATGAAGGAACGACTCAGAATAGTAATTGACTGCTCTAACATTTTGATTGCCCTTAGGGACACTGGATGAAGGAACGACTCAGAATAGTAATTGACTGTTCTAACATTTTGATTGCCCTTAGGGACACTGGATGAAGGAACGACTCAGAATAGTAATTGACTGCTCTAACATTTTGATTGCCCTTAGGGACACTGGATGAAGGAACGACTCAGAATAGTAATTGACTGCTCTAACATTTGATTGCCCTTAGGGACACTGGATGAAGGAACGACTCAGAATAGTAATTGACTGTTCTAACATTTTGATTGCCCTTAGGGACACTGGATGAAGGAACGACTCAGAATAGTAATTGACTGTTCTAACATTTTGATTGCCCTTAGGGACACTGGATGAAGGAACGACTCAGAATAGTAATTGACTGTTCTAACATTTTGATTGCCCTTAGGGACACTGGATGAAGGAACGACTCAGAATAGTAATTGACTGTTCTAACATTTTGATTGCCCTTAGGGACACTGGATGAAGGAACGACTCAGAATAGTAATTGACTGTTCTAACATTTTGATTGCCCTTAGGGACACTGGATGAAGGAACGACTCAGAATAGTAATTGACTGTTCTAACATTTTGATTGCCCTTAGGGACACTGGATGAAGGAACGACTCAGAATAGTAATTGACTGTTCTAACATTTTGATTGCCCTTAGGGACACTGGATGAAGGAACGACTCAGAATAGTAATTGACTGCTCTAACATTTTGATTGCCCTTAGGGACACTGGATGAAGGAACGACTCAGAATAGTAATTGACTGCTCTAACATTTTGATTGCCCTTAGGGACACTGGATGAAGGAACGACTCAGAATAGTAATTGACTGTTCTAACATTTTGATTGCCCTTAGGGACACTGGATGAAGGAACGACTCAGAATAGTAATTGACTGTTCTAACATTTTGATTGCCCTTAGGGACACTGGATGAAGGAACGACTCAGAATAGTAATTGACTGTTCTAACATTTTGATTGCCCTTAGGGACACTGGATGAAGGAACGACTCAGAATAGTAATTGACTGTTCTAACATTTTGATTGCCCTTAGGGACACTGGATGAAGGAACGACTCAGAATAGTAATTGACTGCTCTAACATTTTGATTGCCCTTAGGGACACTGGATGAAGGAACGACTCAGAATAGTAATTGACTGCTCTAACATTTTGATTGCCCTTAGGGACACTGGATGAAGGAACGACTCAGAATAGTAATTGACTGCTCTAACATTTTGATTGCCCTTAGGGACACTGGATGAAGGAACGACTCAGAATAGTAATTGACTGCTCTAACATTTTGATTGCCCTTAGGGACACTGGATGAAGGAACGACTCAGAATAGTAATTGACTGTTCTAACATTTTGATTGCCCTTAGGGACACTGGATGAAGGAACGACTCAGAATAGTAATTGACTGTTCTAACATTTTGATTGCCCTTAGGGACACTGGATGAAGGAACGACTCAGAATAGTAATTGACTGTTCTAACATTTTGATTGCCCTTAGGGACACTGGATGAAGGAACGACTCAGAATAGTAATTGACTGTTCTAACATTTTGATTGCCCTTAGGGACACTGGATGAAGGAACGACTCAGAATAGTAATTGACTGCTCTAACATTTTGATTGCCCTTAGGGACACTGGATGAAGGAACGACTCAGAATAGTAATTGACTGTTCTAACATTTTGATTGCCCTTAGGGACACTGGATGAAGGAACGACTCAGAATAGTAATTGACTGCTCTAACATTTTGATTGCCCTTAGGGACACTGGATGAAGGAACGACTCAGAATAGTAATTGACTGTTCTAACATTTTGATTGCCCTTAGGGACACTGGATGAAGGAACGACTCAGAATAGTAATTGACTGTTCTAACATTTTGATTGCCCTTAGGGACACTGGATGAAGGAACGACTCAGAATAGTAATTGACTGTTCTAACATTTTGATTGCCCTTAGGGACACTGGATGAAGGAACGACTCAGAATAGTAATTGACTGTTCTAACATTTTGATTGCCCTTAGGGACACTGGATGAAGGAACGACTCAGAATAGTAATTGACTGTTCTAACATTTTGATTGCCCTTAGGGACACTGGATGAAGGAACGACTCAGAATAGTAATTGACTGCTCTAACATTTTGATTGCCCTTAGGGACACTGGATGAAGGAACGACTCAGAATAGTAATTGACTGCTCTAACATTTTGATTGCCCTTAGGGACACTGGATGAAGGAACGACTCAGAATAGTAATTGACTGCTCTAACATTTTGATTGCCCTTAGGGACACTGGATGAAGGAACGACTCAGAATAGTAATTGACTGCTCTAACATTTTGATTGCCCTTAGGGACACTGGATGAAGGAACGACTCAGAATAGTAATTGACTGTTCTAACATTTTGATTGCCCTTAGGGACACTGGATGAAGGAACGACTCAGAATAGTAATTGACTGTTCTAACATTTTGATTGCCCTTAGGGACACTGGATGAAGGAACGACTCAGAATAGTAATTGACTGTTCTAACATTTTGATTGCCCTTAGGGACACTGGATGAAGGAACGACTCAGAATAGTAATTGACTGTTCTAACATTTTGATTGCCCTTAGGGACACTGGATGAAGGAACGACTCAGAATAGTAATTGACTGTTCTAACATTTTGATTGCCCTTAGGGACACTGGATGAAGGAACGACTCAGAATAGTAATTGACTGCTCTAACATTTTGATTGCCCTTAGGGACACTGGATGAAGGAACGACTCAGAATAGTAATTGACTGTTCTAACATTTTGATTGCCCTTAGGGACACTGGATGAAGGAACGACTCAGAATAGTAATTGACTGCTCTAACATTTTGATTGCCCTTAGGGACACTGGATGAAGGAACGACTCAGAATAGTAATTGACTGCTCTAACATTTTGATTGCCCTTAGGGACACTGGATGAAGGAACGACTCAGAATAGTAATTGACTGTTCTAACATTTTGATTGCCCTTAGGGACACTGGATGAAGGAACGACTCAGAATAGTAATTGACTGTTCTAACATTTTGATTGCCCTTAGGGACACTGGATGAAGGAACGACTCAGAATAGTAATTGACTGTTCTAACATTTTGATTGCCCTTAGGGACACTGGATGAAGGAACGACTCAGAATAGTAATTGACTGTTCTAACATTTTGATTGCCCTTAGGGACACTGGATGAAGGAACGACTCAGAATAGTAATTGACTGCTCTAACATTTTGATTGCCCTTAGGGACACTGGATGAAGGAACGACTCAGAATAGTAATTGACTGCTCTAACATTTTGATTGCCCTTAGGGACACTGGATGAAGGAACGACTCAGAATAGTAATTGACTGCTCTAACATTTTGATTGCCCTTAGGGACACTGGATGAAGGAACGACTCAGAATAGTAATTGACTGCTCTAACATTTTGATTGCCCTTAGGGACACTGGATGAAGGAACGACTCAGAATAGTAATTGACTGTTCTAACATTTTGATTGCCCTTAGGGACACTGGATGAAGGAACGACTCAGAATAGTAATTGACTGTTCTAACATTTTGATTGCCCTTAGGGACACTGGATGAAGGAACGACTCAGAATAGTAATTGACTGTTCTAACATTTTGATTGCCCTTAGGGACACTGGATGAAGGAACGACTCAGAATAGTAATTGACTGCTCTAACATTTTGATTGCCCTTAGGGACACTGGATGAAGGAACGACTCAGAATAGTAATTGACTGTTCTAACATTTTGATTGCCCTTAGGGACACTGGATGAAGGAACGACTCAGAATAGTAATTGACTGTTCTAACATTTTGATTGCCCTTAGGGACACTGGATGAAGGAACGACTCAGAATAGTAATTGACTGCTCTAACATTTTGATTGCCCTTAGGGACACTGGATGAAGGAACGACTCAGAATAGTAATTGACTGCTCTAACATTTTGATTGCCCTTAGGGACACTGGATGAAGGAACGACTCAGAATAGTAATTGACTGTTCTAACATTTTGATTGCCCTTAGGGACACTGGATGAAGGAACGACTCAGAATAGTAATTGACTGTTCTAACATTTTGATTGCCCTTAGGGACACTGGATGAAGGAACGACTCAGAATAGTAATTGACTGTTCTAACATTTTGATTGCCCTTAGGGACACTGGATGAAGGAACGACTCAGAATAGTAATTGACTGCTCTAACATTTTGATTGCCCTTAGGGACACTGGATGAAGGAACGACTCAGAATAGTAATTGACTGCTCTAACATTTTGATTGCCCTTAGGGACACTGGATGAAGGAACGACTCAGAATAGTAATTGACTGCTCTAACATTTTGATTGCCCTTAGGGACACTGGATGAAGGAACGACTCAGAATAGTAATTGACTGTTCTAACATTCTGATTGCCCTTAGGGACACTGGATGAAGGAACGACTCAGAATAGTAATTGACTGTTCTAACATTTTGATTGCCCTTAGGGACACTGGATGAAGGAACGACTCAGAATAGTAATTGACTGTTCTAACATTCTGATTGCCCTTAGGGACACTGGATGAAGGAACGACTCAGAATAGTAATTGACTGCTCTAACATTTTGATTGCCCTTAGGGACACTGGATGAAGGAACGACTCAGAATAGTAATTGACTGCTCTAACATTTTGATTGCCCTTAGGGACACTGGATGAAGGAACGACTCAGAATAGTAATTGACTGTTCTAACATTTTGATTGCCCTTAGGGACACTGGATGAAGGAACGACTCAGAATAGTAATTGACTGCTCTAACATTTTGATTGCCCTTAGGGACACTGGATGAAGGAACGACTCAGAATAGTAATTGACTGTTCTAACATTTTGATTGCCCTTAGGGACACTGGATGAAGGAACGACTCAGAATAGTAATTGACTGTTCTAACATTTTGATTGCCCTTAGGGACACTGGATGAAGGAACGACTCAGAATAGTAATTGACTGTTCTAACATTTTGATTGCCCTTAGGGACACTGGATGAAGGAACGACTCAGAATAGTAATTGACTGTTCTAACATTTTGATTGCCCTTAGGGACACTGGATGAAGGAACGACTCAGAATAGTAATTGACTGCTCTAACATTTTGATTGCCCTTAGGGACACTGGATGAAGGAACGACTCAGAATAGTAATTGACTGTTCTAACATTTTGATTGCCCTTAGGGACACTGGATGAAGGAACGACTCAGAATAGTAATTGACTGCTCTAACATTTTGATTGCCCTTAGGGACACTGGATGAAGGAACGACTCAGAATAGTAATTGACTGTTCTAACATTTTGATTGCCCTTAGGGACACTGGATGAAGGAACGACTCAGAATAGTAATTGACTGTTCTAACATTTTGATTGCCCTTAGGGACACTGGATGAAGGAACGACTCAGAATAGTAATTGACTGTTCTAACATTTTGATTGCCCTTAGGGACACTGGATGAAGGAACGACTCAGAATAGTAATTGACTGCTCTAACATTTTGATTGCCCTTAGGGACACTGGATGAAGGAACGACTCAGAATAGTAATTGACTGTTCTAACATTTTGATTGCCCTTAGGGACACTGGATGAAGGAACGACTCAGAATAGTAATTGACTGTTCTAACATTTTGATTGCCCTTAGGGACACTGGATGAAGGAACGACTCAGAATAGTAATTGACTGTTCTAACATTTTGATTGCCCTTAGGGACACTGGATGAAGGAACGACTCAGAATAGTAATTGACTGTTCTAACATTTTGATTGCCCTTAGGGACACTGGATGAAGGAACGACTCAGAATAGTAATTGACTGTTCTAACATTTTGATTGCCCTTAGGGACACTGGATGAAGGAACGACTCAGAATAGTAATTGACTGCTCTAACATTTTGATTGCCCTTAGGGACACTGGATGAAGGAACGACTCAGAATAGTAATTGACTGTTCTAACATTTTGATTGCCCTTAGGGACACTGGATGAAGGAACGACTCAGAATAGTAATTGACTGTTCTAACATTTTGATTGCCCTTAGGGACACTGGATGAAGGAACGACTCAGAATAGTAATTGACTGTTCTAACATTTTGATTGCCCTTAGGGACACTGGATGAAGGAACGACTCAGAATAGTAATTGACTGTTCTAACATTTTGATTGCCCTTAGGGACACTGGATGAAGGAACGACTCAGAATAGTAATTGACTGTTCTAACATTTTGATTGCCCTTAGGGACACTGGATGAAGGAACGACTCAGAATAGTAATTGACTGTTCTAACATTTTGATTGCCCTTAGGGACACTGGATGAAGGAACGACTCAGAATAGTAATTGACTGCTCTAACATTTTGATTGCCCTTAGGGACACTGGATGAAGGAACGACTCAGAATAGTAATTGACTGCTCTAACATTTTGATTGCCCTTAGGGACACTGGATGAAGGAACGACTCAGAATAGTAATTGACTGCTCTAACATTTTGATTGCCCTTAGGGACACTGGATGAAGGAACGACTCAGAATAGTAATTGACTGCTCTAACATTTTGATTGCCCTTAGGGACACTGGATGAAGGAACGACTCAGAATAGTAATTGACTGTTCTAACATTTTGATTGCCCTTAGGGACACTGGATGAAGGAACGACTCAGAATAGTAATTGACTGTTCTAACATTTTGATTGCCCTTAGGGACACTGGATGAAGGAACGACTCAGAATAGTAATTGACTGTTCTAACATTTTGATTGCCCTTAGGGACACTGGATGAAGGAACGACTCAGAATAGTAATTGACTGTTCTAACATTTTGATTGCCCTTAGGGACACTGGATGAAGGAACGACTCAGAATAGTAATTGACTGTTCTAACATTTTGATTGCCCTTAGGGACACTGGATGAAGGAACGACTCAGAATAGTAATTGACTGTTCTAACATTTTGATTGCCCTTAGGGACACTGGATGAAGGAACGACTCAGAATAGTAATTGACTGTTCTAACATTTTGATTGCCCTTAGGGACACTGGATGAAGGAACGACTCAGAATAGTAATTGACTGCTCTAACATTTTGATTGCCCTTAGGGACACTGGATGAAGGAACGACTCAGAATAGTAATTGACTGTTCTAACATTTTGATTGCCCTTAGGGACACTGGATGAAGGAACGACTCAGAATAGTAATTGACTGCTCTAACATTTTGATTGCCCTTAGGGACACTGGATGAAGGAACGACTCAGAATAGTAATTGACTGTTCTAACATTTTGATTGCCCTTAGGGACACTGGATGAAGGAACGACTCAGAATAGTAATTGACTGTTCTAACATTTTGATTGCCCTTAGGGACACTGGATGAAGGAACGACTCAGAATAGTAATTGACTGTTCTAACATTCTGATTGCCCTTAGGGACACTGGATGAAGGAACGACTCAGAATAGTAATTGACTGTTCTAACATTTTGATTGCCCTTAGGGACACTGGATGAAGGAACGACTCAGAATAGTAATTGACTGTTCTAACATTTTGATTGCCCTTAGGGACACTGGATGAAGGAACGACTCAGAATAGTAATTGACTGCTCTAACATTTTGATTGCCCTTAGGGACACTGGATGAAGGAACGACTCAGAATAGTAATTGACTGCTCTAACATTTTGATTGCCCTTAGGGACACTGGATGAAGGAACGACTCAGAATAGTAATTGACTGCTCTAACATTTTGATTGCCCTTAGGGACACTGGATGAAGGAACGACTCAGAATAGTAATTGACTGTTCTAACATTTTGATTGCCCTTAGGGACACTGGATGAAGGAACGACTCAGAATAGTAATTGACTGCTCTAACATTTTGATTGCCCTTAGGGACACTGGATGAAGGAACGACTCAGAATAGTAATTGACTGTTCTAACATTTTGATTGCCCTTAGGGACACTGGATGAAGGAACGACTCAGAATAGTAATTGACTGTTCTAACATTTTGATTGCCCTTAGGGACACTGGATGAAGGAACGACTCAGAATAGTAATTGACTGCTCTAACATTTTGATTGCCCTTAGGGACACTGGATGAAGGAACGACTCAGAATAGTAATTGACTGTTCTAACATTTTGATTGCCCTTAGGGACACTGGATGAAGGAACGACTCAGAATAGTAATTGACTGCTCTAACATTTTGATTGCCCTTAGGGACACTGGATGAAGGAACGACTCAGAATAGTAATTGACTGCTCTAACATTTTGATTGCCCTTAGGGACACTGGATGAAGGAACGACTCAGAATAGTAATTGACTGTTCTAACATTTTGATTGCCCTTAGGGACACTGGATGAAGGAACGACTCAGAATAGTAATTGACTGCTCTAACATTTTGATTGCCCTTAGGGACACTGGATGAAGGAACGACTCAGAATAGTAATTGACTGCTCTAACATTTTGATTGCCCTTAGGGACACTGGATGAAGGAACGACTCAGAATAGTAATTGACTGTTCTAACATTTTGATTGCCCTTAGGGACACTGGATGAAGGAACGACTCAGAATAGTAATTGACTGTTCTAACATTTTGATTGCCCTTAGGGACACTGGATGAAGGAACGACTCAGAATAGTAATTGACTGTTCTAACATTTTGATTGCCCTTAGGGACACTGGATGAAGGAACGACTCAGAATAGTAATTGACTGTTCTAACATTTTGATTGCCCTTAGGGACACTGGATGAAGGAACGACTCAGAATAGTAATTGACTGCTCTAACATTTTGATTGCCCTTAGGGACACTGGATGAAGGAACGACTCAGAATAGTAATTGACTGCTCTAACATTTTGATTGCCCTTAGGGACACTGGATGAAGGAACGACTCAGAATAGTAATTGACTGTTCTAACATTTTGATTGCCCTTAGGGACACTGGATGAAGGAACGACTCAGAATAGTAATTGACTGTTCTAACATTTTGATTGCCCTTAGGGACACTGGATGAAGGAACGACTCAGAATAGTAATTGACTGCTCTAACATTTTGATTGCCCTTAGGGACACTGGATGAAGGAACGACTCAGAATAGTAATTGACTGCTCTAACATTTTGATTGCCCTTAGGGACACTGGATGAAGGAACGACTCAGAATAGTAATTGACTGCTCTAACATTTTGATTGCCCTTAGGGACACTGGATGAAGGAACGACTCAGAATAGTAATTGACTGCTCTAACATTTTGATTGCCCTTAGGGACACTGGATGAAGGAACGACTCAGAATAGTAATTGACTGTTCTAACATTTTGATTGCCCTTAGGGACACTGGATGAAGGAACGACTCAGAATAGTAATTGACTGTTCTAACATTTTGATTGCCCTTAGGGACACTGGATGAAGGAACGACTCAGAATAGTAATTGACTGTTCTAACATTTTGATTGCCCTTAGGGACACTGGATGAAGGAACGACTCAGAATAGTAATTGACTGTTCTAACATTTTGATTGCCCTTAGGGACACTGGATGAAGGAACGACTCAGAATAGTAATTGACTGTTCTAACATTTTGATTGCCCTTAGGGACACTGGATGAAGGAACGACTCAGAATAGTAATTGACTGCTCTAACATTTTGATTGCCCTTAGGGACACTGGATGAAGGAACGACTCAGAATAGTAATTGACTGTTCTAACATTTTGATTGCCCTTAGGGACACTGGATGAAGGAACGACTCAGAATAGTAATTGACTGCTCTAACATTTTGATTGCCCTTAGGGACACTGGATGAAGGAACGACTCAGAATAGTAATTGACTGCTCTAACATTTTGATTGCCCTTAGGGACACTGGATGAAGGAACGACTCAGAATAGTAATTGACTGTTCTAACATTTTGATTGCCCTTAGGGACACTGGATGAAGGAACGACTCAGAATAGTAATTGACTGTTCTAACATTTTGATTGCCCTTAGGGACACTGGATGAAGGAACGACTCAGAATAGTAATTGACTGTTCTAACATTTTGATTGCCCTTAGGGACACTGGATGAAGGAACGACTCAGAATAGTAATTGACTGCTCTAACATTTTGATTGCCCTTAGGGACACTGGATGAAGGAACGACTCAGAATAGTAATTGACTGTTCTAACATTTTGATTGCCCTTAGGGACACTGGATGAAGGAACGACTCAGAATAGTAATTGACTGTTCTAACATTTTGATTGCCCTTAGGGACACTGGATGAAGGAACGACTCAGAATAGTAATTGACTGCTCTAACATTTTGATTGCCCTTAGGGACACTGGATGAAGGAACGACTCAGAATAGTAATTGACTGCTCTAACATTTTGATTGCCCTTAGGGACACTGGATGAAGGAACGACTCAGAATAGTAATTGACTGTTCTAACATTTTGATTGCCCTTAGGGACACTGGATGAAGGAACGACTCAGAATAGTAATTGACTGCTCTAACATTTTGATTGCCCTTAGGGACACTGGATGAAGGAACGACTCAGAATAGTAATTGACTGTTCTAACATTTTGATTGCCCTTAGGGACACTGGATGAAGGAACGACTCAGAATAGTAATTGACTGCTCTAACATTTTGATTGCCCTTAGGGACACTGGATGAAGGAACGACTCAGAATAGTAATTGACTGCTCTAACATTTTGATTGCCCTTAGGGACACTGGATGAAGGAACGACTCAGAATAGTAATTGACTGCTCTAACATTTTGATTGCCCTTAGGGACACTGGATGAAGGAACGACTCAGAATAGTAATTGACTGTTCTAACATTTTGATTGCCCTTAGGGACACTGGATGAAGGAACGACTCAGAATAGTAATTGACTGTTCTAACATTTTGATTGCCCTTAGGGACACTGGATGAAGGAACGACTCAGAATAGTAATTGACTGTTCTAACATTTTGATTGCCCTTAGGGACACTGGATGAAGGAACGACTCAGAATAGTAATTGACTGCTCTAACATTTTGATTGCCCTTAGGGACACTGGATGAAGGAACGACTCAGAATAGTAATTGACTGCTCTAACATTTTGATTGCCCTTAGGGACACTGGATGAAGGAACGACTCAGAATAGTAATTGACTGTTCTAACATTTTGATTGCCCTTAGGGACACTGGATGAAGGAACGACTCAGAATAGTAATTGACTGTTCTAACATTTTGATTGCCCTTAGGGACACTGGATGAAGGAACGACTCAGAATAGTAATTGACTGTTCTAACATTTTGATTGCCCTTAGGGACACTGGATGAAGGAACGACTCAGAATAGTAATTGACTGTTCTAACATTTTGATTGCCCTTAGGGACACTGGATGAAGGAACGACTCAGAATAGTAATTGACTGTTCTAACATTTTGATTGCCCTTAGGGACACTGGATGAAGGAACGACTCAGAATAGTAATTGACTGCTCTAACATTTTGATTGCCCTTAGGGACACTGGATGAAGGAACGACTCAGAATAGTAATTGACTGTTCTAACATTTTGATTGCCCTTAGGGACACTGGATGAAGGAACGACTCAGAATAGTAATTGACTGTTCTAACATTTTGATTGCCCTTAGGGACACTGGATGAAGGAACGACTCAGAATAGTAATTGACTGCTCTAACATTTTGATTGCCCTTAGGGACACTGGATGAAGGAACGACTCAGAATAGTAATTGACTGTTCTAACATTTTGATTGCCCTTAGGGACACTGGATGAAGGAACGACTCAGAATAGTAATTGACTGCTCTAACATTTTGATTGCCCTTAGGGACACTGGATGAAGGAACGACTCAGAATAGTAATTGACTGTTCTAACATTTTGATTGCCCTTAGGGACACTGGATGAAGGAACGACTCAGAATAGTAATTGACTGTTCTAACATTTTGATTGCCCTTAGGGACACTGGATGAAGGAACGACTCAGAATAGTAATTGACTGTTCTAACATTTTGATTGCCCTTAGGGACACTGGATGAAGGAACGACTCAGAATAGTAATTGACTGTTCTAACATTTTGATTGCCCTTAGGGACACTGGATGAAGGAACGACTCAGAATAGTAATTGACTGTTCTAACATTTTGATTGCCCTTAGGGACACTGGATGAAGGAACGACTCAGAATAGTAATTGACTGCTCTAACATTTTGATTGCCCTTAGGGACACTGGATGAAGGAACGACTCAGAATAGTAATTGACTGCTCTAACATTTTGATTGCCCTTAGGGACACTGGATGAAGGAACGACTCAGAATAGTAATTGACTGCTCTAACATTTTGATTGCCCTTAGGGACACTGGATGAAGGAACGACTCAGAATAGTAATTGACTGTTCTAACATTTTGATTGCCCTTAGGGACACTGGATGAAGGAACGACTCAGAATAGTAATTGACTGCTCTAACATTTTGATTGCCCTTAGGGACACTGGATGAAGGAACGACTCAGAATAGTAATTGACTGTTCTAACATTTTGATTGCCCTTAGGGACACTGGATGAAGGAACGACTCAGAATAGTAATTGACTGTTCTAACATTTTGATTGCCCTTAGGGACACTGGATGAAGGAACGACTCAGAATAGTAATTGACTGCTCTAACATTTTGATTGCCCTTAGGGACACTGGATGAAGGAACGACTCAGAATAGTAATTGACTGTTCTAACATTTTGATTGCCCTTAGGGACACTGGATGAAGGAACGACTCAGAATAGTAATTGACTGCTCTAACATTTTGATTGCCCTTAGGGACACTGGATGAAGGAACGACTCAGAATAGTAATTGACTGCTCTAACATTTTGATTGCCCTTAGGGACACTGGATGAAGGAACGACTCAGAATAGTAATTGACTGTTCTAACATTTTGATTGCCCTTAGGGACACTGGATGAAGGAACGACTCAGAATAGTAATTGACTGTTCTAACATTTTGATTGCCCTTAGGGACACTGGATGAAGGAACGACTCAGAATAGTAATTGACTGCTCTAACATTTTGATTGCCCTTAGGGACACTGGATGAAGGAACGACTCAGAATAGTAATTGACTGTTCTAACATTTTGATTGCCCTTAGGGACACTGGATGAAGGAACGACTCAGAATAGTAATTGACTGTTCTAACATTTTGATTGCCCTTAGGGACACTGGATGAAGGAACGACTCAGAATAGTAATTGACTGTTCTAACATTTTGATTGCCCTTAGGGACACTGGATGAAGGAACGACTCAGAATAGTAATTGACTGTTCTAACATTTTGATTGCCCTTAGGGACACTGGATGAAGGAACGACTCAGAATAGTAATTGACTGCTCTAACATTTTGATTGCCCTTAGGGACACTGGATGAAGGAACGACTCAGAATAGTAATTGACTGTTCTAACATTTTGATTGCCCTTAGGGACACTGGATGAAGGAACGACTCAGAATAGTAATTGACTGTTCTAACATTTTGATTGCCCTTAGGGACACTGGATGAAGGAACGACTCAGAATAGTAATTGACTGTTCTAACATTTTGATTGCCCTTAGGGACACTGGATGAAGGAACGACTCAGAATAGTAATTGACTGTTCTAACATTTTGATTGCCCTTAGGGACACTGGATGAAGGAACGACTCAGAATAGTAATTGACTGTTCTAACATTTTGATTGCCCTTAGGGACACTGGATGAAGGAACGACTCAGAATAGTAATTGACTGCTCTAACATTTTGATTGCCCTTAGGGACACTGGATGAAGGAACGACTCAGAATAGTAATTGACTGCTCTAACATTTTGATTGCCCTTAGGGACACTGGATGAAGGAACGACTCAGAATAGTAATTGACTGTTCTAACATTTTGATTGCCCTTAGGGACACTGGATGAAGGAACGACTCAGAATAGTAATTGACTGTTCTAACATTTTGATTGCCCTTAGGGACACTGGATGAAGGAACGACTCAGAATAGTAATTGACTGTTCTAACATTTTGATTGCCCTTAGGGACACTGGATGAAGGAACGACTCAGAATAGTAATTGACTGTTCTAACATTTTGATTGCCCTTAGGGACACTGGATGAAGGAACGACTCAGAATAGTAATTGACTGTTCTAACATTTTGATTGCCCTTAGGGACACTGGATGAAGGAACGACTCAGAATAGTAATTGACTGCTCTAACATTTTGATTGCCCTTAGGGACACTGGATGAAGGAACGACTCAGAATAGTAATTGACTGTTCTAACATTTTGATTGCCCTTAGGGACACTGGATGAAGGAACGACTCAGAATAGTAATTGACTGCTCTAACATTTTGATTGCCCTTAGGGACACTGGATGAAGGAACGACTCAGAATAGTAATTGACTGCTCTAACATTTTGATTGCCCTTAGGGACACTGGATGAAGGAACGACTCAGAATAGTAATTGACTGTTCTAACATTTTGATTGCCCTTAGGGACACTGGATGAAGGAACGACTCAGAATAGTAATTGACTGTTCTAACATTTTGATTGCCCTTAGGGACACTGGATGAAGGAACGACTCAGAATAGTAATTGACTGTTCTAACATTTTGATTGCCCTTAGGGACACTGGATGAAGGAACGACTCAGAATAGTAATTGACTGTTCTAACATTTTGATTGCCCTTAGGGACACTGGATGAAGGAACGACTCAGAATAGTAATTGACTGTTCTAACATTTTGATTGCCCTTAGGGACACTGGATGAAGGAACGACTCAGAATAGTAATTGACTGTTCTAACATTTTGATTGCCCTTAGGGACACTGGATGAAGGAACGACTCAGAATAGTAATTGACTGTTCTAACATTTTGATTGCCCTTAGGGACACTGGATGAAGGAACGACTCAGAATAGTAATTGACTGTTCTAACATTTTGATTGCCCTTAGGGACACTGGATGAAGGAACGACTCAGAATAGTAATTGACTGTTCTAACATTTTGATTGCCCTTAGGGACACTGGATGAAGGAACGACTCAGAATAGTAATTGACTGTTCTAACATTTTGATTGCCCTTAGGGACACTGGATGAAGGAACGACTCAGAATAGTAATTGACTGTTCTAACATTTTGATTGCCCTTAGGGACACTGGATGAAGGAACGACTCAGAATAGTAATTGACTGTTCTAACATTTTGATTGCCCTTAGGGACACTGGATGAAGGAACGACTCAGAATAGTAATTGACTGTTCTAACATTTTGATTGCCCTTAGGGACACTGGATGAAGGAACGACTCAGAATAGTAATTGACTGTTCTAACATTTTGATTGCCCTTAGGGACACTGGATGAAGGAACGACTCAGAATAGTAATTGACTGCTCTAACATTTTGATTGCCCTTAGGGACACTGGATGAAGGAACGACTCAGAATAGTAATTGACTGCTCTAACATTTTGATTGCCCTTAGGGACACTGGATGAAGGAACGACTCAGAATAGTAATTGACTGTTCTAACATTTTGATTGCCCTTAGGGACACTGGATGAAGGAACGACTCAGAATAGTAATTGACTGTTCTAACATTTTGATTGCCCTTAGGGACACTGGATGAAGGAACGACTCAGAATAGTAATTGACTGCTCTAACATTTTGATTGCCCTTAGGGACACTGGATGAAGGAACGACTCAGAATAGTAATTGACTGTTCTAACATTTTGATTGCCCTTAGGGACACTGGATGAAGGAACGACTCAGAATAGTAATTGACTGTTCTAACATTTTGATTGCCCTTAGGGACACTGGATGAAGGAACGACTCAGAATAGTAATTGACTGTTCTAACATTTTGATTGCCCTTAGGGACACTGGATGAAGGAACGACTCAGAATAGTAATTGACTGTTCTAACATTTTGATTGCCCTTAGGGACACTGGATGAAGGAACGACTCAGAATAGTAATTGACTGTTCTAACATTTTGATTGCCCTTAGGGACACTGGATGAAGGAACGACTCAGAATAGTAATTGACTGCTCTAACATTTTGATTGCCCTTAGGGACACTGGATGAAGGAACGACTCAGAATAGTAATTGACTGTTCTAACATTTTGATTGCCCTTAGGGACACTGGATGAAGGAACGACTCAGAATAGTAATTGACTGCTCTAACATTTTGATTGCCCTTAGGGACACTGGATGAAGGAACGACTCAGAATAGTAATTGACTGTTCTAACATTTTGATTGCCCTTAGGGACACTGGATGAAGGAACGACTCAGAATAGTAATTGACTGTTCTAACATTTTGATTGCCCTTAGGGACACTGGATGAAGGAACGACTCAGAATAGTAATTGACTGTTCTAACATTTTGATTGCCCTTAGGGACACTGGATGAAGGAACGACTCAGAATAGTAATTGACTGTTCTAACATTTTGATTGCCCTTAGGGACACTGGATGAAGGAACGACTCAGAATAGTAATTGACTGTTCTAACATTTTGATTGCCCTTAGGGACACTGGATGAAGGAACGACTCAGAATAGTAATTGACTGCTCTAACATTTTGATTGCCCTTAGGGACACTGGATGAAGGAACGACTCAGAATAGTAATTGACTGTTCTAACATTTTGATTGCCCTTAGGGACACTGGATGAAGGAACGACTCAGAATAGTAATTGACTGCTCTAACATTTTGATTGCCCTTAGGGACACTGGATGAAGGAACGACTCAGAATAGTAATTGACTGTTCTAACATTTTGATTGCCCTTAGGGACACTGGATGAAGGAACGACTCAGAATAGTAATTGACTGCTCTAACATTTTGATTGCCCTTAGGGACACTGGATGAAGGAACGACTCAGAATAGTAATTGACTGCTCTAACATTTTGATTGCCCTTAGGGACACTGGATGAAGGAACGACTCAGAATAGTAATTGACTGCTCTAACATTTTGATTGCCCTTAGGGACACTGGATGAAGGAACGACTCAGAATAGTAATTGACTGTTCTAACATTTTGATTGCCCTTAGGGACACTGGATGAAGGAACGACTCAGAATAGTAATTGACTGTTCTAACATTTTGATTGCCCTTAGGGACACTGGATGAAGGAACGACTCAGAATAGTAATTGACTGTTCTAACATTTTGATTGCCCTTAGGGACACTGGATGAAGGAACGACTCAGAATAGTAATTGACTGTTCTAACATTTTGATTGCCCTTAGGGACACTGGATGAAGGAACGACTCAGAATAGTAATTGACTGTTCTAACATTTTGATTGCCCTTAGGGACACTGGATGAAGGAACGACTCAGAATAGTAATTGACTGTTCTAACATTTTGATTGCCCTTAGGGACACTGGATGAAGGAACGACTCAGAATAGTAATTGACTGTTCTAACATTTTGATTGCCCTTAGGGACACTGGATGAAGGAACGACTCAGAATAGTAATTGACTGTTCTAACATTTTGATTGCCCTTAGGGACACTGGATGAAGGAACGACTCAGAATAGTAATTGACTGCTCTAACATTTTGATTGCCCTTAGGGACACTGGATGAAGGAACGACTCAGAATAGTAATTGACTGCTCTAACATTTTGATTGCCCTTAGGGACACTGGATGAAGGAACGACTCAGAATAGTAATTGACTGTTCTAACATTTTGATTGCCCTTAGGGACACTGGATGAAGGAACGACTCAGAATAGTAATTGACTGTTCTAACATTTTGATTGCCCTTAGGGACACTGGATGAAGGAACGACTCAGAATAGTAATTGACTGTTCTAACATTTTGATTGCCCTTAGGGACACTGGATGAAGGAACGACTCAGAATAGTAATTGACTGTTCTAACATTTTGATTGCCCTTAGGGACACTGGATGAAGGAACGACTCAGAATAGTAATTGACTGCTCTAACATTTTGATTGCCCTTAGGGACACTGGATGAAGGAACGACTCAGAATAGTAATTGACTGCTCTAACATTTTGATTGCCCTTAGGGACACTGGATGAAGGAACGACTCAGAATAGTAATTGACTGCTCTAACATTTTGATTGCCCTTAGGGACACTGGATGAAGGAACGACTCAGAATAGTAATTGACTGTTCTAACATTTTGATTGCCCTTAGGGACACTGGATGAAGGAACGACTCAGAATAGTAATTGACTGTTCTAACATTTTGATTGCCCTTAGGGACACTGGATGAAGGAACGACTCAGAATAGTAATTGACTGTTCTAACATTTTGATTGCCCTTAGGGACACTGGATGAAGGAACGACTCAGAATAGTAATTGACTGTTCTAACATTTTGATTGCCCTTAGGGACACTGGATGAAGGAACGACTCAGAATAGTAATTGACTGCTCTAACATTTTGATTGCCCTTAGGGACACTGGATGAAGGAACGACTCAGAATAGTAATTGACTGCTCTAACATTTTGATTGCCCTTAGGGACACTGGATGAAGGAACGACTCAGAATAGTAATTGACTGTTCTAACATTTTGATTGCCCTTAGGGACACTGGATGAAGGAACGACTCAGAATAGTAATTGACTGTTCTAACATTTTGATTGCCCTTAGGGACACTGGATGAAGGAACGACTCAGAATAGTAATTGACTGTTCTAACATTTTGATTGCCCTTAGGGACACTGGATGAAGGAACGACTCAGAATAGTAATTGACTGTTCTAACATTTTGATTGCCCTTAGGGACACTGGATGAAGGAACGACTCAGAATAGTAATTGACTGCTCTAACATTTTGATTGCCCTTAGGGACACTGGATGAAGGAACGACTCAGAATAGTAATTGACTGCTCTAACATTTTGATTGCCCTTAGGGACACTGGATGAAGGAACGACTCAGAATAGTAATTGACTGTTCTAACATTTTGATTGCCCTTAGGGACACTGGATGAAGGAACGACTCAGAATAGTAATTGACTGTTCTAACATTTTGATTGCCCTTAGGGACACTGGATGAAGGAACGACTCAGAATAGTAATTGACTGCTCTAACATTTTGATTGCCCTTAGGGACACTGGATGAAGGAACGACTCAGAATAGTAATTGACTGTTCTAACATTTTGATTGCCCTTAGGGACACTGGATGAAGGAACGACTCAGAATAGTAATTGACTGCTCTAACATTTTGATTGCCCTTAGGGACACTGGATGAAGGAACGACTCAGAATAGTAATTGACTGTTCTAACATTTTGATTGCCCTTAGGGACACTGGATGAAGGAACGACTCAGAATAGTAATTGACTGTTCTAACATTTTGATTGCCCTTAGGGACACTGGATGAAGGAACGACTCAGAATAGTAATTGACTGTTCTAACATTTTGATTGCCCTTAGGGACACTGGATGAAGGAACGACTCAGAATAGTAATTGACTGTTCTAACATTTTGATTGCCCTTAGGGACACTGGATGAAGGAACGACTCAGAATAGTAATTGACTGCTCTAACATTTTGATTGCCCTTAGGGACACTGGATGAAGGAACGACTCAGAATAGTAATTGACTGCTCTAACATTTTGATTGCCCTTAGGGACACTGGATGAAGGAACGACTCAGAATAGTAATTGACTGTTCTAACATTTTGATTGCCCTTAGGGACACTGGATGAAGGAACGACTCAGAATAGTAATTGACTGTTCTAACATTTTGATTGCCCTTAGGGACACTGGATGAAGGAACGACTCAGAATAGTAATTGACTGCTCTAACATTTTGATTGCCCTTAGGGACACTGGATGAAGGAACGACTCAGAATAGTAATTGACTGTTCTAACATTTTGATTGCCCTTAGGGACACTGGATGAAGGAACGACTCAGAATAGTAATTGACTGTTCTAACATTTTGATTGCCCTTAGGGACACTGGATGAAGGAACGACTCAGAATAGTAATTGACTGTTCTAACATTTTGATTGCCCTTAGGGACACTGGATGAAGGAACGACTCAGAATAGTAATTGACTGTTCTAACATTTTGATTGCCCTTAGGGACACTGGATGAAGGAACGACTCAGAATAGTAATTGACTGTTCTAACATTTTGATTGCCCTTAGGGACACTGGATGAAGGAACGACTCAGAATAGTAATTGACTGCTCTAACATTTTGATTGCCCTTAGGGACACTGGATGAAGGAACGACTCAGAATAGTAATTGACTGCTCTAACATTTTGATTGCCCTTAGGGACACTGGATGAAGGAACGACTCAGAATAGTAATTGACTGTTCTAACATTTTGATTGCCCTTAGGGACACTGGATGAAGGAACGACTCAGAATAGTAATTGACTGTTCTAACATTTTGATTGCCCTTAGGGACACTGGATGAAGGAACGACTCAGAATAGTAATTGACTGTTCTAACATTTTGATTGCCCTTAGGGACACTGGATGAAGGAACGACTCAGAATAGTAATTGACTGTTCTAACATTTTGATTGCCCTTAGGGACACTGGATGAAGGAACGACTCAGAATAGTAATTGACTGCTCTAACATTTTGATTGCCCTTAGGGACACTGGATGAAGGAACGACTCAGAATAGTAATTGACTGCTCTAACATTTTGATTGCCCTTAGGGACACTGGATGAAGGAACGACTCAGAATAGTAATTGACTGCTCTAACATTTTGATTGCCCTTAGGGACACTGGATGAAGGAACGACTCAGAATAGTAATTGACTGTTCTAACATTTTGATTGCCCTTAGGGACACTGGATGAAGGAACGACTCAGAATAGTAATTGACTGTTCTAACATTTTGATTGCCCTTAGGGACACTGGATGAAGGAACGACTCAGAATAGTAATTGACTGTTCTAACATTTTGATTGCCCTTAGGGACACTGGATGAAGGAACGACTCAGAATAGTAATTGACTGTTCTAACATTTTGATTGCCCTTAGGGACACTGGATGAAGGAACGACTCAGAATAGTAATTGACTGTTCTAACATTTTGATTGCCCTTAGGGACACTGGATGAAGGAACGACTCAGAATAGTAATTGACTGTTCTAACATTTTGATTGCCCTTAGGGACACTGGATGAAGGAACGACTCAGAATAGTAATTGACTGTTCTAACATTTTGATTGCCCTTAGGGACACTGGATGAAGGAACGACTCAGAATAGTAATTGACTGCTCTAACATTTTGATTGCCCTTAGGGACACTGGATGAAGGAACGACTCAGAATAGTAATTGACTGCTCTAACATTTTGATTGCCCTTAGGGACACTGGATGAAGGAACGACTCAGAATAGTAATTGACTGCTCTAACATTTTGATTGCCCTTAGGGACACTGGATGAAGGAACGACTCAGAATAGTAATTGACTGTTCTAACATTTTGATTGCCCTTAGGGACACTGGATGAAGGAACGACTCAGAATAGTAATTGACTGTTCTAACATTTTGATTGCCCTTAGGGACACTGGATGAAGGAACGACTCAGAATAGTAATTGACTGTTCTAACATTTTGATTGCCCTTAGGGACACTGGATGAAGGAACGACTCAGAATAGTAATTGACTGTTCTAACATTTTGATTGCCCTTAGGGACACTGGATGAAGGAACGACTCAGAATAGTAATTGACTGTTCTAACATTTTGATTGCCCTTAGGGACACTGGATGAAGGAACGACTCAGAATAGTAATTGACTGTTCTAACATTTTGATTGCCCTTAGGGACACTGGATGAAGGAACGACTCAGAATAGTAATTGACTGTTCTAACATTTTGATTGCCCTTAGGGACACTGGATGAAGGAACGACTCAGAATAGTAATTGACTGCTCTAACATTTTGATTGCCCTTAGGGACACTGGATGAAGGAACGACTCAGAATAGTAATTGACTGTTCTAACATTTTGATTGCCCTTAGGGACACTGGATGAAGGAACGACTCAGAATAGTAATTGACTGTTCTAACATTTTGATTGCCCTTAGGGACACTGGATGAAGGAACGACTCAGAATAGTAATTGACTGTTCTAACATTTTGATTGCCCTTAGGGACACTGGATGAAGGAACGACTCAGAATAGTAATTGACTGTTCTAACATTTTGATTGCCCTTAGGGACACTGGATGAAGGAACGACTCAGAATAGTAATTGACTGTTCTAACATTTTGATTGCCCTTAGGGACACTGGATGAAGGAACGACTCAGAATAGTAATTGACTGTTCTAACATTTTGATTGCCCTTAGGGACACTGGATGAAGGAACGACTCAGAATAGTAATTGACTGTTCTAACATTTTGATTGCCCTTAGGGACACTGGATGAAGGAACGACTCAGAATAGTAATTGACTGTTCTAACATTTTGATTGCCCTTAGGGACACTGGATGAAGGAACGACTCAGAATAGTAATTGACTGTTCTAACATTTTGATTGCCCTTAGGGACACTGGATGAAGGAACGACTCAGAATAGTAATTGACTGTTCTAACATTTTGATTGCCCTTAGGGACACTGGATGAAGGAACGACTCAGAATAGTAATTGACTGTTCTAACATTTTGATTGCCCTTAGGGACACTGGATGAAGGAACGACTCAGAATAGTAATTGACTGTTCTAACATTTTGATTGCCCTTAGGGACACTGGATGAAGGAACGACTCAGAATAGTAATTGACTGTTCTAACATTTTGATTGCCCTTAGGGACACTGGATGAAGGAACGACTCAGAATAGTAATTGACTGCTCTAACATTTTGATTGCCCTTAGGGACACTGGATGAAGGAACGACTCAGAATAGTAATTGACTGTTCTAACATTTTGATTGCCCTTAGGGACACTGGATGAAGGAACGACTCAGAATAGTAATTGACTGTTCTAACATTTTGATTGCCCTTAGGGACACTGGATGAAGGAACGACTCAGAATAGTAATTGACTGCTCTAACATTTTGATTGCCCTTAGGGACACTGGATGAAGGAACGACTCAGAATAGTAATTGACTGTTCTAACATTTTGATTGCCCTTAGGGACACTGGATGAAGGAACGACTCAGAATAGTAATTGACTGTTCTAACATTTTGATTGCCCTTAGGGACACTGGATGAAGGAACGACTCAGAATAGTAATTGACTGTTCTAACATTTTGATTGCCCTTAGGGACACTGGATGAAGGAACGACTCAGAATAGTAATTGACTGTTCTAACATTTTGATTGCCCTTAGGGACACTGGATGAAGGAACGACTCAGAATAGTAATTGACTGCTCTAACATTTTGATTGCCCTTAGGGACACTGGATGAAGGAACGACTCAGAATAGTAATTGACTGTTCTAACATTTTGATTGCCCTTAGGGACACTGGATGAAGGAACGACTCAGAATAGTAATTGACTGTTCTAACATTTTGATTGCCCTTAGGGACACTGGATGAAGGAACGACTCAGAATAGTAATTGACTGTTCTAACATTTTGATTGCCCTTAGGGACACTGGATGAAGGAACGACTCAGAATAGTAATTGACTGTTCTAACATTTTGATTGCCCTTAGGGACACTGGATGAAGGAACGACTCAGAATAGTAATTGACTGTTCTAACATTTTGATTGCCCTTAGGGACACTGGATGAAGGAACGACTCAGAATAGTAATTGACTGCTCTAACATTTTGATTGCCCTTAGGGACACTGGATGAAGGAACGACTCAGAATAGTAATTGACTGCTCTAACATTTTGATTGCCCTTAGGGACACTGGATGAAGGAACGACTCAGAATAGTAATTGACTGTTCTAACATTTTGATTGCCCTTAGGGACACTGGATGAAGGAACGACTCAGAATAGTAATTGACTGTTCTAACATTTTGATTGCCCTTAGGGACACTGGATGAAGGAACGACTCAGAATAGTAATTGACTGTTCTAACATTTTGATTGCCCTTAGGGACACTGGATGAAGGAACGACTCAGAATAGTAATTGACTGTTCTAACATTTTGATTGCCCTTAGGGACACTGGATGAAGGAACGACTCAGAATAGTAATTGACTGTTCTAACATTTTGATTGCCCTTAGGGACACTGGATGAAGGAACGACTCAGAATAGTAATTGACTGTTCTAACATTTTGATTGCCCTTAGGGACACTGGATGAAGGAACGACTCAGAATAGTAATTGACTGTTCTAACATTTTGATTGCCCTTAGGGACACTGGATGAAGGAACGACTCAGAATAGTAATTGACTGTTCTAACATTTTGATTGCCCTTAGGGACACTGGATGAAGGAACGACTCAGAATAGTAATTGACTGTTCTAACATTTTGATTGCCCTTAGGGACACTGGATGAAGGAACGACTCAGAATAGTAATTGACTGCTCTAACATTTTGATTGCCCTTAGGGACACTGGATGAAGGAACGACTCAGAATAGTAATTGACTGTTCTAACATTTTGATTGCCCTTAGGGACACTGGATGAAGGAACGACTCAGAATAGTAATTGACTGCTCTAACATTTTGATTGCCCTTAGGGACACTGGATGAAGGAACGACTCAGAATAGTAATTGACTGTTCTAACATTTTGATTGCCCTTAGGGACACTGGATGAAGGAACGACTCAGAATAGTAATTGACTGTTCTAACATTTTGATTGCCCTTAGGGACACTGGATGAAGGAACGACTCAGAATAGTAATTGACTGCTCTAACATTTTGATTGCCCTTAGGGACACTGGATGAAGGAACGACTCAGAATAGTAATTGACTGCTCTAACATTTTGATTGCCCTTAGGGACACTGGATGAAGGAACGACTCAGAATAGTAATTGACTGTTCTAACATTTTGATTGCCCTTAGGGACACTGGATGAAGGAACGACTCAGAATAGTAATTGACTGTTCTAACATTTTGATTGCCCTTAGGGACACTGGATGAAGGAACGACTCAGAATAGTAATTGACTGTTCTAACATTTTGATTGCCCTTAGGGACACTGGATGAAGGAACGACTCAGAATAGTAATTGACTGTTCTAACATTTTGATTGCCCTTAGGGACACTGGATGAAGGAACGACTCAGAATAGTAATTGACTGTTCTAACATTTTGATTGCCCTTAGGGACACTGGATGAAGGAACGACTCAGAATAGTAATTGACTGTTCTAACATTTTGATTGCCCTTAGGGACACTGGATGAAGGAACGACTCAGAATAGTAATTGACTGTTCTAACATTTTGATTGCCCTTAGGGACACTGGATGAAGGAACGACTCAGAATAGTAATTGACTGTTCTAACATTTTGATTGCCCTTAGGGACACTGGATGAAGGAACGACTCAGAATAGTAATTGACTGCTCTAACATTTTGATTGCCCTTAGGGACACTGGATGAAGGAACGACTCAGAATAGTAATTGACTGCTCTAACATTTTGATTGCCCTTAGGGACACTGGATGAAGGAACGACTCAGAATAGTAATTGACTGCTCTAACATTTTGATTGCCCTTAGGGACACTGGATGAAGGAACGACTCAGAATAGTAATTGACTGTTCTAACATTTTGATTGCCCTTAGGGACACTGGATGAAGGAACGACTCAGAATAGTAATTGACTGTTCTAACATTTTGATTGCCCTTAGGGACACTGGATGAAGGAACGACTCAGAATAGTAATTGACTGTTCTAACATTTTGATTGCCCTTAGGGACACTGGATGAAGGAACGACTCAGAATAGTAATTGACTGTTCTAACATTTTGATTGCCCTTAGGGACACTGGATGAAGGAACGACTCAGAATAGTAATTGACTGTTCTAACATTTTGATTGCCCTTAGGGACACTGGATGAAGGAACGACTCAGAATAGTAATTGACTGTTCTAACATTTTGATTGCCCTTAGGGACACTGGATGAAGGAACGACTCAGAATAGTAATTGACTGCTCTAACATTTTGATTGCCCTTAGGGACACTGGATGAAGGAACGACTCAGAATAGTAATTGACTGTTCTAACATTTTGATTGCCCTTAGGGACACTGGATGAAGGAACGACTCAGAATAGTAATTGACTGTTCTAACATTTTGATTGCCCTTAGGGACACTGGATGAAGGAACGACTCAGAATAGTAATTGACTGTTCTAACATTTTGATTGCCCTTAGGGACACTGGATGAAGGAACGACTCAGAATAGTAATTGACTGTTCTAACATTTTGATTGCCCTTAGGGACACTGGATGAAGGAACGACTCAGAATAGTAATTGACTGTTCTAACATTTTGATTGCCCTTAGGGACACTGGATGAAGGAACGACTCAGAATAGTAATTGACTGTTCTAACATTTTGATTGCCCTTAGGGACACTGGATGAAGGAACGACTCAGAATAGTAATTGACTGTTCTAACATTTTGATTGCCCTTAGGGACACTGGATGAAGGAACGACTCAGAATAGTAATTGACTGCTCTAACATTTTGATTGCCCTTAGGGACACTGGATGAAGGAACGACTCAGAATAGTAATTGACTGCTCTAACATTTTGATTGCCCTTAGGGACACTGGATGAAGGAACGACTCAGAATAGTAATTGACTGCTCTAACATTTTGATTGCCCTTAGGGACACTGGATGAAGGAACGACTCAGAATAGTAATTGACTGTTCTAACATTTTGATTGCCCTTAGGGACACTGGATGAAGGAACGACTCAGAATAGTAATTGACTGTTCTAACATTTTGATTGCCCTTAGGGACACTGGATGAAGGAACGACTCAGAATAGTAATTGACTGTTCTAACATTTTGATTGCCCTTAGGGACACTGGATGAAGGAACGACTCAGAATAGTAATTGACTGTTCTAACATTTTGATTGCCCTTAGGGACACTGGATGAAGGAACGACTCAGAATAGTAATTGACTGTTCTAACATTTTGATTGCCCTTAGGGACACTGGATGAAGGAACGACTCAGAATAGTAATTGACTGCTCTAACATTTTGATTGCCCTTAGGGACACTGGATGAAGGAACGACTCAGAATAGTAATTGACTGTTCTAACATTTTGATTGCCCTTAGGGACACTGGATGAAGGAACGACTCAGAATAGTAATTGACTGCTCTAACATTTTGATTGCCCTTAGGGACACTGGATGAAGGAACGACTCAGAATAGTAATTGACTGTTCTAACATTTTGATTGCCCTTAGGGACACTGGATGAAGGAACGACTCAGAATAGTAATTGACTGTTCTAACATTTTGATTGCCCTTAGGGACACTGGATGAAGGAACGACTCAGAATAGTAATTGACTGCTCTAACATTTTGATTGCCCTTAGGGACACTGGATGAAGGAACGACTCAGAATAGTAATTGACTGTTCTAACATTTTGATTGCCCTTAGGGACACTGGATGAAGGAACGACTCAGAATAGTAATTGACTGTTCTAACATTTTGATTGCCCTTAGGGACACTGGATGAAGGAACGACTCAGAATAGTAATTGACTGTTCTAACATTTTGATTGCCCTTAGGGACACTGGATGAAGGAACGACTCAGAATAGTAATTGACTGTTCTAACATTTTGATTGCCCTTAGGGACACTGGATGAAGGAACGACTCAGAATAGTAATTGACTGTTCTAACATTTTGATTGCCCTTAGGGACACTGGATGAAGGAACGACTCAGAATAGTAATTGACTGTTCTAACATTTTGATTGCCCTTAGGGACACTGGATGAAGGAACGACTCAGAATAGTAATTGACTGTTCTAACATTTTGATTGCCCTTAGGGACACTGGATGAAGGAACGACTCAGAATAGTAATTGACTGCTCTAACATTTTGATTGCCCTTAGGGACACTGGATGAAGGAACGACTCAGAATAGTAATTGACTGTTCTAACATTTTGATTGCCCTTAGGGACACTGGATGAAGGAACGACTCAGAATAGTAATTGACTGTTCTAACATTTTGATTGCCCTTAGGGACACTGGATGAAGGAACGACTCAGAATAGTAATTGACTGTTCTAACATTTTGATTGCCCTTAGGGACACTGGATGAAGGAACGACTCAGAATAGTAATTGACTGTTCTAACATTTTGATTGCCCTTAGGGACACTGGATGAAGGAACGACTCAGAATAGTAATTGACTGTTCTAACATTTTGATTGCCCTTAGGGACACTGGATGAAGGAACGACTCAGAATAGTAATTGACTGTTCTAACATTTTGATTGCCCTTAGGGACACTGGATGAAGGAACGACTCAGAATAGTAATTGACTGTTCTAACATTTTGATTGCCCTTAGGGACACTGGATGAAGGAACGACTCAGAATAGTAATTGACTGTTCTAACATTTTGATTGCCCTTAGGGACACTGGATGAAGGAACGACTCAGAATAGTAATTGACTGTTCTAACATTTTGATTGCCCTTAGGGACACTGGATGAAGGAACGACTCAGAATAGTAATTGACTGCTCTAACATTTTGATTGCCCTTAGGGACACTGGATGAAGGAACGACTCAGAATAGTAATTGACTGCTCTAACATTTTGATTGCCCTTAGGGACACTGGATGAAGGAACGACTCAGAATAGTAATTGACTGCTCTAACATTTTGATTGCCCTTAGGGACACTGGATGAAGGAACGACTCAGAATAGTAATTGACTGTTCTAACATTTTGATTGCCCTTAGGGACACTGGATGAAGGAACGACTCAGAATAGTAATTGACTGTTCTAACATTTTGATTGCCCTTAGGGACACTGGATGAAGGAACGACTCAGAATAGTAATTGACTGTTCTAACATTTTGATTGCCCTTAGGGACACTGGATGAAGGAACGACTCAGAATAGTAATTGACTGTTCTAACATTTTGATTGCCCTTAGGGACACTGGATGAAGGAACGACTCAGAATAGTAATTGACTGCTCTAACATTTTGATTGCCCTTAGGGACACTGGATGAAGGAACGACTCAGAATAGTAATTGACTGTTCTAACATTTTGATTGCCCTTAGGGACACTGGATGAAGGAACGACTCAGAATAGTAATTGACTGTTCTAACATTTTGATTGCCCTTAGGGACACTGGATGAAGGAACGACTCAGAATAGTAATTGACTGTTCTAACATTTTGATTGCCCTTAGGGACACTGGATGAAGGAACGACTCAGAATAGTAATTGACTGTTCTAACATTTTGATTGCCCTTAGGGACACTGGATGAAGGAACGACTCAGAATAGTAATTGACTGCTCTAACATTTTGATTGCCCTTAGGGACACTGGATGAAGGAACGACTCAGAATAGTAATTGACTGCTCTAACATTTTGATTGCCCTTAGGGACACTGGATGAAGGAACGACTCAGAATAGTAATTGACTGTTCTAACATTTTGATTGCCCTTAGGGACACTGGATGAAGGAACGACTCAGAATAGTAATTGACTGCTCTAACATTTTGATTGCCCTTAGGGACACTGGATGAAGGAACGACTCAGAATAGTAATTGACTGTTCTAACATTTTGATTGCCCTTAGGGACACTGGATGAAGGAACGACTCAGAATAGTAATTGACTGTTCTAACATTTTGATTGCCCTTAGGGACACTGGATGAAGGAACGACTCAGAATAGTAATTGACTGTTCTAACATTTTGATTGCCCTTAGGGACACTGGATGAAGGAACGACTCAGAATAGTAATTGACTGCTCTAACATTTTGATTGCCCTTAGGGACACTGGATGAAGGAACGACTCAGAATAGTAATTGACTGTTCTAACATTTTGATTGCCCTTAGGGACACTGGATGAAGGAACGACTCAGAATAGTAATTGACTGCTCTAACATTTTGATTGCCCTTAGGGACACTGGATGAAGGAACGACTCAGAATAGTAATTGACTGTTCTAACATTTTGATTGCCCTTAGGGACACTGGATGAAGGAACGACTCAGAATAGTAATTGACTGTTCTAACATTTTGATTGCCCTTAGGGACACTGGATGAAGGAACGACTCAGAATAGTAATTGACTGTTCTAACATTTTGATTGCCCTTAGGGACACTGGATGAAGGAACGACTCAGAATAGTAATTGACTGTTCTAACATTTTGATTGCCCTTAGGGACACTGGATGAAGGAACGACTCAGAATAGTAATTGACTGTTCTAACATTTTGATTGCCCTTAGGGACACTGGATGAAGGAACGACTCAGAATAGTAATTGACTGCTCTAACATTTTGATTGCCCTTAGGGACACTGGATGAAGGAACGACTCAGAATAGTAATTGACTGCTCTAACATTTTGATTGCCCTTAGGGACACTGGATGAAGGAACGACTCAGAATAGTAATTGACTGTTCTAACATTTTGATTGCCCTTAGGGACACTGGATGAAGGAACGACTCAGAATAGTAATTGACTGTTCTAACATTTTGATTGCCCTTAGGGACACTGGATGAAGGAACGACTCAGAATAGTAATTGACTGCTCTAACATTTTGATTGCCCTTAGGGACACTGGATGAAGGAACGACTCAGAATAGTAATTGACTGTTCTAACATTTTGATTGCCCTTAGGGACACTGGATGAAGGAACGACTCAGAATAGTAATTGACTGTTCTAACATTTTGATTGCCCTTAGGGACACTGGATGAAGGAACGACTCAGAATAGTAATTGACTGCTCTAACATTTTGATTGCCCTTAGGGACACTGGATGAAGGAACGACTCAGAATAGTAATTGACTGTTCTAACATTTTGATTGCCCTTAGGGACACTGGATGAAGGAACGACTCAGAATAGTAATTGACTGCTCTAACATTTTGATTGCCCTTAGGGACACTGGATGAAGGAACGACTCAGAATAGTAATTGACTGCTCTAACATTTTGATTGCCCTTAGGGACACTGGATGAAGGAACGACTCAGAATAGTAATTGACTGTTCTAACATTTTGATTGCCCTTAGGGACACTGGATGAAGGAACGACTCAGAATAGTAATTGACTGCTCTAACATTTTGATTGCCCTTAGGGACACTGGATGAAGGAACGACTCAGAATAGTAATTGACTGCTCTAACATTTTGATTGCCCTTAGGGACACTGGATGAAGGAACGACTCAGAATAGTAATTGACTGTTCTAACATTTTGATTGCCCTTAGGGACACTGGATGAAGGAACGACTCAGAATAGTAATTGACTGTTCTAACATTTTGATTGCCCTTAGGGACACTGGATGAAGGAACGACTCAGAATAGTAATTGACTGTTCTAACATTTTGATTGCCCTTAGGGACACTGGATGAAGGAACGACTCAGAATAGTAATTGACTGTTCTAACATTTTGATTGCCCTTAGGGACACTGGATGAAGGAACGACTCAGAATAGTAATTGACTGCTCTAACATTTTGATTGCCCTTAGGGACACTGGATGAAGGAACGACTCAGAATAGTAATTGACTGTTCTAACATTTTGATTGCCCTTAGGGACACTGGATGAAGGAACGACTCAGAATAGTAATTGACTGTTCTAACATTTTGATTGCCCTTAGGGACACTGGATGAAGGAACGACTCAGAATAGTAATTGACTGTTCTAACATTTTGATTGCCCTTAGGGACACTGGATGAAGGAACGACTCAGAATAGTAATTGACTGTTCTAACATTTTGATTGCCCTTAGGGACACTGGATGAAGGAACGACTCAGAATAGTAATTGACTGTTCTAACATTTTGATTGCCCTTAGGGACACTGGATGAAGGAACGACTCAGAATAGTAATTGACTGCTCTAACATTTTGATTGCCCTTAGGGACACTGGATGAAGGAACGACTCAGAATAGTAATTGACTGCTCTAACATTTTGATTGCCCTTAGGGACACTGGATGAAGGAACGACTCAGAATAGTAATTGACTGTTCTAACATTTTGATTGCCCTTAGGGACACTGGATGAAGGAACGACTCAGAATAGTAATTGACTGTTCTAACATTTTGATTGCCCTTAGGGACACTGGATGAAGGAACGACTCAGAATAGTAATTGACTGTTCTAACATTTTGATTGCCCTTAGGGACACTGGATGAAGGAACGACTCAGAATAGTAATTGACTGTTCTAACATTTTGATTGCCCTTAGGGACACTGGATGAAGGAACGACTCAGAATAGTAATTGACTGTTCTAACATTTTGATTGCCCTTAGGGACACTGGATGAAGGAACGACTCAGAATAGTAATTGACTGCTCTAACATTTTGATTGCCCTTAGGGACACTGGATGAAGGAACGACTCAGAATAGTAATTGACTGTTCTAACATTTTGATTGCCCTTAGGGACACTGGATGAAGGAACGACTCAGAATAGTAATTGACTGCTCTAACATTTTGATTGCCCTTAGGGACACTGGATGAAGGAACGACTCAGAATAGTAATTGACTGCTCTAACATTTTGATTGCCCTTAGGGACACTGGATGAAGGAACGACTCAGAATAGTAATTGACTGTTCTAACATTTTGATTGCCCTTAGGGACACTGGATGAAGGAACGACTCAGAATAGTAATTGACTGTTCTAACATTTTGATTGCCCTTAGGGACACTGGATGAAGGAACGACTCAGAATAGTAATTGACTGTTCTAACATTTTGATTGCCCTTAGGGACACTGGATGAAGGAACGACTCAGAATAGTAATTGACTGTTCTAACATTTTGATTGCCCTTAGGGACACTGGATGAAGGAACGACTCAGAATAGTAATTGACTGCTCTAACATTTTGATTGCCCTTAGGGACACTGGATGAAGGAACGACTCAGAATAGTAATTGACTGCTCTAACATTTTGATTGCCCTTAGGGACACTGGATGAAGGAACGACTCAGAATAGTAATTGACTGCTCTAACATTTTGATTGCCCTTAGGGACACTGGATGAAGGAACGACTCAGAATAGTAATTGACTGTTCTAACATTTTGATTGCCCTTAGGGACACTGGATGAAGGAACGACTCAGAATAGTAATTGACTGCTCTAACATTTTGATTGCCCTTAGGGACACTGGATGAAGGAACGACTCAGAATAGTAATTGACTGTTCTAACATTTTGATTGCCCTTAGGGACACTGGATGAAGGAACGACTCAGAATAGTAATTGACTGTTCTAACATTTTGATTGCCCTTAGGGACACTGGATGAAGGAACGACTCAGAATAGTAATTGACTGCTCTAACATTTTGATTGCCCTTAGGGACACTGGATGAAGGAACGACTCAGAATAGTAATTGACTGCTCTAACATTTTGATTGCCCTTAGGGACACTGGATGAAGGAACGACTCAGAATAGTAATTGACTGTTCTAACATTTTGATTGCCCTTAGGGACACTGGATGAAGGAACGACTCAGAATAGTAATTGACTGTTCTAACATTTTGATTGCCCTTAGGGACACTGGATGAAGGAACGACTCAGAATAGTAATTGACTGCTCTAACATTTTGATTGCCCTTAGGGACACTGGATGAAGGAACGACTCAGAATAGTAATTGACTGTTCTAACATTTTGATTGCCCTTAGGGACACTGGATGAAGGAACGACTCAGAATAGTAATTGACTGCTCTAACATTTTGATTGCCCTTAGGGACACTGGATGAAGGAACGACTCAGAATAGTAATTGACTGCTCTAACATTTTGATTGCCCTTAGGGACACTGGATGAAGGAACGACTCAGAATAGTAATTGACTGTTCTAACATTTTGATTGCCCTTAGGGACACTGGATGAAGGAACGACTCAGAATAGTAATTGACTGCTCTAACATTTTGATTGCCCTTAGGGACACTGGATGAAGGAACGACTCAGAATAGTAATTGACTGCTCTAACATTTTGATTGCCCTTAGGGACACTGGATGAAGGAACGACTCAGAATAGTAATTGACTGTTCTAACATTTTGATTGCCCTTAGGGACACTGGATGAAGGAACGACTCAGAATAGTAATTGACTGCTCTAACATTTTGATTGCCCTTAGGGACACTGGATGAAGGAACGACTCAGAATAGTAATTGACTGTTCTAACATTTTGATTGCCCTTAGGGACACTGGATGAAGGAACGACTCAGAATAGTAATTGACTGCTCTAACATTTTGATTGCCCTTAGGGACACTGGATGAAGGAACGACTCAGAATAGTAATTGACTGCTCTAACATTTTGATTGCCCTTAGGGACACTGGATGAAGGAACGACTCAGAATAGTAATTGACTGTTCTAACATTTTGATTGCCCTTAGGGACACTGGATGAAGGAACGACTCAGAATAGTAATTGACTGTTCTAACATTTTGATTGCCCTTAGGGACACTGGATGAAGGAACGACTCAGAATAGTAATTGACTGTTCTAACATTTTGATTGCCCTTAGGGACACTGGATGAAGGAACGACTCAGAATAGTAATTGACTGTTCTAACATTTTGATTGCCCTTAGGGACACTGGATGAAGGAACGACTCAGAATAGTAATTGACTGTTCTAACATTTTGATTGCCCTTAGGGACACTGGATGAAGGAACGACTCAGAATAGTAATTGACTGCTCTAACATTTTGATTGCCCTTAGGGACACTGGATGAAGGAACGACTCAGAATAGTAATTGACTGTTCTAACATTTTGATTGCCCTTAGGGACACTGGATGAAGGAACGACTCAGAATAGTAATTGACTGTTCTAACATTTTGATTGCCCTTAGGGACACTGGATGAAGGAACGACTCAGAATAGTAATTGACTGCTCTAACATTTTGATTGCCCTTAGGGACACTGGATGAAGGAACGACTCAGAATAGTAATTGACTGCTCTAACATTTTGATTGCCCTTAGGGACACTGGATGAAGGAACGACTCAGAATAGTAATTGACTGTTCTAACATTTTGATTGCCCTTAGGGACACTGGATGAAGGAACGACTCAGAATAGTAATTGACTGTTCTAACATTTTGATTGCCCTTAGGGACACTGGATGAAGGAACGACTCAGAATAGTAATTGACTGTTCTAACATTTTGATTGCCCTTAGGGACACTGGATGAAGGAACGACTCAGAATAGTAATTGACTGTTCTAACATTTTGATTGCCCTTAGGGACACTGGATGAAGGAACGACTCAGAATAGTAATTGACTGCTCTAACATTTTGATTGCCCTTAGGGACACTGGATGAAGGAACGACTCAGAATAGTAATTGACTGCTCTAACATTTTGATTGCCCTTAGGGACACTGGATGAAGGAACGACTCAGAATAGTAATTGACTGTTCTAACATTTTGATTGCCCTTAGGGACACTGGATGAAGGAACGACTCAGAATAGTAATTGACTGTTCTAACATTTTGATTGCCCTTAGGGACACTGGATGAAGGAACGACTCAGAATAGTAATTGACTGTTCTAACATTTTGATTGCCCTTAGGGACACTGGATGAAGGAACGACTCAGAATAGTAATTGACTGTTCTAACATTTTGATTGCCCTTAGGGACACTGGATGAAGGAACGACTCAGAATAGTAATTGACTGCTCTAACATTTTGATTGCCCTTAGGGACACTGGATGAAGGAACGACTCAGAATAGTAATTGACTGTTCTAACATTTTGATTGCCCTTAGGGACACTGGATGAAGGAACGACTCAGAATAGTAATTGACTGTTCTAACATTTTGATTGCCCTTAGGGACACTGGATGAAGGAACGACTCAGAATAGTAATTGACTGTTCTAACATTTTGATTGCCCTTAGGGACACTGGATGAAGGAACGACTCAGAATAGTAATTGACTGTTCTAACATTTTGATTGCCCTTAGGGACACTGGATGAAGGAACGACTCAGAATAGTAATTGACTGTTCTAACATTTTGATTGCCCTTAGGGACACTGGATGAAGGAACGACTCAGAATAGTAATTGACTGTTCTAACATTTTGATTGCCCTTAGGGACACTGGATGAAGGAACGACTCAGAATAGTAATTGACTGCTCTAACATTTTGATTGCCCTTAGGGACACTGGATGAAGGAACGACTCAGAATAGTAATTGACTGTTCTAACATTTTGATTGCCCTTAGGGACACTGGATGAAGGAACGACTCAGAATAGTAATTGACTGCTCTAACATTTTGATTGCCCTTAGGGACACTGGATGAAGGAACGACTCAGAATAGTAATTGACTGTTCTAACATTTTGATTGCCCTTAGGGACACTGGATGAAGGAACGACTCAGAATAGTAATTGACTGTTCTAACATTTTGATTGCCCTTAGGGACACTGGATGAAGGAACGACTCAGAATAGTAATTGACTGTTCTAACATTTTGATTGCCCTTAGGGACACTGGATGAAGGAACGACTCAGAATAGTAATTGACTGTTCTAACATTTTGATTGCCCTTAGGGACACTGGATGAAGGAACGACTCAGAATAGTAATTGACTGTTCTAACATTTTGATTGCCCTTAGGGACACTGGATGAAGGAACGACTCAGAATAGTAATTGACTGTTCTAACATTTTGATTGCCCTTAGGGACACTGGATGAAGGAACGACTCAGAATAGTAATTGACTGCTCTAACATTTTGATTGCCCTTAGGGACACTGGATGAAGGAACGACTCAGAATAGTAATTGACTGTTCTAACATTTTGATTGCCCTTAGGGACACTGGATGAAGGAACGACTCAGAATAGTAATTGACTGTTCTAACATTTTGATTGCCCTTAGGGACACTGGATGAAGGAACGACTCAGAATAGTAATTGACTGTTCTAACATTTTGATTGCCCTTAGGGACACTGGATGAAGGAACGACTCAGAATAGTAATTGACTGTTCTAACATTTTGATTGCCCTTAGGGACACTGGATGAAGGAACGACTCAGAATAGTAATTGACTGTTCTAACATTTTGATTGCCCTTAGGGACACTGGATGAAGGAACGACTCAGAATAGTAATTGACTGTTCTAACATTTTGATTGCCCTTAGGGACACTGGATGAAGGAACGACTCAGAATAGTAATTGACTGTTCTAACATTTTGATTGCCCTTAGGGACACTGGATGAAGGAACGACTCAGAATAGTAATTGACTGCTCTAACATTTTGATTGCCCTTAGGGACACTGGATGAAGGAACGACTCAGAATAGTAATTGACTGTTCTAACATTTTGATTGCCCTTAGGGACACTGGATGAAGGAACGACTCAGAATAGTAATTGACTGTTCTAACATTTTGATTGCCCTTAGGGACACTGGATGAAGGAACGACTCAGAATAGTAATTGACTGTTCTAACATTTTGATTGCCCTTAGGGACACTGGATGAAGGAACGACTCAGAATAGTAATTGACTGCTCTAACATTTTGATTGCCCTTAGGGACACTGGATGAAGGAACGACTCAGAATAGTAATTGACTGCTCTAACATTTTGATTGCCCTTAGGGACACTGGATGAAGGAACGACTCAGAATAGTAATTGACTGCTCTAACATTTGATTGCCCTTAGGGACACTGGATGAAGGAACGACTCAGAATAGTAATTGACTGTTCTAACATTTTGATTGCCCTTAGGGACACTGGATGAAGGAACGACTCAGAATAGTAATTGACTGTTCTAACATTTTGATTGCCCTTAGGGACACTGGATGAAGGAACGACTCAGAATAGTAATTGACTGTTCTAACATTTTGATTGCCCTTAGGGACACTGGATGAAGGAACGACTCAGAATAGTAATTGACTGTTCTAACATTTTGATTGCCCTTAGGGACACTGGATGAAGGAACGACTCAGAATAGTAATTGACTGTTCTAACATTTTGATTGCCCTTAGGGACACTGGATGAAGGAACGACTCAGAATAGTAATTGACTGTTCTAACATTTTGATTGCCCTTAGGGACACTGGATGAAGGAACGACTCAGAATAGTAATTGACTGTTCTAACATTTTGATTGCCCTTAGGGACACTGGATGAAGGAACGACTCAGAATAGTAATTGACTGTTCTAACATTTTGATTGCCCTTAGGGACACTGGATGAAGGAACGACTCAGAATAGTAATTGACTGCTCTAACATTTTGATTGCCCTTAGGGACACTGGATGAAGGAACGACTCAGAATAGTAATTGACTGTTCTAACATTTTGATTGCCCTTAGGGACACTGGATGAAGGAACGACTCAGAATAGTAATTGACTGTTCTAACATTTTGATTGCCCTTAGGGACACTGGATGAAGGAACGACTCAGAATAGTAATTGACTGTTCTAACATTTTGATTGCCCTTAGGGACACTGGATGAAGGAACGACTCAGAATAGTAATTGACTGTTCTAACATTTTGATTGCCCTTAGGGACACTGGATGAAGGAACGACTCAGAATAGTAATTGACTGCTCTAACATTTTGATTGCCCTTAGGGACACTGGATGAAGGAACGACTCAGAATAGTAATTGACTGCTCTAACATTTTGATTGCCCTTAGGGACACTGGATGAAGGAACGACTCAGAATAGTAATTGACTGCTCTAACATTTTGATTGCCCTTAGGGACACTGGATGAAGGAACGACTCAGAATAGTAATTGACTGTTCTAACATTTTGATTGCCCTTAGGGACACTGGATGAAGGAACGACTCAGAATAGTAATTGACTGCTCTAACATTTTGATTGCCCTTAGGGACACTGGATGAAGGAACGACTCAGAATAGTAATTGACTGTTCTAACATTTTGATTGCCCTTAGGGACACTGGATGAAGGAACGACTCAGAATAGTAATTGACTGTTCTAACATTTTGATTGCCCTTAGGGACACTGGATGAAGGAACGACTCAGAATAGTAATTGACTGCTCTAACATTTTGATTGCCCTTAGGGACACTGGATGAAGGAACGACTCAGAATAGTAATTGACTGCTCTAACATTTTGATTGCCCTTAGGGACACTGGATGAAGGAACGACTCAGAATAGTAATTGACTGCTCTAACATTTTGATTGCCCTTAGGGACACTGGATGAAGGAACGACTCAGAATAGTAATTGACTGTTCTAACATTTTGATTGCCCTTAGGGACACTGGATGAAGGAACGACTCAGAATAGTAATTGACTGTTCTAACATTTTGATTGCCCTTAGGGACACTGGATGAAGGAACGACTCAGAATAGTAATTGACTGCTCTAACATTTTGATTGCCCTTAGGGACACTGGATGAAGGAACGACTCAGAATAGTAATTGACTGCTCTAACATTTTGATTGCCCTTAGGGACACTGGATGAAGGAACGACTCAGAATAGTAATTGACTGTTCTAACATTTTGATTGCCCTTAGGGACACTGGATGAAGGAACGACTCAGAATAGTAATTGACTGTTCTAACATTTTGATTGCCCTTAGGGACACTGGATGAAGGAACGACTCAGAATAGTAATTGACTGTTCTAACATTTTGATTGCCCTTAGGGACACTGGATGAAGGAACGACTCAGAATAGTAATTGACTGTTCTAACATTTTGATTGCCCTTAGGGACACTGGATGAAGGAACGACTCAGAATAGTAATTGACTGCTCTAACATTTTGATTGCCCTTAGGGACACTGGATGAAGGAACGACTCAGAATAGTAATTGACTGCTCTAACATTTTGATTGCCCTTAGGGACACTGGATGAAGGAACGACTCAGAATAGTAATTGACTGTTCTAACATTTTGATTGCCCTTAGGGACACTGGATGAAGGAACGACTCAGAATAGTAATTGACTGTTCTAACATTTTGATTGCCCTTAGGGACACTGGATGAAGGAACGACTCAGAATAGTAATTGACTGTTCTAACATTTTGATTGCCCTTAGGGACACTGGATGAAGGAACGACTCAGAATAGTAATTGACTGCTCTAACATTTTGATTGCCCTTAGGGACACTGGATGAAGGAACGACTCAGAATAGTAATTGACTGCTCTAACATTTTGATTGCCCTTAGGGACACTGGATGAAGGAACGACTCAGAATAGTAATTGACTGCTCTAACATTTTGATTGCCCTTAGGGACACTGGATGAAGGAACGACTCAGAATAGTAATTGACTGTTCTAACATTTTGATTGCCCTTAGGGACACTGGATGAAGGAACGACTCAGAATAGTAATTGACTGTTCTAACATTTTGATTGCCCTTAGGGACACTGGATGAAGGAACGACTCAGAATAGTAATTGACTGTTCTAACATTTGATTGCCCTTAGGGACACTGGATGAAGGAACGACTCAGAATAGTAATTGACTGCTCTAACATTTTGATTGCCCTTAGGGACACTGGATGAAGGAACGACTCAGAATAGTAATTGACTGTTCTAACATTTTGATTGCCCTTAGGGACACTGGATGAAGGAACGACTCAGAATAGTAATTGACTGCTCTAACATTTTGATTGCCCTTAGGGACACTGGATGAAGGAACGACTCAGAATAGTAATTGACTGTTCTAACATTTTGATTGCCCTTAGGGACACTGGATGAAGGAACGACTCAGAATAGTAATTGACTGTTCTAACATTTTGATTGCCCTTAGGGACACTGGATGAAGGAACGACTCAGAATAGTAATTGACTGCTCTAACATTTGATTGCCCTTAGGGACACTGGATGAAGGAACGACTCAGAATAGTAATTGACTGTTCTAACATTTTGATTGCCCTTAGGGACACTGGATGAAGGAACGACTCAGAATAGTAATTGACTGTTCTAACATTTTGATTGCCCTTAGGGACACTGGATGAAGGAACGACTCAGAATAGTAATTGACTGTTCTAACATTTTGATTGCCCTTAGGGACACTGGATGAAGGAACGACTCAGAATAGTAATTGACTGTTCTAACATTTTGATTGCCCTTAGGGACACTGGATGAAGGAACGACTCAGAATAGTAATTGACTGCTCTAACATTTGATTGCCCTTAGGGACACTGGATGAAGGAACGACTCAGAATAGTAATTGACTGCTCTAACATTTTGATTGCCCTTAGGGACACTGGATGAAGGAACGACTCAGAATAGTAATTGACTGCTCTAACATTTTGATTGCCCTTAGGGACACTGGATGAAGGAACGACTCAGAATAGTAATTGACTGTTCTAACATTTTGATTGCCCTTAGGGACACTGGATGAAGGAACGACTCAGAATAGTAATTGACTGCTCTAACATTTGATTGCCCTTAGGGACACTGGATGAAGGAACGACTCAGAATAGTAATTGACTGTTCTAACATTTGATTGCCCTTAGGGACACTGGATGAAGGAACGACTCAGAATAGTAATTGACTGCTCTAACATTTTGATTGCCCTTAGGGACACTGGATGAAGGAACGACTCAGAATAGTAATTGACTGCTCTAACATTTTGATTGCCCTTAGGGACACTGGATGAAGGAACGACTCAGAATAGTAATTGACTGCTCTAACATTTTGATTGCCCTTAGGGACACTGGATGAAGGAACGACTCAGAATAGTAATTGACTGTTCTAACATTTGATTGCCCTTAGGGACACTGGATGAAGGAACGACTCAGAATAGTAATTGACTGCTCTAACATTTTGATTGCCCTTAGGGACACTGGATGAAGGAACGACTCAGAATAGTAATTGACTGCTCTAACATTTGATTGCCCTTAGGGACACTGGATGAAGGAACGACTCAGAATAGTAATTGACTGTTCTAACATTTTGATTGCCCTTAGGGACACTGGATGAAGGAACGACTCAGAATAGTAATTGACTGTTCTAACATTTGATTGCCCTTAGGGACACTGGATGAAGGAACGACTCAGAATAGTAATTGACTGCTCTAACATTTTGATTGCCCTTAGGGACACTGGATGAAGGAACGACTCAGAATAGTAATTGACTGTTCTAACATTTTGATTGCCCTTAGGGACACTGGATGAAGGAACGACTCAGAATAGTAATTGACTGTTCTAACATTTTGATTGCCCTTAGGGACACTGGATGAAGGAACGACTCAGAATAGTAATTGACTGTTCTAACATTTTGATTGCCCTTAGGGACACTGGATGAAGGAACGACTCAGAATAGTAATTGACTGCTCTAACATTTTGATTGCCCTTAGGGACACTGGATGAAGGAACGACTCAGAATAGTAATTGACTGCTCTAACATTTTGATTGCCCTTAGGGACACTGGATGAAGGAACGACTCAGAATAGTAATTGACTGTTCTAACATTTTGATTGCCCTTAGGGACACTGGATGAAGGAACGACTCAGAATAGTAATTGACTGTTCTAACATTTTGATTGCCCTTAGGGACACTGGATGAAGGAACGACTCAGAATAGTAATTGACTGTTCTAACATTTTGATTGCCCTTAGGGACACTGGATGAAGGAACGACTCAGAATAGTAATTGACTGTTCTAACATTTTGATTGCCCTTAGGGACACTGGATGAAGGAACGACTCAGAATAGTAATTGACTGCTCTAACATTTTGATTGCCCTTAGGGACACTGGATGAAGGAACGACTCAGAATAGTAATTGACTGTTCTAACATTTTGATTGCCCTTAGGGACACTGGATGAAGGAACGACTCAGAATAGTAATTGACTGTTCTAACATTTTGATTGCCCTTAGGGACACTGGATGAAGGAACGACTCAGAATAGTAATTGACTGTTCTAACATTTTGATTGCCCTTAGGGACACTGGATGAAGGAACGACTCAGAATAGTAATTGACTGCTCTAACATTTTGATTGCCCTTAGGGACACTGGATGAAGGAACGACTCAGAATAGTAATTGACTGCTCTAACATTTTGATTGCCCTTAGGGACACTGGATGAAGGAACGACTCAGAATAGTAATTGACTGCTCTAACATTTTGATTGCCCTTAGGGACACTGGATGAAGGAACGACTCAGAATAGTAATTGACTGCTCTAACATTTTGATTGCCCTTAGGGACACTGGATGAAGGAACGACTCAGAATAGTAATTGACTGTTCTAACATTTGATTGCCCTTAGGGACACTGGATGAAGGAACGACTCAGAATAGTAATTGACTGTTCTAACATTTTGATTGCCCTTAGGGACACTGGATGAAGGAACGACTCAGAATAGTAATTGACTGTTCTAACATTTGATTGCCCTTAGGGACACTGGATGAAGGAACGACTCAGAATAGTAATTGACTGTTCTAACATTTTGATTGCCCTTAGGGACACTGGATGAAGGAACGACTCAGAATAGTAATTGACTGTTCTAACATTTTGATTGCCCTTAGGGACACTGGATGAAGGAACGACTCAGAATAGTAATTGACTGCTCTAACATTTTGATTGCCCTTAGGGACACTGGATGAAGGAACGACTCAGAATAGTAATTGACTGTTCTAACATTTTGATTGCCCTTAGGGACACTGGATGAAGGAACGACTCAGAATAGTAATTGACTGCTCTAACATTTTGATTGCCCTTAGGGACACTGGATGAAGGAACGACTCAGAATAGTAATTGACTGCTCTAACATTTTGATTGCCCTTAGGGACACTGGATGAAGGAACGACTCAGAATAGTAATTGACTGTTCTAACATTTTGATTGCCCTTAGGGACACTGGATGAAGGAACGACTCAGAATAGTAATTGACTGTTCTAACATTTTGATTGCCCTTAGGGACACTGGATGAAGGAACGACTCAGAATAGTAATTGACTGTTCTAACATTTGATTGCCCTTAGGGACACTGGATGAAGGAACGACTCAGAATAGTAATTGACTGTTCTAACATTTTGATTGCCCTTAGGGACACTGGATGAAGGAACGACTCAGAATAGTAATTGACTGCTCTAACATTTTGATTGCCCTTAGGGACACTGGATGAAGGAACGACTCAGAATAGTAATTGACTGCTCTAACATTTTGATTGCCCTTAGGGACACTGGATGAAGGAACGACTCAGAATAGTAATTGACTGCTCTAACATTTTGATTGCCCTTAGGGACACTGGATGAAGGAACGACTCAGAATAGTAATTGACTGTTCTAACATTTTGATTGCCCTTAGGGACACTGGATGAAGGAACGACTCAGAATAGTAATTGACTGCTCTAACATTTGATTGCCCTTAGGGACACTGGATGAAGGAACGACTCAGAATAGTAATTGACTGTTCTAACATTTTGATTGCCCTTAGGGACACTGGATGAAGGAACGACTCAGAATAGTAATTGACTGTTCTAACATTTTGATTGCCCTTAGGGACACTGGATGAAGGAACGACTCAGAATAGTAATTGACTGCTCTAACATTTTGATTGCCCTTAGGGACACTGGATGAAGGAACGACTCAGAATAGTAATTGACTGCTCTAACATTTTGATTGCCCTTAGGGACACTGGATGAAGGAACGACTCAGAATAGTAATTGACTGTTCTAACATTTTGATTGCCCTTAGGGACACTGGATGAAGGAACGACTCAGAATAGTAATTGACTGCTCTAACATTTTGATTGCCCTTAGGGACACTGGATGAAGGAACGACTCAGAATAGTAATTGACTGCTCTAACATTTTGATTGCCCTTAGGGACACTGGATGAAGGAACGACTCAGAATAGTAATTGACTGTTCTAACATTTTGATTGCCCTTAGGGACACTGGATGAAGGAACGACTCAGAATAGTAATTGACTGTTCTAACATTTTGATTGCCCTTAGGGACACTGGATGAAGGAACGACTCAGAATAGTAATTGACTGTTCTAACATTTTGATTGCCCTTAGGGACACTGGATGAAGGAACGACTCAGAATAGTAATTGACTGTTCTAACATTTTGATTGCCCTTAGGGACACTGGATGAAGGAACGACTCAGAATAGTAATTGACTGCTCTAACATTTTGATTGCCCTTAGGGACACTGGATGAAGGAACGACTCAGAATAGTAATTGACTGTTCTAACATTTTGATTGCCCTTAGGGACACTGGATGAAGGAACGACTCAGAATAGTAATTGACTGCTCTAACATTTTGATTGCCCTTAGGGACACTGGATGAAGGAACGACTCAGAATAGTAATTGACTGTTCTAACATTTTGATTGCCCTTAGGGACACTGGATGAAGGAACGACTCAGAATAGTAATTGACTGCTCTAACATTCTGATTGCCCTTAGGGACACTGGATGAAGGAACGACTCAGAATAGTAATTGACTGTTCTAACATTTTGATTGCCCTTAGGGACACTGGATGAAGGAACGACTCAGAATAGTAATTGACTGTTCTAACATTTTGATTGCCCTTAGGGACACTGGATGAAGGAACGACTCAGAATAGTAATTGACTGCTCTAACATTTTGATTGCCCTTAGGGACACTGGATGAAGGAACGACTCAGAATAGTAATTGACTGCTCTAACATTTTGATTGCCCTTAGGGACACTGGATGAAGGAACGACTCAGAATAGTAATTGACTGCTCTAACATTTTGATTGCCCTTAGGGACACTGGATGAAGGAACGACTCAGAATAGTAATTGACTGCTCTAACATTTGATTGCCCTTAGGGACACTGGATGAAGGAACGACTCAGAATAGTAATTGACTGCTCTAACATTTTGATTGCCCTTAGGGACACTGGATGAAGGAACGACTCAGAATAGTAATTGACTGTTCTAACATTTGATTGCCCTTAGGGACACTGGATGAAGGAACGACTCAGAATAGTAATTGACTGTTCTAACATTTTGATTGCCCTTAGGGACACTGGATGAAGGAACGACTCAGAATAGTAATTGACTGTTCTAACATTTTGATTGCCCTTAGGGACACTGGATGAAGGAACGACTCAGAATAGTAATTGACTGTTCTAACATTTTGATTGCCCTTAGGGACACTGGATGAAGGAACGACTCAGAATAGTAATTGACTGTTCTAACATTTTGATTGCCCTTAGGGACACTGGATGAAGGAACGACTCAGAATAGTAATTGACTGCTCTAACATTTTGATTGCCCTTAGGGACACTGGATGAAGGAACGACTCAGAATAGTAATTGACTGTTCTAACATTTTGATTGCCCTTAGGGACACTGGATGAAGGAACGACTCAGAATAGTAATTGACTGTTCTAACATTTGATTGCCCTTAGGGACACTGGATGAAGGAACGACTCAGAATAGTAATTGACTGTTCTAACATTTGATTGCCCTTAGGGACACTGGATGAAGGAACGACTCAGAATAGTAATTGACTGTTCTAACATTCTGATTGCCCTTAGGGACACTGGATGAAGGAACGACTCAGAATAGTAATTGACTGTTCTAACATTCTGATTGCCCTTAGGGACACTGGATGAAGGAACGACTCAGAATAGTAATTGACTGCTCTAACATTTTGATTGCCCTTAGGGACACTGGATGAAGGAACGACTCAGAATAGTAATTGACTGCTCTAACATTTTGATTGCCCTTAGGGACACTGGATGAAGGAACGACTCAGAATAGTAATTGACTGCTCTAACATTTGATTGCCCTTAGGGACACTGGATGAAGGAACGACTCAGAATAGTAATTGACTGTTCTAACATTTGATTGCCCTTAGGGACACTGGATGAAGGAACGACTCAGAATAGTAATTGACTGCTCTAACATTCTGATTGCCCTTAGGGACACTGGATGAAGGAACGACTCAGAATAGTAATTGACTGTTCTAACATTTGATTGCCCTTAGGGACACTAGATGAAGGAACGACTCAGAATAGTAATTGACTGTTCTAACATTTTGATTGCCCTTAGGGACACTAGATGAAGGAACGACTCAGAATAGTAATTGACTGCTCTAACATTTTGATTGCCCTTAGGGACACTGGATGAAGGAACGACTCAGAATAGTAATTGACTGTTCTAACATTCTGATTGCCCTTAGGGACACTGGATGAAGGAACGACTCAGAATAGTAATTGACTGCTCTAACATTTTGATTGCCCTTAGGGACACTGGATGAAGGAACGACTCAGAATAGTAATTGACTGCTCTAACATTTTGATTGCCCTTAGGGACACTGGATGAAGGAACGACTCAGAATAGTAATTGACTGTTCTAACATTTTGATTGCCCTTAGGGACACTGGATGAAGGAACGACTCAGAATAGTAATTGACTGCTCTAACATTTTGATTGCCCTTAGGGACACTAGATGAAGGAACGACTCAGAATAGTAATTGACTGCTCTAACATTTTGATTGCCCTTAGGGACACTGGATGAAGGAACGACTCAGAATAGTAATTGACTGTTCTAACATTTTGATTGCCCTTAGGGACACTGGATGAAGGAACGACTCAGAATAGTAATTGACTGTTCTAACATTTGATTGCCCTTAGGGACACTGGATGAAGGAACGACTCAGAATAGTAATTGACTGTTCTAACATTTTGATTGCCCTTAGGGACACTGGATGAAGGAACGACTCAGAATAGTAATTGACTGTTCTAACATTTTGATTGCCCTTAGGGACACTGGATGAAGGAACGACTCAGAATAGTAATTGACTGCTCTAACATTCTGATTGCCCTTAGGGACACTGGATGAAGGAACGACTCAGAATAGTAATTGACTGCTCTAACATTTTGATTGCCCTTAGGGACACTGGATGAAGGAACGACTCAGAATAGTAATTGACTGTTCTAACATTTGATTGCCCTTAGGGACACTGGATGAAGGAACGACTCAGAATAGTAATTGACTGTTCTAACATTTTGATTGCCCTTAGGGACACTGGATGAAGGAACGACTCAGAATAGTAATTGACTGCTCTAACATTTTGATTGCCCTTAGGGACACTAGATGAAGGAACGACTCAGAATAGTAATTGACTGCTCTAACATTTTGATTGCCCTTAGGGACACTGGATGAAGGAACGACTCAGAATAGTAATTGACTGCTCTAACATTTTGATTGCCCTTAGGGACACTAGATGAAGGAACGACTCAGAATAGTAATTGACTGCTCTAACATTTGATTGCCCTTAGGGACACTGGATGAAGGAACGACTCAGAATAGTAATTGACTGTTCTAACATTTTGATTGCCCTTAGGGACACTAGATGAAGGAACGACTCAGAATAGTAATTGACTGTTCTAACATTTTGATTGCCCTTAGGGACACTGGATGAAGGAACGACTCAGAATAGTAATTGACTGTTCTAACATTTTGATTGCCCTTAGGGACACTAGATGAAGGAACGACTCAGAATAGTAATTGACTGTTCTAACATTTGATTGCCCTTAGGGACACTGGATGAAGGAACGACTCAGAATAGTAATTGACTGTTCTAACATTTTGATTGCCCTTAGGGACACTGGATGAAGGAACGACTCAGAATAGTAATTGACTGCTCTAACATTTGATTGCCCTTAGGGACACTGGATGAAGGAACGACTCAGAATAGTAATTGACTGTTCTAACATTTTGATTGCCCTTAGGGACACTGGATGAAGGAACGACTCAGAATAGTAATTGACTGCTCTAACATTCTGGTTGCCCTTAGGGACACTGGATGAAGGAACGACTCAGAATAGTAATTGACTGCTCTAACATTTTGATTGCCCTTAGGGACACTGGATGAAGGAACGACTCAGAATAGTAATTGACTGTTCTAACATTTTGATTGCCCTTAGGGACACTGGATGAAGGAACGACTCAGAATAGTAATTGACTGTTCTAACATTTTGATTGCCCTTAGGGACACTGGATGAAGGAACGACTCAGAATAGTAATTGACTGTTCTAACATTCTGATTGCCCTTAGGGACACTGGATGAAGGAACGACTCAGAATAGTAATTGACTGTTCTAACATTTGATTGCCCTTAGGGACACTGGATGAAGGAACGACTCAGAATAGTAATTGACTGCTCTAACATTCTGATTGCCCTTAGGGACACTGGATGAAGGAACGACTCAGAATAGTAATTGACTGCTCTAACATTTGATTGCCCTTAGGGACACTGGATGAAGGAACGACTCAGAATAGTAATTGACTGCTCTAACATTTTGATTGCCCTTAGGGACACTGGATGAAGGAACGACTCAGAATAGTAATTGACTGTTCTAACATTTTGATTGCCCTTAGGGACACTGGATGAAGGAACGACTCAGAATAGTAATTGACTGCTCTAACATTTTGATTGCCCTTAGGGACACTGGATGAAGGAACGACTCAGAATAGTAATTGACTGCTCTAACATTTTGATTGCCCTTAGGGACACTGGATGAAGGAACGACTCAGAATAGTAATTGACTGTTCTAACATTTTGATTGCCCTTAGGGACACTAGATGAAGGAACGACTCAGAATAGTAATTGACTGCTCTAACATTTGATTGCCCTTAGGGACACTGGATGAAGGAACGACTCAGAATAGTAATTGACTGCTCTAACATTTTGATTGCCCTTAGGGACACTGGATGAAGGAACGACTCAGAATAGTAATTGACTGTTCTAACATTCTGATTGCCCTTAGGGACACTAGATGAAGGAACGACTCAGAATAGTAATTGACTGCTCTAACATTTGATTGCCCTTAGGGACACTGGATGAAGGAACGACTCAGAATAGTAATTGACTGCTCTAACATTTTGATTGCCCTTAGGGACACTGGATGAAGGAACGACTCAGAATAGTAATTGACTGTTCTAACATTTGATTGCCCTTAGGGACACTAGATGAAGGAACGACTCAGAATAGTAATTGACTGTTCTAACATTTTGATTGCCCTTAGGGACACTGGATGAAGGAACGACTCAGAATAGTAATTGACTGCTCTAACATTTTGATTGCCCTTAGGGACACTGGATGAAGGAACGACTCAGAATAGTAATTGACTGCTCTAACATTTGATTGCCCTTAGGGACACTAGATGAAGGAACGACTCAGAATAGTAATTGACTGTTCTAACATTTGATTGCCCTTAGGGACACTGGATGAAGGAACGACTCAGAATAGTAATTGACTGTTCTAACATTTTGATTGCCCTTAGGGACACTGGATGAAGGAACGACTCAGAATAGTAATTGACTGTTCTAACATTTTGATTGCCCTTAGGGACACTGGATGAAGGAACGACTCAGAATAGTAATTGACTTCTAACATTTTGATTGCCCTTAGGGACACTGGATGAAGGAACGACTCAGAATAGTAATTGACTGTTCTAACATTTTGATTGCCCTTAGGGACACTGGATGAAGGAACGACTCAGAATAGTAATTGACTGTTCTAACATTTTGATTGCCCTTAGGGACACTGGATGAAGGAACGACTCAGAATAGTAATTGACTGCTCTAACATTTTGATTGCCCTTAGGGACACTGGATGAAGGAACGACTCAGAATAGTAATTGACTGCTCTAACATTTGGTTGCCCTTAGGGACACTGGATGAAGGAACGACTCAGAATAGTAATTGACTGCTCTAACATTCTGATTGCCCTTAGGGACACTGGATGAAGGAACGACTCAGAATAGTAATTGACTGCTCTAACATTTTGATTGCCCTTAGGGACACTGGATGAAGGAACGACTCAGAATAGTAATTGACTGTTCTAACATTTTGATTGCCCTTAGGGACACTGGATGAAGGAACGACTCAGAATAGTAATTGACTGTTCTAACATTTGATTGCCCTTAGGGACACTGGATGAAGGAACGACTCAGAATAGTAATTGACTGTTCTAACATTTTGATTGCCCTTAGGGACACTGGATGAAGGAACGACTCAGAATAGTAATTGACTGTTCTAACATTTTGATTGCCCTTAGGGACACTGGATGAAGGAACGACTCAGAATAGTAATTGACTGTTCTAACATTTTGATTGCCCTTAGGGACACTGGATGAAGGAACGACTCAGAATAGTAATTGACTGTTCTAACATTTTGATTGCCCTTAGGGACACTGGATGAAGGAACGACTCAGAATAGTAATTGACTGTTCTAACATTCTGATTGCCCTTAGGGACACTGGATGAAGGAACGACTCAGAATAGTAATTGACTGTTCTAACATTTTGATTGCCCTTAGGGACACTGGATGAAGGAACGACTCAGAATAGTAATTGACTGCTCTAACATTTGATTGCCCTTAGGGACACTGGATGAAGGAACGACTCAGAATAGTAATTGACTGCTCTAACATTTTGATTGCCCTTAGGGACACTGGATGAAGGAACGACTCAGAATAGTAATTGACTGCTCTAACATTTGATTGCCCTTAGGGACACTGGATGAAGGAACGACTCAGAATAGTAATTGACTGTTCTAACATTTTGATTGCCCTTAGGGACACTGGATGAAGGAACGACTCAGAATAGTAATTGACTGCTCTAACATTCTGATTGCCCTTAGGGACACTGGATGAAGGAACGACTCAGAATAGTAATTGACTGTTCTAACATTTTGATTGCCCTTAGGGACACTAGATGAAGGAACGACTCAGAATAGTAATTGACTGTTCTAACATTTTGATTGCCCTTAGGGACACTGGATGAAGGAACGACTCAGAATAGTAATTGACTGTTCTAACATTTTGATTGCCCTTAGGGACACTGGATGAAGGAACGACTCAGAATAGTAATTGACTGTTCTAACATTCTGATTGCCCTTAGGGACACTGGATGAAGGAACGACTCAGAATAGTAATTGACTGCTCTAACATTTTGATTGCCCTTAGGGACACTGGATGAAGGAACGACTCAGAATAGTAATTGACTGTTCTAACATTTTGATTGCCCTTAGGGACACTGGATGAAGGAACGACTCAGAATAGTAATTGACTGTTCTAACATTTTGATTGCCCTTAGGGACACTGGATGAAGGAACGACTCAGAATAGTAATTGACTGCTCTAACATTTTGATTGCCCTTAGGGACACTGGATGAAGGAACGACTCAGAATAGTAATTGACTGTTCTAACATTTGATTGCCCTTAGGGACACTAGATGAAGGAACGACTCAGAATAGTAATTGACTGTTCTAACATTTTGATTGCCCTTAGGGACACTGGATGAAGGAACGACTCAGAATAGTAATTGACTGTTCTAACATTTTGATTGCCCTTAGGGACACTGGATGAAGGAACGACTCAGAATAGTAATTGACTGTTCTAACATTTTGATTGCCCTTAGGGACACTGGATGAAGGAACGACTCAGAATAGTAATTGACTGCTCTAACATTTGATTGCCCTTAGGGACACTGGATGAAGGAACGACTCAGAATAGTAATTGACTGCTCTAACATTTGATTGCCCTTAGGGACACTGGATGAAGGAACGACTCAGAATAGTAATTGACTGTTCTAACATTTTGATTGCCCTTAGGGACACTGGATGAAGGAACGACTCAGAATAGTAATTGACTGTTCTAACATTTTGATTGCCCTTAGGGACACTGGATGAAGGAACGACTCAGAATAGTAATTGACTGTTCTAACATTTTGATTGCCCTTAGGGACACTGGATGAAGGAACGACTCAGAATAGTAATTGACTGTTCTAACATTTTGATTGCCCTTAGGGACACTGGATGAAGGAACGACTCAGAATAGTAATTGACTGTTCTAACATTTTGATTGCCCTTAGGGACACTGGATGAAGGAACGACTCAGAATAGTAATTGACTGCTCTAACATTTTGATTGCCCTTAGGGACACTGGATGAAGGAACGACTCAGAATAGTAATTGACTGCTCTAACATTCTGGTTGCCCTTAGGGACACTGGATGAAGGAACGACTCAGAATAGTAATTGACTGCTCTAACATTTTGATTGCCCTTAGGGACACTGGATGAAGGAACGACTCAGAATAGTAATTGACTGTTCTAACATTCTGGTTGCCCTTAGGGACACTGGATGAAGGAACGACTCAGAATAGTAATTGACTGTTCTAACATTCTGATTGCCCTTAGGGACACTGGATGAAGGAACGACTCAGAATAGTAATTGACTGTTCTAACATTCTGATTGCCCTTAGGGACACTGGATGAAGGAACGACTCAGAATAGTAATTGACTGTTCTAACATTCTGATTGCCCTTAGGGACACTAGATGAAGGAACGACTCAGAATAGTAATTGACTGCTCTAACATTCTGGTTGCCCTTAGGGACACTGGATGAAGGAACGACTCAGAATAGTAATTGACTGCTCTAACATTTGATTGCCCTTAGGGACACTGGATGAAGGAACGACTCAGAATAGTAATTGACTGCTCTAACATTTTGATTGCCCTTAGGGACACTGGATGAAGGAACGACTCAGAATAGTAATTGACTGTTCTAACATTTTGATTGCCCTTAGGGACACTGGATGAAGGAACGACTCAGAATAGTAATTGACTGCTCTAACATTCTGATTGCCCTTAGGGACACTGGATGAAGGAACGACTCAGAATAGTAATTGACTGTTCTAACATTTTGATTGCCCTTAGGGACACTAGATGAAGGAACGACTCAGAATAGTAATTGACTGTTCTAACATTTGATTGCCCTTAGGGACACTGGATGAAGGAACGACTCAGAATAGTAATTGACTGCTCTAACATTTTGATTGCCCTTAGGGACACTGGATGAAGGAACGACTCAGAATAGTAATTGACTGTTCTAACATTCTGATTGCCCTTAGGGACACTGGATGAAGGAACGACTCAGAATAGTAATTGACTGCTCTAACATTTTGATTGCCCTTAGGGACACTGGATGAAGGAACGACTCAGAATAGTAATTGACTGCTCTAACATTTTGATTGCCCTTAGGGACACTGGATGAAGGAACGACTCAGAATAGTAATTGACTGTTCTAACATTCTGATTGCCCTTAGGGACACTAGATGAAGGAACGACTCAGAATAGTAATTGACTGCTCTAACATTTGATTGCCCTTAGGGACACTGGATGAAGGAACGACTCAGAATAGTAATTGACTGCTCTAACATTTTGATTGCCCTTAGGGACACTGGATGAAGGAACGACTCAGAATAGTAATTGACTGTTCTAACATTCTGATTGCCCTTAGGGACACTGGATGAAGGAACGACTCAGAATAGTAATTGACTGCTCTAACATTTTGATTGCCCTTAGGGACACTAGATGAAGGAACGACTCAGAATAGTAATTGACTGCTCTAACATTTTGATTGCCCTTAGGGACACTGGATGAAGGAACGACTCAGAATAGTAATTGACTGTTCTAACATTTTGATTGCCCTTAGGGACACTGGATGAAGGAACGACTCAGAATAGTAATTGACTGTTCTAACATTTTGATTGCCCTTAGGGACACTGGATGAAGGAACGACTCAGAATAGTAATTGACTGCTCTAACATTTTGATTGCCCTTAGGGACACTGGATGAAGGAACGACTCAGAATAGTAATTGACTGCTCTAACATTTTGATTGCCCTTAGGGACACTGGATGAAGGAACGACTCAGAATAGTAATTGACTGTTCTAACATTTGATTGCCCTTAGGGACACTGGATGAAGGAACGACTCAGAATAGTAATTGACTGTTCTAACATTTTGATTGCCCTTAGGGACACTGGATGAAGGAACGACTCAGAATAGTAATTGACTGTTCTAACATTTTGATTGCCCTTAGGGACACTGGATGAAGGAACGACTCAGAATAGTAATTGACTGTTCTAACATTTGATTGCCCTTAGGGACACTGGATGAAGGAACGACTCAGAATAGTAATTGACTGTTCTAACATTTTGATTGCCCTTAGGGACACTGGATGAAGGAACGACTCAGAATAGTAATTGACTGTTCTAACATTTTGATTGCCCTTAGGGACACTGGATGAAGGAACGACTCAGAATAGTAATTGACTGCTCTAACATTTTGATTGCCCTTAGGGACACTGGATGAAGGAACGACTCAGAATAGTAATTGACTGTTCTAACATTTTGATTGCCCTTAGGGACACTGGATGAAGGAACGACTCAGAATAGTAATTGACTGCTCTAACATTTTGATTGCCCTTAGGGACACTGGATGAAGGAACGACTCAGAATAGTAATTGACTGCTCTAACATTTGATTGCCCTTAGGGACACTGGATGAAGGAACGACTCAGAATAGTAATTGACTGTTCTAACATTTGGTTGCCCTTAGGGACACTGGATGAAGGAACGACTCAGAATAGTAATTGACTGCTCTAACATTCTGATTGCCCTTAGGGACACTGGATGAAGGAACGACTCAGAATAGTAATTGACTGTTCTAACATTTTGATTGCCCTTAGGGACACTGGATGAAGGAACGACTCAGAATAGTAATTGACTGTTTAACATTTTGGTTGCCCTTAGGGACACTTAGATGAAGGAACGACTAAGAATAGTAATTGACTTCTCTAACATTTGATTGCCCTTAGACACTGGATGAAGGAACGACTCAGAATAGTAATTGAGATGCTCTAACATTTTGATTGCCCAGGGACACTGGATGAAGGAACCCTCAGAATAGTAATGACTGCTCTAACATTTTGATTGCCATTAACACTGGATGAAGGAAACTCAGAATAGTAATTGACTGTTCTAACATTTGATTGCCCTTAGGGACACTCATGAAGGAACGACTCAGAATAGTAATTGACTGCTCTAACATTCTGGTTGCCCTTAAACTGGATGAAGGAACACTCAGAATAGTAATTGACTGTTCTAACATTCTTATTGCCCTTAGTAACTAGCCAGCTGAAGTGTTTCTTACTTCTCAAATCACTTATCACTCTCCCTAACATTTCCTCCCTTAGTGGAACAATGCTTTGAAGCAAAAACTAAGAATCTGTAATTCAGACTTCCATCTAACATTTTAAATACAAACTACTTTGTGCTAGATATTCAATTAAATTTTAAATAAACTCAGAATGTAATCTGTACTGTTTCAATATACATTTTGTTTCTGAATTAAAGAGCTTTTAACCAGGTACCACCATTTTGTTCCCCTGGTAGGCTGAAGCAGTAAGTTAGGCTTAACAAAACATTGTTAAAGGTCGCCATAATGCAGATCTAAGTCATCAGACTTGGGCCACCCTGCATTGGTGGCCTCTTCGTGAAAAAATAGTTGAACTTTGTTGCTGCCATACAAAATGTCTTAAAACATGTAAACTGCTTTTTGCTTTGTGTATCTGCCATGAGCTGACATGGTTTGCTTTGAGGGTATTTACAATGGGAATTACAGCTTGATAAGAAAGATTTTGAAGGCTCTCCATGATTGATTTTGTTTGGAGGATGAGACAGTGGTGATGAAGCTACATTTGTGAGACTGAGAGGTAGGCGACATGGCAGTTATCTGCCATTGCCTTATTGCTGTATTTAATCATTTTTCATTTCCTTTATTCTACATCCTTTCTAGCCTGTTTCATCTATGTCTTAACTGACAATATCCGTCAAATAGTCTTTATTTCACTTTATTTTTCCTTCATTATCTCTTGTTTTTATATTTAATATTTCCTGTTCTCTCACTCTCTGGTCCCAAATTTGTATCTTTCATATGATCTTTTGCAGTCTCCCATTTTTGTATCATCTCTCTGATTACTCTCTCATCTAATTGATACGTTTTATGTCCAGATTTTTTTTTTCACATTTAATTGATTTTATTCTTTTCCTCCTTCATATTCTACTGTTTTCCCTGCCCAGCTTATTTTGCCATTGCATTTACCAAGGAGATAAGGAGAGATATGAAATATTTTTTAAAATATTAAATTCTATGTGGGTCACAAATATAGCAGCTGAATAGCTGTTTGTTATACCTAATGAAGGCTTTTGCCAAAACGTTGTAGCTTGTCTTGTCTTTCTGTTAGTTTAGCTGCTCAATACCATTGTATGTTTATTTATTACTTGAATCTGTCTATCACTCCATAGAATCCATTCACAGTTTTGATTTTATAATAAAATTTAATCTTATTAGTTTGTTGAATAAATTTTCAAATAATTACCAACGGATTCTCTATATTTCAGGCTTTTTTTAAAGAACCTTCAACATTTTCTGCCACTTAATCTGGTGGAATATTCACAAAAATGTATTATATGTTAGTTACTTGATGTTAACTTACCATTTCATGCTATCCATTTGGCTTCAAATATTCAATGTGATATACACAGCTTGAAAAGTTCTTCACTACAAACTCCTTAATCAGTTCAATTCTTCATCCCATTTTGTGTTTGCTTGATAATGACTCTTCTTCATCATCTCCTTTGAAGGGATGTAGAATTAGCGTCAGTGCATTGTGTTGTGTTTAACGGGAAAGCTGCAATATCTTTGTCTTTCAGCACTACGCACCTGATATATTATATTATATTTATTATTTAAATATCATCAGATTACCAGATTGCCTTTCCAGTTTGGTTCCTACTTGCTTGGTCAAACAGGTTAGTTTGTTCCCAGGCCCACCTTGAGGTAGAGTAGGTTTTTGAGTAATTGTGCTTTACCAAGTCTTAGTCAGTCATCCATGAGTTGCTGACTACTGTCAGCAGTTGCTGCATGACATTTAACTAATTATTATAAGTGTTAAATGATAGTTATATTCTTCTTCTTTCCTTCCTCATTTCCCTTTAAGCGTTGAGGGGAGATATAATTTGCTGCCTCTAGCTCTTCTCTTTGCCTCTGCTGCTGTTATGTTCCCTAGTGCTTCTCCATCCATCCATGTTTTTTCGTGGTCGACCATTAGGTCTGGTATTCTCACAACGTTTGCTGAAGGCTCATTATGTTGTGTTTTGATCTTTCTACCTTGTTATTGAGTTATTTGTGGGCATCATCATCGCACTCTGAACATGTCCATAGGTCCTCAGATCCCCTCCTCAGCAAGTCCCGCAGTGTCCAGTGACTGACGACTCCAGTTGGTTGATAAGTCTTCTTACACAGCCACTAAGTTTCTCATTTCTGGCTGTGTCCATCTTAACTCATTTCCATCATCCGAAGAAGTGACGTGGATCTGTTTTTCGAAGTCCTGTGTTCTTCCCACATCTCAGAGGGCATTGATGATGTCCACCCGATCCATTGGTTGCCCGTCCTCAACGACAGCGCAGCTAGAACCTGTACTCTTTCATTTCCCCTAACTCCCGCATGTCCAGGGACATAGACAAAGGTGACCTTATGTATTTTGGACTTCTGCAACGACTCTACCCATTGCATGCGTACAGAGCCCGCCTCCACTTTTTTTATCATGCTCATAGAATCACTCAGTATACATGCGTGGGTGTAGTCTTGTGACTCTAACCATTGAAATACCTTGGTTACTGCCATCATCTCCATTGTCATGCTACTCGTGGTCATGACGTATGCACCACTGTCTTCCTTGACTATTCTGCCTGACGAGCATGCTGTAAATGCCCATGCACTTCTTTGGTGTCGTCTTACAGATCCGTCTGTATAGATGACTGCATCTTTCTCATCGTTGTTATCGCAGATGAGACCCTTGACCTCAGCATTAACCACGACTGGGTTCTGTTCCCTACTTCTCCTGTTGAGTGTGACAATACACGAGAAAGTCCCCTTGAATGATGTAGGCACCGGTATCCACTCCTCACCAATGCTGATATTGGTAAGCCCACAGACCTGTTTGATAACATCTTCTGCTCGGCCCACCCATGATTTGCCTCTTTTTAGCCTTGCACCTTTCCCTGTGTTGAGCATGTGGTGCAATGGATGCTCTTTATCTGTACTAATCTTCAGGTGTGCTCATGCTCTCCAGATCTTGGTTCTGTCATCCATGGTTGGAAGGTCAAGAAGATACCTTATTGCTACACAGGGAGTATCCCTTGTACATCCCAAGATAATGCGCATGGCTTCATTTCGTATTTTCTCCAGCCTATCAATTTGAGTCGTACTGAAAGTAAGAATTGCCAGGGCATACTCGATTGGTGTGAGGACTAATCCCTGGAACAGAAGAGTAAGTAGTCTCTGCTCGATGTTGGCAGCTGCCATGACCTTCAAGGCGGCTAATCCTTTGCTGGATTTTGTTATCATATGGTTGACGTGGTCCCGAAAACACAGGCTGCGATCAAACTTAACTCCAAGGTATGTCATCAACTTGTCCCTGGTCACCTCAGCAGCTCCCATTCATACTACCGGTGTGGTCATATTAACGATATGATTGTAAAGGGAGAGCCATGAAACTGATGCTTTATTAGGATTAACTAAGGCACCTGAAACCCCACACCAGGAAAAAATGTGATCGAGTTCGTCTTGCATTGTGGAGGTGATTCCCTGTCTGTCTCTTCCCTGTCGATATACCAGAATATCATCAGCAAAAGTCATAGTTTTCCCTCCCATCCAGTTGTTGTTCCGTGATCGTTATTGTGAACATATTAAATAGAACTGGTGACAATGGTGAGCCTTGTGGCAGCCCTGGACAAATGGATGTTGGCTCGGAAGACCAACTTTCACATCTGAGTATCACCTTCCTCTGAAACAGTGCTGCAGCGATCCATCTAATGAGGAAGGGGTGCACCGCCAGTTCGAGGAGCATATGAATGAGATATTCAAATGGTAACCTGTCTGAGTTAAGTGCTCTGTGCACACCGTGAGCTGTGTGTGTCATCCGTTTTGATCATGCTCCGATATTCCAATTGCTTACGATGAATGCTGATATCGTATGACAGGAACAGTTGGCCGTGTTCACTCTCTGTGCGGTTTCACCTTATGTCTTTTGGCGTGTGCTGAGACTGCTATGGTGGGGACTACAGCTACCTTTCTTTGCTTGGGAGATGTGTTAGAAATTCGGATGATTCCACTGGCACGGGCGGTTGAGCAATTATGGATTTTAATTCGTTTGCAGTGATACCGAGGCCTACCATAACCAGATAACCAGATAACCAGATGCATCCTCCAGATCTATAGCAGCAGCATATGTCTCCTCCCGTCTGTAGAAGCCTTTGAAGACGTCATAGGCAAAGACTGCCGCATTGAGCCATGTCTCTTTGTTATATCCATAACCTCAGAGTGTGGGTGGGAATGCGCGTTTCTGTTCAAGGTGACAGGTGAGGACACGGGCAACTATTTTCTCCAGCAGCTTGCCCACAGTGTTCTGCATTGTGATGATTCTGTAGGCACTGATCTACCTTGGCCAAACCATTTTATCTGTTGTTTATTTATATATTCTATGATGGTGGCTATTCCTAGCTTTTTTCTCAGTTCTTCATTTCTGATCTTATCTCTTAGACTGTTTCCTGTCATTCATCTAACACATTTAATCTCAGTAGAGGTTATTTTTCTTATTGTTCTTGCATCTAGGGTCCAGGTCTGGCATTGGTAGCACAATGTTGGGATGAAGATATAGTTTTATGAATTATGATATCTACATAGGAACTTGGAACATTAGACCAGCATTCCAGGTTGGTAAGCTAGAAAATGTCAGCCAAGAAATAAATAGAATGAACATCATGAGAAGAGGAAAGTTTGAATACTTGGTTACAGCTGGCAAAATACAGGGAAAGAGAGATTGCGGACGACAATCCATGGATGTTACTCATCCATGTTAGTCTTGGTCTGCCTCTGCCTCTTTTATCTTGTATTTTCCCTTCCAAGATTACTTTTAAGAGGCTTCTGTGTCTTTTAACATGCTCCAAAAATCTAATTTGTCTTTGTTTAATTGTGTTTAGTAGTTATCTTTTCATTTTTAGTTGTTTTAATACCTCATCATTTGTTTTCTTTTCTTTCTATCCAATTTTTCCCATTCTTCTATAAATCCACATTTCAAAGGCTTCAATTTTCTGTTCTGTTTTCTTGTCTAATGTCCATGTTTCTGCACCATACAGGAATGTTGAGAAGATATAGCATTTTGATTTTCTTAGTTTTAGCCCTGGTGTTATTTGTTTTGATGTTAAATTAGTATATTTTTTATAGCGTTAAAATTGCTTTTTGCCATCCCTATTCTTTTGTTTATTTCAATTTTATATTTTCCATCACTGGCTAAGTACATGTGTCACTGTTTTGTTAGTTTGTTTTTATAAGGGTATGTTCAATATATCAGCAGATCTTCTTCTTTTCTCTTTTCACTGATACCTAAAAGGTGTCGTGGTTTATATCATTTGTCATTCTTGAGCTGCTCGAACTGTCTGAATTAGTGATTTTCCTTTGTTGTTACATGTCTCTGTCACTGCATCTATCCATTTTCTTCTGGGTTTTCCTCTTGGTCTTTTTCCATGCATTCTTGAGAAGAATGCCCTTGATGGTGATTGGTGAGGATTCATTCTGACCAGGTGGCCAAACCATTTAAGTTGTTGTTATTCTATATATTCTTGGCAGGGTTTTGTTCCTAACCATTTTTCTTATGGTTTCATTTGGTATTCTATCTCATGAAATTTATTAACTAAAACACATAAGTAAAGTTTCCTTCCACACTTCACTAGGCATGTAGAAAATATTGGTGTTAGTGACCATATTTTTCCATGACACATTTTTCAGTGTAGTTGTCGATATCATGCCAGGCCATCTTTACCACCTTAGTAAAATCTCTGGTACCCATTTTTAGAGGCTGTGTGACCTTTGTCTGAAAAAAAAATCTGCCACTTCTGGGAATAAATAAAACATATACTGTAACTAATCTGTAGCATAATGTCCAGAGATGGATACATAACATCAGAAATCATGACACACGTCACACTAGCATCTAATGCTTTCAACAAACTGACGAACATCTGGAGATCTAAAGTTGTCAATAAACAAACAAAACTTAGACTGTTCAACTCCTTTTTGATGTTAGTGCTAACATATGGGTGTAAAAGTTGGAAATTCACTAAGACTTTGGATAAGAAATTAAATGCCTTTGAAAGTAAACATCTTCGTAGGATCTTAAACATAAGCTGGAAAGATTACATTTCAAATGAACAAATAAGAGATGAATCAAAATTTCAAAATAAGAATATGTGTCAAGCTTTATAAGAATAAGATGTTGGAATCACACCTGCCAAATGCTGAGAAAGAATGAATAAAATTTCCCCTGCAGGTATCCATGTAGAAGCATCTTGTAAAAGAAAACTAGACAGACACAGAGAATCGCTACACAGAACAATTATTATGGAAGCTCAGCCATGGACAAAGAAACAATCAAGAACTAGGAGCAAATCATTATTCATGGAGATCTATGACTACTGCTCTGTGTGCTGTCTTCAGCTTGTGAAGAAAATGAACGAATTTGTGAACAAATAATGAAATAGTTTATATATACTTTCTTCTTATAGGTCTGTGCAATTGCAGTGAAACTTGGATTGGTATAGATTGCAGTGTACCTCGTTCTCAAGTGCCAACTCTTCAGACTATTGTTGGTGGGAGTGTGCGTGACAAGAGAATCAGATAATGTGACTTCATTGATTTGTCTGGCCTAAGCTTTGCAAATACAGAACTTCTGAGATGTCATATATTTACATCTTCACTGGTAAAAGATAGGATAGACTGAAAATAACATTCACTTTAAATACTATTGTAAATTTATATTGTTTCTTTGACTTCATGACATACCAATTATTGAATTTTTCATCATGTGATTTATCAGATTGTATGTATTCGTTTCCGGTTGTTTCCAAAATGGAGGAATTATTTTTCTTCGGCTTGGTATAGAACCATTGATCAGAGGTTTAACAAGCCACTATCGTAAAAACGATGTTGTTAATGAAATGTAGACCTGAGTAATAAAGAAAAGACGATGGTCATATGTTGGACATGTGATGAGAAAAGATAATAACCGAATAGCAAAGCAAGCCCTCATATGGGAAACAACAGGTAAGAGGAAAAGAGGAAGACCCAGAGAGACACTGAGAAGAACATTGATGAGACAGGCAAGAGCAGCAGGATTCGGCTCCCTCAATGAGATAGAGCTGCTTGCACAGAATAGAGACAAATGGTGAGATTTGATAAAATATCTTTAAAAGAATTGAAAACTGCTAGAACAAAAATTCATATAAGAGAAGGAGTATCTTGGTCTACGCCCTATGGGCCGGCTATGGCTTGAAAGGTCAATAGATAGATGTGGAAGTAGCGTAGTTGTTAGTGAATTGGCCCCCATTCCCTTGACATGCCCCACTCATGTGTGTGCGCACACACAACACACATACATGCACACACACATACACACCCAAAAAGTAAACACAAAAAAAAGGGAAGTTTCATGGTGTAAATACATTTTCAGTGCAAAAACTTAAAGAAAAAATGTATTGTTTTCAGAATCCTTGTGGTGATTTAATTGTATGTGGCCAGATCGATCATCAACATGATGTTTATTTGTAATAATTGCTACTTGTTGATGGCAACGTGTGTAAATGTTTACTTATGCTTGTTTTTCAGAATAAAACTGAGACATCTGTAAATGGTCAATACATAACAGAACAGTTAGTCAGGTGCCTCTTTGGTCAGACAGGCTCTTATCATGTGGCTGTCAGCAATAATGGTCGCAACATCAGCAATGTCTTGCCATTCATTTGCTTTGACTCACTTTGTGACAATTGTACAAATTCTTCCTGTGCCCCAAGGGTATAACACTTTCAATGTCTTATCTTATTTTGTACTATTATGATAGTAAATACAATAAAAAGTACATATTATGACATCATATGTAAGCATTCATAAAAGAACAGAACTGACTGTACATGAGCAAACATACAACTTTTAATTATAAGCTAAATTTAGTAATGTTGACAAATTCATCATCATCATCATCAAGTATTATCCTGCTGGCATAGGTGATCATGTCATGCTACAATTTTCTATCCCTGCAGTTATTTATTAGTTCTGTTGCTGATTTCTTACTAAACTGCTCTCTTAAAGTGTTTTGTATCTTTTCTCTTTGCTTTCCTCTATCTCTTCTGATTTTTCCTGTTTTAACATCATATTCCAGTTTTTCCCTTCTCACAACTTGGCCTTGATTGTTTGCTCCTGATATTTGAAATAAGCTTTCTTTTTCCTTTGATCTCTTTTTGAGCTTCATTTACTCATTTCAGCAGTCCATGGTATTCTCAATGTTTTTGTGTAAACTGTATTTCTGTGACCTCCAAAAATATTCTTGTCTCGGTTTCACATCCATTTATCAAGACTGGCTCCACATAACATTAAAGAACTATTTATTATTTTGCTTGACAAAAGGGGTAGCATAATATATTTCTCATTCTTTGGTATGCAGCCTTTACCTGGGCTATTTTGTTGTACATCTACCATCTCAAGTTTTCATCAATCCCAGGTATTTAGAGTATGGACCTGGTTTAATATTGACCCATTTACTTTAATTGTACATTTACGAGGTGTCTTTTTTTGTTGTAACCAGTACTTCTTCCTTTTTATATATTTTGTTTGCTGCTAATGATAAATCCTCTATATTTACTTTCCATTGCCTAATAATCAATCATTTTCAATTACTCATTTTCACTCTTAGCTGTTCAGACAGTGTCGTCAGCATGCTTCATATATTGTGACCACTAATTGTTTTTCCACATGTTTTTAATGAAAGTATGCACAAATAGATTATGTTATATGGGACTGCTGTAAAGCTGGATGAAACATGGAGAAATAAATATAAAATTGTTTGTGGCCACTTTACTTAGAGAGGAAGCACAAAATAATTAAACATTTTGGCCATAGGCCTTCATCAGTATGACAGGACATCAAATATGTACAAGATGACTATGTGATTACATAGATATACATTGAATTTACTTATCTCAGAGGAGTCAGTTGAAAACTCTATGAGGTCCAAAACAGAAGTGTGGGCTGTGTGGCATGGATGTGGTCAGTAATGAAGCTGGAAGTTGTTATAAGGTGTGATCCAGAGAAAGGAAGGAGGGAAAGGAGAATTACTACTAAAGGACTAGGAGGGAATAATCCCAAGGAAGGGAGAAAAAAGAGAATGGAAGGAGGCCATAGGTAGTAGTAGGTAAAAGTAGGAGAAATGGAACTGGTCAGGGTAGGAAATTAAGGAAGGAAAAAATGGGTTCTTTAATGTGTGCAGAAAATTTGTCACCTTCATCCAAGAGGGCTAGATATGGGATCTCACTACCTAGAGAGAGTTAGATATGGGATCTCACTATCTAGAGACCAGGAGAGGGTAAAAACAGGAATAAACCATGGAAACTAATGTGAAAAATTCAAATCACCTGTAGCAAAATTCAAATCATCTGTGGCAAAATTCAAATCACCTGTAGCAAAATTCAAATCACCTGTAGCAAAATTCAAATCACCTGTGGCAAAATTCAAATCACCTGTAGCAAAATTCAAATCACCTGTGGAAAAATTCAAACCTTAGTCCTTCCTGTCTAGAGGCTGACATTATACCTCTAGACCACCCAGTCCTCCCCCTGGTGTAGTATATAAAACATAAGCACAGAGCTGACACACTCATTGTTCAATATTTTTGATTAATTACTTTGTGATACAGTTATTGTTTTAATTTTCCTTTTTTTTTTTATAAAAAAAATACTTAATTTTAATGGAGTTTTAGATGTTATTAGATGCAACCATATTTGGCAACTAATTCCACATTTTATTTTCTGTCAAATCTAAGTATCTATTGATGAAACTTTGCTATCACAGACTGATGTGTGTCGTATTGGAGGTCAGTGCTATGCTGATGGCTACCACAATCCAAATGATGCCAGTTTTGTTTGTCAAACAAACATCTCCTCCACAAATTGGACTAGGATTACCGGTAAGTTGTGTTTCTGAGACATGTATTATTAAGCCTAAATGTAACAAAGATGATCTCAGTAGGAGAATACTGCAAATTATACATCCCAAAGCATACAAAGCCACAGTGATGTGAAGTGACAAATTAAGTTTGAAGGTCACAAGTGGGACCCAAGGTAAAGTACAAGAGGACATGACCACAACTCTCAGTGACATGATGACTATTATTAATGAATTTACAAATTGAGATTAGTGTGTTGATACAGAGTAGAGTAACTTCTAACTCTCTGCAAGATCACACTGTGACACTCTGGTGGTCTCCTATATTTCTTTTGTTTGGGCTGCTTAGTTTTGTGCCTGGCAATACCCTTTCCACCTGCACTACCTAATATCTCACGTTTTACATATTAAGGAAACCCATTCTGAGACATTCACTCTTTCCTCCTTTTGGGTACCCTGTATTCTTTCTGGTCTATTCATTTTTGCTTTGTGTATGCACACTGACCTATGTGTGCACACTTCTGGGTATGTATATGTGTACTTGTCTTTATGTGTACATTGATACATATATGCGTACACCTAGATATAGGTGTAACCATATGTATATATACAGATCTGTGTGTTCTCGCATGGTTGTATATATGAAGGTATGTATAGGCATTGCCAGCAGCATTATAGTTGAGGGAACCTGTTCTATATCCTAACCACATCATTTTTTAGAACTCTTCCACCAGTGTTTGGGCTATCCCATAAAGCTGGCTAGGCAGACTGGACACCGTGCGTGACCAAGTCACATTCATTTTCCAACTGGTCACAGCATCACGGCAGGGAAGACATTTTTACTTTCATTCTAGTTCAATATTATGTTGTTTCAGATATTTCATTATTATTTAGCCCTGTAATGTTAATATTATATACTTATATATCTGTATATGTGTTTATTGTTCCTGCTTTAGGCCTTTTCAGCCTCAACATCTTCAATTTTGTAATGTCCATTACTTACGTAAAGCTGTAACAATCCCATTTTTTTTTCATTTTTCCCTTATCTCTTCTCATCAATCCAACACATACCTGTCTTCTTTCTTGATTATAGATGATATTGAAGATGCATGGCCATATATCTTTCTTTCTGCAATAGTCTTGAATTCACTAGATAGAAGACAATATATTTTTCTGAGACATTTGTTTCCAAATGTATCAATTTATTTTATGTTTCTTTAGTTGTTTTCCAGCTCTGGCATACTTAAGTAAAGGTGGATAACACATCTTATTTGACAATCCTGAGCTTTGTTTTTGTGCTTAGTAATTTTGATTTAAAAGAAAGCAACAAGAAAGATCTCAGTCTGAATAGTAAGAAAACAGAAGTAATGGTCATATCAAAGAAACAATCACCACTATCATGCAGCATAAAAATAAAAAGGACAAGTCTGAAACAAGTGCAATGTGTCAAATACTTTGGCACAATAATAACATCGGATGGAAGATGCACCACAGAAATAAAAAGCAGAATAGCTCAGGCCAAAATAGCATTTCAGAAAATGAAAAATATCTTATGCAACAAATCTATGTCAATAGAATTGAGAAAGAGAGTTCATCGGTGCTATATAGAACCAATTGTGACCCATGGAAGCGAATCATGGACAGTAGACAAACAAATGAAAAGACGATTAGAGGCCACAGAGATGGGATTTCTCAGAAGAATGTTGAAAGTTCCCTGGACAGCTAAAAAGACCAATGAAGAAATTCTCAAAGAGGCCAACACAAAAAGGTAACTCCTAAAATTCATCAGAAAGAAACAATCAATATTTTTTGGGCACATCATGAGAAGAGGAAAGTTGGAATACTTGGTTACAACTGGCAAAATAAAAGGAAATAGAGATTGCGGATGATAAAGAGAGAAAATACTGGATAGCTTGGTGTCATGGCATTGAAAACAGTCAACAACAGAACTGATACGATGCACTGTAGATAACAAATTGTGGAAGGACATGTTCGCCTACGCCAACCGGTATGGCACATGATGATGATGATGAATTTTGATTTCCATATTTCATCAAGGTTTCTGAAAGTCATTGCTGCTTTACTGTTATGATTATAATATTTTTACTTGTCTCCTTGATCAATGCAACTTCCAAGCTATATGAAGTGATCTACTTCCTTGACTGCTTTACATTCCATACACAATTTTGTCGGTGTAGACAAATGTTATTCATTACTTTCATCTTTTCTTTGGTGACAGGACTTGTATTTTATTCTTTCATCACACAAAACTTTATACAAATCTGAATATCGATCGTATCACACTCAGTGAGCTGGACATGTAAATGTATTGAGAGAATATTGAAAAAATTTAACATGGAAAACATGGAGCAGGAAAAGTCATGTTTAAAAATAAAAGCTGGGCTGTTGTTTCTAAGTGTGCTGAACATGTGAACAAATTAATTTCATCAGAATCATGACTAAATACTTGGCTCTGCTTCTAGAAATATAATTTGTTATAAACAATTTTTGTCTTATTCTGAATCTTTAATTAATTGCATGTATTTGAAGAGTGGTGTAAATGTTTTTCTAAGGGATTTATATTTGTCTCCATCATTTTGCAACTTTTTAAGAATGATATTATCAATCTCTCAAGTTTACTGTATATTCACAAGTTTGAACCATGTTAGAATTATGTCTTGAACTGGACTTTTCTATAGATATGCTGTACATGAGAGCTATATTTCATGCATTACTGTTGCTGCCAGTAAAAAAAAATATATCATCTTTATGTTTCTTATGAGTGTTGCAACAGTGTGTTCCAGTGCATTAGTAGCAGAAGGCATTTTGTAGACACTTTTAGGGTTAATGCTAAAAAAACTTGCAAGTAAAGAACTTCGATTGAGTAGTTGTGTACATTATGATGTAGATTTCTGACACATTCTCATAACTGCTATTGTCTTCCCCAGAAACAAAAATCCAAGATACTCTGGTGGTGTTTATCACCATCAACAAGACATACCTGATAACTACAGCTGGGGCTTTCCCTATCTATGGCCCACTTGCATATTCAATAATTGGAGGGAAATCTACTTTGATCTTTGGAGATCATGTGGGCTTGGGTCTAAGCCCCATCATATCTTCATGTTTCACAGATTTTGAACAATGCACATATGGTTTTATGATGTCATTCTTTGTCAAATTTACCAAATTAGTGGAGGATGGCTTTCTCTTGACCAGCTGTGGTAATGTAGCAGGCTCATCAGGCATTTCAATCTACTACAGACAAAAATTGCTTTTTGTCACATTCAGAACTAGAACTCTGGAATGGACAGTTTACTTACAAGATGTGGACACAAAGAGTTTTCATAATTTGGATATCTCTTGGAGTTCTCAGTCAGGTCTCCAGGTAGAGGCAATAGACATTTTCTGCTTAATCCATTTTGTCAACCATGCAGGATCATTTATAAATTGTAACTTTAAATGTTTACAATTTTCAGTCTATAGATGATTAAATTAATCTTCAAATATGATAAACAGCAAAATGTTTTTTATAGTTTTTACAAACATTTTAATCTTGTATTTGATTATCCTTATTGCCATTGCATGTAGAAGTGTAGATATGATTGTGAAGTTCTAGAAAAACCCTGTGCTCTTGTTTATCATTGTTAGAGTTGATATCACAGCAAACCCAGTGGGACTCTGTTGCCTTAAACAGAACATGAAAGTGTATCTATCTATTGACCTTTCGAGCCGTAACCGGCCCATAGGGCGTAGACCAAGATACACCTTCTCCTATATGAATTTTTGTTCTAGCAGTTTTCTTTTAAAGATATTTTATCAAATCTCGCCATCTGTCTCTGCTCTGTGCAAGCAGTTCTATCTCATTGAGGGAGCCGACTCCTGCTGCTCTTGCCTCTCTCATCAATGTTCTTCTCAGTGTCTCCCTGGGTCTTCCTCTTTTTCTTTTACCTGTTGTTTCCCATATGAGGGCTTGCTTTGCTATTCGATTATTATCTCTTCTCATCACATGTCCAACGTATGACCATCGTCTTTTCTTTATTACTGAAGATATTAGTGGTTGATTGGCGATTTCTCTAATTTCCTCGTTTGTTTTGAATTCGTTCCATGCTATACCAAGTATTTTCCTTAGACATTTATTTTCGAATGCGTTCAACTTTGTTTCTATATCTCTTGTTGTTTTCCAGCTTTCACACGCATACGTAAGGGTTGATAGTACATTTGATTTGAATAGCCTAAGTTTTGTGTTTGTGCTAATGAGTTTTGATTTCCACAACTTTTCAAGGCTTCTGAAAGACATTGCTGCTTTAGCTATTCTGATTCTAATTTCTTTGCTCGTATCCCCTTCTCGATCAATGTGACTTCCAAGATAGATAAAGTGATTGATCTCTTCTACTGGTTTGTTTTCCATGTATATTTTGTCACTTGTTGGAATTAAACTTTTCATGACTTTAGTCTTTTCATGATTGACCTCAAGCCCAATTTTGCTGGCTATTGATGATAGTTCATTTGTGTTTTCCTGCATCATTTTTATCTGACTGCTGATGAGAACTATGTCATCAGCAAAGTCGAGGTCCTCCAAATGGTCTCCTTGTATCCATTCGATGCCTTTATTACCAGTGCAGCATTTCTTCATTATGAAGTCCATAACAATTCCAAATAACAAGGGTGATAAAATACATCCTTGTTTAACCCCAGTTTCTATTGGGAAACATTCGCTCAGTCCTTCCTCTATTCGAACTGCACATGTGTAACCATCATACATGTCTTTAATAATATTTATGATTTTTTATGGTAAACCATATTGCTTCAGAATTTTCCACAAAGAATCTCTATGAATACTATCAAATGCTTTTTTGAAGTCGATGAAGTTAAGTACAAAAGGTTTTTGCTTTTCAATGTGTTTCGTCGAAGCGACCATTGTTCGCACATTCCAGAATCCTATTTTTGTTGTTGTTTTAGGGCCGAAAAAACTATCACTACTATCTACTGCTAATTTACACATTCTGTATCAGGTCTACGTTTCATTAACAACATCGTTTTTACGATAGCGGCTTGTTAAACCTCTGATCAACGGTTATATACCAAGCCGGAGAAAAATAATTCCTCCATTTTGGAAACAACCGGAAATGAAAGTGTATACAGCAAACTAATGGTTGCAGCAGCTCATGTGTTGTGCACACGTTGCATGTGATATGTAGTATGTCTTTATTACTAATTTACTATTTATATTACACATCATGGCCCTATACTATAAAAATGTACTGACAGTACTAGGGGCCATTTCAAGTAACAGTTTAATAACAGCTAATTCATGTTTAGTATAAACTAAACATTATTAATATTTTTGACAGATTACTTTTCATAAAAATAAACCAGGAACTATGAAAGTTTGTTAGTGACAGACCACAAATGTGAAGCAACAAACATGGACAATGAGTAGACATTGACAGCACACAGAGTCCACTCTGTTGATCATGAATTGTAATTTATTTATCACTCTCATATGTCTGTAGTCTATCATATATTTTTATATGTAGTAAATTAGGACAATAGACTAATGTACTGATACTCCCAAGTTTTGTCATCTACTCTGTTGTCATCAATTCCAGGCACATGATCTATCAATAACTAACTCAGACTTCTTCTTGTCTCAGCACACTCAGAGTTGTAGACTTGTAGTTAAAACTGCATTGACCTATCAGTAATTAACTCAGACTTCATCTTGTCTCAGCACACTCAGAGTTGTAGACTTGTAGTTAAAACTGCATTAACCTATCAATAACTAACTCAGACTTCTTCTTGTCTCAGCACACTCAGAGTTGTAGACTTGTAGTTAAAACTGCATTAACCTATCAATAACTAACTCAGACTTCATCTTGTCTCAGCACACTCAGAGTTGTAGACTTGTAGTTAAAACTGCATTAACCTATCAGTAATTAACTCAGACTTCTTGTCTCAGCACACTCAGAGTTGTATAATTAAAATTACATTGACCTATCAACAATTAACTCAGGCTTCTTGTCTCAGCACACTCAGAGTTGTAGTCTTGTAGTTAAAACTACATTGGCAAGAGACTATAATCTTAATTATATAATTTCTATGGTTTGTAATACTTGCCTTAAACCAGGACTGTCTTAGTAGGCACACTCTTGTCTGTTGTAAGATCTATTTCATTATTGACCAACTCTCTTCTGGAAAACTAGACAAGCTCACACCTCTAATGAGTTACTATAAGTTATGTGACTGGTGGTGTGCCTCCTATTGTTCCTTGAGCCTGTGGTAGGCAGTGTACTATAAACCTTAGTAATTAATGCTTAAACTATGCAGTCAGTCTTCTTCTTCTTTCCTTCCTCATCTGCCTTTCAGCGTCGAGGGGAGATATAATTTGCGGTCTTTTGTTCTTCTGTTTGCCTCTGCTGCTGTTATGTTTCCTAGTGCTTCTAATATTCCATCGACCCATCTTTTTCATGGTCGACCCTTGGGTCTGGTGTTCTCACAATGTTTGTTGAAGGCTCGTTGTGTTGTGTTTTGTTCTTTCTGCCTTGTCATGTGGCCAAACCATTTTATCTGTTGTTTCCTTATATATTCTATGGCGGGGACTATTCCTAGCTTTGTTATCAGTTCTTCATTTCTGATCTTATCTCTCAGACTGTTTCCTGTCATTCGTCTAACACATTTCATCTCTGTAGAGGTTATTTTCTTATTGTTCTTGCATCTAGGGTCCAGGTCTGGCATTTGCAGTCAGTCAATCTGCCCAAATTCATGGACATATCTGAAGTCTATCCATAAGTGTATCTCAAGTGGATAAGATTTTGTGCATCAGTATATCTACTGTCTAACTCTTTACTGTTATAAAAGTTGATAAGTGTAAGGTCAATAAATTGTACCTTTCCTAATTTTTTTTATCATTTGTAGTTGCCATTTAACTCTTTCCATACGTTTCCCCGCACTGTGCACCATGCCGATTTCGGCAGCGTACGTTTCACCTCATAGTGTGCCATGCTCAATTTTATTAGTGTGAACGCCATTAAACCATATTCTTTTGTACATGTCTTGTATCATCTTGATATTGGTGAAATCTAATACCTTGTTCAATTATCTAAATATTCATTTATTATATGTTATATGTTAGATAAATATATAGATTGATTCTTAAAACCATGAACAATTTTGTCTCTGAAATCTCTTCCGTTGCGTCGATAAAAAGCTTCTGTACGGAAAGAGTTTGTGTTGTGCTCTCTTATATACAAGATATTTAAATACAAACCACACTTCTGTCAGTAATTTTATACTTTTTTTTTCTTGTCCAAGAGTCACATCTGTTCTTGCTCTCATTATCAGGGATTGTGTTTTTAGTAAGATTTTGTATTATATTGTAGCTTGTCTCAATACTCACTATTAAATTGGCATATTGTATCATAAACAGGACAAATATTCTGCTTACAAGTTAAAATATTCCTAGAACTATTTAGAGGGTGGACAAAATTATTACATTAAAGATTGTGAACACAGTGTTTATTTCTATCTTTACAGATTTATATTGACCAGGCTGTGGTAGCACAGAAAACAAAGCCTGAGATACGCAAAGAAGCAACCTTAAATCAAAATAAGTGTGAGCCAGTCTTGGGTACACCTCCAAATAGAAACATCTCTTTGCAATTTGAGCTTCAGTTCTTGCACATCATCTATGCAGTCAGGGAAGTAGTCAAAAGTGTGGGCATTGCCACTGGTAAGTGCTATCATTTGTTAGCCTCATCTTGGTTGTCTGAAAGAGGAACAGTTACCCCAGATTATGATATTCTCATAAAAATTGCGACATGAAAACACAAATTCTTCCAAATCAGTTGACATCAAACAACCCTTTGTAACTCTGATAATGCAGCAAATAACATCAATGAAGTAGCCGAACATACTGATAGACATTGCAACACATCCGGTCCATTCAATCAGATTCAGGTTATAAATCAACTTGAGCCAGGAAATCCAAGCCCCAGTGTATTGTCTAGTGTAAACATACAGCTGTCTGTCACAAGTTCAAAGAAAATAGTCTATTTTTTGAGCTCCTAATGTTATATTTAAGTGACAGTAATTTTTACTATGGTATAGTAAACACATCAGTCACAGATAAATATCATAATTAAGGGTTAATGAATTGTAATTTGAATTATTTTTGCTGTTGTGTTTTATAGACCGTGCTAGTGCCAGACAGTTTTAATAATAACACCTCATTACTCAAGATGATGTTCTATGATTTGTCTTAGACCATTTCAAGATTAACTAGACTGTACATCGCTGCTGTATCTTTTTTTACTGTTTTTACAGTAAATTCATAATATGATAACAATTTCTTGCCATCACAGAACTGTTTTCTCTCACCAGGATTCCCAGAATTGCGTAAGAAACCAGAGTTGATAATTTCAGTTGATGAAGTGTCAAAGAAAGTCAACTTCACCTGCAAATATGAGCGTCTGAAGGAAACATTGTATTTGTATCAGACCACTTTCATGGTAGATGATGTTGCTGTGCTGGGACCAGTCAATGGCACCAATGTTGTTGCTTTGTCAGAAGATGATCTAAGGAACTTGACATACAATAGCAAGGTAAGACATTTAACAAAAGATGAACATTGAGCGGTATGAAACTTTGCAGTACTAGTTGTTATATGAAGAATCATATATTTAAATGTATAGATTCTTGTTCTCATCTATTTAAGTGGATGACATATATTAAAGCATCAAAAATACACCTAACAAGAAAAGAGACAGAACTCTATTCAATGTGCTGAACAACTCACAAGTGTGTATGTACTGCACTGACCACACTGAGGTTTGTGGCAAAGAAAGACTGATAGGCTAGCCTCTGGCCTATGGTGTGCCTTTAGTAGGGATGATGGACATATACAAGAATTATGTCTTGAAGGGCCACAACTGTGTTGGTGATGTCACTAAGGCTTTCAATAATGATGTAGTCTGGAGCTATAACCATCCCATCTTTCAAACTGTTTTTTTTTTCATATCACTGTTAAGTTTACTGATCTCAGATATTAGGGGTGTGCTGTTTTGGTGATGTTTGAGCTGTGAGTTATTTTTATGTTAGAGGTAAACGTAAAGTACGAGACTTAAACCGGCATCTTAGCACGCGAGTTTAAACCCATAAGTGCTCGACCGCCTATCCAGAAATGTTTGGATATTTCTGTATAGTGTCGCCTCAAGCATCGAAACTCAGATGCGAAGTGACATTCCTCACCTTCCCAGGGTAATACCCTGGTACCCATTTTTGCCAACGGCTGGGTTGACCGTGGGGGTATTATTTTTTTTCCAACCACGAGTACAATTCACACTGCTCCCAGCAGGAATCGAACACATGTTGTCCGATTTTATGTTGTCATTCATCACTTTTAAGTTCCTCCTGTCACTGGCTTCCTGGATTGCGATGCACAAGTTTCTCTAGTATTCATTTGCACATTTTCTAAATTCTTGCTGTGCTTCAGCTTTCACATGTTTCAGCTGGCCATTAAAGCTCTTGCTCTTGTTTTTTAAACTTCAATAAAAAGCTTTTTCTTCATCTCTTCAAGTGAGATAAGCTTTGATGCACTTTCTTTAACACACCTTTCTTTTTTAGAAGTTGTTATAACCATAGGAAGCTATTACAGCCATAAATGTGTGTTTCGGCCTATTCCAGATATCTACATTTGTTTAGTCTTCAGCTTTCTCCTTGCGAGTACTAAATTTATTTCTGAATGGACTTCTTAGTAAGGTGCTGTTGTGTTGTTAGTTGGCTTTGATGGCTCTTTCAATGTATAAACGCATTTGGTATTTACTTTTAGTTTTGCATTGCTGATGACAAGTGCATGGTCTGCATTACAGTCTACATTGTGATAAGCTCATATTATTTTGACATTGTTAAGGTAGATGTTTAAAAAAGAGTGTAAAATTTATATTTTTTAAAACCAATCTTATAATGAAGCTGATTTTGCCATAATTAAGTACCCAGTTAACAGACTTTTTGTTTGGACATAAATTAAAGTTGACATGTTTTGCTGATGTGCTGCTCAACATACCAGTTTTGTGGTTTCTATCAACATAAATGGAATGAGTTGTACAAAATGTTGTAATTCCATTTCAGCTTTCATGCAAGGTATCAGTGTGTGTTGCTGATGCTTGTTCTTCCATAACTGGAGCTGAGATAGCCAGTGAATATTTATACATTAGACTAGAGGTAAGTTAGTCATTATCATCTCTTAGCTAATCATGCTAGTGTACAAACTCTTTCAATTAATGTTTGTTGATCTTTTTCTGTTTATTGGCTTTATTTGGGGCATACAAACATGTTGATTGTTTCATTTTGATCTATCAACATCTTTATTTTAAATTGTCATATTGTTATCATTGTCCGAGACATACCAAACCTTAAATAGCTTTTCTGTTAAACATGAAAGTGTTCAGGTATTTCAACATTTATTTGCAAGTGGATGTTATAATACTGTCATTTTTGGACAAGAAAGTAAACATTGTTTTTTTTTATTATTTTACAGCTTCAGACTACTGAACTGGTCATCCTTGAAGGAGGTCTTGGCACAATTTCGGTGATCAGCAACGTGCCACCTCGTCTTTTCTGTCCAGCCACATCTAGAGACTCATGTGTTGTCAGTGTCATAGCAGAGATCAAAGCTGTAAAAGAGCTTTTCTGTCTTGATGGCAGAGTTGTTCCACAGGTATTAAAGCTTAAGTAGTGTCGACATTGATCATATGTACTGAGGATATCATAATAGTTGACCAGTTTCACAATTTAAACATCATTTGACAGGTGATTCCACTGTTACAGTCTGGAACCCAAAAGTTCTACCTTGTTTGGGTAAATTCAGACCTCTGACAGAGTCATTCAGTTCTTTTTAGGATATAGGAATGCATAAGTGGAGGTAAATTGTACAAAGTCTGAGTTATAGGAGTGCTTTAGTGGAGGTAAATTGTACAAAGTCTGGGTTATAGGAGTGTTTTAGTGGAGGTAAATTGTACAAAGTCTGGTTTATGGGAGTGCTTTATTGGAAGTAAATTGTACAAAGTCTGAGTTATAGGAGTGCTTTAGTGGAGGTAAATTGTACAAAGTCTGAGTTATAGGAGTGCTTTAGTGGAGGTAAATTGTACTAAGTCTGGGTTATAGGAGTGCTTTATTGAAGGTAAATTGTACAAAGTCTGGTTTATGGGAGTGCTTTATTGGAAGTAAATTGTACAAAGTCTGAGTTATAGGAGTGTTTTAGTGGAGGTAAATTGTACAAAGTCTGGGTTATAGGAGTGCTTTAGTGGAGGTAAATTGTACAAAGTCTGGGTTATAGGAGTGCTTTAGTGGAGGTAAATTGTACAAAGTCTGGGTTATAGGAGTGCTTTAGTGGAGGTAAATTGTACAAAGTCTGGGTTATAGGAGTGCTTTAGTGGAGGTAAATTGTACAAAGTCTGGGTTATAGGAGTGTTTTAGTGGAGGTAAATTGTACAAAGTCTGGGTTATAGGAGTGCTTTAGTGGAGGTAAATTATACAAAGTCTGGTTTATGGGAGTGCTTTATTGGAAGTAAATTGTACACAGTCTGGGGTATAGGAGTGCTTTATTGAAGGTAAATTGTACACAGTCTGAGTTATAGGAGTGTTTTAGTGGAGGTAAATTGTACACAGTCTGGGTTTGTTGAAGTTTATGGTTAAGGACCACAGATTTCCTCCTTTATCTTACTTGAATCAGCTACAAAATTATTATGTCACTATGGGAACTAGCAGGCCATTGTCATTTGATACATGACCTATTGTTGAAGAAGTCCAAATATTTTTCTTTGAGATGCCTTTCAAAATTTGGGGAACCATACAAAAGTAAAAATTGCTGATATGATAAGTGGACTGTCTCCAAATCATTTGGATTGCAAAAGGCATAGCATGTCTTTTGCCACTTAACAAATGTTTAAGGTTTGTTGTGCATGTATTGTAACGTGTATGGTCCCAGCCCTTATCCACCAATCTCCTATTTTGCAGCCATAATACAAATTATAGGCTTTCTTAATTGCTGCAGTTATGTTTAATATTTGTGATACAAAAGTCTCTTCACCACAAAATTAGCAGAGATTTTTTTCACTGTTCACACATGTCCAGGACATTTCTGAACCACATTTGGTAGAGAAAGAGATGCAAAACTATGCCAAACTAATGCTGTTTAGTTATGAGAGTTAGGCTGTTTATGCAGAGAAGTGATACAAACATAGGCATTTATTTGCTGTTCAGCTTTGCTTGCTCATTGGCACAGATTATTTGATATATCAGTATGTCATTTTCTGTGCCCAAAATTATTTAAGATGAACTGCTTTCTTGTCTGAAGCATATTGGTTATTGACCAGTGTTATCTTAAGTTTCTATGAGAAGACTTTGGGCTACTGATAAGGTGAGTTGTTCATATGTTTCCTGTTGTGGGCTAGTTTTTTGTGTTTGCTCAAATGTTTTCTCTGTCAAGTCATTTATATAATAGATTCATATTCTCATTTGTCTACTTCTTCTAAACTATATTTAGTCTTAAACATATGATGTGAAATAACTAATGAGAGTTTCAAATAATTTCTTCCACTCAGAGTAACTTGCTTAATGTGTTTTCTCTGGTTGTTCTCCAGGCTGTACTAATGTGGCAAGATGAGGATCAAAGTAAAGCATTCTGTGGTGCTTTAGTGAGCTCACTCACATGGCAGCAGACATTAACAGTGTTTGTAAAGGGAGTCATTGACAGCCTTCAAGACCGTGACCAGAAAAGAACAGTTGTAATCCATGCTAGCATCAACTCTACCACAACTATAGAGACAGAAGAGATAGGAAAAGTTCAGGCAAGGCATCTTGTTGTTGGGTTTCTTTTGATCACTTTTTGTTCATTTACTATCGTCATGTCTCATAGATTACTACCTTCAGTATGATTATTTTAGTTTTTTTAATAATTACACATCACAGCATATGTTAATAAAACTGGATAATAACTAAAGATAATTTGCATTTATACTTTTGGAACATTACCACATCTCAAGTTTTTTAATGTTATATCATTCTGCTGACTGTTTTCATCATCATCATCAAGTGCCGTCTCCGCAACAAAGGTTGCCTACATGGAGCGCCATTCTGCTCTGTCTCTTGCTTTGATGGTGCAGGTTGTCTTAGGCTGATTTGTCCATCTTTTGATGTTACTCGTCCATGTTAGTCTTGGTCTGCCTCTGCCTCTTTTACCTTGTATTTTCCCCTCCAGGATTACTTTTTGTAGGCTGTTGTGTCTTTTAGCATGGCCCAAAAATCGCATTTGTCTTGTTTGAATTGTGCTTAGTAGTTCTCTTTTCATTTTTAGTTGTTTTAAGACTTCATCGTTTGTTTTCTTTTCCTTCCATCCATTTCTACCTATTCTTCTATATATCCACATTTCAAAGGCTTCAATTCTCTGTTCTATTTTCTTGTCTAATGTCCATGTTTCTGCACCATACAAGAATATTGAGAAGATGTAACATTTTGCTATTCTTAGTTTTAGCCCTGGTATTATTTGTTTTGATGTTAGTATGTTCTTCATGACATTAAAATTACTTTTTGCCATTCCTATTCATTTGTTTATTTCAGTTGTACATTTTCCATCACTGGTCATAGTATGTCCAAGGTAGTTGTAGTTCTGAACTGTCTCCAGGTCTATTCCTTCAATTTTGATATCCACTTGTGGGTTTTGAGTATTTTCTTTGTTTATGATCATAGTTTTGACTTTTTGACATTCGTATCTAGTCCATATTTTTTGCTTGTCATGTTTATTTCATTAAGTAATTGTTGTAGATTTTTAGGATTTTCTGCTAGTAGTACAGTATCGTCAGCATATCTTAGGTTATTGATTATCTTTCTATGAAATTGTAGGCCTGGCATCTCTATGATGTTTTTAAAGATTTGCTCAGTGTATAGATTGAACAAGCTTGGTGATAGGATGCATCCCTGTCTTACTCGTCTTTTTATATAAATGGGTGTAGAGTTCTCTTTGTTATATTTTATTATTGCTGTTTGCTCCCAGTATAGATTCAATATTAGTCGTATGTCCATGTCATCTAGATGTATCTCTTTTAGGCATTCTATAAGTTGTTTGTGGTGTATTCTATCAAAAGCTTTGGTGTAGTCTATGAAGCAGGCATACTGGTTTGTTTACTTCTGTGTACTTTTAGATTAATATTCTCTGACTGTTTTATGTACTCTTAATTTTGTAATAAATCAATGATTGTAAGTGTTATCTCATGGTCAGAAACTATTAGCACACCATACTGATGACAATAATTTCACTCATGCATACTTCCAGTTAACTGTTAAAGATCAGGACATAGCTAGGACATGTGGCTCTGTCAATGATCCCCATATGACAACTTTTGATGGCAGGTTAGTTGAATTATGCAAAATTCTTTCAGTTATACAAAATGCTGTGTATCCATATTTGAATATGACACAATTCAATATTCTAATTTTGCTTTTTGCTGCCTGTTTCAGCACCATACGTGTGTGTATATTTATTATGTGTAAGTTGTTTAATTTAACTCTGCTTATGTCAATGACCTTCTTGTGTTGATTGCTCTTTAGACCATATTCTTTTCTGTGCTTGGTGTCTCTTTCACATCTTCCATCATAAGTAATGACATTTAAAAATACATGAAATGAAATCATTTGCTTCTTTTAGTATTTTATCATTGTAAAAAATGTTTTTAACAATGGTGGTTTCTCATTTGTTTTCAAATTTGTATTGATTTTAAGCAGATTACCCTAAGCTGCACTTGAGATCCATCTTTGTGAAAATTTGAATTTTGATCTGATTCATCATTATGTGCCATACTGGTTGGCATAGGTGATCATGTTCTTCCACAATCTTCTGTCTACAGTGCATCATATCAGTTCTGTTGTTGACTGTTTTCCATGCCATGACACCAAGGTATCTAGTATCTTCTCTCTTTATCATCCGCAATATCTCTTTCCCTGTATTTCACCGGTTGTAACCAAATATTCCAACTTTCCTCTTCTCATGATGTGCTTGAAAAAATGTTGATTGTTTCTTTCTGATGTTTTTTAATAGCTCCCTTTTTGTGTTGGCCACATTGAGAATTTCCTCATTGGTCTTTATACCTGTCCAGGGAACTTTCAACATTCTTCTGAGAAATCCCATCTCTATGGCTCTAATCGTTTTTTAATTTGTTTGTCTACTGTCCATGATTCGCTTCCATAGGTCAGAATTGGCTCTGTATAGCACCAATGAACTTTCATTTTCATTTTTGTTGATATGGACTTGTTGCTTTCTTTTACTGTTATGTCTATCATTGCTTGTAGTTCATTCTCTGTCCCTGATATTAAGACTGTGTCATCCGTGTATAGAAAATTTGTTATGTTGTGACTGTTGACTTTGATTCCTTTTTTGTCTACTATTGATCTCATAATATTTTTACTGTAAAGTAAAAACAAATCTGGCAATAGAATACTGCCTTGTCTGACTCCTTGCTTTATATATTGAAACTGTTTTGTTTGGTTGCTAATTCGTATAACTGCTTTTTGTTGACAGTGCATGTTTTTTTTTTACTAGACTAAGATATTACTAAGAATCATCATGCGAAGAGTGCAAAACAAAATCAGTCCAGAAATTAACGATGAACAGTGTGGTTTTGTTAGAGATAATTTATGAACAAGCAATGCCATTTATATCATAAGATCTTTAGTAGAAAGAGCCATAGAGGTGAAAACAGATCTATACCTATGTTTCATAGATTACACCAAGGCATTTGGCAAAGTAAAGCACCAAGAAATAATCAAAATTTTAAAAGCATAAATGTAGACAGCAAAGATCTAAGAATAATAAAGAACATGTACTGGCAACAAACAGGGGAACTGGAAACCATTGGAAATGTTTCAACAAATAAAACAGGGTGTTAGACAAGGTTGTGTGCTGTCACCAAATTTGTTTAATATTTATAGTGAGATTATTTTAAGATCCATAGGGGACATGCCTGGAATAACAATTGGAGGTCATACTATAAACAATCTAAGGTATGCTGATGATACAGTCTTAATCGCTAAGAGTGAAAATGAGTTACTAGAAATGTTGGACATTATAGTGAAAGAAAGCAAAAATAAAGGACACAGCCTTAATAGCAAAAAGACAGAGGTAATGGTAACAACAAAGAAAAAGACATCACCTCAGTGCAAAATAAAGACAAGTGGAACAATTTTAAGACAGGTAAATGAATTTAAATATTTGGGAACTTTGTTAACCTCAGACGGAAGATGTACAAAAGAGGTGAGATGCAGAATGGCTCAGGCAACAGCAGCTTTCCAAAAAATGAGGAAGATACTATGCAATCCATTTTTAACAATAGAAACAAGAAAAAGAGTTCTTAAATGTTATGTAGAGCCAGTCTTAACATATGGATGCGAATCATGGACAATAGGACAACAGACAAGAAAATCACTGGAGTCTGTAGAAATGTGGTTTTACAGAAGAATGTTGAGAGTACCATGGACAGCTAAGAAGAGTAATGAAGATGTTCTGAGAGAGGTCAAAGCAAAAAGAGAACTAATTTCCAATATTAGGAAGAAACAATCATCATTTTTTTGCCATGTAATGAGAAGAGAACAGCTGGAATATATTGTAACAACTGGAAAACAAGGATGAAGAGATAGAGGGAAGCAAAGAGAAAAGATACCAGACAGCTTAAGAGAATGGCTTGGCAGGTCAACAATAGAAATGATAAATAGCTGCCGAGATCGAAAGTTGTGGAGAGGCATGATCACCTACGCCAGTAGGTCCGGTACTTGATAATGATGACATGTTTTTTTATGATTTGCAGATCTTTGCCATCAATGTTTAATTTCTCCAGCATATTTATTATTTCCACATGCCTGACTTTGTCAAATGCTTTTTTGTAATCTATAAAACACATATATAGATCTTTCTTTACCACTTTAGCTCTTTCTATCAATGTTCTCAGGATGTATATTGCATTATTGGTGCCCTTTCCTTCCATATGTCCATATGATTCAAGCCAAATAATAATATTAGTGTATCAGATGACAAGAGACACTCATTTTATTAGATTACGATGGGACTTTGACTGCTGCAAATGCTAGACACCTCATGCAGGACAGAGAAAACTTCAAAGTAGTTGTCATAGGAGCCAAGTTCCAAAAAGGACAACCTAGATGATGGTGTGATGACACTTTTAGAAACTCACATAGATTTTATCACATTTTCTAAAAGAAATTTGACCTCACAAAACTTTGATGTCCAGCATGGCCTGATAGATTTTCTCTTATGATTGTGCTAGTAAAATGTTACCTCTGATCTTTGTGTGTTTTGGGCCAGTCATGTATATGGGTGCATCTCTGTGGTCAAATGAAGGGTTTACTTGTGGGTCTTATCTCGGCTTCCTTTGTGTCACTGCTTGGAGCTCTCCTTTTTAAGTCATTCACAAAATGTGATGTCCATGTCCAGAGACATACAACTATAGCATACTAAATCATTATGACTGCCTTACTAAACATAAGCCCCTCGTAGACAATCAAAGGTGTATGTGCTCCATTACAACTTAGAAGATCCAGTCAGCAGAATTTTCCTTGCCTAAGGCAGGCACAATCTAAATTAAAAAATGTCAGAAGTAAAAGTGGTCATTTAGTACTGTACTTTTATTGTCACTTATATTTATTATTATTATTTATTATTTATATTATTATTATATATTTGAAAATTGCCAAGTCACCATGCCTTATGTTTAATATATATACAATTCATGTTTGTTTTCATTTCAGTGTTTATGATGTCTTTCTTGAAGGTGAATTTGTGTTGTACAAACATACTTTACTACAAATTGTGGTAAGTATTGAATACAAGTATTAATTACAAAAAAAAATAGTGTTTTTATGATTTTAATTTTGCTATGATTATAAGACTTATGTGGTTTACTTCTGACAGCAACTGTATTTTCCATGAAAACATTACAGATCCACATACAACGCTCCAATAATAAATGCAGATGTTAAGAAGCACATTAATTAGCACTACCTTAAAACATAAGTTCTCAACTGAGGTTAGCACCAAACTCCTTTATCTTTGGATATAGGCATACAGGCAGGCAGACACAGACAAGACAGGACAGATCAGGTCACACATGTTCAACAAGGCACTTTATGGTTAGAATCTGTGATTTTCCACATGGAGGTCTGATCATTTAAATTCAGCAAGGAATGACAGGAAACAGCCTGAGAGACAAGATCAGAAATGAAGAACTGAGAAAAATGCTAGGAATAATCCCTGCCTTAGAATATATGAAGAAACAACAGATAAAATTGTTTGGCCACGTGACAAGACAGAAAGATCAAAACACAATGAGCCTTCAATAAATGCTGCGAGAACACCAGACTCAAGGACCCACCACAAAAAAGATGGATTTACAGAATATTAGAAGCACTAGAAAACATAACAGCAGCAGAGGCGAACAGAAGAGCAAAAGACTGCAAATAATATCTCTCCTCAACGCTGAAAGGCAAATGAGAAAGAAAAGAAGAAGAAGATACTAAAATTTATTATCATGTCTGATTCTATCCATCTATCTATCATCCATTTAAGCAGAAGATGGCACATAGGACAGAAGTTCTAGACTCTTTTTGTGTGTGACATTTCTATGATCAAGCATCAGACCTTGCACAGGACCTGCATTGTATCTCACCATATGTCTCTGTTCTGGGCAAGTTGTTCAATCTCTGCTAGGGAGCTCATGCTTACTGTTGTTGCGTCTCACCTTATTATTACTTTTAGTAGTGTTTCTCTAGGTTGGCCTCTTTTTCTTTTACCTTCTGGTATCATTTATCATGTCTGATTGCTTGTACATTTATAGTTATAATAGATTATTATATTTACTTTAACTATGTACATTATTGTTGATGGACTACAAGATTATTATATTTACTTTAACTATGTACATTATTGTTGATAGCCTACAAGATTATTATATTTACTTTAACTATGTACATTATTGTTGATGGACTACAAGATTATTATATTTACTTTAACTATGTACATTATTGTTGATGGACTACAAGATTATTATATTTACTTTAACTATGTACATTATTGTTGATGGACTACAAGATTATTATATTTACTTTAACTATGTACATTATTGTTGATGGACTACAAATATTTCTAACTTATTTTAGGTGCATGTATTCTTTTGGTCATGTAACAAACGTGCTGCTTGTAACTGTGCTGTGGCTATACGTGTCAACGATGATGTTGTGGTGCTGGACAAATGTCCCTATAAAGATGATGAGAATAGTGTCAAACCACTCACAATTACCATGTACAGAAATGGAAATGTGGAGCCAGGATTCAAGGTCTACCAATCAAAGAATGATCAATATAGTGTGAGTTTATTCAATTTTCATCTTTTAAAATAATTTTTGTCTTAAAAAGAGTGTTACAACAGTTTACAAAGTGTTTTCTGCTAACAAATGTTTATAGGTAACTTACAAACATCTCATGTTGATCTGTTTGTGAGTACATGACTGGGAGAGTAAAGTACTGAACTCTCCTTTTCTTCTCCATACAAGCGCACACCACTACCTTCTCCTCTGAATTATGTTTGTTTTTTTTTTTGCAAAAATAAAACACATCACAATCATTTAATATGACAATTTTTGTGACTACTATTTATTTAACTTAACACCAGTCTAATTCAGCGCAGATATCAAATTTCATTCTTTTTCTTTGCCCCAACTTGACCTCGGGGTAAACTCTGCGGCAAATGTTCTTGTCAAAATATGCAGCAATCATTAATGCACACTTGTAGAGATGTTCTTGTCAAAATATGTAGCAATCATTAATGCACACTTGTAGAGATGTTCTTGTCAAAATATGTAGTACTCATTAATGCACACTTGTAGAGATGTTCTTGTCAAAATATGTAGTATTCATTAATGCACACTTGTAGAGATGTTCTTGTCAAAATATGTAGTACTCATTAATGCTCACTTGTAGAGATGTTCTTGTCAAAATATGTAGTACTCATTAATGCACACTTGTAGAGATGTTCTTGTCAAAATATGTAGCAATCATTAATGCACACTTGTAGAGATGTTCTTGTCAAAATATGTAGTACTCATTAATGCACACTTGTAGAGATGTTCTTGTCAAAATATGTAGTAATCATTAATGCACACTTGTAGAGATGTTCTTGTCAAAATATGTAGTACTCATTAATGCACACTTGTAGAGATGTTCTTGTCAAAATATGTAGTACTCATTAATGCACACTTGTAGAGATGTTCTTGTCAAAATATGCAGTACTCATTAATGCACACTTGTAGAGATGTTCTTGTCAAAATATGGAGCAATCATTGATGCACACTTGTAGAGATGTTCTTGTCAAAATATATAGCAATCATTAATGCACACTTGTAGAGATGTTCTTGTCAAAATATGTAGTAATCATTAATGCACACTTGTAGAGATGTTCTTGTCAAAATATGTAGTAATCAGCAATGCACACTTGTAGAGATGTTCTTGTCAAAATATGCAGTACTCATTAATGCACACTTGTAAAGATGTTCATGTCAAAATATGTAGTAATCATTAATGCACACTTGTAGAGATGTTCTTGTCAAAATATGCAGAACTCATTAATGCACACTTGTAGAGATGTTCTTGTCAAAATATGCAGAACTCATTAATGCACACTTGTAGAGATGTTCTTGTCAAAATATGTTGTAATCATTAATGCACACTTGTAGAGATGTTCTTGTCAAAATATGTAGTAATCATTAATGCACACTTGTAGAGATGTTTGTGTGGCAATTTCATCCTCAAGTACTGTACTTGATGGTGTATGTGGTCATGTTTCTCCACAACTTTCTGTCTCTCAATTCTGCAGGTAACTGCCTACCATGACTTTCTTTTAAACTGACAGATATATTTTCTCTTTTTTCTTCTCTATCTTTGTTTCCCTAATTTTCTAATTGTCACAATATGTTCTAATCACTCACTTTCTTATTACATAGCCAAACATGATGATTGTATCTTCTCCATGTTGGCTATAAGTTTCTTTTTTACTTTGGCCCTTAGTATGTCCTAGTTATGCTTTTTTAGCTGTCCAAGCTAAACAAATATTCTTCTATATAACTACTTTTCTGTGGCCTTCTTTGCCTTAGGTCATAACATTTGTCCTCTACAAGATAAACATTTTAATAATTACTCAAAAAACATTGACTCAACACATTGACTCAACACCACAGAAGAGAAAGAAATAGGCAGACGGAACTAGAAACCCCTCAACTAATCAAATCTTTTCATTCCAAGAGATAGAAGTTGAATGTGACAGCTCATCTTATTTTACAAATTTGTGTCCATGACCTATATTTTCTGTTTGTTTCATCTATTTAACTGTGATATTGCACCCACATCATCTGGGAGTTTATATGCACAATTTATAAACACAAATGATGATAAATAATAATAATGCGATGTTACACCCAGTTCATCTGGGAGTTTATAAACACATTTTATCAACACAGATGAAGATAATCCCACTGTAACTTTGTTTAAACATAATTTTTATGCCATTAAAAACTATCAGGTATTTCTTCCAAGCGGAGATGTTGTCTACATCAGTGTTCAGAAAAATGGACTCCTCAGAAACTTCCTCAATGTTTGGGTACAAGCAGCTGGAGCTAGCTTTGGCCATACTGAAGGTAACAGTAACATTCATTTTTGTTCCCCTAGTACAGAGATAAAGCTTCCCTTTTGCTCAGATTTTGAATTCTTCCAACATTACAGATATCATTATTCAAATATTTGTTTCATATTTAGTTCTCTTTCTGTTCATGTTTATGCTGATTATGTACCAGTATCTTTTATTGTTACACATTCATAATTGCCACTGCCAATTCTTTCAACAACAGGTCTGTGTGGTACATTTGATAGCAATAAGACAAATGACCTTCTGAAATCAGATGGAACTTTATCAAGTGAAACTGGCAAAAAACCTAACAATTTCAGTTTGTCATGGAGGTTTGTCATCTGTTTCATCATAGCCATAGGTTATTATATTGTTCAATAGTGGTACATGAACTCTGAGAATTGTTTCCCCACAAATTATTGTTAGCCTTTTTTAGATTCTATTTGCTATTTTTTGTTTAACTTTATGCTTTCTTGGGAGCCTCTGTGACTAAGTGGTTAGTGTGCTCACTTCCTGATCAGAAGGGTCCAGTTCTATTTCCAGAAGCAATGTATTTTTTTCAGACTGACAAGGTCCCGGTATTCAGACTCTAAAAATGGGTACCAGTGATTTTTTCTGGACAGTTAAAGTGGCCTAAAACACTACAACATTTATAGAGTTTCTTTGTTGAAAATTCTGAAGCAATATGGCTTACCATCAAAAATCATAAATATTATCAAACACATGTATGATGGATACACATGTGCAGTTCGTACAGAGGAAGGACTGTGGGAATGTTTTCCAATAGAAACTGGGGTTAAACAAGGTTGTATTTTACGCCCTTGTTATTTGGAATTGTTATGGACTTCATAATGAAGAAATGCTGCACTGGTAACAAAGGCATCGAATGGATACAAGGAGACCATTTGGAGGACCTCGACTTTGCTGATGACATAGTTCTCATCAACAGTCAGATAAAAACGATGCAAGAAAACACAAATGAACTATCATCAATAGCCAGCAAAATTTGGCTTAAGATCAATCATGAAAAGATTAAAGTCATGAAAAGCTTAATTCCAAAAGATGACAGAATATACATGGAAAATAAACCAGTGGACGAGATCGACCACCTTATCTATCTTGGAAGTTACATTGATCGGGAAGGGAATACAAGTAAAGAAATTAGAAACAGATTAGCTAAACCAGCAATGTCTTTTAGAAGCCTTGAAAAGTTGTGGAAATCAAAACTAATCAGCACAAACACAAAACTTAGACTATTCAAATCAAACGTACTATCTACCCATACGTATGCATGTGAGAGCTGGAAAATAACAAGAGACATAGAAACAAAGTTGAATGCATTCGAAAATAAATGTCTAAGGAAAATACTTGGTATAGCATGGAACGAATTTAAAACAAATGAAGAAATTAGAGAAATCTTCATTCAACCACTAATATCTTCAGTAATCAAGAAACGGCGATGGTCATATGTTGGACATATGATGAGGAGAGATAATAACCGAATAACAAAGCAAGCCCTCATGTTGGAAACAACAGGTAAGGGGAAAAGAAGCCGACCCAGAGAGACACTGAGAAGAACATTGATCAGAGAGGCAAGAGCAGCAGGAATCGGCTCCCTCAATGAGAGTTGTTTGCTCAGAACAGAGACAAATGGCGAGATTTGGTAAAATATCCTTAGAAGGATTGAAAACTGCTAGAATAAAAATTTAGATAAGAGAAAGAGTATCTGGGTCTATGCCCTATGGGCCAGCTATGACTCAAAAGGTCAATAGATAAAGTGGCCTGGTATAACCTGGCATATCATCAAAAAATGTGTCATGGTCATGGAAAGATATGGTTACTAATACCATATTCTCCATTTGCCTAGCATGGCAGGGGAGAGAACCTGTACATTAGTTTTACTTACTTTCTGGGACCTTCAAACTCTGCCCTTTCCTAGAAGATTCTTGTTCAATTTTCTTTTTGTTGTTGTCTACTTCGTTCATTCTACAGGGTATGTCATGTTCATCTTTTTCTATTAATCTTCATGTAGATTTAGGATTAATGTTATGTTCAATAATAAGGATGTATTCCATAGTATCCACATTTAATTTCAGACTACCTTTTAAGTGCATAAACAAAGTAGGATCAATATTTCATAGGCTATGACTTATTTTAAAAATGATCATTTTAAAAGTGAATATTACCACATGTTTATAAGGCCTTTTTTTTAAAAACATTTGATTTTTCTAAATTTTTCCAGAGTTGACACTGTGGGGTCTTTGTTCAGTGGATATTGTGGATCTGTCTCTAGTAATGAGAGCAACACTTACTACTGTGAGTGTCAGCACCAGGGTACCAGCATATGTGGTAGAGGACGTGACATCTTCCAGTGTGCGCAGGTTGATAACAGCATCACAGCAGACAACAAACTCAATTCCAAAAACCAGCCACCTCGATTTAAAAAAGGTACATTACAGGCTCAGTTCTACAATATTTCTTCTTCTTCTTTTGCGATCATAGCTCATTCAGACTAGGATTCCGGACTCTCCTATGGAGGCTGCTATCTGTTTCAGTGATTTGGTTGCCCCATAGAGTTTCTCTTCCAGGGAGATGGGCATGGGCCACATTGTTCTCTGCAGGCCTGTGTACTGGGGGTGGTCCTGTAGAGCGTGTTTTGTTGCCATATTATCCAGGGTACAGTGGCATCAGCTGGTAGTTCATATTTTGAGTTTAGTGAACATGTGGTTTCTAATTCTGCTGTGGCCAGCGCATAGGCCAAGTATGATGACTTGATCCCTCCTTGAAAGTTGAATTGATCTGTCCCTCTCGTTATACTTTGGGTGTTCTCGTTTCAATTTTTAATGATACTGGCTTTTGATGATAGATTCGGCTTCATCATAGCTGACCAGATTGTTCTCTTGTGGTAATCTCCCTCCCTCTTTAGCTAGTTTATCTGCACATTTGTTTACTTGTATATTACCATGTGATGGTATCCACTGGATGACCACTCTCTGGAAGACTCCAGTTCTGTGTTGGTTGATTAGTCTTCTTACACACCCACTAAGTTTCTCGTTTCTGGCTGTGCCCATCTAAACTCCCATCTCTTTCATCGGAAGGAGTGATGTAGACTCTTGGTTGTCGAAGTCCTGTGTCCTTCCCACTTCCAGGAGGGCATTGATGATGTCTGCCAAATCCATTGGTTGACCGTCCTCAACCATAGTGCGTCCTCAACCATAGCGCAACTAGCCAAACTGTCCACTCTTTCATTTCCCCCTATTCCTGCATGCCCTGGACGTAGACAAAGGTGACCTTACGTATTTTGACTTATGCAATTACTCCACCCATTGCATGCGTACAGAGCCCGCCTCTACTTTTCTTATCATGCTCATCGAATCACTCAGTATACAGGCGTGGGTGTAGTCTTGTGACTCTAACCAGATGAATGCCCTGGTCACTACCATCACCTCCATCATCATGCTACTCGTGGTCATAACTTATGCACCACTGTTTTCTTTTACTACTCTGCCTGCCGAGCTGTCCAGTTTATATCTTTAATAATTTGCAAATGTTATGCAAGATGTTACTTTAACTAAATTTAATAATAAAAATGTGTAAAAAGTGTAGTATCTGATAGGTATGAATCTCTTATAACATCAAAAGAGTCATTTTCAATTAAGATGGTAATAATTTAATAAAGAATTTATCAGAATGGACTTTCATTCCTCAGTAATTGAGTAGATTTAGAAGTGCTCTGAAATTTTCAAGTAAAAATACCTGTCATGATCTATAGTATCTGTGTGGAATATGTTGTTTGTGCCCATTTTTTATTGACCTTTAATACATTATGGGTGATGTAGTCAGTATCATGGCGGGCAGCCTTGCTTTCCCAGAGAAAATATCTGGTACCCATTTTCATAGGCAGGATGAATCATGGAATCTTTAAAAAAAAATGTGTCACAATTGAGAACCAAAGCTCATTTAAAAACCATTTAATCTGAACCCTTGTGATCTGTAGATGAGTACACTAACAGCTCTGTCATTGCTACTTAGAAATATCAGAGTTCAGCAATCTATTGAAACTTGAATTAAAGATGATGGTGGTGGTGGGCCATGAGTTAAAAACTGTATTTAAAATTATGATGAAAGATTATTAATAAATTTGTATTCATTGAAAAATAATAATTACAGGCACTACTGGTTAGATCAGTATGCTTGGTTATGCTCATCTTTGCTATTTTTGTTTAATACTGTCCCTGATTGGAGCTATTACACAAAAATAACATTTGTACGTCATTTTATTTCTTAAAAAACCACTATAATTCAGTTTAACTCATTTATTTAATTCAGGTGCAGACATAACAAGTTCTCTTATATCTGCCAGCCCTGACAATCCAGCCAAGTGTACTTCAACTCAGACACAGAAAGAGTTTAAGTACAATGCCACCTATGTATATGTGGTTAGTATAACTTTACCACAATGAATTGGTGATGTTTTATTTGTTAATTATTCATGACAGTTATTGTTTTTGGTGTCTGATAAAACAATTACAGCTCTTTTTCTTGTCAGCCCTCACATTTGGCATCAGCTGTGTTACATCAAAGTTTACAACAAACTTCCAAACTTCTCACCAAACCCTCCAATTTCACCACAACATGTTTAAATTACATAGTTTACCTCTCTTTGATTCTTCTCACTACTTGTTTGGCAATGCTAGTACATCAAAGGCCACTAAGTGGAGGTAGAATGTATGCTGCATGCACTGTAAGTAGTAAATATACTACATTACATTTTACTTTCTTGGCATGATTACAGTCATCCCTCGCTACTTCGCGGTTCATTTATCGCGACCTCAGTACATCGCGGATTGTTCCAAAATTCAAAATTGACGAATTATGGCGCGAAAGTTGCCCACACGCCAGCAAAAGGCAGGGAGTGCCCACAAAATTCAAAATCCACGTTTCTGAATGGCTGCTAGCATCCTGCCATTTGATATCCCTCCCGACTCGGGAATCTCGCACTCCCCATCACGATATTCCTTGTGCGCTGAAAACGTCCTGCAGAAGCTCCTCCTGCTGCATCTATGCCATCTACTGCAGCTACCCCAGCTCTATCCGAAGCTGCCCGTGATGATCCATTGCTCCTAGCACCTGACGATGAGGCGTCATCTGAGGAGCAGTAAAGCTCTCATTAACCTGTGCAGTAAATCATCTTCATCTTCTTCCTCTCCACCGTACTGCACAGGTGTTTCATCGACCTTAAAAAAGATAAAGCGAAGAGAAGCTATTGTCAGAGGTGAGTTACGGACCTTGTTATAAAAGAAAAGTTGTTATAAGAATAAAAGAGTTTTAAAAACATATTTACAGTATGTACACTTTGGTTACATCTACGAATGTTACACCCACACGTATCATATTTATATCATTTATACATTATTTTATGTATGTTATTTATAATATTAATATTTTATTTACATGTTTGAAACTATTCTTTAATGTTCTAATGATAACATATGCACTTATATGGTTTCATATACACTTATTGATATTATACATACACAAAAAATGTACGTATGTTAAAAATGAGAGGGTGACACTACTTCGCGGTTTTTCACTTATCGCGGCCAGTTCTGGTCCCTATCAACCGTGATAACTGAGGGATTACTGTACTTTACTTTGAGTTATGTTCTTAAGTAGGGAGCCGCGATAACTCAGTTGTTAGTGAACTGGACTACAAAGGACAAGAGGTAGGGTTCGATCCCAACCGACGGCTTCCGGGTTCACCCAGCCTTAAATGGGTACCGGATTTTTTTCTGGGAAAGTAAAACAGCACGGGCGTAATACCGACCACATTAACCAAGAAATCATGTGCTGAAGGTCTGTAAAATATAGGGTCACTAACACCATATTTCCCTATACGCCACTTGGCGTGACGGGGGTACTTTGTTTACTTACTCAGTGAAGGTTGGGTGAACCTAGAGACCTGTTGGTTAGGGATTGAGCCCAATCTCTTGTCTTCATTAGATCAGTTTAGCATCCAATTATAGGAAAATTATTTCCTGTTAATTAATGGAGCTGATGGCAAACATAAGGAACAGGTGACTGTTGACATCCATGATTGCCTACATCTGCCTGGCATGATATGATTAAAGAAGTATTAATTTAATATTATAATTTATTAACATGCATACATCATTAGTTATAAATATTGTTTACAACAATTATGTCTATAGGCAAGTAATTCTAGCATAACAGTGGAAAATGCAACAAGATTCTGTGAACAGCAAATATTAAATGCAACATCAATAGCTCCATGTAAAAAAGTTCTTGGCAGTGGTTTCCAAACTGCACTGGGATTCTGTATTGATGACTATGTGGTATGTTTTTATAATACTTATTGCATTTGTGTGTACTTTTGCAAATATTCTATGTAAGACAATCATCAAGTACCATGCCTGCTAGTGTAGGTGATCATGTCTCTCCACAACTCTCAACAGCTATTTATCATTTCTGTTGTTGACCTTTGGCCAAGCCATTCTCTTAAGCTGTATGCTATCTTTTCACTTTGCTTCCCTCTATTTCTTTGATAAGACAATGATACAACAAAGATATGCAACAGCTCAAGTGTGTTGTCATTACTGTTAACAATGACATATTATTATGAACTTTTAGAATGCATAATAATGGTATTACACTTTCTCATGAACTGCATTCAATAGAATATTCTTCTGGTCCTTGTCATGAACTGTACAGGAACACCACTGTTTCCATACTTTGCTCAGTCCATTGACAGAGGAGTGTCACTAGTCTGATCCACTCTATACATATTCCTTTACTCTGTTTTCCACCAGTTTTCTCATGATCTGTTACTTTTCTACTTTCATTAGAAGGCTACTGCATGACAGATCTTGGGATGATTTCTGGGCTTTAGCTGTCTACGTGGCCAGCCCAGCTCCAGCTTCTGCCTATTATCATATTGTGAGAGTGTCTGTGCGTGTGAGACTGGTACTACAGAGTTTGTGTACGTTGATGTGATCTTCTTGTGTGACTGGTACTACTGGGTTTATGTACTTTGATGTGATCTTCTTGTGTGGGTGGTACTACATAGTTTGTGTGCTTTGATGTGATCTTTTTGTGTGGGTGATACCACATAGTTTGTGTACTTCGATGTGATCTTCTTATGTGGGTGGTACCACAGGTTTTGTGTACTTCGATGTGATCTTCTTGTGTAGTCAGACAAGAGTGTGGAGAAAAACAAAAAGGAGCCAAATTCATCAAAACCACCATATTATTAGACATTCAAAATAATTGGTTGTTTTATAAATGATACTTTGATCTATGATTTCTATATATATTACATCTAACTGGTGGGGTTTATCTGTCTACCTTTATTATTATTTTTATTTATTCAATATATTATTTGAAAACAAAAATAATAGTCAAATCCTGAGTTTAAAAAATATATAGAAGTATACACAATTATAGAATGGACTACAATGTGCATTTAGCCAACCTGTCTGAGACAGAGAAGATTAGCAAGCTTCTTTTTGCAGATGAAACAGATGTATGGAAAAAAAAATAGAAGACCAGCAAGAACACTAAAATTGACTTAACAATATAGGTGCTAAATACAACATGAAAATCAACATTAACAAAACAGAAGTAAAGAAGATTGCAAAAGAAAAACATGATTTGAATATAATCATAGATGACATAAAAATCGAAGCAGATGGAGGAATACAAGTACCTGGGATGTCAGGGACAAACAACAACTTACAAACAGCACAAAAAGATTCAAGATGCAACAAAGTTTGCTTGTTCATTGGATAGATATTACCATCACTAACCAGAGTGGAAATAATCCTTGAAGCAAAATGAGCTCTTTACAACACAATGTTCATTGGATGCTAGAAACAAAAGCAAAAATCTGCTATTCATGGCAGGAAACAGCTTGAGAGATAACATAAAAAATGAAAACATTTAAAGTTAGGAATAATACCCACTTAAATAACAAAATAACTGTCAACAGAAAGATGGTTCCATTACAGAATAACTACACCAAAGCTCGGGCAGATGGTGCTCATAAACCCGGGAGGGCCGACCATCTAAGAGCAGAATACCCCTACAGAAAAGACAATTGCTGCCTTGTAGGAAGATTGGGGACAATCAAAGACTAAGGAAAGCAAACCTGAATAAAATGCTGGCAGAAATCGGATGCACTGGGCTATTGGTGCAGAACACAGTGCAATGTTCTAACATGTACTCAGTCAGAACACTTAAAGAGACAACTGCCTTCATAATAAAGTCCGGAATCCTACACTGAATGAGCAATGATCATAGAAGAAGAAGAAGAATAATAAAGAAATGAGATAAGTAGTTTGGTCATGTAGTAAGACAGAGATAACATAATATGACACAAAGAATCATCAACAAATACAATGAAACCACCTTGGGTGAATATCACATTGGGTGATAAAATGTTATAAAAATAGCAGGAGAGATCAACAGAAGAACAAAAAACCACAAACTGTATATTCTATCAATGCTGAGCGGCAAATGAAGAAAGAAAAAGAGAACACAGTTTTAAATAAACTATATAACATTGCTAGTTGCTTAAATAGTAGTAGCCTCCGTCAGTCATAGTTGACTACTTCAGCGCCCCTAGAAATGATATTTTTTCTTTTCTTTCGCCATGTGTTCTCTTTCTCTATGAATCTATCTGCTTCTTGTTTGAACTTAACCTTTAGAGCGTGTTATCAGAGATTGCGGTCTGCAGCTATGTTGCTTAAATAGGGTCAAGATAATTCACTTGCCAATACAGCAGGTGTTTGTTAAACCTTGAATTAATTGTTATAATCATGAGTAATGAACCAAAAAAAGATTTTCCTACACCTGTTGGGAATCCATTTTTCATGATGTTTTATATATCTGTTCATCTAGATAACTGAAGACAAAATTTGGTCACAAGTGGCTATTGCCAACATTAGACAGCAGTGCCTGATAGTTGTGAGCATCAGTGTTGAACTGTGGATAACAAATGCTAATGACACTAATCTTCCCATGCTACCAGACTTTGTGGATGATCTTTGCCTCAATGACTGCAGCAATAATGGCAACTGTAGCTTTGGTATGTTAGATATACAGTTGAAATCATGCTGTTGTTGTTGTTGATCCATCAATGCCAAATAGTGTCACCATCATTTTTGTCATTTTGTGTTAGGAGATGGTAGATGAGAGCAATACAGGCCCTGAAGTGTTGCAATGAATTGTTGCCCAGTCAGAAAGGAAGATGCTGTACTGCTGTTTAAATTGCTGAATGATTGCTGCTGGATGGCGTTGTTTATACTTTTCTTCTCCTATCATCACCGTTTGTAGCCTTGTTGTGCCAGGCTGAGCATTAGGCAACAGTACTCTCCCAGTCATCTGAATCCAGACTACAGTGGTAAGGGACATCTGAATCCAGACAACAGTGCTGTGGGACATCTGAATCCAGACAACAGTGGTATGGGACATCTGAATCCAGATAACAATACTTTCAGAACATATGGAGCGTGTCTTTAAACCCCTTCTTCCATCCACCTACTGATTTTTCTGATATTTCGCCAAAAAATTGTTCCTTTAATAAATGTTGGTCTGATGTGTGTCCAGCCCATTTCAGCTGTGATTCACATACCATGAAGTACCAGTCGCCAGACTGGGCTACTGACGTTCAGACAACCCATGTTCAATTCCCGCTGGAAGCAGTGTGAGATGTACTTGTGGTTGGAAAAAAAATACCACTGTTGTTGACCCAGCTGCTGGCAAAAATGGGTACCAGGGTATAGTACTCTGGGAAGGTGAGGAATGCAGCTTTGTATTGTGAGTTTCGATGCTTGAAGCAACACTATCCAGAAGTCTCTGATCACTTCTGGATAGGTGGCTGAGCACATATGAGTAAAAAACCTGCATGTTAAGATGCCAGTTCTATTCTCATACTTTACCTTTACCTACACCATGAAATGTTGAATGTGTCAACACATTTGTATCCTTGGCATTTTGTCTTCTGCAGTTTTTATGGGCAGTTTTCATGTAGAAGTGGTTTACTGTCATGATAAATATAAACATTCTAGATAGTAGGGTAGATAGAACAACTGTTAACCTTAAATTTTGTTTAAAGTTTTGGATCATATCTTTCCAAGACTTTTTTTTAAAGTTCCCAAAACACAGCATATGCATTGTCATTTTTTACATTCACCTCTTCATTGATGTGAGCTACTTCAGAAAGAGCAATCTGCATCGGATCGATGAGAATATTCTTTGTAGAGTGTGGGTGCACCTACTTGACATGCCACACATTAACAGTGTAACTTGGATATATTACCCCAGACACACACGGTAGTTTCATGGCATTGAGATGGTTGACAGGTTGGTGGGGTAGGTCTTTGTAGAGTGTGGGTGCACCTACTTGACATGCCACACATTAACAGTGTAGCTTTGATATATTACCCCAGACACACACGGTAGTTTCATGGCGTTGAGATGGTTGACAGGTTGGTGGGGTAGGTCTTTGTAGAGTGTGGGTGCACCTATTTGACATGCTACACAATAACTGCCTAACTTGGATATATTACCCCAGACACACACGGTAGTTTCATGGCATTGAGATGGTTGACAGGTTGGTGGGGTAGGTCTTTGTAGAGTGTGGGTGCACCTATTTGACATGCTACACAATAACAGCCTAACTTGTATTATTGGTATATGGGCGTTCATGGCATTGAGATGGTCGACAGGTTGGTGGGGTATAACTTTGCACAAGGGACCTTAGAAGTGAACAAAAATGGCATTTGTGAGAGCCACCTCTCATACGGAGGTAACAGAGAAGCAGAGGATAATCTACTTGTCAAAGGAATGGCGGAATGTTGCAGCACATATTGGCAAAAGCAAGAAAAGCATCCTCAGCAGAAAAGAATACATGTTAAACTGAAAAGGGACAGGAACAACCAGTATTTGAACACTTTGATGGTTCTTGGAACAGTCGGCATAGCAGTTATGGGAATGCCCTGATTGCAGTGACGTCAGCATGAACTAAGACTAAAAAAAAACGTTTAAGATGTATGAGCTTGTTGATTTGTTTTCTTGAAACTCCACCATGGACAGATAAGAGATTATTTTTTTTTGACAGGCAATCTTTGGGGCTATTTGATGTAAAACTTTATTTTTTTGTGCCAGAGATGTTGTGCCCAAAGTTTGTTTCAGATGAGGCCAAATGACCAATGTTTTTTTGAATGTTTGTTTTTGTATTTGCATTCAATGCATAAAAGAGGTCACAGCTTATCAACTTTCATTTTGGCTAGAAGTCTTCTCAAATTAGATGTCACTCTAATGGCACATTGTGATATCTGATAGAAATAGCATACAAATTTGTGGATATTGTTTTCACAACAACTAAGGTACAATTAACCTTCCTGGAGTTATGAGATAATATTTTGACTGAGATCATCTCAGCTGCTTTGATATATTAGGTTATGAGATGTTAGCATTCTTGTTGTTCTGAGATTTAGTTTTCTTGTTTTGGAATACTGGTTTGTTTAATTATGCAGTAATATCTTACCATCTTTGGTATGTAACTTCCATTATGTATATATACACTTCATAGTAATGGTAACATGTCATATATTTTTCTACAGTATGCTGTGTTTGTTTATTGCAGGTACATGCCAGTGCAATGTTGGATTTGATGGAGATGACTGTAGTACTGATTTAAGCAAACCTCCCTTCATAATTTCAATTGATGGTGGCCTGTTGTGCAATGAACTTGTTCAGAATTGTTCCTCTGTAGTTATATTTGGCTTTGATTTTGTACAGATTAGCTCACTGAGTTGCAAACTGGTGGAACTAAAGGTAGGTTCTTTATTTATTATTTTTCTTGCATATGACATGGAACAAATATATTCTGGTAATTTGAAAACTTAACATTTGCAAGTAAAACATGTGTTATGGCAAATTGAAACTTTATTTTTGTTGAAACAAAAAATGTGTTATGGTAATCTGAAAACTTAATATTTTCAAACAAAAATATGTGTTGTGGTAATTTAAAAACTTAATATCTGCAAACAAAATGTTAATTTCAATTTGAATATAAAGTGCAATAGAGAATTGAGTTACAGAAGTTGCTGTCTCAGAGCAAATTCACAACAATTGAAACCTTTTAGTTAAAAGAGCCTTAACTCTTTCCTAGGTTTCGCTGAACTGTGCGCCATGCCGATTTCCACAATGTACATTTCACTGAATAGTGCACCACTTTCAATTTAATTAGTGTGAACATCATCAAACCATGTTATTTTTACATGTCTTGTATCATCTTGGTATTGGTGAAATCTAATACCTTGTTCAATTATCTAAATATTCATTTATAAAATGTTATATGTTGGATAAATATAAATAGAATAACACCAGGGCTAAAACTAAGAATAGCAAAATGTTTATCTTCTCAACATTCCTATATGGTGCAGAAACATGGACATTAGACAAGAAAACAGAACAGAGAATTGAAGCCTTTGAAATGTGGATATACAGAAGAATAGGTAGAATTGGAAGGAAAGAAAACAAAACAAATGATGAAGTCTTAAAACAACTAAAAATTAAAAGAAAACTACTAAACACAATTCAAACAAGACATGCGATTTTTGAGCCATGTTAAAAGACACAACATTCTACTAAAAGTAAACTTGGAGAGGAAAATACAGGGTAAAAGAGGCAGCGGCGGACCAAGACTAACATGGATGAGTAACATCAAAAGATGGACAAATCTGTCTATGACAACCTGCACCATCAAAGCAAGAGACAGAGCAGAATGGCGCTCCATGGTAGCCAACCTTCGTTGTGGAGATGGCACTTGATGATGATGATGATGAAATATAAATATGTAGATTGATTCGTAAAACCATGAAAAATTTTGTCTCTGAAATCTCTTCCATTGCATCGATAAAAAGCTTCCGTACGGAAATAGTTAAATTCTCTAGACAATTGGCTGTGAATAAATGTAATATTTGTTATCTTTGCTCCTTCAGGCAACTGCAAATAGGTATGAAGCAACAGGAAATGAAACTATTGTGAATGCAACCTACATAAGAAGTGAAGAAATCCGTTGTTCTCTGAGCACCTATCGCATAGTTAATATCAGCTGTGCCAATGTTAAAAATGTTTACAGTACAACCACACTTTTGAGAGTTATCTACAATCCACTTTGCCACAACTGCAGCTCTGACACAAATGTCTGCACAGACAGAGTGAGTACTTTATTTTCCTCTGTTACCATCTTTGCCAAGGAAATATGTAGTGTTTAGGTTAGTGTTAACCACCAGCTAATAAGCTAGAAGTGGTCAATGATTCATAGCTGACTGCATTAATCAAGATCAATAAACAACACAGCTGATGCAGACCCTCTTAGTGGTGCACATGGTAATAAGGAACCAGTGGTGGGGAGTGTTACACACTCCAAGGTATGAAGACAGCTTTACAAGGGAGGAACACAACACAATACTGACGTTTCGGCCAGAGGCCTTCTTCAGAGTACAAGGACAACAAAAACAAACGATGAAACACAATTATCTATAACTACATGATCATAAGAAAGAAGAGGTGGACAGAAAAGAAGGAAGTAGGATGTAGAAAAATGAGAAAAGAAGAAGAAACGAAAGCTACATGCACATGGTAATAGACTAATCAAGGCTAGTGAGTAGGGACTGAAGAAGAAAAGCAACCTGGTGCCCACAAATCTCATGATGAAGATGGGTGTATTAGGCTGAGATGCACAAGTTTGCTGTAAATTAAAAGCAGAACCCATTTACTTTCTTATGTCCATTCCAAAGTGAATAATAAGGAGAAATAGCATCAGGTGAATGATAAGGAGAAATAGCATCAGGTGAATGATAAGGAGAAATAGTATCAGGTGAATGATAAGGAGAAATAGTATCAGGTGAATGATAAGGAGAAATAGTATCAGGTGAATGATAAGGAGAAATAGCATCAGGTGAATAATAAGGAGAAATAGCATCAGGTGAGTGATAAGGAGAAATAGTATCAGGTGAATAATAAAGAGGGTAAAGGGTAAAGTACGAGACTTGAACCGGCGTCTTAGCATGCGAGTTTGCACCCATATGTGCTTGGCCGCCTATCGAGAAATGTTCGGATATTTCTGTATAGTGTAGCCTCAAGCATCGAAACTCAGATGCGAAGCGACATTCCTCACCTTCCCAGGGTAATACCCTGGTACCCATTTCTGCCAATGGCTGGGTCGACCGTGGGGGTATTTTTTTTTTTCCAACCACGAGTACAATTCACACTGCTCCCAGCGGGAATCGAACACGGGTTGTCCGAACGTCGGTAGTCCAGTCGGGTGGTTTTCCCAACTAGGCTACCGAGGCCCCCCATAATAAAGAGGAATAGCATCAGGTGAATGATAAGGAGAAATAGCATAAGGTGAATAATAAAGAGGAATATCTTCAGGGTGATTGATAAAGAGGAATAACATCAGGGTGAATGATAAAGAGAAATAACATTAGGTGAATGATAAAGAGGAATACCATCAGGTGAATGCAAAATAAGGGATCTTCTGTGTGTTTTCTGACAGAATGACCTGTATAGTTCTTGATTATTAGAGTTACATTATCTAGAGTTGTTGCTTGATGGCAGGTGTGCTCCTGAACATCAGCCATTATTAAGGTGTTCTAGTTCTGTATCCTGCCGTTTATCATATGTTAGATTCATGTTTAATTAAATACATTTGTATTCTATTTGACATATCTTATTAGACATTGATTGTGAAAGCAGTTTTGTATTTGTGTAATGGTTTCATGACCCACTGCTTCATTTCCACATTGATAAGCATACAGTGAACCATCTGTTAGACCAGGTACTTATCAAGTTAATCTAAAGAACATAATAACAGTGAGAAATAGTGCTGGTTCAGCCACCTTCAAATGCTCTGAGGGTCAAGGCAAAGAAATGCACATAAATGCATTTAATGTGAAGCTGTAGTGAAGCTAATAGTGAGGAGAAATAACAAAATATAGGCAAAAATAGAGAAAAAAACTATATGGTTAAAGCTTCACATAACAAGTGGACAACACAAACCAGAATGACATTTTGGCACAATAGGCCTTCAATTGGAATAAACGTACAACATTTGTATGTTCTGTAGAGCAGATTAATATGTATATTTCTCCCTGCTTTGTCCATAACAAAGTTTTACATACAAATTGTACCAATACTGTATTGTTTCCTCCATTATATTCCAGTAAATTACTAATGACAATTTCACAATTTGTCTGTCAATATAAAAAAAATACTTTGACATTCCCCCCAAAAAACATTTTGTTTGTTTATAAAACTGAATTTAGTGTTGATTATACCTACCTCTACAAGACTGACATCTGCAGCATAAATGGTAGCTGTTATGAAGAAGGCTTCACAAACCCAAAAAATGCTGCTGAGAAATGTAGTTTGACCAGCAAGAACACATGGACGGCTATAACTGGTTTGAAACATGTTTTGTTCTCTCTGTTTAACGTGGATTGTGTATTTATTGTCTATGTTTTAAATTATGCTCATAAATATTATAATTTAGTGTTGTTAAACTTTGACTTCAATAAATGTTTACAGTACATTACTACCAATCTGTGAGTTGCAGAATTTTAGTGTATTGATGGTAGGGTGCTCACCTCCTGTTGTAAGAAACCAAATTCAGTGTAAATATATCAGCTATTTCCTGTTGACTTCAAAGTTGGTGAGAACAAGTGCCTAGATCAGTGATTTAAATATTGGTCTCATGTTCAAATTGAGCACTCTGAGAAGAGCAATGTGGTCAATGCCCACCTCCCTGGAAGAAAAACTATATGGGGCAATCGATTTGCTTAAACAGACAGCTGCCTTCATGAGAGAGTCTGGAATCCTACTCTGATTGTGTCTTGATTGCAGAAAGAGAGAGAGAGAGAAATTGAGCACATAAAAGAATTTGTGCAGTTGGAATACAAACATAATGAATGCATGACTGTATACACTGCCTGGACAAGTATTGAAAAATTGTAAAATTCATACCATCATTTGAAAAAAAAATTGTATTAACCAGCTTTCTGAAACTGACTATTAGACTCTTGTGGGTGCTATGGAATGTGTGCTCAGCATGAAAATTTCCTGTGTTAGCGTGCAACATAGCATAGTGGACACAGTGTCCAAATAGAATGGTCTTGTATGTAAGAACAGGAACAACTGTATTGACATCATCCCAAAAAATTATTTTAAAGTAATTTCTAGACATAAATAGTGTTAAATATTAAATTAACAATAATTACACAAAATTCTTTTTCTTGCCAGCTTTTATTCCATGATATTTTAAGTGCAGAATCATAGTAGATCATTATCTTTTATAAAACATTGTTTGAGTGCTCCAATTATTTTGACAGTTTGTGCCTATGAAAGTTCTACACATTTGTTTCTTTCTTTTCTCTAATGATGGCTAAGCATTAAATCCCAAATGATCTCATCCTGCTATATTCCAGTTTGGTACTAAACGATACAAGATGCAACCAAAGATCTATCTACAATTAGGAAGAGAAGGTGGACATATGTCGGCTATGCGCTGAGAAAAGATAACAAGAGAAGTCCAAAACAGGCTTTTCTTTTGGAAACATCAGGATAAAGAGGAAGACCTAGAAAGACACTGAAAGAACACCTATAAGAGAAGCCTGCAAAGTTGGCAGACATAGACTCATTAGATAAGATCAAACAGCTCACCCAGAATAGGGATGGGTGTCAAAAAATACTACAAGCCATATGTGACATCTAACAGCACGGGAATGATCAAGATCAAGACTAGATGATATATTCTATCTCTATCTATTGTCCTTTCGAGCCGAAGATGGCACATATGGCAGAACCACAATCTCAAAAACAGAAACCTTGCGTGCCAAAATGGCACATATTGCAGAGATCACTGCATCCCGTGTCCCGTGGACAGAAAAGAGAGATATCCCGTGTGTTACCGGGGCCTCATTATGAGGGAAATAAAGAATAGTGACACTGTGACCTTCCAGGCATGTCGTAAGAGGCGACTAAGGAGGTTGATCGATGGCTTGACAAGCTGTCATTGTAAAAAGTATTGTTATGGAAACAGCGATGATATATTACCTAACTGAATATATTTTTAAGTTGTTTTTTTATAATCAAGATTATATTTTATTTTATTTATATGTTATTTTGTTCGCATTTTTTTTTCAAACTGCTATTGCTTTAATAGGTTTTGTATTGTTTGATGAAAAAAATGATAAAACAATAATGTGAATGTATATTCTAGAAAAATATCACTTAGTGATATAAAAGCCATTTTATTATTAAATATATATGTAAGAATATAGAAAACATATGTTTGATATTTTTGTTTCAGTGAATGAATGCAAGCATTTTCACTTTATTTTTATTGAAATAATCAACACTGTCCTGGTCACTGCAAGATACAACCTTACCGTCTATGGCTCACCAACATTAGTTCCTGGACCATTAGGAGGTGTGGTTCTTAGTCTGAATGGTACTAACCAATATGCAGAGTATCCAGATATCACTGGCTGCTTTAGCAATGTTGAAAAGTGCAACCTTGGGCTTACATTTTCCTTTCAGCTTAGCATACGAGAGATCAAAAAAGGTGTGTACAAATTATTATATTGTATTGCAGATTAACTTTTATTGCTTGAATCACTAACTTATCCCATCTCTTTGAGAGCATTTAGAATATCAGCAATTACTCATCTACTCTCCACAACAGCTTTGCCAGCAAGCCTGTCTACTCATTCATTTCCTCATACAGCCAAAAACTCTGGCACAAAATGAAGCAGATTTTTGTCACTTTCATCCACTGCTGCCTTCAAGCCCAGCCAAACTTGATCTTCCTGTATATTATCATGAGTCAATAATAAAGCATAGGTGGTAAAATTATGTGTTTCCATTCAAGCTGTTTTAGTTACTACCATGACTTCCATTGTCAAGCAACTTGTGGTAAAAGCAAACACACCTCTGTGTTCCTTTACAACTCTCCCCTCAGCCTGAAGCTGTGATGAATTCTGTCTTTGTTAGTAGCAGACCCATCTGAGTATGTGGCTGCATCACCCTCAGAAGAATGTTTGAAACTCTAGGCCTCTTCTTCTGCCTCCAAAGACCCTGAGTCATACTCTGTTCATTTTGGTGCTATTGAAGAGGATGTGCAGCAGCTGCTAGCACTCATACCAATTCTTCACCAGGTTCCAAGTTCTTTGTTCTCGAGTGAAAAAATCTATTTAACAGCTTCCTTGGTCTGCCCAATCATGTTTGTAAATTTGCTACCTTTTTGACTCCTTATCTCACTCTGCCCTGAAAATTGGTGTGTAGTTAAAGAGTTAAACTGAATTGAAGAAATTAAATATAAATATTTCATAATAACGAAACAAAAATTATATGTTCAATGATGTTGTATGTGCATTAATGTTTGTAAGAAGTTATTAATAATGATGTTTGCTATTGTTTTTTATTGTATGTAAATCTCTCAGTATTTTTGGTACTGCTAAGATTATTATCATCATAAAGTACCATGCCTGCTGGCATAGGTGATCATGTCTCTCCACAACTTTCAATCTCGACAGTTATTTATCATTTCTGTTGTTCACTTTCTGCGAAGCCAATCTTTTAAGCTGTCTGGTATCTTTTCTCTTTGCTTCCCTCTATCTCAACGTCACTCAATTTTCCCAGTTGTTACAATATATTCCAGTTGTTCTCTTCTCATTACATGGCCAAAAAATGATGATTGTTTCTTTCTAATATTGGAAATTAGCTCTCTTTTTGGTTTGGCCTCTTTCAGAACGTTTTCATTACTCTTCTTAGCTGTCCATGGTATTCTCAACATTCTTCTGTAAAACCACATTTCTACAGACACCAGTGATTTCCTTGTCTGTTGTCCTATTGTCCATGATTCACATCCATATATTAAGACTGGCTCTACATAACATTTAAGAACTCTTTTTCTTATTTCTATTATATCTTGGAAAGCTGCTTTTCTCTGAGCTATTCTGCATCTCACCTATGTTGTACATCTACTATCAGAGGTTAAGATTGTTCCCAGATATTTAAATTCATTTATCTGTTTTAATATTGTTCCACTTGTCTTTATTGTGCATTGCAGTGATGTCTTTTTCTTTGTTGCTACCATTATTTATGTCTTTTTGCTATTAAGGCTGAGTTCTTTATTTTTGCTTTCTTTCACTATAATATCTAACATTTCTTGTAACTCATTTTCACTCTTAGCGATTAAGACTGTATCATCAACATACCTGAGGTTATTTATATTATGACCTCCAAATGTTATTCCAGGCATGTCCCTTATGGATCTTAAAATAATCTCACTAAATATATTAAATAAATCTGGTGACAGCACAGAAACTTGCCTAGCATCCTGTTTTATTTGTTGAAACATTCCCAATTGATTTCTAGTTCTTAAGGTTGCTGTGATGATTATGCATTAGTAATGAACATTTTGGTTAAGTTAGAGATAAAGGAAGAAGTAAAGCCATATACATCATAAGATCTTTAGTAGAAAGAGCCATAGAGGTGAAAACAGATTTATACCTATGTTTCATAGATTATACCAAAGCATTTGACAAAGTAAAGCACCAAGAAATAATCAAAATTTTAGAAAGCATAATCGTAGACAGCAAAGATCTAAGAATAATAAAGAACATGTACTGGCAACAAACAGCTGCCATAAGAACTGGAAACCACTTGGGAATGTTTCAAGAAATAATACAGGGTGTTAGGCAAGGTTATGTGCTGTCACCAGATTTGTTTACTATTTATAGTGAGATTATTTTAAGATCCATAAGGGGCGTGCCTGGAATAACAATTGGATGTCATAATATAAATAATCTAAGGTATGCTGATGATACAGTCTTAATCGCTAAGAGTGAAAATGAGTTAAAGAAATGTTAGATATTATAGTGAAAGAAAGCAAAAATAAAGGACTCAGCCTTAATAGCAAAAAGACAGAAGTAATGGTAACAACAAAGAAAAAGACATCACCTCAGTGCAAAATAAAGACAAGTGGAACAATGTTAAAACAGATAAATGAATTTAAATATTTGGGAACTTTGTTAACCTCAGACGGAAGATGTACAAAAGAGGTGAGATGCAGGATGGCCCAAGCAAAAGCTGCTTTCCAAAAAATGAGGAAAATACTGTGCAATCCATTTTTGACAATAGAAACAAGAAAAAAGAGTTCTTAAATGTTATGTAGAGCCAGTCTTAATATATGGATGTGAATCATGGACAATAGGACAACATACAAGAAAATCACTGGAGTCTGTAGAAATGTGGTTTTACAGAAGAATGTTGAGAATACCATGGATGGCTAAGAAGAGTAATGAAAACATTCTGAAAGAGGCCAAAGCAAAATGAGAACTAATTTCCAATATTAGGAAGAAACAATCATCATATTTTGGCCATGTAATGAGAAGAGAAAAATTGGAATATATTGTAACAACTGGAAAAATTGAGGGACGAAGAGATAGAGGGAAGCAAAGAGAAAAGATACCAGACAGCTTAAGAGAATGGCTTGGCAGAAGGTCAACAACAGAAATGATAAATAATTGTCATGATTAGAAGTTATGGAGAGACATGATCGCCTATGTCAGTAGGATTGGAAATTGATGATGATGATGATGGCCGCTGTTTGTTGCCAGTATATGTTCTTTTTTATTCTTAGATTTTTGCTGTCTACATTTCTAAAAAGCCTTCTAAAATTTTGATTTTTTTCTTGTGTGCTTTATTCTGTCAAATTCTTTTGTATAATCTATGAAACATAGATATAGATCTGTTTTCACCTCTATGGCTCTTTCAACTGAAGATTATACTTTCAAGAAGAAGCTAAGATTATACTTTTAAGAAGAAGCTAAGATTATACTTTTAAAATAAGTTTTGTCAGAGAAGGCTCATCAATTTGTATGTTATAAATAATAATGAAGTAAATATTATTGTACATTATTTGTTTCAATTCTTTATGATTTTAAAATCAAATTTTGTTCAAGAATTGTCATTTTCATTATCTTTTTTTTTAACCTTTGGTATGGAACATTAAGCTATGTGAGTTTTACATGTTTTTTTTAACAGAAGGTATTGCAACAGCTGTAAAATGTAAAGCAAATTAAATATCAATCTAAATTGATCTATTATCACAAATTTGTTCATCCAGAAATGGTGATATTTAGCAATGGTGCTGAAGACCCAACAAGATATGGTCTTGCAATGTGGATATTGAATGGACATTTATATTTACGTGTGAGCACTAGAACAAAGGAGTGGACTGTTGTGACTACTAAATTCAAAGTTAATGAATTCGTAGGCATAAAATTTTCATGGAATCTACAAGAAGGTAAGCTAAACCTTCTCACCTGTTAAACCTTCTCACCTGTTTTTCTTCGCTGTTTACATCTATTTTTCCCTTCTAATTGTCATGACACAAAAGAAAACTAAACACAAAGGTACCATTTTTTTTTTCATTCAGTTCATGGAAATTATAACTACATTATTTTATTAACTTTCTACCACATTATTTATTTAAAAACCACCACATTATTTATTTAACTACCACCACATTATCTATTTAACTATTAACACTTTGTTTCTTAACATTAGTAGAAAAATTATATTTGTTTTAATTGGTAAGATTCTGTATATTTTTTGTAAAGATTGATGTTAGAATAGTTAGTTTTACATCACTGTTCATCATATTTTGGCCATGTAATGAGAAGAGAACAGCTGGAATATATTGTAACAACTGGGAAAATTGAGTGACGAAGAGATAGAGGGAAGCAAAGAGAAAAGATACCAGACAGCTTAAGAGAATGGCTTGGCAGAAGGTCAACAACAGAAATGATAAATAGCTGACGAGATCTAAAATTGTGGAGAGACATGATCACCTACGCCAGTAGGCATGATACTTGATGATGATGACTACAAGCAGTTTGAGCATGGAGATTATGGCAGTAACTAAAGTGGTGGTCTGGCTGTATGTACCACCTTTTACTCACGTATATTTTCTAAGTACCTATATCAGCATGCTCAGGGTAATCGAAGGCAGTGGTTGGTGTCACTGTATGGCAGCTTGAATTGGTCACAACACCAATTTGAGGGGAATTTGAAGATTGTAAACGCAACTGGAGAGAGTTATAGCATCAAATGTGATGCTGTTTATAAATGTTATCCATGACACCAATTGTGACATGGTTTAGTTGTAAAATCAAATATGAACTGAGTGGTCATGGCAACAAATGTAAACTACCCCCTGACATGAAGGAAATGCTATAATCCTCTCTTGTGGAGACTTGTAGCATTCACCTGACTCCACTAAATTCTTGGGGAATTGATTAAAGATCATGTTGTATAGTGTGCCCTCAAAGTGTTATTTATGAGACTTGAGGATGTGATATATCTGACTTGCCTTGTGTAGAACAGAACTTTCATTTTCACATCACCCGTAATCATTTGCAAACACTGATCTATTCAGATGTGTGATTATTGTCCTTATTCAACAAGGTACAGAATTAACTCTTTTCCTGAATTATTCAGGTTAAGCTGGCTTCTGGATCTGTCACTTCTACTACTTAAGTAGGCACTACACCAGTAAATTGACAACAAAGAGAGTAAATCAACTTCTGTGTAGAAGAATAGGTGATCAGTCAAACTTTGACGAGCCTTCTTTCTTTAATAACAGAAAACATACACAATATATGATACTGACCCAGCAACACCCTAGTCATTCATAATTCTACTAACTGCTAACAGCCTTGCTCTAATAATCCAACTGGGATTGTCTAATCCCTTCACAGTACAGTGTGGACACAAATAACTATTTCTCTAACATAATCATCATCATCATCTTTGAATGCCATCTCCGCATCGAAGGTTGGCTACCATGGAGCGCCATTCCACTCTGTCTCTTGCTTTGACGGTGCAGATTGTCATTGGCTGACTTGTCCATCTTTTGATGTTACTCGTCCATGTTAGTCTTGGTCTGCCTCTGCCTCTTTTACCTTGTATTTTCCCTTCCAATATTACTTTTATTAGGCCTTGGTCTGCCTCTGCCTCTTTTACCTTGTATTTTCCCTTCCAATATTACTTTTATTAGGCTATTGTGTCTTTTAACATGACCCAAAAATTTCATTTGTCTTGCTCTAATTGTGTGTAGTAGTTCTCTTTTAATTTTTAGTTGTTTTAAAGCTTCCTCGTTTGTTTTCTTTTCTTTCCATCCAATTCTACCTATTCTTCTATAAATCCACATTTCAAAGGCTTCAATTTTCTGTTCTGTTTTCTGGTCTAATGTCCATGTTTCTGCACCATACAGGAATGTTGAGAAGATGTAACATTTTGCTATTCTTAGATTTAGCCCTGGTGTTATTTGTTTTGATGTTAGTATATTTTTCATGGCATTGAAATTACTTTTTGCCATACCTATTCTTTTATTTATTTCAGTTGTACATTTTCCATCACTGGTTATAGTATGTCCCAGGTAGTTGTATCTCTGAACTGTCTCTAGATGTATTCCTTCCACTTTGATATGTAATAGTAGGTCTTGAGAATTTTCTTTGTTTATGATCATAGTTTTAGTCTTTTTGATATTCATATATAGTCCATATTTTTTGCTTGTCATGTTTATTACATTACGTAATTGTTGTAGATCTTTAGGATTTTCTGCTAGTAGTACAGTATCATCAGCATATCTTAGGTTATTGATTATCTTCCCATTAATGTTTAGGCCTGGCATCTCAGTGATATTTTTAAAGATTTGCTCAGTGTATAAATTGAACAAGCTTGGTGATAGGATGCATCCTTGTCTTACTCCTCTTTTTATATCCATGGGTGTAGAGTTCTCCTTGTTATATTTTATTATTGCTGTTTGCTCCCAGTACAAATGACATATCAGTCATATGTCTGTGTCATCCACATTTATATCTTTTAGGCAGTCTATAAGTTGATTATGGTGTATTCTATCAAATGCTTTGGTGTAGTCTATGAAGCAGGCATATATAGGTTTGTTTACTTCTATGTATTTTTCAATCAATGTCCTCATGCTGAATATGGCTTCTTTTGTTCCACTGTTTTTCCTAAATCCGAATTGCTGCTCATCTAATTCAGTATTAATTTTATTCTGAATCCTTCCTTGTATAAATTTTAGTAAAATTTTGGTTACCTGGCTCATTAGACTTATTGTTCTAAAATCACTGCATTCAATTGCACCATTCTGTTTAGACAATGCAATGAAAGTTGATGTTTTTAGTTCATTTGGTATGTATCCTGTATGGCATATGTCATTGCATATGTCTGTGATCACTTCAATGCTAAAACATTCTAGTGCCTGTATCATCTCTATCTGTATGTTGTCAGGTCCTGCGGCTTTTCCTTTTTCATTGTTTTTATAGCTTTTTCTACTTCAGATTTCAGGATTTTATAGCTGGATGTACATTTTATAAATGGTTTTTTGTCCCTTTCATCATGAAATAATTCTGTTATGTATCCCTGCCATCTATCTATTACATCTTTGTTGTCTGTTAGCATTCTTCCCTCTTTGTTTGCAATACATCTGCTCCCTGCAGCTTTTTTGTCTTTATTAGTCATTCTTTTTATTTCTGTGTGCATTCCTCTTAAATTTTGTTTACTTTCCATAGTTTTGACTTCTAGACATCTTTGGTTGAGCCAGTCTTCTTTTGCCTTTTTGCACATTTTTCGTCTTTCATTATCAATTTCCTTGTATCTGGCAGTGTTCTTCGCTTGTCTTCTCTCTTCCATTTTTTCTAAAATGTTGTCAGTTATCCATTTTTGTTTTTTGTTACTTTCTTTTTTGTGCAAGGTGATGCAGGATTCTTGTATGCTGTTTTTTATGCATTGCCATTTGATTGTGACTTTTTCTTCAGGATTTTCTCTTCTGTACTGCTCAATCTCTTCTTCTAGCAGCTTCTGATATGTGTTCTTTACTTGTACAGTATAAGTTTTATTTACATCTTTCTGATTTAAAGCTGTTGTATCTATTTGTGTTGCTGAATTAGTATTTTGTTTCTTTCTCTTTAATTTGATTTTCATTTTAATCATTACAGGTCTGTGATCTGAATTAATATCTGCTCCTGGATAGGTTTTGGCTCTCTTGACGCTGTTCCGGAATCTGTCTTTTATCATTGTATAATCTGTTTTATTCCTCTTTATATCTCCAGGGCTTTTCCATGTGTATAATTTCCTTTTATCTTGCTCAAAGTAGGTGTTACATATTATCAGCCTGTTTTCTTCACAAAATTGTATTAATCTTTCTCCTCTGTCATTTCGTTTTCCTAAACCATGATTTCCTATAATGGTCTTATATCTGCCTTTTCCTACTTTTGCGTTCATGTCACCCATTACAATCAAGATGTCTGAAGATTTCACTTGCTTCATAACTGTACTTAGATCTTCATAGTATGCCTCTATTTTTTCATCTGTATAGTCTTGAGTAGGTGCGTATGTCTGTATTATTGCTGTGTCAAATGGCTTTGCCTTCATTTTTAATAATATAATCCTATCATTGTATGTCCAGTGGGTGCTTATATATTTTTGTAGTTCTCGTTTTATTAGTATGCCTACCCCTCTTTGATGTTCTGTTGTGTTACCTGAGTATATAAATGTATATTTATCGTCTTGTATGTATCCACTCTCCTTCCATCTTGTTTCTGATATGCCTAAAATTTCTATGTTTAATCGCTCTGCTTCTACCATAAGGTTTTCTAGTTTTCCTTGTTGGTATAATCTAACATAATAACTTCAATCATCTCAGGTGGGTTCTCTGCATTTCATCATTTTCTACTTACTAATTCTGCTCTATTCTAGACGTTAACCTTTTAACTAATCTTTCAAGGCTCTCTCCCCTCAATGACTATTTTTCTACTCTTGAGAGGATGATCTGTAAACTAAATTAGTGAGACAGTGTTATGCAAATGGCCATTGTGTGAGAAAATATTTGGATGATGAGAGAGACAGAACAAGAACCCAGATAGACAAGCAAAGATGTTGATTTATTATTTTTCTTGTGTTGTGAACTCATCAATGGTCCTAGTTGCTGGCATTCATGTTGCTTCTTACCAGAAGATTTTTCTGCTTAATTAAAAACGTGACTGAGCCATGAACACTTCCATATAATTATAACAAGAAGTGCTGTAACACTTTTTCAGTGATCTAGCAATCTCCACCTTTGATATGAATTTTCCACATAAATTGAAAAACAAAACAATTTTCTATTTATTTTCACATAATTTCAGCAAAATAAGTCTTCTAAACTACTTAAATTACCTTTAATTAGTCTTATGGTTTCAGATCAAGAAAATACTAAAATGTTTACTTAAATATTCTCCGTTCTCTCATAGGTTTGAAGTTTTCAATTGGAGGTCAGGAGGTTGCTCCACAACCCAAATACACTGTGAGGACAGGTACAAAGATACAGGGCAGCAGAAATCTCACCATTGGGACAAGCACATTTATGCCAGGGTTCTCCAACATCCTGATTAGTGGCCTTGATGTGATTACCTGCTCTGAGGAAACAGCATCTGCTGTCAACATGAGCTCTAGTAAGTACTTTATATACAAGGAGTAGGCAGCATCACTGAGTTTTGTGAAATATGAAGCTTATGATTAGGTCAATTATAAATTAGCAGTACATTAATGTAAAAACTAGTAGTGTATTAATGTTATTATTGGTTATTGGTTATGGAAGGCCTCGGTATCACAGCAAACGAATTAAAATCCATAATTGCTCAACCGCCCGTGCCAGTGGAATCATCCGAATGACTAACTCATCTCCCAAACAAAGAAAGGTAACTGTAGTCCCCATCATAGCAGTCTCAGCACACGTCAAAAGACATAAGGCGAAACCGCGCAAAAAGTGACCACAGCCAACTGTTCCCTGTCATACGATATCATCATTCATCGTAAACAAGCGGGATATCGAAGCAGGATCAAAACGGATGAGACACACACAGCTCACGGTGTGCACAGAGCACTTAACTCAGTAGCTCCTGCAACAAGCCGGACTTGGAATATGAGGAAACTGCAAGAAGGAACACTTTTCAGACATAGCCTTCAATGGTTCCTGCCGCCTATCCACCATATACCATGGGAGTTCACGTCCTATATATATATATATATATATATATATATATATATATATATATATATGTAAGACCTAGCAGTATATTAATGTAAGACAGTACATTAGTGTAAAAACTAGTAGTACATTAATATAAAAACCAGCAGTACAATAATGTAAAAACTAGCAGTACATTAATGTAAAAACTAGTAGGACATTAACTCTAGATTATGATGCCATCGTAACAATTACCAAATCAAAACACAAATTCTTCAAAATTTTACATAGCCCATGAGCTCAGTTCGTGCTGAATAACAGATCCACCTGTGTAAATAACTATGTCACTATTAGAAGAGTTCTAAAAGACCATCAGAAGAATTATAGAAAATCAAGGCCTGCACTTCTGTTTCAACAACCAAATGATACTGTTGTCTATATTCTCTGTTCTGTATGATGACGACAGCACTTGCACCCATTCTTCCTCTGGTTCTATATTCTCAACTAAACACACCTGCTGAACAAAATATATAGCCTGCCCCATCAATGAATTTCCTCTTTATAACCTGCTGACGTTTTTACCTATAAATTCACAGTATAACATATGATGTAGGTCTGCACTGATTCAAAGGTAGGTACATGCTAGGCAAAGTCTTATTCTGTCTGCCATGGTGGGAAAATTGAGGAGCCAATGCATTGCCCTGCACTCAGTATCTTTTGTGCATCCAAGGAAATGATTACTCATTTTATATCCTTTCCAATCGTTCTATTTGCATATCTTGGTAGTAAGAAGGTGCAAAAACAATATAAATCAGAAACAGAATAGGCCTTAAATTTTAAAAACCTGGACAAAATATAAACTGCAAACCCTGTGTGATGCCCAGTGCTGCTGGATCTATCAATATAATTTTACAATGAGTTATCAATAATAAATTCATCCACATGTTGTGTTTTTTTTTAAAATCAAGTAGCTCTGCATTTCTTCAATTTATTAAATTAATAGTAAGATGTGTACACAACTTCATTTCTCATCCTATCCACCTTAAAAAATGTGGTGTAAATTTACCTGTACAGCATGATAAATGGCCTATGTGAATATAACATAACTTTAGAAATTAACAATTAATGTTTCATGCTTGCATCCAGAACTTTACCTGTTGTATGTGAGCAATTTATTATATTATGCGTGTCTTATGTGTATCTTTAAAACAGGCACACAAACAACTTCAGGACCGACAGCTACTGAGAAACCAACAGATTTATCAACTAATGGATCATCAACAACTGTAGACATAAGAGTAACTGCAACTTTGCCAACAACTGGTGGATCAACTGTACCTGTAGGTTCAACAACAACTGGTGGATCAACTGTACCTGTAGGTTCAACAACAACTGGTGGATCAACTGTAATTGTAGGTTCCACAACAACTGGTGGATCAACTGTAGCTCCAGGTTCAACAACTAGTGGATCAACTGTAACTCTAGGTTCAACAACTGTTGGATCAACTGTAGCTTCAGGTTCAACAGCAACTGATGGATCAACTGTAGCTCCAGGTTCAACGACTAGTGGATCAACTGTAACTGTAGGTTCAACAACAACTGTTGGATCAACTTTAGCTTCAGGTTCAACAACAACTAGTGGATCAACTGTAACTGTAGGTTCAACAACAGTTGGATCAACTGTAGCTTCAGGTTCAACAACTAGTGGATCAACTGTAACTCTAGGTTCAACAACTGTTGGATCAACTGTAGCTTCAGGTTCAACAGCAACTGATGGATCAACTGTAGCTCCAGGTTCAACGACTAGTGGATCAACTGTAACTGTAGGTTCAACAACAACTGTTGGATCAACTTTAGCTTCAGGTTCAACAACAACTGGTGGATCAACTGTAACTGTAGGTTCAACAACTGTTGGATCAACTGTAGTTTCAGGTTCAACAACAACTAGTGGATCAACTGTAACTGTAGGTTCAACAACAACTGGTGGATCAACTGTAGCTTCAGGTTCAACAACTGATGGATCAACTGTAGCTCCAGGTTCAATAACTAGTGGATCAACTGTAACTGTAGGTTCAACAACTGTTGGATCAACTGTAGTTTCAGGTTCAACAACAACTAGTGGATCAACTGTAACTGTAGGTTCAACAACAACTAGTGGATCAACTGTAGCTTCAGGTTCAACAACTGATGGATCAACTGTAGCTCCAGGTTCAATAACTAGTGGATCAACTGTAACTGTAGGTTCAACAACTGTTGGATCAACTGTAGTTTCAGGTTCAACAACAACTAGTGGATCAACTGCAAGTCCAACAACAACTGGTGGATCAACTACAACTGCAAGTCCAACATCACTATTGTCAGCAACAACACTATTGTCATCAACAAGTGAAATTTCCATGACAACTGGTGGGTCATTTATCAAATGGTTTTTCATTTCATTATACATTTCCACCCATTTTTATACTAAAGTCTGAATTTCATATCAATCTTCTCAGCCTTTGAGCCTGTCTGAAATCAGATTCATTTTTTAATAAATCCAAAACACCTAACTGTTAACTAATTGCTGCATCTTGAGAATCAAAATCAGAAAATATCATCTCAATTTCATCTAAATAAGCATCTAAATAAGAGAAAACATTAATGTTACTAAACAATGGTTACATTAAATAAAAACAATAATCTGAAAAGAGTGGTGTCTCATGCTTTCAACCTAATTCCTTCCAGGAGACTGCTAAAACTCTCATTCAAAGTCTGAATCGCTTTTCTCTTATAAATAATGGAAAATTAATTGATCCATCCCAACCTTAAATAAAACCTATCTCATTAAACTGAAAAACTTAACTTGGGATTATGTGATAAAAGTCACTGACAAAGTGTTTCTAACGGATATAATATTTTTATATTTTGTGAAGTGTTCTATTTAAGGACAAGGACAAGATCAAAAAAGTACTTTTAAAATGTAACCATCTAAAAGTTTATAGTTGGACCGTAAAAGATTGCATGTGACACCTAGTGATCTAGCACATGAGGAAACACCTCCAGGCTATCACAAACTTGTGTTTTTAAGTTAAACCCTTAACTTACGATTGACTCAGCAGGTCACAAAATATGCAGAATAAAAAACAAAGAAGTTCAACTTATAGAAGAAATGACAAAGGAAAATTTAAATACAAGAATTAGCGGGCACCAGAGTAAAAGGTGTACGTTTCATTAACAAAATCGTTTTTACGATAGTGGCTTGTTAAACCTCTGATCAATGGTTCTATACCAAGTCGGAGAAAAATAATTCCTCCATCTTGGATACAATCGGAAACTGAAAAACCCTAGCTGTTTGCACAGAACAGAGACAAATGGCGAGATTTGATAAAATATCTTTAAAAGAATTAAAAACTGCTAGAACAAAATCTCAGATAAGAGAAGGAGTATCTTGGTCTACGCCTTATGGGCCGGCTATGGCTCGAAAGGTCAATAGATAGATAGATAGAGTAAAAGGACAGCAGACAAAGAAAATACACATGAACTACACAATAATATTCTCTGTAATTGACAACACAGAAAGAGCAACACACAGAGTTGGCTTTATCATCGACCAAAAATATGCAAAGAATATTCTAGAAATAAAGTACTACTCAGAATTATCACATCCAGACTACTAGAAGACGACCGAAAAACAACATACATACTTTATGCACCATGTAACAACAATGAAAAAGACAGCAAAGATTTATATGAGACACTAAATGAAATTGTCAAAAAGACTGGTAAAAGCGACAACATGTTAGTGATGGGAGATTTTAATGGAAGGCTTGGGAAACACAACAGTGAGAACAGAGATATCCTGGAACCCTTTGGCGATAAGACAGCTGAAATAAATGAAAATGGAAGCAGACTGCTGGAATTATGTAATCAAAATTATTTGTTTATCACCAATACAGTCTTCAAACATCATCATCATGTGCCATACCGGTTGGCGTAGGCGATCATGTGCTTCCACAATCTTCTATCTACAGTGCATCGTATCAATTTTGTTGTTAACTGTTTTCCATGCCATAACACCAAGCTATCTTCAAACATAGAGAGCCATAAATATATACCTGGTACAAATGGAATGACACAACATGCAGAAGCCAGATAGATTTTATGCTAACAAGAAAACAGAACAAGAAAAGAGTAACCGACAGTAAAACTATCCCTAATATCACAGATGACACGAATCATAAAATGGTTATGATTACTCTCAAACAGCCAAAAGTGAAAAGAACGTACACAAACAAAAGAAGCAAAAAGAACAGACAATAAAATTAAACAATTAAAAGATCAAGAATCAAGAAAAACCCAAGAAGAAAAACTAACAGAAGAATTAAAGAAACTCCCTAACGAAGTAAGTACAGTTGAAGAAGAGTGGAAACAGTTTAAGAAAACAGTAATCAGCCTCTCAAAAACAGTATGTGGAATGAAACTAATGACAAAAAAAGGGGAAAAAGAACACCCCATGGTGAAATGAAGCAATCAGAGTATCAAATAAAGAAAAGAAGAAATTGTTTAAAAATTGAAGGGAGGATAAGAACCAAGAAGAATAAGAAAAATATGCTTTGGTTCAGAAAAAAGTTTAAATTTTGATCAAAGAAGCTAAGCAAAACAAATGGACAGAATTCAGACGAAATATGAGCAGAGACAGCCACGCCACAAGAGATTTCTACGAAGCAGTAAAAGTAACAAGATCAAAAAAGAAAACCACAATCCTACTGAGCTCGTAAATGACAAAGATAGATAGCCAATATCAAATAACCAACAAATGCAACAGAGATGGAAAGAATATTTTGAAGACCTATTAAAGATTGCACCAACTACCAATAACACAACAAAAACAACACAAGAATGCACAAACACTGAACCCAACATTATGAACGAGGAAATTGAAGAAGTAACCAAATATGCACCAAGAATAAAGTACCGGGGATAAATAATATACCAGTAGAAATAATAACAGCAGCTAGAAAAAACAGTAGTTACATGGCTGCACAGAATATTCAATGCATCGGGGCACCAACAAAATGCTCCAGAAGACTGGCAACAGGCAATCATTGTACCAAAATGCAAAAGGTAGCATGACAGACTGCAATAAATATAGAGGTGCATCGCTTCTCAGCCATGCAGAAAAGTTATATGCCAAAATTGTGGAAAAAAGGCCAAGACCAATAATGGAACTACAGTTTAGCAATTCTCAAATGGGGTTCTGAAAAAGCAGAGGATGTAGTGATGTTCTATTCACTTTAAAACAGCTTGCAGAAAAAAACGACAGAACACAATCAAAATTTGTACATAGTTTTCATTGACCAGGAAAAAGCATTTTACCAAGTAAACAGAGTACAACTGTAAGAGATACTAACAACATACAGAGTAAGCCAACATCTAACTGACCTAATTAAAAGTCTCTACGTCAACAGCAACTGCACAGTCAGAACAGCAGCAGGTTACACAGACCACTTCAAAGTTAGATCAGGTGTAAGGCACGGGTGTGTGTGTAGAATCCCCCCTTTTGTTTATTACACACATAGACTATATATGCAAGTTAGCCAACCCATCAGAGACAGAGAAGATCAACAAGCTTCTATTTGCAGACGATCAGGCACTGATACATGGAAAAATAGAAGACCTACAAAAAACACTTATATAGACTCACCACACAGACTTAAAATACAACATATAAATCAACATCAACAAAACAGAAGTCATGAATATCGCAAAAGAGAAACAGAATATTAACATAACTACAGATGGCAGACAACTAAAACAAGTAAAGGAATTCAAATACCTAGGAAGTCTAGTGACAAACGACAATTCACAAACAGCAGAGATAGACTCAAGATGCAACAAAGCTTGTCAAATTATTGGGCAAGTATCACCACTATTGTCTAACAAGAAAATAACTCCAGAGGCAAATCGGGCACCCTACAATACAATCTTTATCCCAACGTTGTGCTATCAATGCCAGTCCTGGACCCTAGATGCAAGAACAATGAGAAAAATAACCTCTACTTAGATGAAATGTGTTAGATGAATGATAGGAAACAACCTGAGAGATAAGATCAGAAATGAAGAACTGAGAAAAAAGCTGGGAATAACCCCCGCCATAGAATATATAAAGAAACAACAGATAAAATGGTTTGACCATTTGACAAGGCAAAAAGATTAAAACATAATATAACGAGCCTTCAATAAAATCTGGTGAGAACACCAGACCCATGGGCCGACCATGAAAAAGATTGATTGACAGAATATTATAAACACTAAAAAAGATAACAGCAGTAGAGGTGAACAGATGAGCAAAAGACCACAAATTATATCTTCTTTTGACGCTGAAAGGCAAATGACGAAGCAAAGAAGAAGAAGAAACACTTGAACAACAGACACTCATAACTTAAGATAAAAATAACATAATTAAATGCTTTGAATCTGTCATTAACATGAAAACAATGAATAAAATACACATATACTGCATAAAGAAAAATTAAAATTACTTAATAAGAAGTGGCTATGTTCCATGTGGCAGGTAGCTCACCACTTTTCATCTTCTAAAAGAAGTAAGAATACAATGATTATGTTTCTTTTAGTAATTAAAAACTGATGAGACAGGCAATTTGAGATCAAATGGAAAACTAACTCTGCCCATAAGTAAGATGAGTTGTAGTTACTTTTGAAAATTGCTGCCTTCACAAGAAGTGTTAGTCCCTGGGTATAGTAACTCACAATTACAATATTACAAATTTGACATCAAATTGCTAATTATAAATACATTAGTAACCCAGGTTTTCAATTACATATTTTAAAAATATTTATCAAGACCATTTAAGTTTTAAATGTTTACAGGAATGCATACCAGAATGTTTTAGCTAAAAAAAAACACTGCATGACATTATTTCACTGTGCCTGTGGAGTTTCAGCTTTGAAACATCGTTCAAATTTTTGAATTCCAAAAAAAATGTTATTGTTCTCAGAATTCAAACTCTGAAACAGTTGATTTATGAGACACCACTGCAACATATTATCAGATGATTAGCTCCAGATGTCTCTAAATCATTCCTACATTTCATGTCTCAATATCATATTTGCCAATTTCCTACAATTTTTGTTTTTAAATTCTAGATTGCATTACTTTTCTTTCAATTAATTTTCAATGTTATGTTTTCTATTATTGCCAGTCTTTCTTTCATCTATAATTGTCTCCTGCAGTCTGTTATGTGCACATATAATTCAGTCACGTCTAACTATTTGTTTTTTATTCATCTATTTTCTAATTGCATACTTAACTCTATCTGTGATGTTTCATTATTGTTTACTAGAATGATTCCAATACATTACTAACTTGCCCATAGGGGTTTAATTTCTTTCAGCAGATTTCTACTGTTCCATTTTGGGACAGGATTCTGTCCTAAGAACTCCTGAAATGGTACTTAATTTATTGAAATCATACGAGTTATGTTGTTTCTGTGTGTTTTTGTGTTGTAACTTTATTTCTTAAAATATTACCTTTCTTTTCAGAGTTTCATGTTGTCATTTATGTTTTTAACAAATGTAGACTTTTCTTTTATTAAAATTGTCAAGTTAATATTATTTTCATTCTTGGTACATTTAATTCCATAGTTCCCTTAAATATATAATTAAAATGTTTAAACTCCACAATTTGTACATGGTTTGCTCACACTCATAGCATATTGATTCTCTTGTGTGGAATAATGTTTAATTTTCTGCTGTGCTGAAAATGTTGGCAAATTGTGTCACATAATCCATAGTCTCATACTAATATATATAGAAAATGTTAAAAATAGAATTATATAGAACTTGTATATATGTGGCATATGTATTTAGCATTTTTCTTATGACGCAGGAACAGAAAATTTTTAATATATTAGGGCATTTTTTCAGCCACAACTCTCCAAAACATGTTCCCATGAACCTTTATGACTTTAACCTTTTCCTAGATACATACTTTCAAATTAAATGAAAACTGAAGTTACTGAACTCAACAACTACTGCAATTATAATGACTGTGTGATTATAGTACCAAATTTGTAACAAAGATAAGTTACTGTGTGCAATGATCTGAACTCTCTGGATATCAACTGCAGAGACAAATGTACAATACCAAATTGATCCTAACTTAGAGAGAACTGTGAGTTCCTGTTTCTCATTAATGATGCCAATCCTCAAATTCTGAAGGAATCACCAAGTGCCATACCATCTGGCATGGATGATTATGTCCATGGCATTCTATCTCTACAACTGTTCATCATCTCTGTTGTTGACGTCCTATCAAACCATTCTTTTAAAATGTCTTGATTCTTTTCTCTCTGTTTCCCTCTATCTCCTCTTTTATCAATAAAAAAATGTTGAGTAAATGGGAAAATAAAACATAAAATGGCCTTAAACAGCTAAACCATTTAGAGAGAGATGGCCATCTCATTGTTTTTAAGAAAACCCTGGACAAGTACAAAGAGAAATGAGAATGTTCTAAAAGGCCTAAGTAATACAACAACAACAACAAAAAACTCTACTTTCCAACATCAGGAAGGAGACAATCATCAATCTTGTTTAATATGTACAGAGAAGAAACTCGTATTTTTAGAAAATAAAAAAAAGCCTAGCATATAACAGTATTTCAAATAGTTCATGTTTTCATATTATCAAAATAAAGTGTTAGGTATAACAATATTATAAAGCATGCTTAGTTTTAATTTTATCAGCAAGAACATTTTAAATATAATAGTAATAATAAGTATCAATAAAGATAAAAATATGCAGCTCTCATTTTTGCCTCTTCCTTAAAATATCAGATATATTTTTTCCTCCCTTGGGTTGTTGTTTTTCTTCATTTCATGTGCTAGTCAACAATTTATAAATGTTCTTGAATTGCTGTAAAGTTAATGTTGCATGCCTTGTCCTAACTGCACACTTCTTCCAGTTTTCTATGTCTCATACTCATGTTGCACATATCAGTACATAGTTTTATTTAAATTATATCTTACTTCTAACCAAGTCAATTTTTAGAGTTTTTACATGTTATACACTAATTATAATTGTTAATTTTGTGTCAATAGTATGGCTTTTCCTTGATAGCCAGTCACAGAAACTGCACTTTGAGTTAATATAAACTCAGTTGAAATCATTTCTATGATAGTAAATTATGTTGTTAAGACAAGTTGTCATAGAAACTGTTTAGTGATCCGTTATCATAGAAATTATGCAACATGACAGGCTACAAGGATAGTTTTAAAATCACATATCACAGGAAATATGCCAATTTCATAGACTGTTATTCTAAGCCAAATCTTGGAGATTGTTACAGCATAAATTAAGTATTATGGAAATGATGTGCATGTTATTATTGTGTGGGCTAGTAGAAAATTGAGGATATAATGACTAATTTAATCTGTAAAACTTAAACTCTAGGATCATCATCCACTATGACTGTAACTGGATCATCTCCAATCATTGAGACCACAACAGCAGCTTGCTTTGGTACGTTTTATTGTTGTTATTAATACCTATTTATAAACATTTTGTTTTATGTGGCCATCTATAAGGTGATCTTCTAGTTGTAATCTAGTATGTGTTCTTTGCATACAAAGTATATAGGAATCTATCTACTAAAAGATTCAGTACGTACTGAGTTCGTACTGGCTTTCATGGCTCATGTTGGAGTAAGACCTGTGAATAAAGACAGTGATACTTTTGCATTGACTGCAAGTAGTTTGGCCATGGAAATTATGGCTGTTACCAAAGCATTAGCATAGCTTGAGACACAGCCTTATACACTTGTATGTTTCCTCAGTGACTCAATGCATATGCTCAAAAAGATCATAACTAGCTGTGCTCAATGTTAGTGATTAAAGTCTCAGGAGAGGTCTATTCTAAAAAAGTATTTGCTTCATTTTTGTGCCAGAACACATGGGTGTAAGAGGTAATGAATATGCTGACAGGCTTGCCAGTTTGGCTGATGTTTAGTGCAGAAAGCCAGTGGACTCCTGACATTCTGAATGCCCACTGAAACGCTGGATGAAAAAATGGCTGAAAAATTACACTGAATACGCAGCCATTAACAGACTTCATGAATATTATTTCAATATGAAAGATGCCAGACAAGAGACCTATGCAGGAATCCACAGAAGACTTGTCAACCAACACAACACTAGTGTTGTTAGTCGCAACATTTTGAGGGATATTATTTGCCAGAACCTTGTCTGGGGTTAAACAAGGATGTATTTTATCGCCCTTGTTATTTGGAATTGTTATGGACTTCATAATGAAGAAATGCTGCACTGGTAATAAAGGCATCGAATGGATACAAGGAGACCATTTGGAGGACCTGGACTTTGCTGATGACATAGTTCTCATCAGCAATCAGATAAAAACGATGCAGGAAAACACAAATGAACTATCATCAATAGCCAGCAAAATTGGGCTTGAGGTCAATCATGAAAAGACTAAAGTCATGAAAAGTTTAATTCCAACAAGTGACAAAATATACATGGAAAACAAACCAGTAGAAGAGATCGATCACTTCATCTATCTTGGAAGTCACATTGATCGAGAAGGGGATACGAGCAAAGAAATTAGAATCAGACTGGCTAAAGCAGCAATGTCTTTCAGAAGCCTTGAAAAGTTGTGGAAATCAAAACTCATTAGCACAAACACAAAACTTAGGCTATTCAAATCAAATGTACTATCAACCCTTACGTATGCGTGTGAAAGCTGGAAAACAACAAGAGATATAGAAACAAAGTTGAACGCATTCGAAAATAAATGTCTAAGGAAAATACTTGGTATAGAATGGAACAAATTCAAAACAAACGAGGAAATTAGAGAAATCGCCAATCAACCACTAATATCTTCAGTAATAAAGAAAAGACGATGGTCATTCGTTGGACATGTGATGAGAAGAGATAATAATCGAATAGCAAAGCAAGCCCTCATATGGGAAACAACAGGTAAAAGAAAAAGAGGAAGACCCAGGGAGACACTGAGAAGAACATTGATGAGAGAGGCAAGAGCAGCAGGAATCGGCTCCCTCAATGAGATAGAACTGCTTGCACAGAACAGAGACAGATGGCGAGATTTGATAAAATATCTTTAAAGAAAACTGCTAGAACAAAAATTCATATAGGAGAAGGTGTATCTTGGTCTACGCCCTATGGGCCGGTTACGGCTCGAAAGGTCAATAGATAGATAGATAGATAGATTTGCCAGAGATTTAGCACTTATGGACTTGTCCGATGTACATTTTGAGGGATATTATTTGCCAGAGATTTAGCACTTATGGACTTGTCTGATGTACAATGAGGATGACCTGTCTGTGAAAGTGTTGTTAAGATGTCATAAGATGACACTGTCGACTAAACTAAACTTCTTGATTCTTGATCCTTCCCGCACCGTCAGACATCCTTAGACTAATAAAACTAGTGATGGAAATATACATAAGCAACTTCTTTTTTGCTTTGACCTTCACAGGTAGTATTGGCAGCTACCCAGAAATGATGGATAATCCATCCATTACTTTTGAGACTGCTGGTGAATCTGCATTTTTTGTTTGCACAATTAAGCCGGCAATAAATGAGAAGGGATCACCACAATATATAGTTACCTGGAAAAGTGGCTCTAATGAGTTAAGTCAATCAAAACTCACCACATCCTCAGAAAATCGACTGTATTTGGTGAATCTTCAGCAGCCTGAGAGAACCTCCATTCTTGAATCAGGGGTAAGATGCTTTCTATAAATAATATTAGAATGCAATTTTTGACAATAGAAAAAAAAAAACATAAACATTATTACATTATCTTCACATATGTCCTAGGTAATGTAATTTGTGTAATCACTATCTCACAAATGCCACATTAGATTGAAAATGGATTACTGAGACATGGGGGGGGGGGGGGATATAATGTATAGAACAGAGACCTCAAAGATTTATATGATTATATACTGCAATATACTGGAGCTTAGGGCATTGAAAGAATAGATAGGATCTTTAGCTTTGAAGGTACCTGTATATGAAACATTGATTGTGAAAAAGAGAGGCAGCCCACTCATGACTGAAGAGGACATGATAATTTAAGAAGCAATGATTTGGAGACTTGCAAAAAAAAAAGAAAAACTAAATTTGAAAAGCCAACACAAGAAATAAACAAAAGAATAGGAATGGCAAAAAGTAATTTTAATGTCATGAAAAATATACTAACATCAAAACAAATAACACCAGGGCTAAAACTAAAAATAGCAAAATGTTATATCTTCCTCAACATTCCTATATGGTGCAGAAACATGGACATCAGACAAGAAAACAGAACAGAAAATTGAAGCCTTTGAAATGTGGATAGTAGTAGGAAACTCTTTGTACAGAGCTTCGCAGCAGGAGGCAATCTGATCATCAGAAGCGACCCCCATCAAGCAAGTGTTTTGGCCCTTTAGCTTTTTGACACTCTAGGGGAGGTGGGCCCGCCTGGGTCATGACTCCCAGGCGTCGACCTCCTGCTGCATTGCCTCTAAGGTTTACACAGTATGTTTGGCACAAAATAACTACACTTAATATGCAAAATACTCAAAATTAGTTTAACTTATCTGTCTTGGCTTATCCTAGCAACTTGCTGTTCTTTCCAGTCAAAATAACATGGCTAGTATTGACAACGCACTTTTATAGCCCTGTCGGTGTCTGACTTTCGTGGGAATTTGGATGTCACTGTGTAGATTAGAGCCCAGTTGTCTGGATATATAGAAAAATAGGTAGAATTGGATGGAAAGAAAAGAAAACAAATGATAAAGTCTTAAAACAACTAAAAATGAAAAGAGAACTACTAAATACAATTCAAACAAGACAAATGTGATTTTTGGGGCATGTTAAAAGACACAACAGCCTACTAACAGTAATCTTGGAGGGGAAAATACAAGGTAGAAGAGGCAGAGGCTGACCAAGCTTAACATGGACGAGTAACATCAAAAGATGGACAAATCAGCCTATGACAACCTGCACCATCAAAGCAAGAGACAGAGCAGAATGGCGCTCCATGGTAGACAACCTTCAATGCGGAGATGGCACTTGATGATGATGAATACAAAAAACAAAAGCTTCAGAAGATAGTCTTGAACAGAAAAATGAAAAAATCATCTGAAATGTTAACCTTGAACACATTAACACTATGCAGGCCTCACTAACCTAAATGAGATGTTTGTAGATGAAATGTGGAACTTCCACAGTACAGCCTTAATAACATCAGCAATATCATGTGCTGAACTGAAGAAAATGAAAAGAAAAGCATGGATACTTGACAGTACATGGAAATTCATCCAGGAGTGATGAGAGGCAGAGATAGCCATGATGACAGTAAAAGCATCTTGGAAAAGCCCTGGCAAATATATTATAATGATAAACACAATAAGAGTATTACTTAAGCACAGAAATTGTAATGCCAATGTCCACAATCACAAAAATACTTGTCTTCAAAATGTCCTATGATGACTCGAAAACACAGTCTTTATTATGTTCTATAGTTTATTAACACAGCTCTCTAGTTATACTTTACAAACTCATCTGGTTAGATCACACAGAAATACCTCTTTTGTCATGTATGAATCTATAAAACTCTATGTTATATGTGGTTATTTTATAGTGTCAAAGGAACTGTCAACGGTATGACATTCTCCAAGTTCTATAGGAAAATCAGCACAACTTCTTTGAATATCACAAAGTTACATACTTGATAATCTAACTTCTGAGTATGCTCTTTTCAGAAATACCTCTCAAGTCCATGCATAAGAATAGGTCTAGAATATGTCATTCTGCAAACAATCTTATCTAATCTTGACTCAGATATGTTAACTTAACACTACCTGTGCAAATTCTTACTGGTACTGGAAGTTAACAGAAGTGAAGTGTCAAACATGGAGCTTTTTATTTTTCTTTCCTATGTGTTGTCTTTGGCTTGAGAGGAATAAACAGAGACAAAAAAGAACTAAGCTGATCTGAATACTGAAGGCATGTTTAATGAATGGAAGGGGAGGAAGTGTAAATGAACAAGTATGTAAACTAGCAAGCTACTGTAGTATAGACATATTTTAATCCTAGATTAGGATACCATAGTAAAAAATTGCCATATCAAAACACAAAATCTTAAAAATGTGACATTTTGCCATGTTCAAACACCATCGCCCCCTCCCATCATAATTTAGGGTTAATTCAATAATTTACAATGATATTCTTGTGAAAACTGGTATAAATGTATGAGGGACTGTCAGAAAAGCTAGCAATTGAGAATATAAAATGGAGCAAAAATATAATTTTGTTTGCTTGCATTTTTATTTTGTAGGAAGACAGTTATCTTGTGGCATCTTTTTACTACATCAAACTTTACATGTAATTCCTCTTATTGCTTCACTTTGCTCTACAATTATTTTTGCACACACCAGATTTTATTATTTATTGTTATATAACTATGGCTCTTGATGGTGACCTTGGTACAAGTCAATCAAGTATTGATGAGCTATGTTTAGGTACAGTGAAATGTTAGCAAAGTGGTAATAAAATCTTTTTTATTTTCCCTTACAGCTTACTTGCTCTGTGACAGCTCAAAACCCTGCCAGATGTGGTAATGCTCTAAGTCCATCTAAAACAGCCAGTTTGTCTAAATATACTTATCAGGTCAGAATTTTCTTAATCTTCCATTAAATGGCTTCCCAACAGTTTAGTACACATTTAGTTTTCCCTCAAACAGTATGCACTCAACACCTTTCTACATCCCTCAAACAATATGTAATCTACAACTCTTTACATCCCCTAAACAGTATGTAATCTACAACTCTCTATTCCCCCAAACAGTATGTACTCTGCAACTCTCTGCATCCCTCAAATAGTACATAATATACAACTCTCTACATCCCTAAAATATGTACTCTACAACTCTCTACATCCCCCAAACAGTATGTAATCTACAATTCTCTACATCCCCCAAACAGTATGTAATCTACAACTCTCTACATCCCCATAACAGTATGTAATCTACAACTCTCTACATCCCCATAACAGTATGTAATCTACAACTCTCTACATCCCCATAACAGTATGTAATCTACAACTCTCTACATCCCCCAAACAGTTTTATTCTACAACTCTCTGAATCCCCCAAACAGTTTTATTCTACAACTCTCTGAATCCCCCAAACAGTATGTAATCTACAACTCTCTACATCCCCTAAACAGAATGTAATCTACAACTCTCTACATCCCCTAAACAGTATGTAAACTACAACTCTCTACATCCTCTACATGGGTGGATGGACTGTGAATTTTATCAATATTTAAGTGGAATATGATTTCTTCTTCCTTTGTGTCATGTGTTTGCGATTCGATAGGCAAGCACATGATTCGACAATAATGGCATCGTTAGCCGGGTGTGTTCAACCCGTATGTGAAAAGTCTGTGACAGTGTATGGGGCGGAAGAATTTGAAATAATCAATGGCCCGGAAAGCGAAAACAGCAAAGTGAGTGGTACACATGAGGCATATTCAGAACATGAAAGACGAATATGGCAGACCACTGTGAAAGAGATTGTAGCCTCATCACGTAACAGTCCAAAGAAAGCCTTGGAGAGAAATAAACATGACAAGCAAAAAATATGGACTAGATATGAATATCAAAAAGACTAAAACTATAATCATAAACAAAGAAGATACTCAAAACCCACAAGTGGATATCAAAATAAAAGGAATAGACCTGGAGACAGTTCAGAACTACAACTACCTTGGACATACTATAACCAGTGATGGAAAATGTACAACTGAAATAAACAAAAGAATAGGAATGGCAAAAAGTAATTTTAATGTCATGAAGAACATACTAACATCAAAACAAATAACACCAAGGCTAAAACTAAGAATAGCAAAATGTTACATCTTCTCAATATTCCTATATGGTGCAGAAACATGGACATTAGACAAGAAAACAGAACAGAGAATTGAAGCCTTTGAAATGTGGATATATAGAAGAATAGGCAGAGTTGGATGGAAGGAAAAGAAAACAAATGATGAAGTCTTAAAACAACTAAAAATGAAAAGAGAAGTACTAAGCACAATTCAAACAAGACAAATGTGATTTTTGGGCCATGTTAAAAGACACAACAGCCTACTAAAAGTAATCCTGGAGGGGAAAATATAAGGTAAAAGAGGCAGAGGCAGACCAAGACTAACATGGATGAGTAATATCAAAAGATGGACAAATCAGCCTATGACAGCCTGCACCATCAAAGCAAGAGACAAAGTAGAATGGCGCTCCATGGTAGCCAACCTTCGTTGCGGAGAAGGCACTCAATGATGATGATGACAATATATTCCAGTTGTTCTCTTCTCATTACATGGCCAAAAAATGATGATTGTTTCTTCCTAATATTGGAAATTAGCTCTCTTTTTGCTTTGACCTCTTTCAGAACATTTACATTACTCTTCTTAGCTGTCCATGATATTCTCAACATTCTTCTGTAAAACCACATTTCTACAGACTGCAGTGATTTTCTTGTCTGTTGTCCTATTGTCCATGACAATATTCCATATTCCAAATATCAAGAGAGTTAAAATGCATTTTTGTTTCACTCCGTTATCATTCTGGAACCATTCACTCAGTCCTGTCTCTGTGCAAATTGTACAAGAGAAGCCATCGTACAGATCATTGATCACATTAACAATTGTTTGTGGTTTTCCATATTATCTCAATATGTTTCTCAATGAATATCTAGGTATGCTGTCAAAAGCCTTTTTGAAATCAATGAAATTTAGAAGAAATGGTTTCTGCTTTTCTATCATCATCGAGTGCCATCGCCGCACTGAAGGTTGGCTACCATGAATCGCATATTCTGCTCTATCTCTTGCCTTGATAGTGCAGTTTGTCATTGGCTGACTTTTACATCTTTTGATGTTACTTGTCCTTGTTAGTCTTGGTCTGTCTCTGCCTCTTTTACCTTGTATTTTCCCTTCAAAATTATTTTGAGTAGGCTGCTGTGTCTTTTAACATGCCCCAAAAATCTCATTTGTCTTGTTTGAATTGTGTTTAGTAGTTTTCATTTCATATTAAGTTGTTTTAATATTTCATTATTTCTTTTCTTTCCATCCAATTCTTCCTATTCTTCTGTAAATCCACATTTCAAAGACTTCTATTTTTTTTTCTGTTTCCTTGTCTAATGTTCCTGTTTCTGCACCATATAGGAGTGTAGAGAAGATATAACATTTTGCTATTCTTTGTTTTAGCCCTGGTATTATTTGTTTTGATGTTAGTATATTTTTCATGGCATAAAAATTGCTTTTTGCCATTCCTATTCTTTTGTTTATTTCAGTTTTACATTTTCCTTCACTGGTTATAGTATGTCAAAGTTAATTGTAGCTTTCAACTCTCTCGAGGCCTGTTCCTTCCACTTTGATATCCACTTGTAGGTTTTTAGTTTTATCATTGTTTATGATTGTTTTTCTATAAGTTCTTCTAATGTAATTCTTAGAGTGAAAATATTAAGGCAGCTTCTCTTTTTTCTAAATTCTGTTTGCTCTTCATGCATAGCAGTGTCTACTTCAACTTTGATTCTGTTCATGATGATCTTCACGATGAAGCAGAACTATTCAGAGACAACTGTTAGTGGTGTCAGGCCTTTCCAGTTGTTGCAGTCCATGAGATTTCCCCTATTTTGGAATTTTTATATTTATATCTCTTTTCTACTGTGTAGGTACCTATTCTGCTTTCTAAATTGTATTGAACTTTTTTGCAGGTTATTTAAGTTATGGCTATCCATTGTTTTTAGCATCTTAGATGTTATATCAATTTAACCTGATGCATTGTTGTTTGCCATGAGCCTTACAGCTGTCTCTACTTCATTCAAGATGCCATCTAAATGTATATTTAACTGCTGCATTGTTGACTGTAAAGTTTATTAAATGCCTTGGTATTAGATTATTAAAGATTTTTTTGAAGTGTTCAGCATATCATGATTTTATGTCTTCACTTGATGTAAAAATATGGCTCCATATTTTTTCATGATGAGTGCCCCAGTAGATGTAAAAGGTTCATTGGCATTGTTAGTGTATATTTTTATAAAAAGTTTTACTGTCTTGAAAGATTGCTGTTCTTTCCGCTTTTATTGCCAAGTTTTCTATATAAGTTCTCTTGTCTTTTCTGGCTGAGCTTTTTAATTTGTTGTCTAGTTCTTTGTATGTTGTTGTTATTGGGTTATTTCTAAGATCTTTCCTTACAGTCATCATAGCTGTCTTTGCTTCTCTCCTTTCTTGTATGTGTTTCCATATATTTCTTGAAATCCATGCTCTTCTTTCCATTTTCTTAAATCTAGCACTTGATTCTGCCAATGACATTAAAGCTGTGATATGCAATTCCCATATTTCATCTACATTATTTTTATATACTTTCTCCAAGCACTGCCTAGTGTTGTGATGAAGTTTCCATTAATGTTCTCACCTTTCAGTTTGAGATATTGTCTATCTTTTGAGGCTTCAGTTTTTTTATGTTGGCTTTTTAATTTTAATATTTTTTGTTCCAATGCATAAATTATGATCGCTGTTAACATCTGCTCCGTTATATGCTCTTACGTCTATCAAAGATTTTCTAAATTGTCTTCTAACACACAGGTGATCATTCTGGTTTTTTGTTCTATCATCAAGAGATAACCAAGTTGTTTTATATATTTCTTTGTGTGGGAATTAATGTTCTACTTATAATCAGATATACTGTTAATACATTCCATGACACAAGCTACAAATCATGGCTTTCATAGCTGGCACACTGCTCCCAAAAGCAGCAGTTGTGGCTTTTAATTTATTGTTTTTGCAATTATTTCAGTTAAAACCTTGTAATTCTCTTATTACCCACTTTTCCAACTTCATGAATAAATAGTCCCAACAAAATGCAATTTTTAGATCAATTTTAATTTATTTTATTGCTATTATTTGAAATTTTAAACAAAAATTCCAAAAAATGACACGTCCACAGCATGTTAATCTCTTTGGTAACAAATGTGTTAAGCATAATTCACTTAATCTTTCTCCATTTTGGTTTATTGTATCAATTCCTTCTTTCCCCATTGCCTTCTCAACTTCCATGTTACTTTTCCTACTTTGACATTAAAGTCACCCATTATAATGAGAATATCCTGTTTAGGTAGTTTATTTATAAGTTCATGTAGTTGATGGTAAAACACATCTTTGATTTTATCTTCCACCTGATTTGTTGGTCTATAACATTATTATAATTGTGAGTTTTCCATGCCTTCGTTTGTAATGTGTTCTTTTCAGGCAGTTATTCACTGGCTCCCATTTTATAAAGCTTCTTGCAGCTGTGTTCATCATCATTATTCCTACCTACCCTAGACCCCTTCTCGGTGTTGTCTATCTTCTCCCCCTGAATATGCTATTGTTTTTTTGCTATCCACTGACCTTCTGCCTGTTTCCAGCTATCACATTTTGCTGATACCCAGTCTGATATCTGACATTGCAACTGTTTATAGAATAGAAAGAAATTAGGTTAAATACTAAAATAAAAATTTTCAACTCCAGTGTTAAGTCAGTCTTATTATATAGCTGTGAAACATGGAGAACAACTAAAAATGACAAAGGGTTAAGGCATAAAATGTGAATCTGCAGTAAAGCTGAATGTGAGGAAAAATTAAAAAATAGAAAAAAATGGTATGTAAGAAGCTTTACGTGATAAGTGGACGACACAGACAAAAATGACAATCATGAAGATGCAGACTTTCATTAATGGATGCTTATGCAGAATAAAAGGATGGAAATAGCAGGAATAAATCACTAACATAGAATTATGGAAAGGCACCGGGATCAAATACCAGTGGATAAAGAGATACAGTGAAGACAATGGCACTTGATAGGACACACACTGCAGAAGCCAACTGAGAGTATTACACAACAAGCCGTTTTTTGGAATCCCCATGGGAAAACACAAAGAGGAAGACCAAGGAATTCTTGGAGAAGACAGATAGAAGCAGAGATGAAGATGAAGGGGAAGAAATGGAACAATCTTAAAAAAATGGCAAGGAACAGAATGGCTTGGAAAGTGTTTGTTGAAGACCTATGCTCCACAGGGAGCTGAAAGGTAGAAGAAGAAGTCTGATATCTATCCTATTAATTTCATATCTATCCATTTCTCTTGCCACTTGGGCCAGTTTTGTTGGTACAGCCATTGTTTTAACATCCAGAAACTTACTTTAGTTATGCTTTTAGACCCAACAATTGAAAACACGGCAAGCTTCTGATTAGAATTCATCATTTCTATTTATAAATCGAGATTTCTGTTTCAATAACAATATTCAGCAGTAAGCACTCCACAGTTCACTGTACCTGTCGCTCCACCCCAAGTATGTTCTTTACAATAAATGTACTTCCAACAGAAAGTGCTCCACAATTCTGTACTTTTTCTGTGCCCCAAACAGCATGTTCTCCAGTTTTGTACTCCATGCTCTCAAATTTAAATATTATATCACATAGTTTTTCTATCATCTTTTTTTAAATATAATTTATATATTGTCTTTAAGTTTTGCAATGAATACTTTCTTGTACAAGATTTTGAAATTATTCATTATCTCTTAAGATTTCTAATTCTTTTTTAAAGAGTTCTAATTTCTTATGAAGGATAGACAAATGTAACAACTAGATTAACCATAGCAACCATTTCATTATGAAAGTTCATGATTCAGTAGAGTCATTTCATTTATATATTATTTTTAAATATCTCATACATTTGGGTGATTAAAGTTATATTCTAAAATGAATAATTCAATGAAAATGACTGTCATAAAACAGATTACAGAACCAGACAACTTGGTAATTGTTGAAGGAAGTTTAACTGCCACTGTAGTAACAGTCACCTTTGGACAGATGACCACAGCTCAGTACTGTCTGCTGAAGTATGGAACTACTTGTACCATCACTTTTCAAGCACGCATAGATAACCAAAGTTCACCCAAGTAAGTTTGGGCACTTCAATAGCCAATATTCTTGTATAGAGCCAGCATGTACATCATAATCTCTCATACTGTAGAATCTGGTTATAACAAGATCCTCAGAACCACTGCAATAGTGTCGTTATAACCATATCTCATTATATTTAATTTATGTTTAGTAATAAAGAATGTACCGTATAAACTTTATAAACAAGTTGAATGGTTACTTCCCTGCAAAAAGTTCAATATTATGTGATTACTAAGCATCACAGCTTGATAATGAAGTCTTGGCTTTATGTGTGCATGCATTTTGTTCTTGTTTTTATTAGGGATACTCAATAAGAGGGGGCCTTCAAGACCATATTTCTCAGCTACCCTTTTCACTGAGAAGAGTAGTCTCTGGGTTTAAAGACAGATTTGATTGTACTTTGTTTTTGAACTGATTGCAAAATCATCTACAAGGCTCTCAATAAAGTTGAGTTTGATGCTGCAGACCTGCCATCCTGTTGCATGCAAAACATCTGCAAGAGGTGCTTAGGAAGCTGCTTTGGTTGTTATCATGTGAGAAGGATTTCAGTCTCATCTACTTCTTCTTCCATTTTCTCAGCAACAGTTCTGTCCTCCAAGACTGTCTGTGCATTGTCTTGTGTTGAAAGCTCCACAATGGAGACAAAAGTCTCATCTACAGACAGGTACTCTTCATTGGTCATACAGATTGAAGCAGTGTGTCTCAGCTATTCAAACAGGTTATTGATGTCTTTGTGATCAGCAACAGCAGCTGGGGATGATAGAGGCTGACCAATGAAATCATTATGTGCTGATGCATTTGTGTTGATGAAACCTGCCTTGTGAAAGTATCTGGTAATGATGTCAGCTTTCATATCATCAGCCACGGCCAACTCTTCAAGAAGATTCACATTTAGATGGCAATCACCATCACTTTCTGTGACAGAAATAAGTTTATTGTCAAAATTCTCTGTCTGTGAAGCATTTTCAAAGATTGAATGATGTTCGGGTCCAGTAGTTGCAACACACTTGTTGTGTTTGGAGGCAGGAAGAGCAAAGAAATAGCTGTCAAACATGTTGGATGAGCTGTGCATTTGTCCACAATAAGTGTGATACTTTTTCCCTGCAACAATAATTTGCTGTCCAGTACTCATTGTTCAAACATCAACTCTGTCATTTCTCTGTTCAACCTGCACTCTGTCAGCACTTTTCCTCTGTTTTGAAAACAATGTAGCTTCTCCAATTGTCCAACTTTAAGCAGGAGCAGCTTGTCACCATTCATGGTGGCAATGAATGAAATAGAAAATCTGTCTTTTGAAATCTTGTAACTACAGCACACTTCTCCTATGTATAAGCCTGGACTTGGTTTTTATGTTTCTCATTATTACTACTCCTTATCATTAATCCTATTTGAATTTAATTGTAAATTATCTGTATAAAGTATATACAATAAACATAAAATGGTATTGATCAGCTAGGCTAACAAAAAGACAAAATAAACTACATTTTTGCCAAATCCTTCCTCAGGTATAGCAAATAAATTATAGAATCAAATACAAAAATCCAAGGCAGAAAACATGATACAGCTCCAAAAAATGGTGGAAAAGACAATGACCAGGATTTATGTAAAGTCTAGTTAAAAGATAAATAGACATTAGGGCAGGTAGGATTTAATTAGATCAAAGGACCCAAACAATGAAAATTTGGAAAAATTAAAGGAGGTGTCCAATGACAAAGACAACAAGAAAAAAGTCAACGAGAGAGAGGATTGGGGTGGCAAAAATTAAATTAGTAGCATGTCCTTCATAAAAATTTGCTGTTTTACCACAGCATTTTTTGCTTGTGTAATTTTCTGTATAATATTTCTTTCTTTTTTAGTAAGTGTATTGGATCGCGTGACATCCCTCCTATTGTGGTCAAATCTTCAACACATACCGGAAATAGCACATGTGGAAGTGAATTGTCATCAGATAAGAATGTCATCACTTTACAGATATATGCCGTCAGTGATGGAGTAATCAGAGAAGACATAACAGTTGTTATTAATATTTACCAAGTGGATAAAACTCCCATTATTACAAATGATATGTCTTTGGCTAAATTTACGGTCAGTATCAAGATAGATAGTATTATTAAGTGAATGCATAATGTAACTATAATTTAATTGTTGTGGAAATAGTGTAAGCTTAATGAAATTAACACAAGACAAGAGCTAAACATGTTTCTCAAAGCAAAAGGATAATGATGAACTTCATATAGCATTAGAAAGAGCATATCAGTTGTTGTCTTAATAATTCATTTGCTTGCTCTCATAGTCTTCTGACATTTTAGTTATCTTCTCTGTTCTTTTTTTGTTTGTCCAGCTCTGATAAAAATGTAAGCCAGACTGTTCAAACTTTTAGTTATTCCTTGGATCTATCTATATCAGTCATCATATTACACAACAGAAAATGAATATATAGGGAATGCATTCCTTGAGATGTAACCAATCTCAATGAACCAATTATATGAACAAAGGTAAGTTGAGGTAGACCCAATGTAAGATGGAGTGACAGCACAAGGAAATTCTGCAGCAGCATCTTATGACAAGGGTTGAGACTGCCAAAACAAGAACTTTGTATCTACCCCAGCACCCAAAGAAGCATAGGAGAAAGGGAAATGGGAAGAAGTAAAGGAAAAAATAGTTCTTGTATCAAGGAAAGATAAGTTCATTGTATGCATTCATACAGAATTAATCAAATGAAACAAATATTTATTTGTCATCTAATTTTAATGAAATATTTTATTAAGAATTGTAATTGTATATATAGAAGTCTAAATTTAACAAAACCATGTATGTAAACTTCAGTATTATTAACATTGTCAACTCATTGTGAAGTTGAAACTATGGAAAGTAAACAAAATTTAAGAGGGGTGCACACAGAAATAAAGAGAATTACTAATAAAGACAAAAAAGCTGCAGGAAACGGTTGTATTGCAAACAAAGAGGGAAGAATGCTAACAGACAATAAAGATATAATAGATAGATGGCAGGAATATATAACAGAATTATTTCATGACGAAAGGGACAAAAAACCATTTATAAAATGTATGTCCAGCTATAAAATCCTGAAATCTGAAGTAGAAAAAGCTATAAAAACAATAAAAAAGGGAAAAGCAGCAGGACCTGACAATATACAAATAGAGATGATACAGGCACTAGAAGATTTTAGCATTGAAGTGATCACAGACATATGCAATGACATATACCATACAGGATACATACCAAATGAACTAAAAACATCAACTTTCATTGCATAACCTAAAGAGTAAGGTGCAGCTGAAAGCAGTGATTTTAGAACAATAATCCTAATGAGCCAGGTAACACAAATTTTACTAAAAGTTATACAGGGAAGGATTCAGGATAAAATCAATATTGAATTAGATGAGCAGCAATTTGGATTCAGGAAAGACAGTGGCACAAAAGAGGCCATGTTCAGCATGAGGACATTGATTGAAAAATACATAGAAGTAAACAAACCAATATATGCCTGCTTCATAGACTACACCAAAGCTTTTGATAGAATACACCATAAACAACTTATAGATTGCCTAAAAGATATAAATCTGGACGATACAAACATACGACTAATATGTAATTTGTACTGGGAGCAAACAGCAATAATAAAATATAACAAGGAGAACTCTACACCCTTTGATGTAAAAAGAGGAGTAAGACAAGGATGCATCATATCACCAAGCTTGTTCAATCTATACACTGAGCAAATCTTTAAAAACATCACAGATATGCCAGGCCTAAACATTAATGGAAAGATAATCAATAAAATAAGATATGCTGATGATACTGTACTACTAGCAGAAAATCCTAAAGATCTACAACAATTATTTAATATAATAAACATGACAAGCAAAAAATATGGGCTAGATATGAATATCAAAAAGACTAAAACTATGATCATAAACAAAGAAAATTTACACGACCTACAATTAAATATCAAAGTTGAAGGAATACATCTGGAGACAGTTCAGAACTACAACTACCTGGGACATATTATAACCAGTGATAGAAAATGTAAAATTGAAATAAACAAAAGAATAGGTCTGGCAAAAAGTTATGTTAATGCCATGAAAAATATACTAACATCAAAACAAATAACACCAGGGCTAAAACTAAAAATAGCAAAATGTTACATATTCTCAATATTCCTGTATGGTGCAGAAACATGGACATTAGACAAGAAAACAGAACGGAGAATTGAAGCCTTTGAAATGTGGGTTTATAGAAGAATAGGTAGAATTGGATGGAAGGAAAATAAAACAAACGATGAAGTTTTAAAACAACTAAAAATTAAAAGAGAACTACTAAACACAATTAGAACAAGACAAGTGAAATTTCTGGAGCATGTTAAAGGACACAACAGCCTAATAAAAGTAATATTGGAAGGGAAAATACAAGGTAAAAGAGGAAGAGGCAGGCCAAGACTAACATGGACGAGTAACATCAAAAGATGGACAAGTCAACCTATGACAATCTGCACCATCAAAGCATGAGACAGAGTTGAATGGTGCTCCATGGTAGCCAACCTTCGGTGTGTAGACGGCACTCAATGATGATGATGATGTGAAGTATACATCCTCAATAAATCATGTTTATTGGTTCCTTTTTGTAACTAATCATTGCAGTTGTTATCCTCCCTCTACTTCTCAAACAGTTGTACCTAGTTATAAACCAAAGGGTTGCATTTTTGATAAAAATTTATTCAAAAAAGTATAACCTTAAAGATACAATTGTTTCTACAACATATAATGGCACTGAAGTGAAAAATATTTAAACTATAAATTACCAAAGAGCAGCAGTAGATGGTGAAGTGGGAAGTGTATTGTTGTTTATTGTTCCAGCTGAAGACCTACTTGGCCAAAATGTTGTTCTACATTCGTTTTGTTTCTCATCTACGTAACACAGTTACCATATAACTTCTTACTTTTCTTTTTTTTAGTTTTTGTTATTATCATCTGCTTTACATAAGATTCACATTTCTCTGTATCTTGATGCCTTTACCCCTTTAAAAGGTGAAGAGCCAGTGCTCTACTTTGTCATTGTGACCTCAAACAATGTGCCAAGTACCTATTATTATAGCTAGGACAGCAGGAGAAAATCTGTTGAGCCCATGTATATTTGGCTGGTGAAACCAGAACTTAACTACATTGTTACTCTCACACTTGATATCTTAGTAATGAATGAGCATTATTGTAGTGTTTGTGAAATTGTAAAGTTAATACGCAACTTTGCATGTTTTCTTTACCAAATGTTCATAATGCTATTTGATTTAAAGCCCCACATTTCCATTCAGTGATCTGTGTAGACGTGACCTTTTTAACAGTGTACAACTCTCTTTTCATGTAGGTGACAGTAAGGAACACTGACGTAACAGCACTTTGTAAACTTGTCGGTGATCCACATGTCTATACATTTGATAATACGTGAGTTTCATTCAACATTTTTAGTTTGTTAGGCATAATATTAATTATTTTTATATTTTGAGTGTCGTTATAAAATACAGTTTAATTGGTCTAGAAGATTGATCCAGTGTGAAAAATATTCTGCATTTGAGTGGCAGTGATACAAGATCTGCAGGCCTGTTAGCTTGTCATTTTCTCCAAGTCAAATTGGCAGTCTCAAAATCTTTCCCTCACTATATCACTTTGACTAGTCTGACACTGTTGACTACTGTAGGAGGGTAAACTTCAACAACTCTAATTTGATGGGGATTATCTGACTGTGTTTTATATGTTTGGAATTGGAGTCAAAAACAATGTCCTAACATCGTCAAGTGCTATACATTTTAAAAAGTATGACTATCATCATTTTCAGGAGGATGTGAACTTCCGGTCAAAATGGTGGAGGCGAAGCCATGCCTACCAGCACCAGAGCTGGAATTTGTCAGCGACCAACAGCTGATAGCTTGCACCAGGATCGGTGAACCAAAACCATCCAGACCCTGCTCCATCTCTTCGTGGTGCCTCCAGTAACAGACTAACCTGTCTAGTCTGGCCAAGCGTGCAGGGATCGAAGAGGGAAGATAACCCGGTACTCAAAAATGTCATGCTGAAGTCGGATGTGTTGGGCCGAAAGGCACAAATATAACAGTTATACTGCAAACCACAACACAACACAGACATATCCACAACGTCCTTGTAAGGGCGGATGATGAAGAGGAATATTCTAGTCCACTACGATATTTTAGAATACTTTAGTCATCGGGCAAACGCAACCAACCATATGGTGGATAGGCGGCAGGAACTATTGAAGGCTATGTATGAAAGTGTTCCTTGTTGCAGTCTCCTCATATTCCAAGTCTGGCTTGTTGCAGGAGCTACTGAGATAGGTGCTCTGTGCACACCGTGAGCAGTGTGTTTCATCCATTTTGATCATGTTTCGATATTCCAATTGTTTACGATGAATGATGATATCGTATGGCAGGGAACAGTTGGCTGTGTTCACTCTCTGTGCGGTTTTGCCTTATGTCTTTTGGCATGTGCTGAGACTGCTATGATGGGGACTACAGCTACCTTTCTTTGTTTGGGAGATGAGTTAGTAATTTGGATGATTCCACTGGCACGGTCGGTTGAGCAATCATGGATTTTAATTCGTTTGCAGTGATACCGTTGCCTTCCATAACCAAAGAACCAACCAAACCAAATACTCTAATTATGTATTAGGTTAGTTACACAATATTGCCTTCCATAACCAAAGAACCAACCAAACTGAGACTCTAATTATGTATTAGGTTAGTTACACAATATTGCCTTCCATAACCAAAGAACCAACCAAACTGAGACTCTAATTATGTATTAGGTTAGTTACACAATATTGCCTTCCATAACCAAAGAACCAACCAAACCAAATACTCTAATTATGTATTAGGTTAGTTACACAATATTGCCTTCCATAACCAAAGAACCAACCAAACTGAGACTCTAATTATGTATTAGGTTAGTTACACAATATTGCCTTCCATAACCAAAGAACCAACCAAACCAAATACTCTAATTATGTATTAGGTTAGTTACACAATATTGCCTTCCATAACCAAAGAACCAACCAAACTGAGACTCTAATTATGTATTAGGTTAGTTACACAATATTGCCTTCCATAACCAAAGAACCAACCAAACCAAATACTCTAATTATGTATTAGGTTAGTTACACAATATTGCCTTCCATAACCAAAGAACCAACCAAACTGAGACTCTAATTATGTATTAGGTTAGTTACACAATATTGCCTTCCATAACCAAAGAACCAACCAAACTGAGACTCTAATTATGTATTAGGTTAGTTACACAATATTGCCTTCCATAACCAAAGAACCAACCAAACCAAATACTCTAATTATGTATTAGGTTAGTTACACAATATTGCCTTCCATAACCAAAGAACCAACCAAACCAAATACTCTAATTATGTATTAGGTTAGTTACACAATATTGCCTTCCATAACCAAAGAACCAACCAAACTGAGACTCTAATTATGTATTAGGTTAGTTACACAATATTGCCTTCCATAACCAAAGAACCAACCAAACTGAGACTCTAATTATGTATTAGGTTAGTTACACAATATTGCCTTCCATAACCAAAGAACCAACCAAACTGAGACTCTAATTATGTATTAGGTTAGTTACACAATATTGCCTTCCATAACCAAAGAACCAACCAAACCAAATACTCTAATTATGTATTAGGTTAGTTACACAATATTGCCTTCCATAACCAAAGAACCAACCAAACCAAATACTCTAATTATGTATTAGGTTAGTTACACAATATTGCCTTCCATAACCAAAGAACCAACCAAACTGAGACTCTAATTATGTATTAGGTTAGTTACACAATATTGCCTTCCATAACCAAAGAACCAACCAAACCAAATACTCTAATTATGTATTAGGTTAGTTACACAATATTGCCTTCCATAACCAAAGAACCAACCAAACTGAGACTCTAATTATGTATTAGGTTAGTTACACAATATTGCCTTCCATAACCAAAGAACCAACCAAACCAAATACTCTAATTATGTATTAGGTTAGTTACACAATATTGCCTTCCATAACCAAAGAACCAACCAAACTGAGACTCTAATTATGTATTAGGTTAGTTACACAATATTGCCTTCCATAACCAAAGAACCAACCAAACTGAGACTCTAATTATGTATTAGGTTAGTTACACAATATTGCCTTCCATAACCAAAGAACCAACCAAACTGAGACTCTAATTATGTATTAGGTTAGTTACACAATATTGCCTTCCATAACCAAAGAACCAACCAAACCAAATACTCTAATTATGTATTAGGTTAGTTACACAATATTGCCTTCCATAACCAAAGAACCAACCAAACTGAGACTCTAATTATGTATTAGGTTAGTTACACAATATTGCCTTCCATAACCAAAGAACCAACCAAACTGAGACTCTAATTATGTATTAGGTTAGTTACACAATATTGCCTTCCATAACCAAAGAACCAACCAAACTGAGACTCTAATTATGTATTAGGTTAGTTACACAATATTGCCTTCCATAACCAAAGAACCAACCAAACTGAGACTCTAATTATGTATTAGGTTAGTTACACAATATTGCCTTCCATAACCAAAGAACCAACCAAACCAAATACTCTAATTATGTATTAGGTTAGTTACACAATATTGCCTTCCATAACCAAAGAACCAACCAAACTGAGACTCTAATTATGTATTAGGTTAGTTACACAATATTGCCTTCCATAACCAAAGAGCCAACCAAACCAAATACTCTAATTATGTATTAGGTTAGTTACACAATATTGCCTTCCATAACCAAAGAACCAACCAAACCAAATACTCTAATTATGTATTAGGTTAGTTACACAATATTGCCTTCCATAACCAAAGAACCAACCAAACTGAGACTCTAATTATGTATTAGGTTAGTTACACAATATTGCCTTCCATAACCAAAGAACCAACCAAACCAAATACTCTAATTATGTATTAGGTTAGTTACACAATATTGCCTTCCATAACCAAAGAACCAACCAAACTGAGACTCTAATTATGTATTAGGTTAGTTACACAATATTGCCTTCCATAACCAAAGAACCAACCAAACTGAGACTCTAATTATGTATTAGGTTAGTTACACAATATTGCCTTCCATAACCAAAGAACCAACCAAACTGAGACTCTAATTATGTATTAGGTTAGTTACACAATATTGCCTTCCATAACCAAAGAACCAACCAAACTGAGACTCTAATTATGTATTAGGTTAGTTACACAATATTGCCTTCCATAACCAAAGAACCAACCAAACCAAATACTCTAATTATGTATTAGGTTAGTTACACAATATTGCCTTCCATAACCAAAGAACCAACCAAACCAAATACTCTAATTATGTATTAGGTTAGTTACACAATATTGCCTTCCCACAGAAATTTGGCAGACACTGATTTTTTTTATGGATCTCTTCATGCCTAAAGGCCTGGTTCCACTTCTTTTGGGTTGTGGCTGGTGAGGGTGGTATGATGACAACAGTCTACTTGGTACAACTACTACATCTTTTATTACACACACAAACCCCACCCCACCCTTTTCTCTCCCCATTTCTGTCTCTCAACTAGTGGTCTTTTGTCATTTCCCGTTTGGCATTCACTCGATGAGGACCTAGGACCCTTATAAAAAGCTAAGTTTTTTTCTAAATATATTTTCTCTTCCTTGTTTTTACTAGTTTTAGTTACTTTCTATTATGTAGTTAGATTATATTTCACTGTGTGTCTGTTAGTTTTTGCTGTCATCGTTTTCTGAGGAAGGCTGCATGCAAGTTGAAACCTCAATAGCTTGGTATTGTTTTCATATATAAAGCTGTCACCACACCCTGTGTTCAACTCATTCCCATATCCTACCTGTGCTTGTTGTGTATACACTAATTTTTACCCAGTTACTGCTCCCTTACTAACACATTCTTTCTTTGCCAAGTCAAATATATTTTATTTATGGGTTCTATAAATATTGTTTGTGTTCACTTGTATTAAACACTTCATCTATATTTGACTGTTATTCTCACTTACTCTTGAAACTAATTATGATTTCTGTGACTGTTATTTTCACTTACTTTTGGAGTGCTCTTTCACTTAATCTTGAAAAAAATTATTGAAAGACTTGCAAAGAACACATAAATGGGCTTAACCAGATCTGGGTGCTAGATTCAAGAGCAATCAAATAAATAACAACTCTACCTATTCCATAGCCTCAAATGTGTGTTGTCATTTGAGCCAGTTGTTATCTTATGGCACTGAATGTACCTTACTACAACACCAGGAGGAAAGTGTTAGCTGGTTGGCAACACTTTAATTGGATCTTCTTGTCACAGAACACATATACATAGATATATATATGCAACTATATTTATCTGATACTATGCAATCCATTTTTGACAATAGAAGCAAGAAAAAGAGTTCATAAATGTTATGTAGAGCCAGTCTTAACATATGGATGCGAATCATGGACAATAGGACAACAGACAAGAAAATCACTGGAGTCTGTAGAAATGTGGTTTTACAGAAGAATGTTGAGAGTACCATGGACAGCTAAAAAGAGTAATGAAGATGTTCTGAGAGAGGTCAAAGCAAAAAGAAAGCTAATTTCCAATATTAGGAAGAAACAATCATCATTTTTTGGCCATGTAATGAGAAGAGAACAACTGGAATATATTGTAACAACTAGAAAAATTGAGGGACGAAGAGATAGAGGGAAGCAAAGAGAAAAATAACAGACAGCTTAAGAGAATGGCTTGGCAGAAGGTCAACAACAGAAATGATGAATAGCTGGCGAGATCGAAAGTTGTGGAGAGACATGATCACCTTCGCCAGTAGGCCGGTACTTGATGATGATGATATTTATCTGAGTAAATCTGTTCATTTATTGAGTCGATCTGGTCATTACAATTTCACCACATCACACTAGTTTCTTTCTTATGATTTTTAATAAGGCTTTTAATTATTAGTTTCTTAATAAAGTTCATGCAATGTGTCTACATAATATCTACTACATACATCCCTCAATAGCTTAATGGCTTAGGACCCTTATAAAAAGCTAAGTTTTTTTTCTAAATATATTTTCTCTTCCTTGTTTTTACTAGTTTTAGTTACTTTCTATTATGTAGTTAGATTATATTTCACTGTGTGTCTGTTAGTTTTTGCTGTCATCGTTTTCTGAGGAAGGCTGCATGCAAGTTGAAACCTCAATAGCTTGGTATTGTTTTCATATATAAAGCTGTCACCACACCCTGTGTTCAACTCATTCCCATATCCTACCTGTGCTTGTTGTGTATACACTAATTTTTACCCAGTTACTGCTCCCTTACTAACACATTCTTTCTTTGCCAAGTCAAATATATTTTATTTATGGGTTCTATAAATATTGTTTGTGTTCACTTGTATTAAACACTTCATCTATATTTGACTGTTATTCTCACTTACTCTTGAAACTAATTATGATTTCTGTGACTGTTATTTTCACTTACTTTTGGAGTGCTCTTTCACTTAATCTTGAAAAAAATTATTGAAAGACTTGCAAAGAACACATAAATGGGCTTAACCAGATCTGGGTGCTAGATTCAAGAGCAATCAAATAAATAACAACTCTACCTATTCCATAGCCTCAAATGTGTGTTGTCATTTGAGCCAGTTGTTATCTTATGGCACTGAATGTACCTTACTACAACACCCAGGAGGAAAGTGTTAGCTGGTTGGCAACACTTTAATTGGATCTTCTTGTCACAGAACACATATACATAGATATATATATGCAACTATATTTATCTGATACTATGCAATCCATTTTTGACAATAGAAGCAAGAAAAAGAGTTCATAAATGTTATGTAGAGCCAGTCTTAACATATGGATGCGAATCATGGACAATAGGACAACAGACAAGAAAATCACTGGAGTCTGTAGAAATGTGGTTTTACAGAAGAATGTTGAGAGTACCATGGACAGCTAAAAAGAGTAATGAAGATGTTCTGAGAGAGGTCAAAGCAAAAAGAAAGCTAATTTCCAATATTAGGAAGAAACAATCATCATTTTTTGGCCATGTAATGAGAAGAGAACAACTGGAATATATTGTAACAACTAGAAAAATTGAGGGACGAAGAGATAGAGGGAAGCAAAGAGAAAAAATAACAGACAGCTTAAGAGAATGGCTTGGCAGAAGGTCAACAACAGAAATGATGAATAGCTGGCGAGATCGAAAGTTGTGGAGAGACATGATCACCTTCGCCAGTAGGCCGGTACTTGATGATGATGATATTTATCTGAGTAAATCTGTTCATTTATTGAGTCGATCTGGTCATTACAATTTCACCACATCACACTAGTTTCTTTCTTATGATTTTTAATAAGGCTTTTAATTATTAGTTTCTTAATAAAGTTCATGCAATGTGTCTACATAATATCTACTACATACATCCCTCAATAGCTTAATGGCTTAGCTGTGTGCTTTATTATAGATGATAGCTGAATGGTTATTAAATGGGCTTGTCTAGTCTTTACTAATCCAGTTATTTGTCTCTATCAAATATCATATCAGGATCGGGGGTGGCTGCCCTCTCTAAAGAGTGAAATTCCTTGAACCAAATTAATATCTATCTATTGTCCCTTCGTGCCGAAGACGGCACATAGGGCAGAACTATAATCTCAAAAACAGAAACCTTGTGTGCCAAAATGGCACATATTACAGAGATCACTGCTTCTAAAATCTATGGTTCTGTTTCCATAACAATACTTTTTACAATGACAGCATGTCAAGCCATCGATCAGCCTCCTTAGTCGCCTCTTATGACATGCCTGGAAGGTCACAGTGTCACTATTCTTTACTTCCCACATAATTAGGCCCCGGTAACACACTGGAGAAATTAATATACATCATACTAAATATTCCACTCTTCAAAATTAAAACACACCATCATCTTGGACAATTGACAACAATGCCACAGAAAAAAAGAATTGGGAAAAAGCTAGGAATAATTCCCACCATAGAATATATAAAGAAACAACACATAAAATGGTTTGGCTACATGAAAGATGGAAATACCAAAACACAACACATTAAGCCTTCAATAAATGTGAGACTCAAAAGCCAACCACAAAAAAGGATGGATTGATGGAATATTAGAAACACTAGGAATGTTAATAGCGGCAGAGGCCAACAGAAGAGCAAAAGATGCTAAATTATATCTCCCCTCGACACTTAAAGCCAAATGAGGAAGGAAAGAAGAAGAATTAGAAGTAGAAGATACTAAATATTCATCCTTTAGAAAGCTCACAAATGCACTAAACAATGGTTGCCATTTTACACTATGTTCCCATGGGGCAATTTCTCTTTTACTTCTGGACGTCTATTTTCTTTTTTACTTCTAGCTTGCTACATTTGTTGTCTCTTGAATTCTAAGTGTATCATTGAGTGAGTCGTTAGTTGAACTGTTTCCTGATCTAATAGTGACTTGGCTAGCTAATCTCTGATGGTCCCAGCAGGAGATCTGAGAACCATATTATCCAGTTTCTTTTGCTTTTGTCACTCTCAATTCTCCTAGAGGAGTTTTGCTAATTACCCATTGGTCACTTTGATATTTCCAGATTTAACTTCTGACCAATCCTTTCTTCGCGGGTATTAAGTTTTACTAGTTAACTGTTTCTTTGTCATCTTAGACTGTAGATCAAAGTTCTATCCTGCTTGACCTATATCTAACATAGTAGCCTTTCTTCATTCGTGTATCATTACATGCATACATGTCAAGGTTAGGAAAGTGTATTCACTCAATCTCTCTTACATTATATAAGCAATATTTCTCCATTCGAGGCTTTACTCTGTTATAAAAATGAAATGTGTTAGATGTGTGACAGGAAACAGCATGAGAGACGAGATAAAAGTGAAGATTTAAGAAACAGAAGTTATAGAACTTATGGACCGCCTGTTGAAAGGCAAATGAGAAAAAAAAGAGGAGTAAGACTGGAGATATATTTTAGCGTCTTTGTACTTAAACAGCTAGGCAATTACATTGGTTTAATTTATTGTTACTTTATGTTGCTACATGTTTTTGTTAGTCCAATGGTAGATTTATGGTAAACTATATACAACTTTCTAACACATGTGATAATTTTTGTTAACCCAATGGTAGATTAATGGCAGACTGTATACACCTTTCCAACACTTGTGATAATTTTTGTTACCCCAATGGTATATTTATGGTAGATTGTAAACATCTAACACTTGTGATAATTTTTGTTACCCCAATGGTAAATTAATGGCAGATTGTATACACCTTTCTAACACTTGTGATAATTTGTGTAACCCCAATGGTATATTTATGATAGATTGTAAACATCTAACACTTGTGATAATTTTTGTAACCCCAATGGTATATTTATGATAGATTGTAAACATCTAACACTTGTGATAATTTTTGTTACTCCAGTGGTATATTTATGATAGATTGTAAACATCTAACACTTATGATAATTTTTGTTACTCCAGTGGTAGATTTATGATAGATTGTAAACATCTAATACTTGTGATAATTTTTGTAACCCCAATGGTATATTTATGATAGATTGTAAACATCTAACACTTGTGATAATTTTTGTAACCCCAATGGTATATTTATGATAGATTGTAAACATCTAACACTTGTGATAATTTTTGCCAGAATTTCTCTCTGAATTTAGTAAATGTTAAACTTTAAACTTTTGAGGTACCTCCATATTTTTAGGTTTATGTACTCATTTTAATTTCAGCAAATATGATAACATGCTAACTGGAGAATATGTGGTGTTTAAGCATACCATTTTACCCATACAGGTATTCTATCTAAGCATAATTGTGAATATATGTTCTATTTTTGTTGAACAAAATATTTAGTCTGTAAGCAACAATAACACAGCCAGATGACAATTTTACCTGACATATCAAATGCTTTTGTCAGAACAAAATGTGTAAATCACAACACATCATAATATGTCATATTCAGAACTGATGCTGTTAGTTATAAGAAAGATTGTACCAAAGAATCTAGGTTGCTTTACAACTGTGGTTCATGTGGCAATTTGTTTTTTCCATCATTTCGATAATTGGCTGTAATCAGCATTTATCAGTTTGACTTCAGACTTAATTATGCAATACTTTCGTATGATTGTTCACAATTTGTATTTGTGTATTCAATCATTGTGTGTTATAATGGAGGAAAACACATAGAATCATCCTTTGGTATTGTGATGTCATTCTGTTACATAAATGAAAGTATTATGAAAAGCTGATGGAGTATGACAGTTAAGTTGGATCTATAGAAATCTTCTGGGTATATCAAGTTAAAGTCAGAGCTGGGAAGTCAGACATTAAGACTGAAATGAGTTGAGGTTGAAACATATAGTATATTAAAGTAAAGGTGAAATATTTTATTACTCTCAAGAGGTTTGAATCTTTGTTAGAGCAGTCTCTTGTTTTCTATGTTTCTTATTGTATGTGGATTGTGCCAAGTGCTATACAGTACTCGTGTTCTTGTATAATTATGTCTCTAGCCTCAGAGTCTCCCAACAACAAATATTTGTTTATTTATTATTGTCTTTAACCTAAGAAATTGAATGTCATGAAATTATGAGCAGCTGACCAGGCATAAATCTTATCTTCACATTGTTGATATCTCTAGCACAGCCCAACATTATTTGTATTCCTTCATTTTAAATGTGCTCTAACTGTGCCATTCTGTGACTTGGACAGTGTTAAAATATCCAGTTTATCTATCACTGACCAAATTAACTACAGATACATCATTAAAAGCAGTCCTTGCTTCAGTTTGGTACCTGCCTTTGTTTATGAGAGCTGCTCAATCTCTCTTACATCTCTCTTGCCTATGGCAATGTTCAACATTGTGATTATATAAAAAAGTGAGGTAAAGTTTCTTCTGTGTTATTGATATAAGCCAATTAGTTTTTTCTTAGTTATTTTCGACTTAAAAAAGCTTTTGACAGTATTCATAGAGATTCTTTGTGGAAAATTCTGAAGCAAAATGGCTTACCATCAAAAATCATAAATATTATTAAAGACATGTATGATGATTACACATGTGCAGTTCAAACAGAGAAGGACTGAGCGAATGTTTCCCAATCGAAACTGGGGTTAAACAAGAATGTATTTTATCGCCCTTGTTATTTGGAGTTTGTTATGGGCTTCATAAAGAAGAAATGCTGCACTGGTAATAAAAGCATCGAATGGATGCAAGGAGACCATTTGGAGGACCTCGACTCTTTGCTGATGACATAGCTCTCATCAGCAGGCAGATAAAAATGATGCAGGAAAACACAAATGAACTATCATCAATAACCAGCAAAATTGGGCTTGAGATCAATCATGAAAAGACTAAAGTCATGAAAAGCTTAATTCCAACAGATGACAAAATATACATGGAAAACAAACCAGTGGAAGAGATCGATCACTTTATCTTACTTGGAAGTCACATTGATCGAGAAGGGGATACAAGCAAAGAAATTAGAATCAGAATAGCTAAAGCAGCAATGTCTTTCAGAAGCCTTGAAAAGTTGTGGAAATCAAAACTCATCAGCACAAACACAAAACCTAGACTATTCAAATCAAATGTACTATCAACCCTTACGTATGCGTGTGAAAGCTGGAAAACAACAAGAGATATAGAAACAAAGTTGAATGCATTCGAAAATAAATGTCTAAGGAAAATACTTGGTATAGCGTGGAACGATTTCAAAACAAACAAGGAAATTAGAGAAATCGCCAATCAACCATTAATATCTTCAGTAATAAAAAAAAGAGGATGGTCATATGTTGGACATGTGATGAGAAGAGATAATAACTGAATAGCAAAGCAAGCCCTCATGTGGGAAACAACAGGTAAGAGAAAAAGAGACCCAGAGAGACACTGAGAAGAACATTGCTGAGAGAGGCAAAAGTAGCAGGAATCGGCTCTCTCAATGAGATAGAGCTACTTGCACAGAACAGAGGACAAATGGCAAGATTTGATAAAATATCTTTAAAAGAATTGAAAACTGCTAGAACAAAAATTCAGATAAGAGAAGGAGTATCTTGGTCCATGCCCTATGATGGCTACAGCTAGAAAGGTCAATAGATAGATAGATAGAATTAGAATTAGTTTTTTTGTTTCACTCAGACAGCGAAAATGTTCTATATAAATGATTGTCCATTACATTTCAGTACATACATTCAATCTAAAGAATAACTATGATTATGAGACAGCACTACAGGGCATATGCAACAAGGAGGACATACTTATTGGCAGGGATTATATATATTTGGCAGGAAATGCCTTGACTGAATGCAGGAGTCAGAGATCTGGGAGGTACTGCAACTTCATTCCTAGCCTCAAGACCCAATCATCTACATTGATGGTTCATTCCACCAGGGTATGCATAGTGGCTGGGGTTTTGTTGCATATTCTAACATTGCATATTCACACATGGAGATTGATGCTGTGACAGAAGCTATCACAAGGCTGACCAACAACACATGTGGTTATATTGACTGACTTATAACGCATATTTCACCTGATTGACAAGAACACACTCCACAGGGAGTGGGTGAACCTACTTGACATTGTCTCCTGTCAACAGCCTAACTTGGGCATATTGCCCTGGTCACGCAGGAGTTCGTGACAGTGAAATGGCTGGCTGGTTGGCGGGGTCTGTAATTGCACAGGAAACCTTAAAGTTGGATACATATGACATTGCAAGGGCTTTAAAAGAACATCTCTCACAGGATGGCAACAAGGAAGCTGAGGAACACACACATGTCAAAAGAATGGTGGAAAACTATGCCATGAAGGGTTAAAACAATAAAGCATCTTCAGTGGCAAAGAATGCAACATATTCAATCAAAGCAGGATAGGAACAATCAGTAGAGGAAAACTTTGAGACTGATTGTAATTTTATAGACTTCAGATTTTTGCTTCATTGTCGTTTGTGTGATCATTTAATGTATTATTTATGTTTGTCAACAGTCAGTTGTCACAAGTTAATTAAAATGTATCTCCACAGCTCAATTCATTCCTGTATAAGACTGGTGCTGGATCTAGTGCTTGTGGGATGGCATTTCAAGTTGGTAATGATGTCATCAGGGCCAGCAAATGTGAAAGCAGAAATGACATTTCTGGTATTCATCCTTTATTAGTTGATTTGTTTCTGAATGGAGAACTGACACCTCATACAAAAATCTATCAAGAAAATGATGGGGACACTCTCAGGGTTAGTATATCATTTACTAGAAGTCTTGTGTGAACTGGAATTACAAATATATGTAAAGGAAAAAATGAAATTGTTTAATATTTATAAAGCATGCTTTTTTCATAGTCTCTTTCAATTTATATGAAAAATGTGGTTCAACTCATTTATTAAAACTAGCATATGTTAATTTTCTTATTCACAATTTCTCAGTAACAAAGGATGTTTATCAAAGTGAACTGTAAGATACCAGGATGATAGTCTGCTCTGCCTATCCCTTAACCTACAAGTTTGTTGGACAGTGTTACCCAATGCTACCCACAAATCCTCCATCTTTCTTCTTGTGTCATCACTCTTTGTGAAGTCAAGGCCTGTCCATTTTTTAAATGTTGTATTCTCATCTCTTTTTCTGTCTCTGCTTTCTTCTTTGGTATTGGATAATGTCCTGGAAAATGAATTTGTCTGGACCTTTTGATTGTGGTATGTGCAGACCAAGACTAACATGGATGAGTAACATAAAAAGATGGACAAGTCAGCCTATGACAATTGCACTATCAAAGCAAGAGACAGAGCTAGCCAACCTTCGATGTGGAGACAGCATTCAATGACGATGATGAGTCAAAAAAATTTAATATTGAGAAGGATATAGTCCATTGTTCATCCATTAATGAAAAGTACTTATTCATTCATTTGTAGGGTAAGTTTGTTTGATGCAGGCCCAAGATAATCTAGCCCAGTATGAAGACATAGTTGCTAGTGGCAGGGGATTCAAACCATTCTAGCCTGTGTCTGTTGTTCATCTGCTATTCTTTTGTTTGTCTCGCAAGATGCAGCTATACATTAAAGAAGTGTATGCCATGTAGTTCATTCTTGTACCATATTTTCCCATGTGTCATTCTTAATATTGAGGGCTTTTAATGAAGTTTTGTATGTATCTTTAAAGTGCTTCTTTTGTATAGATTGGAGCCTTGGTAGCTGTGTAGTTAGTGTGCTTACTTCCTGATTAGAAGGGTCCATGTTGAAATTCCAGAAGTGGCAGATGCTTTGTTCAGATCAGCAAAGTCTGTTCTTGCATCTCAACAGCATCATTGTTGGAGATATCAGCTCTATCTAAAATGATGGTGTCTGTGATATTGTCTTGCCACTTGATGTTCACCAACTTCCTGTGGAAGTGATTTAGCTTCTTGGCATGGTGTCTTATACAGTCCAGGTTTGACATACCTACAACAACATTGGGAATTCTATTAATCTTTAGCTTTGTTCAAATCAGCAGCAGATGATCTTATGTTTTCAGCTGTTTGCTTGTTGGTTTGCAAATACAGATACCAGCATACCTACACATGCACTTCAAAGTTCACACATTGACACCACTCTGCTTGTATTTGAGATGAGTAGATGAACGAATGAATGAAAAAGTTAATTATTGTGTGTTATTGTTATTGTGTTATTTGCGGGTCATCATCATTGCACTCCGAACATGTCCATAGGTGCTCAGATCCCCTCCTCAGCAATTCCCTCAGTGTCCAGCGACTGACGACTCCAGTTCTATGTTGGTTGATAAATCTTCTTACACGGCCACCAAGTTTCTCATTTCTGGCCGTGCCCATCTTAACTCCCATTTCCATCATCCGAAGAAGTGACGTTGATCTGTGTTTGCCGAAGTCCTGTGCTCTTCCCACATCTCGAAGGGCATTGATGATGTCCGCCCGATCTATCGGTTGCCCGTCCTCAACGACAGCGCAGCTAGCGAACCTGTCCGCTCTCTCATTTCCCCGTACTCCCGCATGTCCAGGGACATAGACAAAGGTGACCTTACGTATTTTGGATTTCTGCAACGACTCTACAAATTGCATGCGTACAAAGCCCACCTCCACTTTAATTGTGTGATGAACTGGTTAAAAGAAGGAAGAATTATATCAAATCATCAACTTCATTTTCTTACTTGCGTTCATTTGAGTCTATTGGCAAGACAAATCAAGATGTCTGGAGATGTACTGAGGTGCAATGGAGTGAAAGGGTATTCTATGTGCTCTGCAATGCCCATTATGCTCCACAGTGTATTGCTGATAGATACTATTATGCTTATTGAACCAGCATGTAGCATCTTCTGCCTATTTTGCAACATCCAGTCTTTATATGCAAGTAGGCAAGTTCCTTTTTACTGATTGTTAATAGACCATCAGTTTCCCTCACCCGATTTAGTCAAAGCCATTACCCAGGGAATCAGGTATGGGGTGGCCACTGTCACATGCTGATAGCTATAAGGATTAACAAGTGAGAACTGGGTACCAGAAGAAATCAGGACAGCCTTGAAAAGGAAAGATAATAAATCAAATAGATAATTTGCGCAATGAGCAAGGCAACAGAACAAATTTTATATCCAGTTATATTGATTATTTTTATGAACTAAATTGTTGCCAACATTCAGAAAGTTTGAGGTGTCCTGGGATTAACTTCACTGTTATTTCTGAATAATGGCAAAACAATGCAAAAAAATTAGATTAGTTTGCATTTGTAATTTATCACCTTACAGAATGTATATGGCAAATTATTAGTGGTCTAAAGAGTTGTATCTTATCCTGAAGTTCATAACACTTTTCCTGACAATCTTGGTAGCTACAGACCAATGATGGCAACACCAGACAATGGCGAAACATCTGCTCATGTTGTGTGTGAAAGGATTCCATTGTGATGTGGATGTCCTGGGTGGGTGGCAATCAGCAGTTGTGACCATTTACCCAGAAGATGTATAACAAAGTTAACTAGTTAATTAGTCAACAGATTATCCTCACCGTACATCGGTCAACTCCATAAGTGCTCATATCTCAGCCTCTGTAAATCCCTCAATGTGTAGCAACTGACAACTCCAGTAATGCATTGAATTTACAAGTCTTCATTAACTCCCTGTATAGGGATCTTACCATCAGATGTTTTGACATGATGTTTTCAATATACTGACTTTAAGAGCCTACTTATTGTCTTATTTGATGCTGGAATTGACTCATGACTTGTGAACTGACCTGAATAGGTGCAACACTAATGGAAAGAGCAGTCTTTCTTACTATGAAGCAGTGAGCATCATAACTTGTTTGCATATAACAGTTACTGTCTTCAACTCATTGGTAATTGCATCCACAATAATGTAATTCATAGAATGAAAGTTCAAAATTGCTGCTTCAGTATTTCATGTATACATCTAATAATATAAAACCAATTACAGATACTTTTTGTGTTTACTTAAAAGCTGTGTTAATGTATGAACCACAATATAGTCAAGACTCTTAGTCCACTTCTTCTCAATATTTAATTCACTCAAACTTTAGCCACTCAGTTCAACATTTTTAAGATGTGGATTGTATTTGGTACAGTATTTGGTACAATATTTGGTGCAATATTTAGTACAATATTTGGTACAATATTTGCCTTGAAGCCTCAGAAACAGACTTGGAGCTACAGTAACTGATTCTGTCTCACTCTTTTATGACTGCAGTAACTGACCTTGTCTATTTTCTAACAACTGCAGTAACTGACCTTGTCTTTATTTTGTAAGAACTGCAGTAACTGACCTTGTCTTTATTTTCTAAGAACTGCAGTAACTGACCTTGTCTTTATTTTCTTGTGACTGAAAGTAATTGACCTATTTTCTTATGATTGCAGTAATTGACTCATTTAGTCATGTAATTTCTGCTGGTTTAGTCATAATTTGGCCTCACTCTGGTGAAGAACCTCAACTTTATCTTTCACATTACAGAACAGATCCATCAGTGATGACCATCATGTACTTTTAAATTTTCAAGATCAGCTTTCGCATACTCTATTATGAAAGCAGATGACACTTTTGGTGATTTATTCTTATTCTCTCTAGTCTTTGTTTATTTTTTTCATTCAATTACTGTCTGTTGTGTTTTTTTTTCATTTATCAAATAATTTTGGAAAGCTTTTATTTCAGTTGTGTTCTTGTAAAGCTGATACATTTTGTCAGTGGGACATTCCATTTAACTCGAGCCGCTACATATTGTATATCTATAAACAACAGTCTTTATATGTATCTTCACAATGGGAGAATCTCTTGTACAGTTGTAGTCTATTCATAAAACTTGCAGTCTGTTCATAAAACTTGTAATCTATTCATAAAACTTGCAGTCTATTCATAAAACTTGCAGTCTATACATACAATGTTTAGTTTTTTCATAAAACTGGTAGTCTGTCTATTCATATAATTTGTAGTCTATTCATAAAACTAGTAGTCTATTCATACAATTTTTAGTTTTCATAAAACTTGTAGTCTATTCATAAAACTTCACTTAGGAATTGTTCCAACTGTTAATTGTGTGGCCGTGATCGGCCTAAAAAAGCCTATGTCATGATCAGCCACAGATCAACTCAACTGAATGTATAGAGGGTCAAATAAATTCAAGGCTGGCACTAGTTGTGAACTTTGTTAGGCATCATTTCCACATCTATATGGTTTGATTTTATTTTTGTTTTCTTTTTTAGATCATCACATTCACTGGGACAGTAGTAGAGGTAAAGAATTCTGTGGAGGCTTCTGTGAATATTTATATCAAGCCATCAGCTCTTGACTTTAACAAAACTGCAGGTATATCTACTAAACTGAATCATTATAATGTTGTAAATGTTGTCTGTCCAATAATTACTGAATTAAATATATCATCATCATCTAGTACCATGCTTGTGGCATCAATTCTCTCCTCAACTTTATATTTTTACAGCTGTATGTATATCAGTTCTCTTGTTGGCTACCTATCAAACCACTCTCTAAAGCTGTTTTGCATTTCTTCTTTCTGCTTCCCTTTCCTGTTTTTATAATATTTTTAGTAGTTCCCTTCTTAAAAGTAAAAGTTAAAAAAGCAAAGGTTCCCTTCACACCTAACTAGGCATATGGGGAATATGTGTTAGTGACCATATTTTATTTTTCTATGATCACTGCAAATTTTTGGATGATGTGGTCAGTATCACACAAGGCCACCTTTACTTCCCAGAAAAATATCTGGTACCAATTCTTAGATGGGTGAACCCTGGGGACTTGTCAGTCCAAAAAAAATAAAGTTCTGCCACTTCTAGGGATAAAACCCAGACCCTTCTGATCAGGAAGCGAGCACTCTAACCACTCAGCCACCAAGTTCCCCTTTCTCATGGTCAAAACATGATTACATCCTTGTTACTCTTTTTTACCTGTCCACCATCTCAATACTTCTGTAAAACCACATTTCTGCAGCTTCCAAAGATTTTCTTGTCTCCTGTCCAATTGTCCATGATTCACATCAATATAGCAAGTCTGCCTTCACTTAACAATGAAGAACTCATTTTTTATTCTCATTGATAAAGATGGGTTGCATATTTTCCTCCTTATTTGGAATGTAGCCTTTGCCTGAACTATCACCTCACCTCTGCTGTACATCTACCTTCTGAAGTTAAAATTGTTCTGACTATTGCAAATCAGGAAATTTACAAATTTATGATCAAGATTAGGAGAGTATGGAGCAATTGAATTTTGTATTTCCCCCCAAAAAATTTGTTTGAGTTGACAAACATGAAGACAGGGACATTGCTATTATGCAGAATCCTACTGTCAGTGCAGTACTTCTCAGGATGATGTGTGTGCAGTCACTGAGGCTTTACAGAATTTTATATCAATACCAGTTGATATTTCAATATTCTCAGACAGGCAGATACCATTCACCCTTGTATGAAAACTGTATGATAACCCATATTAGCTTTCTTTCTCCAAAGGGTATTAATAGGTCTCACACAATAAATTCCTTATATGTCCTACTTACTTCCTTCTACTTAAAATCTTTTAGTTTTTTTCTTTCCTATTTTGAGTTTTTCTATAGTTGTCAATACTTTTATCATCCATAATGCTACTTCTATTTTGACATCATTTCCTATCACTCTCAACTTTGTGCAGCATTTTTGTAGTGTTTTTGCTTAATTTTTCATTTCAGTTTTTGGAAATAGACTTGAATGTCATTCTTCTAGTTAAAGTCTCAAGCATGCAATTTTAATTTTATTCTCTCAATTTTCACACTCACAACATCATAGCAATCAGATTACGATTTTTGCTTCCAAAAAATTATTGCTTTGGTAATTCACATTTGCTTGCATGGTGACCACATGGTTGATGTTACTTTCCCATATGTAGTTGATATTTTTTCCAGTCAACGCAGTTTCAAGTTTCACCCAACCTTTTTAATTAGGTACCAATGACTGGATAGTGTGCTAGTCTCATGGAAAAAGCATGTACATCAACATCATATTCTTCATATGCCAATGAGGTGATGGAGTATACAAAAAAAAAATTACTTTCATCAGTTCCGGTATTTTTAGCACCTGCTGCTTTTTTACAGTTTATTCTTAGCAGATTTATTCTTGTTTCATAAATCATTTAATTTGTTTCTAGCTTCTACATTTATACTTCTCAACTCAGAGAATGAGGCAACACTGTCACCCATGAGAACAGTTGCTAAAAAAATGTTGACAATTACATTACATTTATAATGTAACTTTCAGGGTTGTGTGGTGTGTTTGATGGGAACAAAACAAATGACCTACTTGGAAAACAAAATACACTATATACAGTCAGCTTAGACGAGAGTGAACCAGATGATTTCAGCAATGAGTGGAGGTGAGATCAACACTGTTTCGTAAATCACTCTCATTTTTGTTGTAATCACCATAAAATCTATCTTATTGTCGTGACAAAAAAGGTCTCACTTATAACCCCCCTCCACTTGTGAAAAAACAATTAGTAAAACTTAATGTTCTGACAACATAATGGCAGAAAGAAGATAATTATGGAGGGCATAGTTCTAAGTTAATGAGGGACAGGAAGATTTATCTATAAGAAGTTGAGTGCTAGATATCACAGACGACAAGCTGAGACTAAGATTAACTGCTTCAGTAACTGGACATCTCAAGCAAGACAGAGAAAACATCAGAGTAGCTGCTAACTTCCAATAGGATCAAAGATGATAATGATGTTCATGAAGGCCTAACATAATTTATCCAGAACATACATGATAACTCATCTTTAAAACAAATACAATGTATTTCTAATAAATTGACTTGACAAAATTTATTGAGCAAATAGCATTTTATCATCTGATTAAATTGATTTATTTTTTTTTTCAGTTGTTTAAATTTTATGACTCTATGTTGATCTTATCCAAGGTAAATTATAACATGACAGTGTTAGTACCTAATAGAAGACATTTTATGGAAATAAAAAAGAAAGGGAAGTTAAAAATAAAACAAAGAAGATAAACTTCTGCATTGAAATAGAAACAATGAAAGAATTGAAGCCGCTGTCTCTGAGTGGCTAGCTAGTTTGTCCTATTAGGCATTAATATCTTATTTCACAGCATGAAGGGACCTCGACTTTTCTTAAGGAGTTAAGAAATCATATTTTAATAAGAACAATAGTCAAAATAATTTGAATCAATGAGGCATGTTTAAAAACTTGAAAGAAAGATGAAAGTGGGCAAAGGTATTTAGTCACAATAAATGGAAGTATAACATGAAAAGGTAAACAATAGAACATTTTTAGAATGTACAACCTAGACAAGAAACATAATATTATTAGAATGTACAACTTAGACAAGAGACAGAGCATTTTTAGAATTTATAACCTAGACATGAGACAGAACATTTTTAGAATGTACAACCTAGACAAGAGACAGAGCATTTTTAGAATTTACAGCCTAGACAAGAGACATAACATTATTACAATGTAAAACCTAGACAAGAGACAGAACATTTTTAGAATTTAGAACAATTATTATAATGTACAACCTAGACAAGAGACAGAGCAATTTTAAAATTTACAACCTACACAAGAAACAAAACATTACTAGAATGTACAATCTAGACAGGAGAAAAAACATTTTTAGAATGTACAACCTAAAAAAGAGACCTAACATTTTTAGAATGTACAACCTAAAAAGAGACAGAACATTTTTAGAATGTACAACCTAGACAAGAGACAGAACATTTTTAGAATTTACAACCTAGACAAGAGACATAACATTTTTAGAATTTACAACCTAGACAAGAGACAGAACATTTTTAGAATTTACAACCTAGACAAGAGACAGAACATTTTTAGAATTTACAACCTAGACAAGAGACATAACATTTTTAGAATGTACAACCTAGACATGAAACATAACATTATTAGAATGTACAACCTAGACATGAAACATAACATTATTAAAATGTACAACCTAGACAAGAAACATAACATTATTAGAATGTACAACCTAGACTTGGTAATGCATCAACAAGTATTAGCAAAGAAGATGACATTGACACTTTTTACAATGAGCTAGAGATGACCATGGAACAGTGTAAATCCCAAAAAACAACTATTATATTAGGGATATTAATGCAAAGGTAGGAACAGCTAAAGTGCAAAATGTGACTGGAGGGCATGGCCTTGGAGAGACGAATGACAGAGGGGATAGATTGATAGATTGGGCAAAGACACATGAAATGATAATAGGTAACACCTGGTTCAAACACCCTAGGCGACTATGGACTTGGCAAAGCCCAGACTAAAAAGTACACAATCAAATTGATTTTATCATGATACAGAGAAGATTCAGGAATGGGCTAACATCTGTTAAAACAAGGCCAGGAGCAGATAGCAATAGTGACCATGTACCAGTAGTTGGAAAGATAAGAACAAAGCTGCGGAATGCATAGAAATCCCCAAGAAATATAAAATTAGAACTAGATATACTTAGAGTAGAGTGATAAGTATAGCACGATAGTACAAAATAAATATAATGCTATTGAGAAAATCAAGGAGCAGTGGGAAATGCTCAAACAATCGATTCAACAAACATCAAAAGAGGTAATACCAGTGACCAAAAGAATCAACAAAAAGAAATGGATGACAGAAGAAAACATAAGAAAGAAGAACGGACATACAAAATACTGCACAAAGAGATATAAAACAAATGCAGAGAAGTAAAGGAAGGATGGTTAAGACAGAAATGTGAAGAAATGGAAAAACAACAAAAGAAAGACTAAAAATTTATGCACAATCAGTTAAATGAATTAACAGGAAGGAAAGAAGTCAAAGTTTCAGGATGTGTTAAATCAAAGAAAGGAAATATAATAATGGGACAGGAGAAGACAATAGAAAGATGAACGGAATATATCAGTCAACTCTATGATGATGAAAGACCAGAGTTAAACAATTCAAGCAAAGACACAGGACCACCATTATGCAAAGTGAAGTGGAGGACACAATTCAACACATGAAAAGAGGCAAAGCTCCAGGTCTCGACAATATAACAATCGAAGAGATAAATGCATTGGGAGAGCTGGGAGTACAAGTCATAACAAAACTACTCAATGACATATATAACACTGTACACATACCCGAAGATCTACTAAAATCTGTCATTGTAGCCATACCGAAGAAGTCAGATGCCACTGATTGTGAAGACCATCGTACTATTAGTCTCATGAGCCATATGACGAAAATATTACTAAGAATCATCATGAGACTTGTAAGAAACAAAATAAAACCAGAAATAAGTGAGGAACAATGTGGATTTGTGGAAGGAAAGGGCACCAATAATGCAATATACATCTTAAGAACATTGATAGAAAGATCTATAGAGGTAAAGAAAGATCTATATATGTGCTTTATAGACTACACAAAAGAATTTGACAAAGTAAAGCATGTGGAAATAATCAATATGCTGGAGAAAGTAAACATTGATGGCAAGGATCTGCGAATCATAAAAAACATGTACTGGCAACAAACAGCAGCTATACAAATTAACAACCAAACAGGACAATTTCAATTTATAAAACAAGGAGTTAGACAAGGCTGTAGTAGACAAGAAAGTAATTGAAGTCAACGGTCACAACATAAATAATTTGCGATATGCAGATGACACAGTCTTAATAGCAGAGACAGAGAATGAACTACAAGAAATGATAGACATAATAGTAAAAGAAAGCAACAAGAAAGGTCTCAGTCTGAATAGTAAGAAAACAGAAGTAATGGTCATATCAAAGAAACATGCCAGTGTTAGTCATGCCTCGTATCGCTATGTGCATGTATGTGTTTGTCACATCTCATATCTTTGTGTGTGCATGTCTGTGTTAGTCACCTCTAGTGACTCGGGCAGATGGTGCTCGTAAACCTGGGAGGGCCGACCATCTAAGGGCAGAATCCCCCTACAGAAAAGATCACCTGCTGCCTTGCAGGAAGATTGGGGACAATCAAAGGCTAGGGAAAGCAAACCTGAATAAAATGCTGGCTGAAATCGGATGCACTGGGCCACTGGCGCAGAACACAGTGCAACGTTTATAACGGGTGTTCAATCAGAGTGGATCTGGCAGACTCTAATTGTGATGTTCTGTTTGTAACACACCTAACCTGACAGTTGAGTTCATGTTAGGAGCTGGAATCCTACTCTGATTGGGTCCTGATCGCAGAGAGAGAGAGATATCAAAGAAACAATCATCACCAGCATGCAGCATAAAAATAAACGAGACAAATCTGAAACAAGTGCAGCGCGTCAAATACTTGGGCACAATAATAACATCGGATGGAAGATGCACCAAGGAAATAAAAAGCAGAATAGCTCAGGCCAAAATAGCATTTCAGAAAATGAAAAATATCTTATGCAACAAATCTATGTCAATAGAAATTAGAAAGAGAGTTCATCTGTGCTATATAGAACCAATTGTGACCTATGGAAGTGAATCATGGACAGTAGACAAACAAATGAAAATATGATTAGAGGCCACAGAGATGGGATTTCTCAGTAGAATGTTGAAAGTTCCCTGGACAGCTAAAAAGACCATTGAGGAAATTCTCAAATAGGCCAACACAAAAAGGCAGCTCCTAAAAAACATCAGAAAGAAATAATCAACATTTTTCGGGCACATCATGAGAAAAGGAAAGTTAGAATACTTGGTTACAACTGGCAAAATAAAAGGAAAGAGAGATCGCAGAAGACAAAGAGAGAAAATACTAGATAGCTTGGTGTCATGGCATGGAAAACAGTCAACAACAGAACTGATACGATGCAATGTAGACAGAAGATTGTGGAAGGACATGATCGCCTATATCAACCGGTATGGCACATGATGATGATGACGACAACCTAGACAAAAGACAGAGCATATTTAGAATTTACAGCCTAGATAAAATACAGAGCATTTTTAGAATGTACAACCTAGACAAGAGACATTTTAGAATTTACAGCCTAGATAAAAGACAGAACATTTTTAGAATATACAACCTAGACAAGAGACAGAACATTTTTAGAATTTACAGCCTAGACTAGAGACATAACATTATTAGAATGTACAACCTAGACAAGAGACAGAACTTTTTTAGAATGTACAACCTAGACAAGAAACAGAACATTTTTAAAATTTACAACCTAGACAAGAAACATAACATTATTAGAATGTACAACATAGACAAGAGACATAACATTTTTAGAATTTACAACCTAGACAAGAAACAACATTATTAGAATGTACAACCTAGACATGAGACAGAACATTTTTAGAATTTACAACCTAGACAAGAAACATAACATTATTAGAATGTACAACCTAGACAAGAGACAGAACTTTTTAGAATGTACAACCTAGACAAGAAACATAACATGTTTAGAATTTACAACCTAGACAAGAAACAACATTATTAGAATATACAACCTAGACATGAGACAGAACATTTTTAGAATGTACAACCTAGACATGAAACAAAACATTTTTTCACACTGGAGACAAGAAGATAATTTAGCTTGAGAGGTTGCAAACTGATTGATTTGAAGTAATAAACTATCATGTGTTGCCATATCCACAACAAGCCACATTTGTCTTGGGTATCTTTCAGTGTGGGTCAATCAGATTCTCTGTATAGTGGCTACACTGGTACACAAGATATAGTGCCAGATATTTACTGCAGCTGTGATAATGCTGGCACTGCAGAGTGTGAAGTATTTGGGAATGCCGCTACATGTGGAGTCACTGGTAAACTTTGCTGTGTTGATCAATTCTTTAAGTAATTAGTAATATTTTTCCTTCAATTTCTTAAAATATCATATTTTTCATCACTTGTGCTCGTTATCCTATGGTTGCTGTTGCTTCTCTTTATTTTTTTCTATTGTTAACCTTTTTGCTTAACCTTGCAATAATTTGCTTTTTCATAATGTTGTTTATTTGCTTACTATGAATCAAGTTCATTAATTCCAATGTAATACTTTTCTTCTCTCACAGCAATGCCAAATGTCAATCCCTTCTCTAACTTTACAATATTATGATATTAGTTACTTCACAAGGTCATGATTGTAATTTTGTTTATTACTTAACAATGATGTGATGTTAATCTCTTCTCACACTTTACATTCTTCTGGACTTAACAGTGCCTTGATATTAATTTCTTTTATCACTTAGTAATGCTACTTTGCCTAGGTGGCTGAGTTGTTAGTGAACTCACTTCCTAATCAGAAGTGTCCATGTGAAATTCACAGAAGTGGCCAATTTTTTTGGACCAAAAAGACTATGGGGTTCACTTATCCTTTAAAATGATTGCCAGAGAGTTTTTCTGGGAAGTAACGGTGGCCTGTCTGGCATATTGCCAACCACAGCGCCCATAAGTGTACCTTGATCATAGAAAAATAGGGTCAGTAACACAATATTCCCCATACGTCTACCAGCGCATGGGAGGGAGGAATCTTTACTTACCTATAGTAAAGTAAAAGTAAAGTACCCCCTGTCACGCCAAGTGGCGGCGTATAGGGAAATATGGTGTTAGTGACACTATATTTTACAGACCTTCAGCACATGATTTTTAGGGTAATGTGGTCGGTATTACGCCCGTGCTGCTTTACTTTCCCGGAAAAAATCCGGTACCCATTTAAGGCTGGGTGAACCCGGAGCCGTCGGTTGGGATCGAACCCTACCCCTTGTCCGTAGTAGTCCAGTTCACTAACCACTGAGCTATCGCGGCTCCCACTAATTTTTAGGGAATTAGTAAAACCCAGGTGTCCTCGCCAGGGTACGAACCCGGCTGTTGCCGTGGTAAGCCAACCGCCTATCGATTGCGCTAACCGGACACCTTACTTACCTATAGGTTTGCCCTAAATATGTTAATTTGGATTTTTATAATCATAATGAAGTGTATTTATCAAAAGCTGTTGAGGGTTAAAAATACTTGTGTTGTTTGTACATTATCAGTAAAAAAAAATTAAACAAATAGAGTATTCAGTTAAATATACTTTTTAATCTGGTTTTGAATAATTAATTTTGTATATAGCTTTTATTTACCAACTAATTTGTCAATATGATTAAAATTTTATTTTTGTTTTGCTTCTTTTACCTCAAATCTACACAGTTGTTAGGTTTACAAAACTGTTCATCCTTTAAGTATATATCCAATAAATGACATGTGCTGTTTTTATGGTAATTATGATTGTTCTCCTGATGTTTCTTGCATTATTTCTTGATTTGTCATCTATCTGTGTTTTAGAAAATTGTCTTCTCAGGGACCATGTTTCTTAAGAGTTATCTTTCAAATTGTTTTTTCCATTATCTTTGATTGACATCCATTACATAATATTGTTCTATGTAACATTGCAGGACTCGCTTTAAAAGCTACTATTGATTTGTTAGTGTGTTCTTTTTTTGTAGAAACATGTTAGCCTGAGAAATGTATGCATTACTTACTTAATCGTCTGTAATGAAATATATCCTGTACATTTGTTTATGTAGTACATTAAAAGTGTCTATTCACAACAGTATTTATATAAACTGTATTACATTAGTATAATTAATCAGAAAAATGTCATTATAGCTACTTGTTTCTAAATGTTCTTGTTAATTTAATAGTATATTACCTTTATACACTTTTATGATAGCATCTACTATTATGTACATAGTATTGTACTTATTTTATAAGAAGACTATAACATTACTCACAGAAAATATATAGCAAAAGATGAATATAGGTAAAGCTAGAATTACCTCAATAGGAAGTCCTCAGAATAGAGAGACCTATAATTATGTAAATAGACATAATATGAACTTTAACATTTTATTATAATCTTAAATATGTACTACAGAATAGATAGTATAGTGCAAATATTTGTATGTCATTGCATGTTACATATGTATTGTTCCAAGACAGTATCATCATCATCATGTGCCATACTGGTAGGCGTAGACAATCATGTCCTTCCACAATCTCCTATCCACTGCGCATCGTATCAGTTCTGTTTGTGACTGTTTGCCATGCCATGACACCAAGCTATCCAGTATTTTCTCTCTTTGTCATTCGCAATCTCTCTTTCCCTTTATTTTGCCAGTTGTAACCAAGTATTCCAATTTTCCTTTTCTCATGATGCCCAAAAAATGTTGATTGTTTCTTATCATCAATGGGGATTAAATAAAATATCTAAAGAATATCACAAAAAGGGATATATCAAATTTATAAGTAAATAGGCATCGGTTAATATGTGGTATGCTGTCAGTAAGAGCTTACTAGTTGTTTTTGTTAATTATAATAGCTAAAATAACAGACTATTTTAATGTTGGTCATATCATATCAGGTACTGATATCACAGCCGTTCTGATTGCTGAACATAGTATTCAACTGGGAACTAACTCTCAGAGTCAGTCTAGCCGCAAACGTCGACAGGCAAACACCAGAGAATATTTTGTTGATGTACCTAATAATAACAGAGTGGTGAGCAATGTTTGAATTATACTAATTTGTTTCTGCAGCACTCCTCTCACTTCATGTATGTGTTGAGTTTTTGTGGTATTAACATGTTGAGAATCTATGAAAAAATTAAATAAGAGCTCCCATTATTTGGCCATCAATATCTTTGTCAAGATTAGGTAGTAATTTCCATTATTTTGTCATTAACACCTTTGTCAAGGTTAAGTAGTAATTTCCATTATTTGGTCATTAACACCTTCTATATAACAGCAACAGAGGCGAACAGAAGAGCAAAAGACCACAAAATATATCTTCCCTCGTCGCTGAAAGTCAAATGAGGAAGGAAAGAAGAAGAAGAAGAAGAACACCTTCTATCAAGGTTAAGTAGTAATTTCCATTATTTGGTCAGGGCAGACAAACTTGTAAAGGCAAGAGAAGCCTTCAGAAGCATGAATCACCCCAGAGTTTAGGAAAATAAAGACATTCCTAAAACAAATCATGGGAATGTAATTGTGAAAACTGAACCATCGTCTAGGCTTGTTCTGCGCTTTACGTCACATTAGTGCTGTTCATGACCGTTGTTGGATTTGCTTGACACAAGTTATTTCCATGTTATTCATTAATGTAAAATGCTTCGTCAGCCGCAGTTTTATCTCTTTGGGGAATTTGCACCTTGTTCTGTTCGTCGTGGGCTACATTCACTAAAGTAATCAGGATTCTGAAGGGCGCGTCATTGCAGTGTGTCTGACATTATTATGTTTGCTACGTCATCATAATGGCTCATCATAAATCCCTAGACCGGCCGTACGCTAATCTTACGGTCTGTTGTTTGATGTGCGACTGGTATATTCTGATGACTAACTGTGTGTTTATATGTTCGAAAGTGGAGTCAACAACGATGGCCTAACATCATCAAGTGCTATACATTTTTAAAGAAATATGACGGTCTTCACTTTCGGAAGGACGTGAACTTCTGGTATATGGTGGATAGGCGGCAGGAACCATTGCAAGCTGTGCATGAAAAGTGTTCCTTGTTGCAGTTTCCTTATATTCCAAGTCCATGGGGGACTGATTGGTCTCAAGGCAAGATGCCAGTCTCAGGACAGAGAGGTTGTGGGTTCAAATCTCTGCTACACCAGTTGGGATTTTTATTTATGATTTCTCTCTGCGACAACCACCCCTGGTCTCAGTAGCGAGGCCCGGCTTGAAACGTCAGTTACTCATCGACGGAAAAAAACATGAGTACCTCCGAAGTCAGCGTTATCTGCCTGTGTGGCGAGGGACCCCTGTGCACATGGCTGCCAGGGAAAAATGGATTAACATGCAAAATTCAGTTTCTAGGGACTTCGTCAGAGTTGAAAGCTGGCAAACGCAACAACAACAACAAAACTGAACAGAAAATATAAAATATGACGGTGTGAACAGATTCAGAAAAAAATAAGTGGACCAAGATCTTCAGACTGAAAACAATGTGCTGTGACTGATCTCAATGCACATGGCATAGAATAATCCTCAGATACTCTACCCCCTGTGACTAGAATGCACCCAAGTAGAATCTTGAACATGTGTTAACAGAACCAGCCACAGCAGCTGGAGAATGAAAGTCAGGCCCATAACAGCAAGCACTCACAACAAGCTATAGGAAACAAAGTGAAGGATACCATCCAGCTTATGATTCTTTCTAGTGGAAAAGTACTGCACAAGTTGATTACTGAAAATTAATACAATTAGTATCTTTATCTCACACAAAAGATAGGTGTATTTGGAGTAAATAGTTTGTAAAAGTTTATAACTTTATCTCACACAAGAAATAGATGTATTTGAAAATGAGACAAACAAAAACCACTCTTTTCCTTACCTCATAAAGAATGTCGATTGTCCTATCATTTCACATTTTCACCTACAACTTTCTCTACAAACGTATAAATATAACTATTATTGATAATGTTATTTTTGTTTAACTATGCATGGCTATGTTTAAGCTGTATTCATGTTCTTTACTTTTCATAGACACCAAGTTGGCCAACAGCTTCTGGAAAAACGGAAGAGATTGCCACAAAGTTCTGTAGTGATTCGATCAATAAAATTGCCTATGATAGATGTCTTGAAAATAACAATAATGACTTTGCTACAGCACTTCTTAATTGTAAGAGAGATATCCAAATTACAGACTCATATGCATGGGCTGAGGCCTCTACTGACAGCTTACGTCAGACATGTTTGAACTGGCTAGCGACAAACTCAGGCAAATGGGTTGATAATAATCCTAGAAACACAAGCAGTCCAGCAAAGCTGGATCCCCTCAGCAATCTGTTGTGTCCCAACAACTGCAGCAACAACGGAGTTTGTTTTCAAGGTATTGCAGATTTATATCAAACTTCTTTTTAAGATTCCAATTCTTGTATTCCTCATCCTCTTCATCTCTGCTTCCACCTGTCTTCTCCAAGAATATTTTGGTCTTCCTCTTTGTCTCTTCCTCTGGGGATTCCAAAAAATGGCCTGTAGTGTAATGCTCTCAGTTAAAACTTCAATTAAGAACAACTAATTCTCAAAAGTATTTGTAGAATAAAACATTGCATTACACAATGATTTTGGTTAAACTTGGTTGTTGACACCTGACACTGATTTGAGAAAACATTCACAGTAGACCAACTTAATTTGATCAAATCTACCTTCACCAATTGATGTGAGGAGACAAAGAAAGCCAAGTAATCTGGAAAGCTGCACTGAAGGTTGTGCTCAAGGGAACCAATTAGAAAAAGTAGTATACCTTCTTTTTGTCATGTAATGAGATATTGTAACTTGAAAATATTGTAACTGTGGACAATATAGAAGGAAAACAGAACAGAAAATACTCAATAGTTTAACAGTCTGTCATGAAGCAGGCTAACAGTAGAAGTGAAACTGGAAATCAGGGACATATTTGCCATGTCTGTAGATATTATATTTGTGGTGATCTGATAAAATAGTGCTTATCTTTTATGCTCAATCTCTGATATAAAGGACAACAACTAGGATGTTTTGTCTTTGTAAACAAGACAAGACTAATATGCAAAATAAAAATTAAATGGTAGCTATACCTGTAGAGAGATGGCACAAACTACAATGTTTCTGCAAAAGCATTCATCAGGTACAAAACAACAAAAATTCATACAAAGGCAAACGTGGAAAGTAAGTACTAATCTCAAAACTGTGGAAGAGAAAGTGTGGCCAGGACATTTGTGCCAGTTACTCACATAATAAACAGTCGATATGGCAGGTAGGATCTTAAGGTCAAAAAGGGGCCAAAGATAGTGAAAAATGAAAAAGAGTCCACTGAGGATGAATGAAAAGCCATAGGGTAGGAGAAAAAAAGAGATAACAGGGCTGGCATGGTGGAAGATGAACAGAAGAGACAATAAATTAACTGACATTGTTTTTAATAGAAAATGAAAATCTTTTAAAAAGGGGTCATACATTTAATTGAAAATCTTTCAACTTGGTAACTGTGGGAAAATTAAACATATTTTAATTTAATTTATTTAGGTATTTAAAGTGTTACTTGAATGCTTCCTCTAACTTTCACAGGTGTTTGTCAGTGCTACAGCAAGTTTGCTGGCTCATCCTGCAGTGCATTGAAGTCTTCACTTCCTAAAGTTAAAGCTAATGATCAAACTTATTTATGTGCACCCAAAACAGCTACTGATTGTAGCAGACTTAGTGTGAAAGGAGACAATTTCATTGAAGGAAACCTTTCTTGTCATCTGACGCCTATTAATGTAAGTAAGACAATAGTTATTGCTGTCTTTTAGCAGTAGTATTGTTATCTCCAGCAGTGAAATTCAGAATATGTAACAACCACTTGTGTCTAAGCAGCAGAAGGTGGTTGGTTCTTATGTTGATGCTGAAACATAGAATGAGACATATTCGGGCCTACATCTCTAAAAAAGCAAAAGCATTGGTTGTCTGAAGAATTCAGGGAAAATATCATAGCAAAATGCAGAAATCAGTAGAGATGTGTGACAAAAGATTGAGTAAACAACCACTGCTGCCTCAGATTTGGATGGTATTTAACAATACAGCAAAATATTTAGATAAGAATGGCTTGCTTAAGTGTTCGAAAAATGTGCTAGATGTTGTGGGTGTGAATACAGGCTTGGTCAGGAATGTGAGTCTTCATGCATTTATGGGACAGCATGTCTAGAGTGTGACTGTTGGAAATGCTAATCGCTAACTAAAGTGGACATTAAAAGAAATATAAACCCACAACTGAACTTTGAAATTACAACTTATGGTTCTCTTAATAATGAAAATAAATAAATGCATATTTTAAAATAATACACTTATGATGAAAAAATTAATCTTTTAAGATGGGGGCCATGGCAATGTAACTGTGAGATGCTTTCTTCCCCCCCCCCCCATCTAACATAGCCAGGCACACACAAGGATATAAGAAGTGACAAACACAGACTTGCACACACAAAGATATGAGATGTGACTAACATAGCCAGGCACACACAAGGATATAAGAAGTGACAAACACAGACTTGCACACACAAAGATATGAGATGTGACTAACATAGCCAGGCACACACAAGGATATAAGAAGTGACAAACACAGACTTGCACACACAAAGATATGAGATGTGACTAACATAGCCAGGCACACACAAGGATATAAGAAGTGACAAACACAGACTTGCACACACAAAGATATGAGATGTGACTAACATAGCCAGGCACACACAAGGATATAAGTAAGTGACAAACACAGACTTGCACACACAAAGATATGAGATGTGACTAACATAGCCAGGCACACACATGGATATAAGAAGTGACAAACACAGACTTGCACACACAAAGATATGAGATGTGACTAACATAGCCAGGCACACACAAGGATATAAGAAGTGGCAAACACAGACTTGCACACACAAAGATATGAGATGTGACTAACATAGCCAGGCACACACAAGGATATAAGAAGTGACAAACACAGACTTGCACACACAAAGATATGAGATGTGACTAACATAAACAAGTGTTCTAACTGATTATGGTTATGGAAAGCCCCGGTATCTATCTATCTATTGACCTTTCGAGCCGTAACCGGCCCATAGGGCGTAGACCAAGATACACCTTCTCCTATATGAATTTTTGTTCTAGCAGTTTTCTTTTAAAGATATTTTATCAAATCTCGCCATCTGTCTCTGTTCTGTGCAAGCAGTTCTATCTCATTGAGGGAGCCGATTCCTGCTGCTCTTGCCTCTCTCATCAATGTTCTTCTCAGTGTCTCCCTGGGTCTTCCTCTTTTTCTTTTACCTGTTGTTTCCCATATGAGGGCTTGCTTTGCTATTCGATTATTATCTCTTCTCATCACATGTCCAACGTAAGACCATCGTCTTTTCTTTATTACTGAAGATATTAGTGGTTGATTGGCGATTTCTCTAATTTCCTCGTTTGTTTTGAATTCGTTCCATTCTATACCAAGTATTTTCCTTAGACATTTATTTTCGAATGCGTTCAACTTTGTTTCTATATCTCTTGTTGTTTTCCAGAGTTTTGTGTTTGTGCTAATGAGTTTTGATTTCCACAACTTTTCAAGGCTTCTGAAAGACATTGCTGCTTTAGCCAGTCTGATTCTAATTTCTTTGCTCGTATCCCCTTCTCGATCAATGTGACTTCCAAGATAGATAAAGTGATCGATCTCTTCTACTGGTTTGTTTTCCATGTATATTTTGTCACTTGTTGGAATTAAACTTTTCATGAAAGTTTAATGGTATCACTGCAAATGAATTAAAATCCATGATTGCTCAACAGCCTGTGCCAGAGGAATCATCTGAATTAATATCTCATCTCCCAAACAAAGAAAGGTAGCTGCAGTCCCCATCATAGCAGTCTCAGCACATGCCAAGACATTAAGCGAAACTGCACAGAAAGTGAACACAGCCATCTGTTCCCCGTCATACGATATCATCATTCATTGTAAGCAATCAGAATATCGAAACACTATCAAAACTGATGAAACACACAGCTCACGGTGTGCACAGAGCACTTAACTCAGTAGCTCCGGCAACAAGCCAGGCTTGGAATATGAGAAAACTGCAGCAATTCAAACTAAATACAATTATAGTACCATGGCTGGATGCAGTAAGACTGCAGTGCCTCACCACACTCAGAGTGTCCCTATAGGTTCTCTTACCTTCCCAACCGATGACATAAATTATGCACACTCACATTTCTTTTTTGTGTAGTATGCCAGTTATAGACACAAGTGATATGTCCTTTCATTTACTCCTTCCTACTTGTTCCTGACTTGACTCCTATTTCTCAGACTCTTACAACAGCACTCTCTTCTATGACATTGTCACTGTCTGGTAAGAAACCACAGACAGAGCTCACTATATCTTTCAAGTTAACCTATAGTGTTGCCTTTACAATACATCCCAAACAAGGCAATTAGTGTATTAATTCTGTGAACTCCTGAGTGACGACGAGAGCACATTTCTTTCAAGGTCCAGACCTCCTAGTACCTTTTCACGCAAGTCAAGGCCATCTGTTCTGTAGTCAATGAAGCATGAATTAAGAGTTTGATGACATAACTTGCCTGCTTCAAAAACGGTCTTAAAAATCAGTGTAGGTGGCACTTACTGCAGTGATAGTAACCTAATGAAAACATTAATAGTACAGAGGCTGGAAACAGTTATATCCTCATGACGTGACACACAAAGTATACCCTAGTTGATATATTTCAGGTATCAAATACTGGACCTATTAGCAATGGCGCAACATTTGTCACAATTGCTAAATATTTAAGCAAGTTTGAGGCAATGTGCCCCTTACCCAAGTCACAAAGTCACTCTATACGTCTCAGCAATGATGGTATAAATATGAGCAATGAAACTGCTTATTATGTCGTCTATAATGAGGTGTGCTCAAACTGCAGCTTTGGTGTGAATGGCATTCCAACCTGCACTATCAAGGTAAGATCACTATTAAATAGCTTTTTATTTGTTTTTATTTTGTTTTAATGACTTATCGCAATTAACGTAACAATAATTTACTTGGTGTTGATAAAACTAAACATATCACAGGCTCTTGAGAATATATCCATGTTAATTTGTATATTTGTCTTGTATCGACGAGCATTCATCAGCAAATAATAGATTTTAAATGGATTGTTTCCTTCATAGTGAAGATTGAACACTTTTCTGCCTCTTCTGTTGTGATCTTTATTCCACCATCATGATAACCATCTCTTGGATACCATCATGTTTGAATAGTAGTCGCCTCATCAGTCATAGTTGACTATAGATTTTTCAGCGCCCCTTGAAATGATATTTTTTTTCTTTTCTTTCCTTTCATCGTTTATTCTCTTTTTCTATGAATCGGTCTGCTTCTTGTTTGAGTTGGAGCTTTAGAGTGTGTTTCCAGTGATTGCGATCTGCAACTATTTCTTCCCAGGCTGCAGAGTTTATGTTCAGAGTCATCCTGTCGCATTTACTCACGTCTACAAATCAAAGTTTTGGTCGCACCCTAGTCCTTTTGCCATCTGCCAGTTATCTCTGAATATGACAGTAAATAATATGCCAAATAGCACTGAAGCCAGTTATATGACACCAGTGGTGACATAAAAGGTCGCTTTTAGTTCTCAATCTTAATCTTGGGGACAGTCAAATTTTCTCACGATCATTCTGTTACAAACCTTGAAATGTACTAAAAAACACAACACTTTTTAATGTTTTGATCTAGATTGTTGTTAATGATATGAAAATCTCAAAAATTACTAAATAATGTAAAGATATAATCTTGATCCTTCAGTGCACTAGATGCTGCATAGGGTATCTGATGTTTTTTGCTTCTTCTCTATTCTGGGTGAGATGTTCAATCTTATCCGATGAGTCTTTGTCTGCCAAACTTGCTTCTATTATCAGTTTTCCTTTCAGCGTCTTTCTAAGTCTTCCTCTTTGTATCCTGATGTTTTCCATAGAAGAACCTGTTAGGAAATTCTTTTATTGCCTCTTCTCAACACGTCTGATATATGTCCATCTTCTCTTCCTAATTGTCGATGAGATCGTGGTTTCATAGCCATTTCTCTTATCCCTATATTAGTCTTGAATTCATTCCATTGTACACAGAGTATCCTTCTTAGACATTAACTTCAGCGGGTTTTTCGGCATAACTCATTATAACACTACAAAATTCGACAGCATCCATGACTCATTATAATACTACAAGATTCTACAGCATCCATGACTCTTTATAACACTACAAAATTCGACAGCATCTATGACTCATTATAACGCTACAAAATTCGACAGCATCCATGAATCATTATAACACTACAAGATTCTACAGCAACAATGTCTCATTATAACACTACAAGATTGTACAGCATCCATGACTCATTATAACACTACAAGATTGTACAGCATCCATGACTCTTTATAACACTACAAGATTGTACAGCATCCATGACTCTTTATAACACTACAAAATTCGACAGCATCTATGACTCATTATAACGCTACAAAATTCGACAGCATCCATGAATCATTATAACACTACAAGATTCTACAGCAACAATGTCTCATTATAACACTACAAGATTGTACAGCATCCATGACTCATTATAACACTACAAGATTGTACAGCATCCATGACTCATTATAACACTACAAGATTGTACGGCATCCATGACTCATTATAACACTACAAGATTGTACAGCATCCATGACTCATTATAACACTACAAGATTGTACAGCATCCATGACTCATTATAACACTACAAGATTGTACAGCATCCATGACTCATTATAACACTACGAGATTATACAGCATCCATGACTCATTATAACACTAAAAGATTATATAGCATCCATGAATCATTATAACACTACAAGATTATACAGCATCCATGACTCATAACACTACAAGATTCTACAGCATCCATGACTCATTATAACACTACAAGATTATACAGCATCCATGACTCATTATAGCACTACAAGTTTATACATCATCCATGACTCATAACACTACAAGATTCTTCAGCATCCATGAATCATTATAACACTATAATATTTAACAGCATCCATACTTTCCCCTACCAGAGGTTTCTCTGGGCAAGTCTCAGGGTGAGATTGTCAATCCCCAACCATTACAATCAAGACAGAAGTAAATACATCAGATTTCTTTGATTGTAGTATAAGGTTTCTACAGATAATACATTTTAAAAATGCATTAATAACTTTTTTTCTTTACTTTCCTCCACTTTCCTTTTCCATCATAGACAAATGATGAAATGATCAATGTGCTGTAGTGTTTCTCTTGTCTGTTGCTCATCATAAGGACTACTACTTAACTGATGCATTGTCTTTTAGGTTTATTTTTTCTCATTTGTGCATTACTGGGCTACTGAAGCACATTAAAAAAACACCACTTTACAGATCCAGGAGCAGATTGTCAAATGTAAATGTATGTGTTTACTCCACATCGTCACCAAATCCACATATGCCCATCAGCAAAGAATATGTTGAATATGCTCTCATCTGTAGGACAGCATTCCACTGCAGTCCAGTTTATCTGATGCCTGTGAGTCAAGTTTGGCTCAGTATAAGATCGTCTTGTACTAAAGGGAGGTCAAAAAGTAATGCACACCAATTTTTTTCTCGGCTAATAATAAAGATAGGAATATGAAATTTTGCACACTTGGAATATGACATGTTCCAATTATGTGTACCAAATTGCACAGCATTCAGATAGATATTACGCAATCTCTGAACCGTTAAAATGGAGCTTGTCAACAATGTCCGTTACAAACAGCGAATTGTCATAGAATTTCTGGTTGCGGAAAAAGAAACTGTGGCAAACATTCATAAACGACTGTGTGCAGTGTACAAATGTTCTGCAGTCGATAGGAGCACAGTTAGTCGCTGGGTTCAGAGAATTAAAGCTGCAGAAAGTGTACGAGTGGAGCTGCATGATTTACCGCGTTCTGGACGTGTTGCCTCGGCTACCAGCACAGACATGTTAAACGGGGCTGATGCCATTATTTGTAAGGATAGGCGTATCACTAGTCAGCAATTGGCATTGCAGCTTACAGTCAGCAAGGGAAGTGCAATCGCAATTTTTAAAACTCTCGGATATTCAAAGATTTGCGCTCGATGGGTTCCTCGGTGCCTAACAAATGATCACAGAGTTCAAAGGAAAACATTCTGTTCTGAATTGTTGGAGCGTTTCGGTGTTGAAGGAGAAATGTTTTTGTCAAAAATTATTACCGGTGACGAAACGTGGGCACATTATTATGAGCCTGAAACAAAAATGCAGTCAATGGAATGGCATCATCCGCAGTCACCAAAAGGAAAAAAATTCAAAACATCTCCATCAGCCGGAAAGGTGATGATCACTGTCTTCTGGGACATTGATGGTGTGATTCTTGTTGATGTAATGACAAGAGGTGAGACAATCAACTCGACAGCTTACATCAATACACTGACAAAACTCAAAAATCGGTTCCACAGAGTTCGGCCTAATAAGCCATCTGCAGATTTGTTGCTTCAACATGACAATGCACGCCCTCACACAAGTCTGGTAACACGGGAAGCAATCAACAAATTTGGTTGGACTGTACTGCCCCATCCTCCTTACAGCCCTGATCTGGCTCCCTCAGATTTCCATCTGTTTGGACTACTCAAAAAATTCCTGCGTGGGACACACTTTGACAATGATGAGGATGTGATCCGTGCAGTTAAAAAATGGCAACGCGAGCAGGACAAAACTTGGTACAAACGAGGCATTCATGACCTAGTTTCGCGTTGGCGTAAGGCAATACGCTTGGACGGAGATTATGTTGAAAAATAGGTAGTGTAAAGGGGATGTTCAGCTACAATCTGTGAAAATTTCACACATTTTGCCCGAATAGTTTCCGAGAAAAAATTGGTGTGCATTACTTTTTGACCTCCCTACGTAACAAGCAAAAACCTTTGAAAAGCAAAAACCTTTTGTACTTAACTTCATCGACTTCAAAAAAGCATTTGATAGTATTCATAGAGATTCTTTGTGGAAAATTCTGAAGCAATATGGCTTACCATCAAAAATCATAAATATTATCAAAGACATGTATGATGGTTACACATGTGCAGTTCGAACAGAGGAAGGACTGAGCGAATGTTTCCCAATAGAAACTGGGGTTAAACAAGGATGTATTTTATCGCCCTTGTTATTTGGAATTGTTATGGACTTCATAATGAAGAAATGCTGCACTGGTAATAAAGGCATCGAATGGATACAAGGAGACCATTTGGAGGACCTCGACTTTGCTGATGACATAGTTCTCATCAGCAGTCAGATAAAAACGATGCAGGAAAACACAAATGAACTATCATCAATAGCCAGCAAAATTGGGCTTGAGGTCAATCATGAAAAGACTAAAGTCATGAAAAGTTTAATTCCAACAAGTGACAAAATATACATGGAAAACAAACCAGTAGAAGAGATCGATCACTTTATCTATCTTGGAAGTCACATTGATCGAGAAGGGGATACGAGCAAAGAAATTAGAATCAGACTGGCTAAAGCAGCAATGTCTTTCAGAAGCCTTGAAAAGTTGTGGAAATCAAAACTCATTAGCACAAACACAAAACTTAGGCTATTCAAATCAAATGTACTATCAACCCTTACGTATGCGTGTGAAAGCTGGAAAACAACAAGAGATATAGAAACAAAGTTGAACGCATTCGAAAATAAATGTCTAAGGAAAATACTTGGTATAGAATGGAACGAATTCAAAACAAACGAGGAAATTAGAGAAATCGCCAATCAACCACTAATATCTTCAGTAATAAAGAAAAGACGATGGTCATACGTTGGACATGTGATGAGAAGAGATAATAATCGAATAGCAAAGCAAGCCCTCATATGGGAAACAACAGGTAAAAGAAAAAGAGGAAGACCCAGGGAGACACTGAGAAGAACATTGATGAGAGAGGCAAGAGCAGCAGGAGTCGGCTCCCTCAATGAGATAGAACTGCTTGCACAGAACAGAGACAGATGGCGAGATTTGATAAAATATCTTTAAAAGAAAACTGCTAGAACAAAAATTCATATAGGAGAAGGTGTATCTTGGTCTACGCCCTATGGGCCGGTTACGGCTCGAAAGGTCAATAGATAGATAGATAGACGTAACAAGAGCCCTATCTCTATGTCATTGTATGACAACATCATATGATTCGAGAGACTTGCCATCGCCTACCCACTAGTGATCTTGCTGTTTGACTTGCAGAAAGAGAACGATTCCTTAGGTGACTCAGCACAATATGATGATCTTACGCAGGGGTAGTAACATGTGGTTGGCCACTCTGAAGTCTGTCACGGTTACTGCCAGTGGTTTAATAGTGTTCATTCAGATGTTCAATAGTGCTGTGGTGGCAATTCATCCTTCTGACAATGACCTGCAAGCTAATTCCAATCTCCAACATATCAATGGTTTGGTAATGATTGTTTTCAGATAATCGTGGCATTTAAAAAATCCTTAAAAACATCACAGAGATGCCAGCCCTAAACATTAATGGAAAGATAATCAATAACCTAAAATATACTGATGATACTGTATTACTAGAAGAAAATCCTAAAGATCTACAACAATTACTTAATGAAATAAACGTGATAAGTGAAAAATATGGATTAGATATGAATATAAAAAAGACTAAAACAATGATTATAAACAAAGATTAAACTCAAAACTACAAGTGAATATCAAAGTTGAATAGACCTGGAGACAGTTCAGAGCTACAACTACCTTGGACATACTATAACCAGGGATGGAAAATGTAAAACTGAAATAAACAAAAGAATGGGAATGGCAAAAAGTAATATTAATACCGTGAAAAATATACTAACATCAAAACAAATGACACCAGGGCTAAAACTAAGAATAGCAAAATGTTATATCGTCTCAACATTCCTCTATGGCGCAGAAACATGGACATTAGACAAAAAACAAAACATAAAATTATAACCTTTGAAACATGGATTCATAGAAGAATTGTTTGAAAAGAAAAGAAAACAAACAAGAAGTCTTAAAACACTTAAAAATTTAAAAAACCGAAAGACAATTTAAACAAGACAAATTAGATTTTTGGGGCATGTTAAAAGATACAGCAACATACTAAAAGTAATCTTGGAAGGGAAAATACAAGGTAAAAGAGGCTGAGACAGACCAAAGCTAATATGAATGAGTAACATCAAAATATGGACAAGTCAGCCTATGACAATCTGCACCATCAAAGCAAGATAAAGAGTGGAATGGAGCTTCATGGTAGCCAACCTTCGATGTGGAGATGGCACTACTGATGATGACACAGCCACAATGTGTATACATGTTCAGGGTCATAGCTATTGGGAATTGTGTTGCATATGTAACTTTCATTGTTTTCATGTAGTCTGTAAACAAATCTGTGAGTTGAATCGTGCACTTTCCGTTCCAGCAGCCATTAGCTTCCTACCTCATGACAAAAATTGGGAAAATCTTTTCCCAAATAATATCTACATTTGACATTCTATTCCTGTATCTGTAAAGTGGGACATTATTAATATGCTTTAGTATATTATTGTTTTCAATTTAACCAATTAATCATCATCAAGTACTAGGCTTAGTTTCATAGGTGTTCATGTCTCTCCACAACTTTCTATCTTTAGAGCTGTTTATCAGTTCCGTCATTGGTTTAATTCTAAACCATTCTCTCAAACTGCCTTTTATCCATTCTTTCTATTTTGTTCAATGTCTTCTTCCCACAATTTATTTTCTTGTCACATTATATTGCAGCTGTTTTCTGTCATTAGTAAAAAAATTTTTAATATTTAAAATAAAGGCTCCTTCCACACCTTGCCAATCACTATCTGTAACACATTTTCACTCTGTTATTAGCATACCTCAGATTGGTTATATTATAAACCATTGGCCAGATAAACCAGAAATGTCCTCTATGGATCTTAGTATAATTTCACTCACTGTACTTCTTCTTTCCTTCCTCATTTGCCTTTCAGCGTCAAGGAGAGATATAATTTGTTGTCTTTTGCACTTCTGTTCGCCTCCACTGCTGTTATGTTTCCTAGTGTTTCTAATATGAATATGGAGTTAAATGTTTTGGTGTAGCCTATACATCTGTAGTACACATGAGAGCCATGACCAGCTAATAGGACATAGACCCAGATATTATTTCTCATTTTCTTTCTAGCAGTCTCAATCCTTGCAAAAACATTTATCAAATCTTGCCATTTGTCTCCGTTCTGTGCAAGCATCTCAATTTCATTGAGGGAGCTGATTCCTGCTGCCTTTGCCTCTCTGATCAATGTTCTTCTCAGTGTCTTTCTGGGTCAGCCTCTTTTCCTCCTACCTGTTGTTTCCCACATGAGGGCTTGCTTTGTTGTTCAGTTATTATCTCTAGTCATCACATGTCCAACATATGTCCAATGTCTTTTCTTGATTACTAATGATATTAGTGGTTGATTGGTGATTTCTCTAATTTCCTCATTTGTTTTTATTTTGTCCCACGCTATACCAAGTATTTTCCTTAGAATTTATTTTCAAATGCTCAATTAATCATCATCAAGTACCGGGCCTGCTGGCATAGGTGATCATGTCTCTCCACAACTCTCGATCTTAACAGCTATTTATCATTTCTGTGGTTGACCTTCTGCCAAGCCATTCTCTTAAGCTGTCTGTTATTTTTCTCTTTGCTTCCCTCTATCTCTTCGTCCCTCAATTTTTCCAGTTATTACAATATATTCCAGTTGTTCTCTTCTCATTACATGGCCAAAAAATGATGATTGTTTCTTCCTAATATTGGAAATTAGCTCTCTATTTGCTTTGATCTCTCTCAGAACATCTTCATTACTCTTCTTAGCTGTCCATGGTACTCTCAATATTCTTCTGTAAAACCACATTTCTACAGACTCCAGTGATTTTCTTGTCTGTTGTCCTATTGTCCATGATTCGCATCCATATGTTAAGACTGGCTCTATGTAACATTTAAGAACTCTTTTTCTAGTTTCTATTGTCAAAAATGGATTGCATAGTATCTTCCTCGTTTTTTGGAAAGCTGCTTTTGCTTGAGCCATTCTACATCTCACCTCTTTTGTACATCTTCCGTCCGAGGTTAACAAAGTTCCCAAATATTTAAATTCATTTACCTGTTTTAATATTGTTCCATTTGTCTTTATTTTGCACTGAGGTGATGCCTTTTTCTTTGTTGTTACCATTACCTCTGTCTTTTTGCTATTAAGGCTGAGTCCTTTATTTTTGCTTTCTTTCACTATAATGTCCAACATTTCTTGTAACTCATTTTCACTTTTAGCGATTAAGACTTATCATCAGCATACCTTAGATTATTTATATTATGGCCTCCAATTGTTATTCCAGGCATGCCCATTACGGATCTTAAAATAATCTCACTATAAATATTAAACAAATCTGGTGACAGCACACAACCTTGTCTAACACCCTGTTTTATTTGTTGAAACATTCCCAATTGGTTTCCAGTTCTTATGGCCGCTGTTTGTTGCCAGTACATGTTCTTTATTATTCTTAGATCTTTGCTGTCTACATTTATGCTTTCTAAAATGTTGATTGTTTCTTGGTGCTTTACTTTGTCAAATGCCTTGGTGTAATCTATGAAACATAGGTATAAATCTGTTTTCCCCTCTATGGCTCCTTCTACTAAAGATCTTATGATATAAATGGCATTGCTTGTTCCTTTACCTCTAACAAAACCACACTGTTCATCGCTAATTTCTGAACTGATTTTGTTTCGCACTCTTCGCATGATGATTCTTAGTAATATCTTAGTCATATGACTCATAAGGCTTATTGTGCAATGATCATCGCATTCAATCGCACCTGATTTCTTTGGTAGGGCTATGAATATTGATTTGAGCATGTCGTCTGGTATATATCCACTGTTGTAGATATCATTCAATATTTTTGTTATTATTTCTATTCCAAAATCACCCATGGCTTCAATCTCTTCTTTAGTTATATTATCTGGTCCAGCAGCTTTGCCTGCTTTCATATTGCGCAAGGCATCTTCCACTTCTTCTCTGAGTATTTCCTGTCCTTCTCCATTATCCTTAATATTTACTTCCATTCGTTCATCATTATAAAGATCTTTAATGTATTCTGTCCATCGTTCCCTTATGTTTTCTTGATCAATCACCAGTTCTCCTTCCTTTGATCTTAAACATGCAGTTTTTGATTGCGTTTTTTCTTCCTGTTAATTCCTCAATTTCTTTGTATATAGCTTTAGCATCTCCTTTTTGTTGCATTTCAATCTCTTCGCATCTCTCTTTTAGCCATGCTTCTTTTGCTTCATTGCATTTTCCTACAATTTCTTTATTTAATCTCTTATACTCATCTTTATTTTCTTTATTTCTTCTTCTTGTGTCCATTAGCTGAAAATGTCATCTGTCATCCATTTCTTTCTTGAATTTTTCCTCACTGGTGGTATGAACTCTTTTGATGTTTGTTGCATTGATTCTTTTAGCATTTCCCACTGTTCATCAATGCTTTGTATCTTCTCTATTGCATTGTACTGGTTCTGAATTGTGATTTTATATTTGTCTTGCAGCTTCTTGTCTGATTTTAGTAAATCTAAATTTAACTTGATGTTAACAGAGGCTCGTTTTGCTGTTTTCAATTTTACTCTAAGCTTTCCCACAACTGGTACATGATCACTATTGCAATCTGCCCCTGGTCTAGTTTTCACACACCCAAGACTGTTTCTAAATCTATTGCTTATCATTATATAATCAATTTGATTACGTGCGTTGTCCCCTGGGCTTTTCCACGTCCACAGACATCTTGGATGTTGCTTAAACCAGGTGTTTCCTATCATCATGTTGTGTGTTCTTGCCCAGTCAATAATTTTCTCACCTCTTTCATTCCTCTCGCCTAAGCCATAATGACCAACTACTTCCTCAACTCTTTCCTTTCCTACTTTAACATTAAAATCCCCTAGAACTATGGTGTTTTCATGTGGTTTGCATTTATGAAGTGCCTCATTTAACTCGTTGTAAAATTTATCAATTGTTAATACTCAAATTGCTCAATTAATACTATTATAATATAATCCAATATTGTAGTACCACATTATAAGTCATCAATACAATCATTTGATTTGTTCTGTATTGTTGAATGTGAAACATTTTTTATTTGTATATTCCACTTTTTTTTTCCAGAGTGAAAAGTGTCTTATTGATGGTAAATGTTACAGCAATGGAGAAAAGTATCCAAACGTCACTTGTCTTGTGTGTGACACTCAGCTGTCCTACTCAAGATGGTCAACTAGTTCTGGTCAGAACTATTATTATTTGCCGAATTTATTATTCACTGAGTTTATTATTCACTGAGTTTTTTTATTCATTCATTTACTGAGTTTATTATTCACCGAGTTTATTATTCATTCACTGAGTTTATTATTAATTTACTGAGTTTATTATTCACTGAGTTTATTATTCATTGAGTTTATTATTCATTCACTGAGTTTATTATTCACTGAGTTTATTATTCATTCACTGAGTTTATTATTCATTCATTTACTGAGTTTATTATTCATTTACTGAGTTTATTATTCATTCATTTACTGAGTTTATTATGCACTGAGTTTATTATTCATTCACTGAGTTTATTATTCATTCATTTACTGAGTTTATTATTCACTGAGTTTATTATTCATTTACTGAGTTTATTATTCATTGAGTTTATTATTCATTCACTGAGTTTATTATTCACTGAGTTTATTATTCATTGACTGAATTTATTATTCATTCATTTACTGAGTTTATTATTCATTGAGTTTATTATTCATTCACTGAGTTTATTATTCCCTGAGTTTATTATTCACTGAGTTTATTATTCATTGACTGAGTTTATTATTCATTCATTTACTGAGTATATTATTCATTGAGTTTATTATTCATTCACTGAGTTTATTATTCACTGAGTTTATTATCCATTCATTTACTGAGTTTATTATTCACTGAGTTTATTATTCATTCACTGAGTTTATTATTCATTCATTTACTGAGTTTATTATTCATTGAGTTTATTATTCGCTGAGTTTATTATTCACTTTGCAGGGTTTTTTTTTTTTTAATCAGTGTTGCAATATCTCTTATTCTCCTGATTTTTAAGACAAAATATCCAATAAGCCAAGAGCCTTGAAGTGCTTGCTGCAGTGAGGACATGGATGTTTTGTTTACCGGTAGATGATGAAGTACAGAAGTTTTTCCTTGTGGAGTAATTTCTCTGGATATGATTATTTATTTTTGTTCCATATAGTTTGTAATAATGTTCAGGCTCAGCAACACTCAATCCATGTGTCCTTGAGCCTCATCTTCTGCCCACCATACAACCATGTGTGCATATGTTTATTTTCAGCTTACTATAATATATCTTCTAGACTATAAGTCCAGCCCCTTTCTATCTATGATTTAAACAGATTGATGAATTCTACAGGATTCCCTGCCATCTTGTCAATGCTGACATAACTATGAACTGCAGTACAACTTCCATCATATATTTTAAAGATAATATAGAAGATTGATAGAATTATCTTAAGATCATATGATTGAATTTACTAAATTTGTTCAAAGTAATTGGAAACATTAAAGTGTTGCCCATAAATGGTACTTTATTTTAGAGTTTTGATGAGACACACGGACATTTACCTACCTCCCAAGTAGTAACTCATTAAGGGCCAGTAACACCCAATACCCCCACAGTTGGCCCAGTCGCTGGCAGAAATGGGTACCAGGGTATAGTACTCTGGGAAGGTGAGAAATGCCGCCTCGCATTGTAAGTTTCTATGCTTGAAGCAACACTATCCAGAAGTCTCTGAACACTTCTGGATAGACGGCCAAGCACATATGGGTGAAAACTTGCGTGCTAAGACACCGATTCAAGTTTTATATTTTACTTTTATCTTAACACCCAACAGAAGCAATGCTGAAAGTTGTCAGCAACTTGTACCTGACTTCTTACATTAGAGTCAGTGAACCAGAATGGATAAAAGTCTTACTGCTACATCTCTCCCGCAGTGAGCATGGAAAGAGTCTGGTCAAGCATGCTAGGGTCACAGAGGGAATCAGTCTAGTACCCTATAATGCCTTGGCCTGAAATGTGCAGATACCACAGTTTGCTATAAACCAACTACAGAGCTTTTGCACTCATTCAAAACCTTACCTTTCAAGGGCAGATAATAAAGAGAATTAGTCATTGGGTAAACACAAAAGAATAACTTTTAACATTTTTCTGTCATTTTCAGAATCAAGATGCATCACCAACAACCCAGATGCTGAACATTTCAACTCGGCTACAGTTGTTATTGTGACTGCCTGCATTGCTGGCATTGCTTTCATTGCCATTATTGCAGTAGCCATCATCTTCATCATCAGGTCAGTGCAACACTGCTTATTTTGTGTGGCAAACTGGAAAAAATAGGTTACTTGAGTTATTGTTGGATATAAGGAAACCATAAAAACCATGTAGGGTCATGGCAAAACCATGAACTAGTTACAATTTCGGCATTGTGAACAAGACAAGACTAAATAAAGAACCAACATTTTGACCAGTAAGTTTTTAACTGGGCAAAAACAAACAAAACAGATACAATCTTTAACAGATCAGATGAAATATAAACTGTGGTCAGAGACAAATAAACACCTTACAGTGAAGACACACAAAATGAGACATAAAAAAACAATGAAAGGTGAAACAAGCAGTTCTAAAATAGTTTATAGACAAGACTCCTGAAAAATGCAAATAAGGTGTGAAAAATGAAATATGAAACATAATTAAATAAAAGAATAAAGGACATCCCACTGATGTTTAGAGAACCAAAGCGAGCTATGTGGCAGTGAACTGGCTGCACTCATGTGATGAGCATCACAGATGTCATCAACATGGATGACATCAATGTCAGAATGCTTCTATAATTTATATATTTATCCGTTTCAGGATACTGTTACAAGTCATTGAAGAATCTCACGTTTTGGTCACTGGGCCTGTTGTGCATTTTGAATCTGGCAATTTGATGTGCAAGTGGTAGAATTAATCAGGGCCTGAAAGGAATTTATGGGGCTGATCCCTGTCAGGCTTGTTCATAAGAGGTGACTAAGGAGAACTGGCTACATGAGACTGGCTATCCTGGCTATGTAAGACTGGCTATCCTGGCTATGTAAGACTGGCTGTTCTAGCTACATGAGACTGGCTATCCTGGCTACATGAAACTGGCAATTCTGGTTACATGAGACTAGGTATCCTGGATACATGAGACTGGCTATTCTGTGCTGTTAAAAAAAAATAAGTTTCTAAAACTTCACAAACATGGACACATCAAAGAAAGGAAAAAAGTAAATCCGGAATCCAAGAAAGATAAGGATAAGGACTCCCTGTCCAAGAGATATGTGACACAACCAGTAGTCTGAGTCACCAACTTACCTTTTGTCTACCAGGAAATCGTTCAGAATTAGCACATGGAATGTACATACTCTAAATGACCATGATGAGACAGAGAGGAAGGCCAAAATATACTTGGAGAAGACAAGTGGAAGCAGAGATGAAGAGGATGGGGAAGACATAGAACAATCTTAAAAGAATGGCAAGAAACAGGACAGCTTGGAAAGTGTTTGTTGAGACCTATACACCACAGTCACATGTTCACCAAATTCAAAATAGGAACTACCATCCTCTACCACTGTACCCTGGCTAACATGACAACAAAACATGTTCTACAGGATTGCCCCCAGTACACAGACCTGAGAAGGACAATGTGGTCCTCAACCACCTCCCTGGAAGAGAAACTATACGGGGCAACCAAATCACTGCAGACAGCTGCCTTCATAAGAGAGTCCGGAGTCCTAGCCTGAATGAGCCATGATTGCAGAAGAAGAAGAAGAAAATATGCCACAATGAGTTGAAAGGAAGAAGAAAGAGGATAGAATTAGTGCTTGTGTGCACGCTTGATCACAAATATTTTAAATTAATTTATATGTTAAATCTATTGTGTTGAATAATAAATTAGCTCTTTATATTCTTTTTTACCACACAGATGGCGGCGAATACAAAATCGACGAAAAAATGTGACTTCCTCCTCTTCTTCTTCTGATGAAGGCACTAGTCATGCTAAGGTATATGATGGATCCTACGGCTTGCGTACAGACAAAAATTTGACATTCCAAAATCCTTCCCTTGCACCAAGAATTTTTTATTATGACGGTGCTACGCAAATCTAAATAAATATGTATGTCTATGCTATTGGTAAATTCACAAAATCTGTATTCTTCTCCTGCTCTCAAATATTGTTTCTTATAATGTTGTTTAACTGCCTCAGCTTCTCTAGTCACCATCATTCAGAGAGGTCAGGGAAGGTCAAAACATTACTCTGTTTCTGTCATTAACCAAATTGTTCTGAAGGACATGGACTGCTTTTTGTTTGTTCTTCCCAGATGGCCACATATCTGTCTGTTCCAACTTTTAGTTAATTTGACTTGTGAGTTACCCAAATTTGTAGTTAGTTATACCATGTTTGTTACTGATTCTGCAGTTGCCAGTCCTCATTCTGAAGATATTTTATTTTTATTTCCATTGATAAATAATAGTATGCCTCTGTTATTATAATAACCTTTCGGGTTTTCCCTATGCTACTTTCCTCTCATGCTTTATTTTTTACTACAAGTATGTTGCATTGTCTTCAATTTTAGTTTTTGCTACTCTTCCTATTTTGCAAATTGATTTGCTTTCTCATTGCAAATGTATTACTGTGGACAGTCATTCATTATACTATAACTTTGTTGAATTTAATACTAGCATCCATTTTATACATCTTCAAGTAATTCCATGATTGCTCGTATACATCATAAATATTGTACAATTTTTTTTGTCCACTAAAGACTTTGTGTGTCTAAATGTATTCAAATATTATTTATGCTTATTTTTTAACATTCTAATTAAAACGAGAGCAGTTTTATCAAAATTAACATATTGTGTTCACACATATATAGTGTGTGTTATAAATTATTTATTGTGTTTTAAATTAGTTAATTCTAATTATTAATATAGTTTATGTAAGTATCCATTGCACAGAGGCATATGGTGATGAGATACAATGTGGGTGGGTCCTGTGTAGTCTGACTCTTAATAGCAAAGAGCATCAGAATAGAGAGTTCACATTTTCTGCCTTATGTGCTAGCTTTGACTTGAAAGGACAATAGATAGATTAGAGGTATCCACTGAAAGTTCATTTGTTAAAGGTACATTCATGTAAAGCCAGAACCAGTATAGAATGTATACAGTAATTATTTAAAAGATGAAATTAATTTAAACTAGGAAATTCAAAATTTATATTGAATATAAATAATTTAGAGTTTGTAAATCGTTTCATGGGAAAGGGTTACCTCCATGTCTTGCTAGGTGTTTAAAGAATATGGTGTTAGTGGCCATATTTTTCCTAGTCCATGGCATATTTTTTGGGTGATGTGGCTGGTATTATGCCAGACTGCTATACTTCCCTGAAAAATCTCTGGTATCCATTTTTAGGGGCTATGTGAACCCTGGAGGATCCATGAAAAAATGTGTCACTTTTCAGAATCAAACTCAGACCCTTCTCATCAGAAATTGAGCACACTAGCCACTCAGTCACCAAGGTTTCATATCACTTTACAAATATTTGAGGATTTATGACACTCTTGTATGTGCATTTTGAGCTTTCATTTGACTGACCTTTGAGTTTTTAACTTTGTAGGCATGGCCTGTTCAACCATAGGTCATGTCTTCTAGGTTATCTTAGACTGCTTTTGCCATTAGAAAATTATTGTAATAACTAAATTTTTTTCTAAGTTGGAAGGGGGGGGGGGGGGGGCTGGGTGATCTAGAGGTTATGATGCTGGCCTCTGGGCAAGAAAGTCATGGGTTCGATTTGGATGGATTCAAATTTGTATTTTATTTTAAAAATCGAATCATTGGTCTCTATGTAGCTTTACCTACCCCACCCCAAAATCTGGTCTTTGAGCAGTGGGTGGTCTAGAGGTAGGACGCTGGCCTTTGGACAAGAAAGTCATGGGTTCAATTTGAATGGATGCAAATTTTTATTTTAAAAACTGAATCAGTGGTCTGTATGTATGTAGCTTTACCTACCCCACCCCAAAATCTGGTCTTTGAGCAGTGAGATCTATTGTTTAGTCCTCTCTGATAATGGTGAAAAACAGGAGATCCTGAATAAATTTTGAACATATTAAATAACCCCTGACAATTGGAAATTGAAAAGAGTAGACCAAAAATGGTCACTGCCCAAGCAAAAATTAATAGGAAATAGACAAAGCTACCAAATAACATTAAAACTCTTGACGATTAAAATGAAAGTATCTCTGAAGTTGGAGAATATCTGCCTGTATATTGAGGGACACCTGACCACATGGCTGACAGTGTGAAAAAGTGATATTCGCACAAAATTAAGTCTTTCAAGACTTCATTAGAGATATAGCGCTGGTTAATGCAAACAATAACAATAAAGTAACCTTAAATCATTTCAGTTAATGAAAATATTAGTTATAAAATCATAACAACCAGTTTGGTTACAAAATTACATGACTAATCAAAAGGAATCTATTTATTGAAATGAACTGACACACTTCTATTATAATATGTGTCTGTTGGTCTAACATTATACATGATTTATTTTCATAAATATAATATTTATCCCACTATGAAAGATGTCTTCTTTAATCTGTATTTATTTTTAATTCTTTACACCCGAACATCTAACACACAATTTATCTACAGTTATGTACGTTCCCCTATTTATTATATTTTATTATATACCAGCTTTTGTTCTGTTATTATTGTGCTATTTAATCAATAATTATGACTGATTGTTTTTTTATGTTACATGATAAAAGACTTTTATATTTCTTGTATTAAATGTATGATTTTATAATAAATGATCATATATTGTTTTACCTGTCATACTATCATTATTTGTTTCTCTGAACTAATGGTGTTATGTTTAAATAATTAGTTTCTAATATTTTATATTATATCACTGCCCTTGAGGAAATGTTGATTATTTTGCTCCCTACAATAAAATGATTTAATGAAGGGAGCAAAATAATCAACATTTTCTCTAACCTGGGCGGGTAGGCAGCTGCTAAGCACATCAGAATGTTGTCATTTATTTCAATTTACAAAATATTCTTGTTCTGGTCACCATTTGTTTTGAATTTAAGATATGTTTTGCTGAAAGTATGGATGGTTTGATCATTAGCTGGGACAATTTGAGACAATGTTTTCTGGGATCAAAATGCATTGAGCTAATAGAAGTCTGCAACTCATAGCTGACTGTTTGTAAGTCAGAGTTAGCAAACTAAAGCTGACATATCTCTGATCCACCAGTCTCTCCATCCATAGCAAGGAGACTATGGATCAAAGATGAAACTCAGATTTGCTTCTGGAGTGCTTTGCTGTCAACCTTAACAGTTAACAATGAATGAAGCTCATTTTTATTCTTCTTCTTTCCTTCCTCATTTGCCTTTCAGCATCGAGGGGAGATATAATTTGTGGTCTTTTGCTCTTCTGTTTTCCTCTACTGCTGTTATGTTTCCTAGTGCTTCTAATATTCCGTAGATCCATCTTTTTCGCGGTTGACCCTTGGGTCTGGTGTTCTTGCAACGCTTGTTGAGGGCTCATTGTGTTGTGTTTTGATCAGTCTGCCTTGTCACATGGTCAAACCATTTTATCTGTTGTTTTTTTATATATTCTATGGCACGGATTATTCTTAGCTTTTTTCTCAGTTCTTCATTTCTGATCTTGTCTCTCAGGCTGTTGCCTGCCATTTGTCTAACACATTTCATCTCAGTAGTGGTTATTTTTCTTATTTTTCTGGTCAATGAAAGCTATGTACAAATTTAGATTGTGATCTGTCGTCTTTTCTGCTAGCTGTTTTAAGGTGAATAGAGTGTCAGTACATCCATGCTGCATTGAATATTCTGTGCAGCCATGTCACTCCTGTTTCTCTTGTTGCTGCTATTATTACTACTGGTATGTTATCTATCCCTGGTGCTTTATTTCTTGGTGCATATTTGATTACTTCTTCGATTTCCTCTTTAAAGATGCTGAGTTCAGTATTTGTGTCTTCTTGCATGGTTTTTGTGGTCATATTGGTAGTTGGTGTCATGTTTAATAGGTCTTCAAAATATTCTTTCCATCTCTATTGCATGTGTTGGTTATTTGATATTGGCTGTACATCTTTGTCATTTTTTGGTTTTCTTTTCTCACTCTTGTTGCTTTTACTACTTTGTAGAAATCTCTTGTCGCTGTCTTGAAGTCCCTGCTCATATTTTGTCCTAATTCTGTCCAATTTTTTTATTTAGCTTCTTTGATCACACAATTTTAACTCTTTTTCTTACTAAGGCATATTTTTTATATTTTCTTCATTCTTATTCTCCCTCCAATTTTTAAACAGTTTCTTATGATTTTTTGTTATCTCTCCTCAGTATTGAGGACATCAGTCTTTTCTTTATATCTGTTTATTTCAACCTTCCATGATTGTTTACTCTGAATTTTACTAGATATTTCTTTTTGTTGTGTGCACTGCTCCTTCCTATTTATGAAACTTCTAATAACCATTTTGGTACTCAGGTACTCAGATGAAAGTGATCAGATGAAAGGACACATCCCTGTTTTACTCCACTTGTTATATTTATGTACTTGCTGGTTTCATTGTTCACATATACTGCTGACATTTGCTATTACTTCTAGATGTTTCTCCATACATATCAAATTCTTTTATCCTTTCTTTAAGAAGAGTGGGTGAATTCATAACTTGTCAGGCTCCAAACCAGGAGAACATGGGTTCTATCCTGGTAGGGTCAAAAATTGTTTATATTGAGGGTGAAATAAAATCTCAGACCCAAAAACCTTGTGGTGTCTGCACTGAATAAGTGGCTTTTATTATCTAGTCATATAAGTTCCCCCAGCAGAGCCAGTAGTGAAAAAAATGATGTAAAGAGGGCTTTTTTTTTTCTTTTACTTATACTTTCTTTATCTCACCATGTTGATCTCAATTGAAATTTTTAGTGCAGTTAATGAAGTAAAGATGTACCATTTTTTTTTTTACCTTAGAAGTTTTTTTTGGGGTTGCCTCTTTTAGGATCAAAATTGCTTCATTTGCTCTTTTTTCATCCACAAATCCACATGGTGCTTCAGTGAGTTCTCACATAATTCATTCATGTTATAATTATTTTAAGTCTAGTTTGTTGCTTTGCTTCAGTGCCAGTATAGTTTGTAGTATAAAACATTTATATGACACTGATCTATCTATCTATCTATTGACCTTTCGAGCCGTAACCGGCCCATAGGGCGTAGACCAAGATACACCTTCACCTATATGAATTTTTGTTCTAGCAGTTTTCTTTTAAAGATATTTTATCAAATCTCGCCATCTGTCTCTGTTCTGTGCAAGCAGTTCTATCTCATTGAGGGAGCCGATTCCTGCTGCTCTTGCCTCTCTCATCAATGTTCTTCTCAGTGTCTCCCTGGGTCTTCCTCTTTTTCTTTTACCTGTTGTTTCCCATATGAGGGCTTGCTTTGCTATTCGATTATTATCTCTTCTCAATATGACACTGATACAAGAAGAATATCAATGAAAACTAAGAACAATGGTATAGAACAACAGTTGGAGTTTGACAAGGCAGCTTACTCTCAGCTACCTTGTTCAACAACTTCTTGGAAATAATCGTGAATGATACTTTAGAAGACCCTTAAAGTATTGTCAGTATAAGTGACAGAATATTAATAACCTGTTGCTTAGGAGAAGCAGAGAAAGAACTATAACAGACTTGATACAATGAATTGGTAAAACATCTGCTTCATGGAGGTCAATAAAACAAAGCTGATAATCAATAACCATTGGGACATTGTTGAAAAAATCAAAATAAATAAAGACTAGAAACATTTGAGAAATTTAAATATTTAGGCACTTTTACAGCACAGCTACAGAAGAAAATACAAGCAATGGAGATGAAATGAATTGTGAGATTTTGGCCATCTCTTAGATCATCATCACAAATGAAAATGTTGGCAAAAAGATACAACAGAGTATATAATGACTTTTTGACTTTTGATAAGAAACACGAAATGAAATAATTTGCCCATGCATCTTAATCATCAGACCTAACAAAGACCATTATGTAGGGAGCTGTGAAAGGAGCAACAAGGAGAGGTAGCTAGAGCAAGAGATGGGAAAATAACATCAAAGGATGGACATGCCACGATTTTGTATAGTCCCAAAGCATGACTGAAGATAGAGAGAAATGGAGAAGGTTGACAAAGTCTGTCAGTGGTTCCCCAATGGCCCCCGGGGTTATGGAATGATGATGAGTTGCTTTGGATTATCTTGTTTCACTTCAACATTGTTTGTAACGTTGGGGATCACTCAATTGCTAGTAAAGTTGTAGCTGTGATTCATTTCTGTTCCTTTGATCTATTCAAAAGTAAAGGTCCCCTCTACACCTTGCTAGGCATATGAGGAATATGGTGCTAGTGACCATATTATCTATTACAGTGTAGTTTATCTTATTGTAACTTTTATATGTAGACTTACCAATGCCATCGTATTGTGTATAGTTTAGGCCAAGCATGATCACATGATCTATTATCAATAGATCTATTATATTATAATAGATCTATTACATGAACTAATCAACAACTATTGCCTGAGCTGTTCTATATTTTAGCTCTGCTGTACATCTCCTATATAAAGTGGATATGAAAAAACTTCCTGTCAATATTGCGGATAGGTGGCAGGAACTGTTAGAGGCCATGATTGAAAAGTGTTCCTTGTTGCAGTTTCCTCATATTCTAAGTCCGGCATGCAGCTGGAGCTAATGAGTTAATTGCTCTGTGCACACCGTGAGCTGTGCGTTTCACCCATTTTGATCGTGTTTTGATATTCCGATTGCTTATGACAAATGATGATATCGTATGAAGGGATGGTTGTACAGAAGACGGTATTCACTTTCTGTGCGGTTTCGCCTTATGCCTTTTGGCATGTGCTGAGACAGCTATGATGGGGACTGCAGCTACCTTTCTTTGTTTGGGAGATGAGATATTAATTCAGATGATTCCACTGGCACAGGCTGTTGAGCAATTATGGATTTTAATTTGTTTTCAGTGATACCGAGGCATTCTGTAACCATAACCATGATCACAGATCATGTTGTTGATTCCTGCTAATTTAATGAACATCTTCTCTTTTTTATTTCTCTTTCAACCAATATTAAACACAAAATTAAATTAATACATACATGGTCCTATCAATATTCTTATATGCCTATGAAACAAGGAACTTAAATGCAAACTTAGAAAGGAACATACTAGTCATGGAATGAGGTGCTACTGTACCTCATTGGAGTTGTCTGACGCCTGCATCAGAGCATGAATGGCACACCACGACACAGAGGCATACCAGACATTCAGAGCACAGGCCAGATATGGCACAAATGTGATGAGAGCAAAGGGAAGGCCCTGCTTGCCCGCTACATTGAGCAGACTGATCAAAGTAATGAGGCTGTAAGAATGAGGATACGGGGGTCGCTGTCAGAATTGTGTAAGGATGTAGTGCTGGGAGAAGATATCACAACCGATACCATTCGCACAACACTTAAAAGGTAACACAACACTGCTCCTAGTCCAGATGGTGTTCGGTACGACGACATAGGCGATTTAGCTGACGACGACTTGAAAAAAACTGTCTTAAGAGTTTAATGCCAGTATTCAGAGTAGCCAGATTAAGGAGTCGCTACACAGCTACCGAAGCCAAACAAGGACCATTCTCAGATCAGTGCCTACAGAATCATCACGATGCAGAACACTGCGGGCAAGCTGCTGGACAAAATAGTTGCCCGTGTCCTCTTCACCTGTCACCTTGAACAGAAACGTGCATTCCCACTCACACTCGGAGGTTATAGATATAACAAAGAAACATGGCTGAACGCGGCGGTCTCCACAGGCTTCCACAGACGAGAGGAGACATGTGCTACTGCCATAGATCTCGCGGATGCATACAACAGGGTACCATTTGAAAACCTCATATGCACATGCTGCTCAAACTGGCGGTGCACCCCTTCCTCAATAGATGGATCGCTGCAGCACTGTTTCAGAGGAAGGTGATACTCAGATGTGGAAGTTGGTTTTCTGAGCCAACATCCATTTGTCCGGGGCTGCCACAAGGCTCATCGTTGTCACCAGTTCTATTTAACGTGTACACAATAACGATCACGGAACAACAAGTGCTGGATGGGAGGGGAAGAACTATGACTTTTGATTAAAAAGTCCTTGAAGGTCATGGCTTCTGCCAACATGAAGCAGAGGCTACTTACTCTTCTGTTCCAGGGATTAGTACTCACACCATTCGAGTATGCCCTGACAATTCTTACTGTCAGTACAACTCAAATTGACAGGCTGGAGAAAATACAGAATGAAGCAATGCGCAGTATCTTGGGATGTACGAAGGACACTCCCTGTGTAGAAATGAGGTATCTTCTTGATTTTCCAATCATGGATGACAGAGTCAAAATCTGGAGGGCATAAGCATACCTGAAGATTAGTGCAGATAAAGAGCATCCATTGCACCATGAGCTTAACACAAGGAAAGGTACCAGGCTAAAAAGAGGCAAATCATGGGTGGGCCGAGCAGAAGATGTCATTAAACAGGTATGTGGGCTTACCAATATCAACGTTGGCGAGGAGTGGATACCTGTGCCTACGTGATTCAAGGGGATATTCTCGTGTATTGTAACACTCGACAGGAAAAGTAGGGAACAGAACTCAGTCGTGGTCAATGCGGAGGTCATCGGTCTCATCTGCGATAACACCGATGAGAAAGATACAGTCATCTATACAGACGGATCCGTAATACGACACCAAAGAAGTGCATGAGCATTTACAGCATGCTCGGCAGGCAGAATAGTCAAAGAAAACAGTGGTGCATACGCCATGACCACGAGTAGCATGACAATGGAGGTGATGGCCATGAGCAGGGCATCCAACTGGTTAGAGTCACAAGACTGCACCCATATTTGTATACTGAGTGATTCGATGAGCAAGATAAAAAAAATGTGGAGGCGGGCTCTGTACGCATGCAGTGGTTAGAGTCATTGCAAAAGTCAAAAATACGTAAGGTCACCTTTATCTATATCCCAGGACATGCGAGTGTACGGGGAAATGAAAGAGCGGACAGATTCGCTAGCTGCGCTATTATTGAAGACGGTCAACCAATGGATCGGACCTCATCAATGCCCTCCGTAATGTGGGAAGAGCACAGGACTTCGATGACCATAAATCCACGACACTCCTTCAGATGAAAGAGATGGAAGTTAAGATAGGCACAGCCAGAAATGAGAAACTTAGTGGGCGTGTAAGAAGACTTATCAGCCAACACAGAACTGGAGTCGTCAGTAGCTGGACACTGCGGGACTTGATGAGGAATGGATCTGAACACCTATGGACATGTTCGGAGTGCAATGATGATGACCCGCAAATAACTCAATAACTTGCATACTGCCAGCTAAGCATTTTTAAAAAAGGTGCTATACTAGACTTGACTTTCCTACACTCATGGTCCCGTGACTAAAGCATAGGGTTATGCCAACAATTTGGGAATAGATGTATAGATAATTGTATATTTGCATTTTATGTTTTAACAAGTACTATAGTTCGTTTCAAATCATGTGCCCAACTTCAAAACGCTACTACTCATTAAACATTTGTTAAAAACTGTTGAAATTTTCCAAATGTTATTAGAATGCAAAAGACCCTTTAAATGTATATTTAACAAATATCTTGCAGCTGCAGTTTTCTTAAAGCGGCGAATTTCTTTGATGTTTGTCAAAATTGTAAATTGTGAACCACTAAAGAATAGAAATTACCGTAGTTGCTGGTCTATGATTAATTTTCACTAGGTAAAGGCATGGCCGTAATGGGGAAATAACTGGATAAGACAAAACGCCAGGAGAATTATTGTCTGCTCAGTTCGAGGACGGACGATAATATCAAGGTATACCTGTATGTCCAATTTTCATAGTTGTGTGGTCCTGAAAAGGACCGTTTGTTGAACTAATTTAAGGTAATATAGGGGCCAACATTGTGGGGGCTATATACTTTCATTCTGAATCAGACGAGTCTAAAAGATTAATAATTGTTTGGGGTTGAACATTCCACAAACCATCATTTTTCCAATATTCCTCTTCCTGTTTTAAGACGTGGTCTTCACATTTAGCCCAATAATCTTTGTCTATATTTAATAAAGCGAGATTAGCAAGAGTCTTTACATCGCATATTTTTAATGTTGTATTTTCATCTGCCACTTGTCCTTTTAATTTTGCCCAGATTAGTTCTATTAGATTTTAATGAGCATGGTAAGGTGGCAGCCTCAAACTTATATGGCCGTGCTCTTGGATAATCTTATCTATTTGAAAAATCTTTGTCCTCTGTTTTTGCTTTACTAGAGATAGTAATTCAGGTGTTAAGTACATGTTATTAAATTGTATGTGCTCCTTTGTGAGCCATATCTTAATAGCATGTTTTGTACTGGATGAAGTCGGGACTTTATCTTCAAGTGCAACAATGTTGTGGTACGCTGCATTGTCCATTATTAGGCAAGATGGTCGATCTAGTGATGGGAGAACAGAATTTTCAATCCAATGTCTAAATATGTGACCATTCATCTCAGAGTGATAATCCCGATTGTCTATGGATTTTGAAAGAAAAATGAGCTCTGCATTCTGTATTAGTCCATGGTGTCGACTACCTGCATGAGCAATTATCAAGCGCTGTCCTTTGCTGCTAGGTATTAATCTCTTAATCTTTCCATCTGATGACTGCCATTCCCTTTGGTTAGTGTGGTGAGCATTGATCCATGTTTCATCCAAGTACACAATATCATAACCTTGCTTGCGCATCTCTTTTACTTCACGTAAGTACTTGCTTCTCATGACTACTATATGTGGCTTCTCGCAGATGATGTTTCGTCCATTGGAATACTTTTTGAATGTAAAGCCTGCAGCTCTCACATTCCTCCATAATGTAGACTTTGATATTTCAATACTGTTGTTCTTTTTCAGTGATACTTTTAATTTTCTTATTGTAACAGTTTCATTCATACCCAACATTTTGCGAATTTCACTTCTAATAAGTTCACTGTCGAAATTATCCAACATTTTTGCTCTTCCTTGTGATTCTGTATATTTGGAACATTGACGGTCACGTGCTTGAATCCAGCGATTAAATGATCGTTTAGATAAATCCAAAATGTGTCTTGTCCTATTCTCATGGTTTTCTAAAGAATGAAATAATCTTCCTCGTTTAGCCTCTTTGCAAAAATAGCCATACATTTTTATTACGATGTTTTGTAAACTGCAGAATTTCATTTTAAGACTCATGATAAATGTTATAGTTCCACGTCTCCGCCGCTGAATGAACGGAAATGGAACACAAAATGTCTCGTGTTTTTTAGAAGTGTCTAATTGTGTCAGAAAACCCACGTTGAAAGCGTGCAAACACGTCAATTTGACCGTGTATGGATTTTTACTCGCTATTTTTAACTTAAATACTGTAAACATTAAGTTTCGACTACATCAATGGGTCGTTATAAATTTATATAAATCAAATAAGCAACAATAATAACCAAATGTTTTTTTTTTAATGAAATTAATTCCCTGTTGGGTTCTAATCATTATAACTTTACATGCAAATTTTGAAGAACTTACAAAAAGCGTTTAAAAAGATATTGATTTTAAAAGTTGGGCACGAGTTATGAAACGGAGTCACACACACACACGCGCGCGCGCGCACGCACGCACGCACACACACACGAGGCTGAAATAAGGGCGTTGTTAACACGTAGCAACGGACGAAATAACAGGAGTTGTAGTCTCAAGCAGTTTACACAAAAACAATGATAGGAAACTGTATACAGAGCTTCACAGCTGTAGGTAATTTGATCATCAGAAAATATCCCCTGTCGAAGAAGTCTGTAGATCATTTAGCTTCTTGGCAGTTTTTTTTTTTTATAACCTTTTTTTGAGGGGGTGGGAGGCAGCCTTGAACATGACTCCTGGACGTCGGTCTCCTGCTGCATTTGAGCCCAAAAGCTCACACTATGTAAGGCATATACTAACTAAACTTATTGTTATTGTTATTGGCTATGGAAGGCCTCGGTCTCACAGCAAACGAATTAAAATCCATAATTGCTCAACCGCCCGTGCCAGTGGAATCATCCGAATTACTAACACATCTCCCAAACAAAGAAAGGTAACTGTAGTCCCCATCGTAGCAGTCTCAGCACACGCCAAAAGACATAAAGCGAAACCGCGCAGAAAGTGAACACAGCCAACTGTTCCCCGTTATACGATATCATTATTCATCGTAAACAAGCGGGATATCGAAGCAGGATCAAAACGGATGAGACACACAGCTCACGGTGTGCACAGAGCACTTAACTCAGTAGCTCCTGCAACAAGCCGGACTTGGAATATGAGGAAACTGCAAGAAGGAACACTTTTCAGACATAGCCTTCAATGGTTCTTGCCGCCTATCCACCATATACCATGGAAGTTCGCGTCCTCCCAAAAATGATGATCGTCGTAGCACTTTATGATGTTAGGCCATCATTGATGACTCCAATTCCAAACATATAGACACACAGTGGTGGTAAGTTATCATTTCCAATCCAACAGAAGCCACATGACCTGTAGTTAGTAAAAACACAATTGATGATGTTCGCCGCTCCCTTCTTGTAGCTGCCGCCACACGATTCTGATGTCTCATTAACTTGGACATCATTCAAGAACAATGTCAGATGAACATTCCATAGATATGGCTTTGCTGATGAAGTGCTTGGTGCAACAGTTGTATCAATCATAGTGGAGGCTCCTGGTATGTGGTCATTAATATCACAGACGGCACATGATGTTGTTATATTCAGAATTTCTTTCAGGGGTGTAAATACGTGGCACACACATGGAGAGTGGTTTGTGGTCACAGTAATCCCATTAAAGGCAATTCTAGGGTAGCATGGCATAGCTGTTTCAGAACAGCACAATCCTGTGATGTTTTCTGTGTTCGCTATAAAACTGCTGCTGCTACCCAATCCTGACCAATTATAGGTGTGGACATTATTCACTTGCAATGACAAAACTGCTTTGTTTACATCATAAACCTCTGGAAGCGAATCATTTATGGGACTAATAGTACAATTTATTCTTCCATCGGGGATATCTTCATTGAGTCCCAAAAAAAAAGTTCTTTGGTTAAAAAGCACATATGCTTTTGAGTTAAACACAAAATGAGCCCACTTCATAGATTCAAAATGATCCTTGCCAATGCCATCCGTTTGCACAAGTTAGGTCCTTAGCTACCAATGTCACAAACTCATCATCATCATTGAGTGCCGTCTCCGCAACGAAGGTTGGCTACCATGGAGCGCCATTTTGCTCTATCTCTTGCTTTGATGGTGCAGGTTGTCATCGGTTGGTTTGTCCATCTTTTGATGTTACTCGTCCATGTTAATCTTGGTCTGCCTCTGCCTCTTTTACCTTGTATTTTCCCCTCCAGGATCACTTTCAGTAGGCTGTTGTGTCTTTTAACATGGCCTAAGAATCGCATTTGTCTTGTTCTAATTGTGTTCAGAAGTTCTCTTTTCATTTTTAGTTGTTTTAAGACTTTGTCGTTTGTTTTCTTTTCCTTCCATCCAATTCTACCTATTCTTCTATATATCCACATTTCAAAGGCTTCAATTCTCTGTTCTGTTTTCTTGTCTAATGTCCATGTTTCAGCACCATATAGGAATATTGAGAAGATGTAACATTTTGCTATTCTTAGTTTTAGCTCTGGTGTTATTTGTTTTGATGTTAGTATGTCCTTCATGACATTAAAATTACTTTTTGCCATTCCTATTCTTTTGTTTATTTCAGTTATATTCGAGCTATGGATTAAGCAATGTTTACTTTGAATACCACGATAACTAAACTTGTTATGCACAAAACTTCTGATCGGATCAACTGTCCTTAACTGATCGTAAACTCATGTGGCAGCCCTAACTCAGAACATTTGGTCATGCTCCCTTCGTGGTGGCGGGAGATTTGGCTCGCTATTTCCCCTGTCCTTATATAGGGTCTACTCTTGACCCCTGGCCTCACTTTGAAAATAGCCAGAATAATCTCCAATCATATTGAATATTGGTTTATTTATTATTCTGTCTCAGTCAAGAAACCTATCGCGACAACAATGTCAACGGTTGTGGTCATAAAAAAACGAGAGTCATTATGTTGTGTCCCCTTTAATACTTACAAGTACTAAGTGTATAGTAAATCATTTCAGGGGAAGAGCTTTGTTTACAACACTCGGGAAAAAAAATCACAAATAATCAACAGAAAAAAAAAACAAAGAACAATAGATGGTCCGAAGAAGAATCGAACCCGTACTCCTTGTTCCAAACTCCATTTGTTTTTGTTTTTTTTCCGAGTGTTGTAAACATACCTCTTCCCCTGAAATGATTCGCTGATCTATCGCCACGGAAGTTTCCCTCTGTACTAAGTGTATAAGAGGATGTGGATAACAAGAATAGTTGGAACACTTTTCAGAATATTTAACAACTAATTTAATATCATATACAATTCCTACTTTACTAGACGACAGCAAAGGAGTTTGCCAAACAGTTTAATATAATTAGTAAACATTAGCATCGACGTAAATATGTTAAATCAGAGACACGAGCGTCTCATAGTTCACCAGATTGTAGGCATCCTCGAGCTCGACGGTTACCGGGGCCGACCCTCTGTTTAAATTGAAGCAGACATTAGCTGTAGTGTCTCTGTAACCGCCCATTCGTTTCAAGATGCGCCGAAAACGTTTTGGAGATGGCTTCTTTTCGAAAACTTTTCAAAAGACATTATGCATATTAATAACACGATTGGATGTCTCTGGTTTTCAGACAACAGCAAAGAAACGCTATAACAACATCAATTGACAACGAGTGAAGCCGCCAAATGGGCGAGAACCAGAACTTTATATCTCCCTCGACACCCGAAAGGGTGCCACAGAAAGTAAAGAAAACACAAATAAAGAAAAACTAATGCTGTACTTACTCAGTGTGGGCTATCTTTGCCCGACTTATGCGGAAAGGGGCTATATAAGTAACCATTCTTCTGGGATGTCCCTGGTTCAGTTGCTCTGGTTAAATTATGCGTCATTTTCATCATCATGTCCTAAGTCTTTTAAACCAACTAAAAATGAAAAGAGAACTACTAAACGTAACTCTAACAAGACACATGAGACATTTGGTGCAAAGGCACTCATGCTTACTAAAAGTAATCTTGGAAGGGAAAATACACGATAAAAGAGGCAGATGCAGATAAAGACTGACATGGACGAGTAACATTAAAAAAAAAAAGATGGACAAGTCATCATATGACAACCTGAACAATCAAAGCAAGAGACAGAGCGGAATGGCTCTCCAGGGTAGCCAACCTTCTATGCGGAGTCAGCACTTAATGACAACAATGATATATAACCGCACGACCTTGGCGCAATGTATGTGACATTTTTTATCGTGTGAACTACGTGGCATCCATTAAACAGACGGAGTCCTCGGGTGTTACTTGCTCTGAGAACCCTGAGAATGCGTCTTGTATCACAAATCTGTGTCGTCATGATCTGTTTGCATAATTTGCCTCTCCAACGAGAGCCTCCGTTACTCCTCCGTGATTATCAGTATGTTTTTATTGTCCTTTGTGTGAATTACTGAGTTATTTGTGGGTTATCATCACTGCAATTGCACGCCCAACATATCCATTTGGTGGTCAGATCCGTTCCCCAGTAAGTCCCGTAGCGTCCAGTGACTGACGGCTCAAGTTCTGTGTTGGTTGATAAGTCCTCTTATGCGTCCACTAAACCTCTCGTTTCTGGATGTATCCATCTTTACTCCAACCTCTTTCATCTGAAGGAGTGACGTGAACTCAAGGTTGTCGAAGTCATGTGTCCTCGCATCTTGGAGAGCATTAATGACGTCTGCTAGATTGGTTGGCCGTCTTTGACGACATCACAGCTAACCAGCCTGTCTGTCATTTCATTTCCCCCTAATCCCGTATGTCCAGGGACGTAGACAAAGGTCACCTTATGTATCGGTGACTTCTGCGATGACTCTACTCATTGCCTGCATACAGAGTCGACCTCCACTTTTCTTACCATGCTCATCGAATGACAGCACTTAGTACACAGGTGTGGGTTTAGTCTTGTGACTAACTAGATGAATGCCATGGTCACTGCCATCACTTCCATCCTCATGATACTCGTGGTCATGACGTATGCATCACTGTCTTCTTCGACTATTCTGTCTGTCGAGCGTGCTGTAAATGCCCATGTCCTCCTATGGTGTCGTATTACGGATCCGTCTGTATAGATGACTGCATCTTCCTCATCGATGTTGTGGCAGTTAAGGACGTTAGATAAGTAGACCTCATCATCGACTGACGACTGGATTATGCTCCCTGCATTTCAGTCGAGTGTAACAATATACGAGAATGTGCCCCTGGATTATGTAGGCACCAGTTTCCACTCCTCGCTAATGTTGATATTGGTAAGCCCACAGACTTGCGAGTGTTTGCTTGCGCACGTCTTTGTTCATACGTGTATAAAGTGACCAGAACGTGGGGGGTGTTTTATTTTGCCTTTGTGAACTGAAGCTGAATACAACTATGATCATAAGCAAAGAAAATACTCAAGACCTACAAATAAATATCAAAGTTGAAGGAATAGATCTGGAGATAGTACAGAGATACAACTACCTTGGACATACTACATGTATAACCAATGATGGAAAATGTATAACTGAAATAAACAAAAAGAATAAGAATGGCAAAAAGTTATTTTAACGCAGGGAGGAATAACGATAGGACATAGAACAAAATGGTAGAGGAGATCAGTGATTAAAGGAAAGAGTGAAAATAGTTTAAACCTCTATGATGGAGAGTACCATAAGGGCTGTGAGTCAGTTCTCCATAGACTATGCGTATCAGAGGAACAAAGAAACGATGGTATTGGTAGTAATGGGTACAAATAATAATACATAAATATTATTATATGGGGAACTTCCGAGGCGATAATAGGGAATAATAGAACAAAGAAGTATGTGTTAGCACTCGGAAAATTGACAGACAAACAACAATAGAAAAAAACGAAGAACAATATATGGTCCGAAGTGGGATCGAACCCGTACTCAGTGGCATCGAACGCTTCTCCTATTGCAGTACTACACGATGACGTCAATGACTATAGAGGATCACAGACCATTGTAAGAAATGCAAGTATCTCCCATGCTGAATACTTGTGTTGTAGTACGAATAGTATGGGTACAAATAATAATACATAAATATTATTATATGGGGAACTTCCGAGGCGATAATAGGGAATAATAGAACAAAGAAGTATGTGTTAGCACTCGGAAAAATTGACAGACAAACAACAATAGAAAAAAACGAAGAACAATATATGGTCCGAAGTGGGATCGAACCCGTACTCAGTGGTATTGGTAGTAACCCGCACGTCCGTACATATATGATGGCCTGCAATTCTCATTCTGAAATGGGAGGAGACAAGAGTGCCGGATCGCGTTCGATATAGTGTATAAAGGCACATGGCGAGGTTCATTGCCGTTCCTGTTCAAATCCTGATAATACTGGAAGGATAACAGCAAAGAATCGTCAGACATAAAAATATATTTTTTTTAATTTCTGCTCTTTGTGCCCTTTTGGCTCGAAGGGACAATTAGGGAATAGGTCGATAGATTTACTTTTCCTATATTGGGGAACGTATTTGTGTTTTGTCAATATTGTTGTATAGGCTAAGGCCTTTATTATGGGTTCCTACCACTGTAAGGTCACTAAATTTGCAACTTGTTTTCACTTTATCGTTTAAGATTGTCAATATCATACCTATGGTTGTTTATTATATTGTGACCACCGACTATTATTCCAGGACCGTCTGTTATATATCTTAGTACTTATCTCAGAACTGACAGTACAATACTTATTGAATAAATCTGGTTTTAAAAAAGAGCATTTTATAAATTTAAACATTCCCAATTGAATTGATTGTCATATGATACGCCGTGTGTTTGTTGTCATACATATTAATTATAGATTCAACTTTAACAATGACAAACCACAACAATCTAGACACGAAATTCTCTAATTGTTTTGTTTGGCCATAAAATGCGACATTCATCGGGTTTTGTTGAACAGAGCAGACGTGCTTTTCTCGTTTTAAGTGTTCGGGTCTTCTTGTCGCCTGCTTGTAAGCGCATATTTTACAAAAAAATAATTTATAATTATTATGGAAGCTGCAAAATATTTTTGTTGTTAAAAATGCGTGTTTTCTGATTATAATTACCTATTGCTTGTTTGTTACATGGCCGCAATGTTTTTTACCAGACCGTGTATAGGGGGAAGGAGGGGCTTACTTAAACTCAAAAGTTTCATTTTGCACATTTTAATTTATACCCACAATACCTTTGATGATATAATATTGATTATAGACTCATCTGAAAGCTCATCCATTCCTCCAACTAAGAGCAAATTAAAAAGAGAGAAAAAATTATATCTTCATGTTTAAATTTATTGAAATGTAAGGCAAACTAAAATGTGACAATTTGCCCCAATGCAGGGTAAAAATATAAAAAAGTCACAGCCATCGGGGCAAAAAGTCTCAACTCATTATTCAATAACATATGATTTAAGTTTTTCGCAACTGAATGTGTAGATTGTGCCTGATCTAATTGTTCCACCAGAAGAAGGCTTTGGAAGCAAAATCATCACATCAGGCAGATGTACTTCACTGGCATCTTCATGATCTGGGAAGACGAACATGTTTTTGTTGGTTTTCTCCTCATGAACTGCACTTCTAGTGTATTGTCACTAGGGTCCAGGCTTTCTATTTTCCCAATGAAAAAGCGGAATGTCTTTTTTGTAGCGAATCTGACCAAAACAAAGTTTTCTACTGAAAGCTGAGACAGGTTAGGTGTTTCAATAAAAGGTTTTTCATTTTCAAGAATGTCATCGGCAGATTCATTGAGACTCGAGTCGAGAACACTTTGATCATTGCCAATGTTAATTTCAGTAGGCCTATGGCTTTCATTATCTGTCAGTATTGCAAATTAAAGTTTTCTTAAGTTCGTACACTTTCCACTCCCAGATTGTTTATGTGCCAGATCATCCTCTAAAGCTTTCTTCACTGGAGTTGAAGTGTAGACAAGGGAGGCACCCTTCTTACGCTTCTGACCAGGCTTCCGAGGAGGAGCTTTTCCAAGTGGTCGTATCTCATGAGGGGATGTGATTGTTCTTGATGTAGATAGGCCTACAGAATTAGTAACTGTGTTTGATTGTGGCGACTTTACGAGAGAAGATTCCTCACATGTTCATTGGTCAGAGTTTGGTTTTGAAACATCTTCTTTATTTATTCTTGAAGGACATGGTCTATCCGTTGTGAATGATGGAAGGTATCTCTCATTGGGAATTGCATGTCTGTCAAATGGATAGATACCAGTTGATTGAAATCCAGATCTGATATTTGAAGGAGTGAATGCTTTGTCAAATGCGTAATTCACCAAGACTGGAATTGTGTGAATCGTCATTGGCTTTCCTGCATTGTATGGGTCTCGCATCCAGTTGTCTGCAGCTTGATTTACAAAGGTTTTGAATGGACCAAAAGCTGTCTTGTCAAGAGGTTGCAATTCGTGGGAGCAGTGAGGGGGGAATGAAAGCAAGGTTATATTGTTTTCTTTGCATAAATTTATTGCATCAATTGAAATATGTGACTGATGATTGTCCAATAAAAGTAAAATAGGTGTTTCTAAAGAGGGTCTTGCATGCTGGATAAAATGTTTCAGGAAAGATAATAAATTCTCAGCCGTCATCCAACCTAATGCCTTAGGGTGACCTTCTGCAACACTGCCTGTGGGCAACATTGTTCTCCAAATCTCCTGGGTTTTCACACGTGGGAAAACTAAGAATGGGGGAATGGAGTTTCCTATTGCATTAACTGCTGCACAAATTGTCACCAACACACCACGCTCTTGTGACACAATTGCGCCCACTCTTTTCTCACCTTTTTTGGCTATTTGTTTAGTGGGACGCTGAACAGTGGTCACACCAGTTTCATCACAGTTGTAAATTCTATCAGCTGTAAATCCTTTATTCATTACAAGCTGAAGGTTATCATAAAAGTGCTGAACATTAGTTTAATTAAAACAAGACATCCTTTGCAGCGACGTAGCCTCAGGAGTGCGTATCGAGAGAACAGCTTTATGTCTTTTCATAAATGCTAATCCCCAGTCTTGTCCAGCAACTCCCCTTTCTTCCCAATTTTTAGGCATGCTCACTTTATTAGCAACAGCTAAGTTGTAAGCAAGCTTTCGTAACTCGTAAATGGTCAATCCATGGTAGATTTGTGATCCCAGAATTGCATAGTCAACAAGGGTCTGTTCCAGATGTTCTTCGAAAATTCTCCTTGGCGTGGAGTAACCAAAACTAGCATTTGCAAGTGTTCCAGTTTGCATTTTTGTCTTAACGTATCGACCAAGAGTTTTATAATTTAAACCATAGTTTTTAGCAGCATGTCTGATAGATTCACCATTGTCTACAACAGCAGTGACAGCTGACAGCTGATATCATTGTGTCCCGCTTGATCATACCCCGTTCTGTATGGCGTTTGTAAGTTCTCATTGTTGCAATCTGAAGACAAAAATAGCAAAACTTTTACTATGCTAATTATACAAGTTTCAAGAAATAGTAACAGCAATAATAATCAATAGTAGATCAACAACATTGTATTGATAGTAAATCAGTGAATTTATCAATTGATTAACAAATTATTAAGATTATTTCCGTGGGGCAAAATGTCACACCAATTTTTATGGCTTTGAGACTTTTTACCCCCACCTAGAAAAAATGTACTTTGTTTAATCAGATAAAAGTGGTTATACATTTCATTAAAATAGACATTAACACTACGTTATGAAATGGTTGATAAGCCCTGACTACAAAATTCAGAATATTCTGTACATTACAAGTGGCAAAAAACTCACCTTTTTGAAGATTTCGTTTTCAACATCAGACATACGAAAAATGAAAAATGCGGTATTATTAAAAAAACTACTTGGAGAGTAATCCCCGCTTTTGGCATGTAACTTTGGTATCTGAAAAGCAACGAAACAAAGTAAATGGTTTTGTAATCCGCCTTTTGTATTTCTCTACAGACCACTTGTGACTTCTTACCCTTGAGACATTAAGCCCCTCCTTCCCCTATTAGTTTAGTTATACTAATATTTATATTTTATATAGTTAGTAGTTTGTAGTTTTATGTCAAGTAGTATAGTTTTGATTGTATGAATATTATGACTATGCGTAGTAAAGTCTTTTTAGTATGATAGTGATAGTTAAGGAAAGTTAGAGTCAGCCTATTGTCATGTATAGACTTATTAAGTTATTATTTATAGAAATAGAGTAGAAGCTGAGAAAGTAGAAAGATTGTATTATCACAATCATTGAATATCAATAATTAAAATTAATTAAATATTTTCAAAATTTTCAGTGAGCAATGAATGATCGAATTTTCAACCTTTGTGATTGAATTTACTATTATATCAATTCAATATGATGAGTAGGCATGTTTATAATATAAATCACTTTTATAAATATAATTATCAACTTTAAATTGACATTGGCTATCATTGGGTTGATACCTAATGATGCTAATGCACCAACTATTAAAATATTCAACATTGTACTTGTTGCAAATTTATAATTATGTATTGTGTGAGCCAAATAATATCAATTATAAACTAAAGAATTCAGTAGCATCTATTGTTAAAAAAAGGCCTGAGAAAAATACTCATCGCAATTACTGAATTAAGAGTTCAACTTGGACTACCAGAGTAGTAGACAAATGCACTGAAAATGTAACCACTGCAGCTTCTAAACGGAATGGTACCCTTCCTGACCTGTCTTTGATTAGATTTGAATAATTGTATGTTCACAAGTCAGGTTAAGTTCAATGGCCATGCATTTCCAACATCTAAGCATCCTTCTCTGTACACTTTTAGATGTTCATTTTAAATAGTTCAAAGAAAGCGTTTGTCAACTCAGGGCTGAGGACATCTCCATACAGCGTGTCCTGGTTTGGTACCGGTGATGGCCCCGTTTTATCACATATTAGGCATGATTATCTAAACATTCTATTATACATCTCTATTTATTGTTCTCCTGGTATTACTATCCCTTATATAAAACTTTGCTTCTCCCACTTAGTGCCTGTATGTCCTCATATCTACTCTCGAGTATGTCTTTACAAAGATTTCATGTGGTAAAAATAATTTATTTTATGGAATTTATGTCTGTCTCAGTCTATTTTTCGCCTACCTGAAATATTGTCTATATCTGCAATGTCGTTTCTTGTATAAATTTTACAGTTTTTTTGTAATTCTTGCAGTGTGCCATATAGTTTTGTGTGTAGTATTGTATCTGTAGGCCAATGGATTTTCCTAAGTCTACTATATTCAGTACAGTCTTGAAGTATGTGTTCAGCAGTCTGGGGTGTCTGTCCACAAGTACATGTGACTGAGGTGCCAATCTTGAATTTTGTATATATATGGCTGTGGAGTCCATTGTCCCTGTTCTGAGGCGTATAATAACTTGTTATCCCACCTATTCATATTATGAAAGGCATCTTGATTTGGGCCTTGTGGTCTTCTGATTAATTTTGTTATCTGTTTTTTTTACTGATGGTATGATAGTGGTGGCTTCAGTCTCTTCTTTCAGCTACATATAATTTTGGAATAGAAATAATAACAACAATATCGATTGATATCTACAACAGCAGATATACCAGACAACTTATTAAAATCAATCTTCATAGTCCTACCAAAGAAATCTGGTGTAATTGAAGATGATGATCATTGCACAATAAGCCTTAGGAGTCACATGACTAAGATATTACTACGAATCATCATACGAAGAGTGTGAAACAAAATCAGTCAAGAAATTAGAGATGAACAGTGTAGTTTTGTTTGAGGTAAAGGTACGAACAATGCCATATACATAAGATCTTTAGTAGAAAGAGCCGTAGAGGTGAAAACAGCTCAGCCTCAATATCAAAGAGACAGAAGTAATGGTAGCAACAAAGAAAAAGACATCACCACAATGCACAATAAAGACAAGTGGAATAATATTAAAACAGGTAAATGAATTTAAATATTTGGGAACAATGTTAACCTCAGATGGTAGATGTACAGTGCAGAATAGCCCAGGCAAAAGCAGTTTTCCACACACACAAAAAATGAGGAAGATACTGTGCAATCCATTTTTGACAATAGAAACAAGAAAAAGAGTTCTTAAATGTTATGTAGAGCCAGTCTTAACATGTGGATGTGAATCATAGGAAATAAGACAACAGACAAGAAAATCACTGGAGGCTGTAGAAATGTGGTGTTAAGAAGAATGTTGAGAATACCATGGATAGCTAAGAAGAGTAATGAAAACATTCTGAAAATGGCCACTGCAAAAAGAGAGCTAATTTCCAATATTAGGAAGAAAAAAATCATCATTTTTGGCCATATAATGATAAAGGAACAACTGGAATATATTGTGATAACTGGGAAAATTGAGGAACAAAGAAATAAAGGGAAGCAAAGAGAAAAATACCAGATAGCTTTAGAGAATGGCTTGGCAGAAAGTCAACAACAGAAATGATAAATAACTGTTTAGATTGAAAGTTGTGGAGAGACATGATCACCTACGCCAGCAGGCTTGGTACTTGATGATGATATAGTGTGACTGGTGCATCTGGTTGTTTGTCTGTTGCATTTTCCTTTGCCAGTTGGTCTGCTTTCTTGATTCCTGGTGTTCCACAGTGAGATTGGATCCATTGCTGGGTGACTTTGTGATGCTTACACAGTTCAGTCAATAAAGTCTGTAGATGTAGTAATTTTCTGAACCATAGTGTCTGGAGTGCTGATCTTGCATCTGTCAGAAGCACTACAGGCTGAGGGCCAAGATTACTGTTCAGCAGTTTTTCTATTGCCAACTTTATTGCTTTGATTTCTGAAATTATGACAATATTTCCCTGTTGCTATTCTATTTATATCCCTAGTGTTATTTGAGTACTCAATGAATGCTCCTGCTCCCCCCCCCCCCACCACCACTGCATTCTGTTCTAATCCGTGTATACATGGATCTAGAGATCTTGTGGGTAATCTTCATCCAAGAAACTTAGAGCAATTGTTTTACGTTATACACTATTAATTTCCTCCTTGTCAAGTATTCCTTTCATTTTTTGTCCGTATTTAAATTGGCAAGTTGGATTCCCCTGTCCAAGGGGGTCTGTTCTGGTATGGGCGGTATGGGGCTGACAACTCTTGGTATGTTCGGTGTTTGTCTACAAATTCGTTTGGCTTAGTGAAATAAAACTGCTTCCTTTAATTAAGCCTCTCAATGCAAGACTTTGGAATCAATCCTTCAATGGATGTCTCAGCATGTATAGGAATTTTTCTGCCTGTTTCAGCACATCTGTGTACCTGTGTTCTCTCAGTGCTGATATACTCCACAATTTCGCCATCTCTAGTATAGGCATTGAAGTTCTTTCTCCTATGTCTGTCTCAGCATTTCTCTCTTCACTTTTAGTTTTTCTGGAACATCTGTAGTTGTTTGCTTCCTTTTTCATGAAATGTTTTTAATGTTAATTCAATTATCAAAATGGCACCAAGATGGACGCTTGTTTGCGTTCGAGCCATGATGTAAACAATGTTGACTTTGCTTGTCTCCAACGGTTTCTCTCATTCTATTAGAGAACATCATGCTATTTGTTATCACAGCGAGTTGACGAATTTTTAGAAATGTAATCACGGGTTTGATAATAAATGTTTGTACACAGTTCGTTAACCATTGCTGTAGATCAAGTCTTTATTCTGCTGGCTTCGTTCGCGGCCTTGGAAGCTAATGACCTAACTTGTGCAGATGGTTGGTTTGGGGCAAATTGTACGTTACAATGTCACTGCTATAATGACTCAGTTTGTGACAAAACTACAGGGACATGCCCAAACAATGACAGTTGTCAGCATGAATATTTTGGACCCCAGTGTCAGTACTTGGATCTCATGTACAAATACGCCCAAAAATCTGAACCTACTTTCCTGTTTGATAACAACGACACCACATGTAATCCGGACACAAATTCTACATCAATTGAGGCAACTCTCAATCAATCTTTGCCGTTCTCCTGGTTTAGGATTTATGTGAATGACTTAACAGATCCTGACAGTTTCATAGTAAAACTAAATGGTTCTACCTCATGTAACAATGAATAAAGGTTTGTAGTTAGTCAGCACGAGATTTATGTCTTTTACTCTGGGGCTGGTCTGATCAACAAGTTACGGATTGAAGAGGCGATAGTTGCAAATATCTGCTCCATCTACATTGGTGGGGATCAGAATGTGGCTCTCAAACAGAACACAAACCAGATCGACACATTTAATGCTTGTTATACAGGAGACGGATGTGGACCAGAGGCCGCAGTTAATGGCAAAACAAAGACCAATCTCTATGATAATGACTGCACACACACACAAAATTAAGAAGTGGAACCAATCCTGTTTAGTGGTATCTGAACTTTGCCATGCCCCAGAAGATTCACACAATTCAAATCTATCATCGAGCTAGCACTATGATTCGGGTAAAGAATGCCTAAATAAAGGCTTTCTCTGACAGTGGCGGCGTAGTGTTCCAGTAAATTGATATATCATACCCTAATGTTTCTGTGAACACTATTGTAGTCACCACACAAATGTCAATGGCACACATTAAGATTGAGTTCTCACTGACTATTTCGCAGGCCGACAGTGCACTGATGGTGTGTGAGATGCAAACATTTACAGACACCTATTGTCTGGACGGGCATTCTGGGTCGTTTTGTGAAGTGTGTAGTAGGTGTAGCAAAGGCTGCAATGTCATCATCGGTACGTGTCACGGCAACTGTTCACATGGGATCTATGGACACGACTGTTCCAGGTCTTGTCTCAGTGTCTGTCCTTTATGTGAGAAAAAATCCGGAAAATGCCTGCAATGTAAACTTCCTGGCTTTACCTGTAGTGACACTTGTCCCAATGGTAATTTTGGGCTACAGTGCGAACAGACGTGTTCTGATGGCTGTGACATCATATGTGACCCGGAAAGTGCAGACTGTACGTGCAAGGAAACGTACTACGGGTCAGACTGCACTCTCAAATCTCCGGACAACTGTTTCAACGACATCTGTGAACAGTCAACCGAGAACTGTACATGCAAGGGAATGTTCTGCGGGTCAGACTGCACTCTCAAATCTTAGGACAACTGTTTGAACGGAACCTGTGAACAGCTAACTGCGTCTCATATGTCGATGATTCTCACGTTAAGAAGAGTCTGCCGACTACAACAAACCCAAGCATATGGATACCTTTCGCGATCGCTGCTCTTCTACCTCCTCTTCTGCTTCTCTTGAATTGAGCCATCGCTCAATTCTCATTGTATATCCGTGCTAGTCGTAGCTCATATTTTAGTGGGTGTCTGCGATAGCCATGGCTGATATCTTAGTGGGTGTATGTGCTGGCCATGGCTGATATCTTAGTGTGTGTCTGTGCAGGCTATGGGTCATATCTTAGTGTATATCCGTGCTAGCCATGGCTCATATCTTGGTGGGTGTCTGTGCTAGCCAGGGTTCATATCTTAGTGTGTGTCTGTGCTGGCCATGGTTCATATCTTAGTGTATTTCCGTGCTAGCCATGGCTCATACCTTAATGTGTTTCTGTGCTAGACATGGTTCATATCTTGGTGTGTTTCTGTGAAGCCAGGGTTCATATCTTAGTGTGTGTCTGTGCAGGCCATGGGTCATATCTTAGTGTATATCCGTGCTAGCCATGGCTCATATCTTGGTGGGTGTCTGTGCTAGCCAGGGTTCATATCTTAGTGTGTGTCTGTGCTGGCCATGGTTCATATCTTAGTGTATTTCTGTGCTAGCCATGGCTCATACCTTAATGTGTTTCTGTGCTAGATTGGTTCATATCTTGGTGTGTTTCTGTGAAGCCAGGGTTCATATCTTAGTGTGTGTCTGTGCAGGCCATGGGTCATATCTTAGTGTATATCCGTGCTAGCCATGGCTCATATCTTGGTGGGTGTCTGTGCTAGCCAGGGTTCATATCTTAGTGTGTGTCTGTGCTGGCCATGGTTCATATCTTAGTGTATTTCCGTGCTAGCCATGGCTCATACCTTAATGTGTTTCTGTGCTAGACATGGTTCATATCTTGGTGTGTTTCTGTGAAGCCAGGGTTCATATCTTAGTGTGTGTCTGTGCAGGCCATGGGTCATATCTTAGTGTATATCCGTGCTAGCCATGGCTCATATCTTGGTGGGTGTCTGTGCTAGCCAGGGTTCATATCTTAGTGTGTGTCTGTGCTGGCCATGGTTCATATCTTAGTGTATTTCTGTGCTAGCCATGGCTCATACCTTAATGTGTTTCTGTGCTAGACATGGTTCATATCTTGGTGTGTTTCTGTGAAGCCAGGGTTCATATCTTAGTGTGTGTCTGTGCAGGCCATGGGTCATATCTTAGTGTATATCCGTGCTAGCCATGGCTCATATCTTGGTGGGTGTCTGTGCTAGCCAGGGTTCATATCTTAGTGTGTGTCTGTGCTGGCCATGGTTCATATCTTAGTGTATTTCCGTGCTAGCCATGGCTCATACCTTAATGTGTTTCTGTGCTAGACATGGTTCATATCTTGGTGTGTTTCTGTGAAGCCAGGGTTCATATCTTAGTGTGTGTCTGTGCAGGCCATGGGTCATATCTTAGTGTATATCCGTGCTAGCCATGGCTCATATCTTGGTGGGTGTCTGTGCTAGCCATGGCTCATATCTTAATGTGTTTCTGTGCTAGCCATGGCTTATATCTTTAGCTTTTGTGTGTGTGTGTGTGTGTTTGTGCGTGCGTGCATGCACGCGCGCTAGCCATGGCTCATATCTTGGTGTGTATCATGTTAGTCATATCTTATATCTTGGTGTGTCTGTGTTAATCATGTCTCATATCTTGGTGTGTGTCTGTGTTTAGTCATATCTCATATCTTAGTGTGTATCTGTGTTAGTCATGTGTCATATCTTTGTGTGCGCTTGTCTGGGTTAGTGATATCTCATATCTTTGTGTGCATGTTTATGTTAGTCATATCTCATATCTTTGTATGTGCATGTCTGTGTTTGTCACATCTCATATCCTTGTGTGTGCATCGCTATGTTGGTCACATCTCATATCTTTGTGTGTGCATGTCTGTGTTAGTTATATCTCATATATTTGTGTGCATGTCTATGTTAGTCATGTGTCATATCTTTGTGTGTATGTCATTGTTAGTAATATCTTTGTGTGTGCATGTCTATGTTATACATGTGTCATATCTTTGTGTGCATGTTTATGTTAGTCATATCTCATATCTTTGTATGTGCATGTCTGTGTTTGTCACATTTCATATCCTTGTGTGTGCATCGCTATGTTGGTCACATCTCATATCTTTGTGTGTGCATGTCTATGTTAGTCATATCTCATATCTTTATGTGCATGTCTATGTTAGTCATGTGTCATATCTTTGCTTGTATGTCTGTGTTAGTCATATCTCATATCTTGATGTGTGTCGGTGTTAGTCATGCCTCGTATCGCTGTGTGCATGTCTGTGTTAGTCACATCTCATAAGGGCAGAATCCCCCTACAGAAAAGACAATCTGCTGTCTTGCAGGAAGATTGGGTACAATCAAAGGCTAAGGAAAGCAAACCCGAATAAAATGCTGGCTGAAATTGGATGCACTGGGCCACTGGTGCAGTACACAGTGCAATGTCTTAACGGGTGTTCAATCAGAGTGGATCTGGCAGACTCTAATTGTGATGTTCTGTCTGTGGGGGTGATTAACACACTTAACCTGACAGCTGACTTCATGTGAGAGTCTGGAATCATACTCTGATTGAGTCCTGATCGCAGAGAGAGAGAGAGAGAAATATCAAAATTTCCCACTGAAATAAATGTCTTTGTCAAATATTTTATTCATTTTTTTAATTAAACATTGTGTGACATTTGAAGTGAATCCTTTCCAGAAGAATTGCAGTAAAAAGTTCTTGCACTCTCTCAGTAATAGATACCAATACATTTGTTTTACATGAAGAATTCCACATTTCACTTGTAAAATATATTTTAACTCTCAATGACATTTATACTTAGATATTTGATACAAATGAACTCAAAGAAAGCTTGCAGATCAAAATTCAGCTCTGTTAAGCATGCAAAGTGTGGATTTGATATCTCAGAGTTAAGGCAGGAGGTAGGAAGTTGTTATAAAATGGCAATGTTAATGAAATGTTTTCATTATTTTGTGACATATTAAATTTGGTAATTATATTAAAAATAACAGTACTATCTTCTTCTTTTCTTCCTCTTTTGCCTTTCAGCATCAAGGGCAGTTATGAAGTTTGCGGCCTCAGTGCTTTTTTTTTGTTGGCTTCTCCTGCTATTATGTTTCCTAGTGTTTTTAATATTCCACCAGTCCATCTTTCTCAAGGTGGGTCCTTGGGTCTGATGCTCTAACAGCGATTATTGAAAATGCAGTGTGTCATATTTTGATCTTTCTGGCCAAACCATTTTATCTGTTGTTTCAGTGGCAGAAATCATTCCTTACTTTTGTCTTAGTTTTTAGTGATCTCATCTCTCAGACTGATTCCTGCTATGCCTCAAACACATAATTTCATTAGTGTTTTATTTTTTTTATTGTTCTTGAGTCTAACATCCATATCCATTAATTGCACAATGTTTGAATGCAAATTGTGTTATTTCCTTGTTTGATAGTAGTGGTGATTTCTGTCTAATAGATTTGACAATCTGTGTGACATCTTGAGTCTATAAATTAAACCATTTGTTTTAATTGTCTGCCATCAGTCTTTTGTTTATATTCTGATTTTCTTTTGCAAAGTTAATTAATTTTGTGTTGTAGGTCCTTTTTTCAGTACCATAAGTTCAATATAATCATTGTTGTCTAAATTTATTATCAAAATGCTTGTTTTTGTTTTTATGACCATCTTTATTATTGCATCTCGACAGTGTTCTTTAGCATCCTTATTTTTGTTTATTATGATATAACTTTGGAACATATAATTTTTTTAAAGAGAAATGACAGAAGAAAGCAAAAACACTAATGAAAGAAATGTACAGTAGACTCTCAATTATCCAGAATGAATGGGAAATCCCAGATAAAAAAAAATCCTGGTTAAACCATTATGTATAGGAAAATTAAAGACTAAGTACAGTATTTAAACAGTTGGCACTTACTTAATTTATTACTGCTTGAAATTGAAATAAGTTGTCAAATGGTGCTGTGTAGATTTCTCAGGATTAATTTTTCTCCGTATAGTTACTGTCTTCTTGGAGTTCTAAGTAATCAAGAAGAGCTCATAGATTGTCTGAGTTTGATAAATTTATTTAAAAAAATGGAGGTTTTAAAAAAAAATGTGTTTTACTTGTAAGTTTTTTATGAAGGTTCCCAGATAATCGAGTCTACTGTATAGAAATGTATGGCAGATTACAAGAAACTGTAAATTCCTACAAGATTCCAGCCTGAACATGGAAAAAGAACAAGAAGCTTCTGACTCCACCATACATTTTTATATATTCTTTTCATTAGTGTTTTTACGATCTTTATTGAGAAACTGGCATATAGCAACAGAAATATGAGAAAGATCTTGAACAATTATTTGTGTTGGCATCTTTATTGAGAAACTGGCATATAGCAACAGAAATATGAGAAAGATCATGAACAATCATTTGTGTTGGCTTCTTAAAAACTACAAAGGGAACTAAGGAATCAAACAGCCATATATTGACTGTGATTTCTGATGTGACACATTAAATCTGGTGAATATTGGTGGTAAATGGTGAGTACAGTACATAACTACATTTGTGCAAATTTGATTTCTAAAACTAAATGTACTGTGTTTTTACCATGTATCAATCACTGTTTAATGTTTATCTTTCTTATCTAGGGATGAATTTTAAATGAATATTTCAGTAGCTAGGGTGATTATTCTGTTATTAATACTTGGAACAAATAATCTTGCTGAAGGTGTCTTGAGTGCCCACAGAAGTGGTATATGTGCTATAGCGTTAATTCTAGAGTTTTTCCCCATAACTAATAAGGCATCTCAATAATAATACACCTACATGGGGGCCTCGGTAGCCTAGTTGGGAAAACCACCCAACTGGGCTACCGACGTTCGGACAAGCTGTGTTTGATTACCGCAATGTGAATTGTACTCATGGTTAGAAAAAAAAATATCCCTACGGTTGACCCAGCCACTGGCAGAAATGGGTACCAGGGTATTACTCTGGGAAGGTGAGGAATGCCACTTCACATTGTGGGTTTCGATGCTTTGAAGCAACACTATCCAGAAGTCTCCAAACACATGGATAAGCGGCCAAGCACATTTGGGTGAAAACTCACGTGCTAAGATGCCGATTCAAGTCTCGTACTTTACCTTTACTTACACCTACATTTATTGAAGTGATCATGTTTATTTTATGTTGACAGAATAAAAGTACGGTTTCCTTTGTTAATACACTGTACTAATTGCTTTGATCAAAACAGTTGACATCAGTTGGTTGGATTCAATGTGACAACCCAAATTGTTTGAAATGGCGGTCAGTCAGGTTAGAAGTGGCACAACAAGTGAAAGAAGATACACCATGGACATGCAACATGAATGAAGATCACAATTACAATAGGTGGGAATGAAGAATCCATTAGTTCTAGTAATAACCCACTCTCTTGTGCTAAACACATTAGTCAGAAAGATGAGCCGTCTCTCTCTAAGAATGTATTTGTTAGCAGTGATCATCATAAGTTTCCAACAGTCTGCAATTGTCTATTTTGGAGTCAGAATTAAGTTTGAGTGCGTAAGATTATAGTCTGTTGTGCTTTATTCATGTTCAGGATAGGATCATATAGGAGTTTACTGTTTGTTCTAGTCTGCCATGCTTTTCTATATATTTCTTTGATTAGTGTTTATGCTCTCTTCATTGACATCTGTGATAAAATGGTTCACTATGAGTAACAAATCATTTCAGGAGAAGACATATATTTACAACACTCGAGGAAAAAATCAGAAATTATTAACAACAAAAAAAACCAAAGAACAATAGACAGCCCGAAGTCAGGATTGAACCCATACTCCTCGACACTGTGCTCTGCCGCGAGAAACAAAAGCTAGAGCACACAACCAAGGCGCTGTCAGGTAGCTTAGTTGGCAGTGTGCTCTAGCATTTGTTTCTCATGGTAAGGCGCTGTGTCGAGGAGTATGGGTTCGATCGAATACGACTTTGAAGCAAGTAGACAATTTTAAATATCTGGGTAGCACGTTAACACAAGACAATAACCAAGAGACAGAGATAGATATAAGGTGTAACAAAGCATGCCAAGTTATAGGCCAAGTATCAACACTATTGAAAAACAAAGCAATAACTACGGAAGCAAAAAGGGCAATATACAAATCAATTTTTCTACCAACTCTGTGCTATCAGTGCCAGAATTGGACGCTGGACTCTAGAACAATAAGAAAGATAACGACCACCGAAATGAAATGTGTCAGAAGAATGACAGGAAACAGCTTAAGGGACAGAGTAAGAAACACTGACCTGAGGAAGAAACTCGAAATTGAACCAGCCATCGAATACATAAAGAAACAACAGATAAATTGGTTCGGCCACATAACAAGACAAAAAGAACTAACAATGACTCAAAGAGCCTTAAATAAACGCTACAAAAACGCCAGATAAAGAGGAAGACCGAGAAAGAGATGGATAAAGGGAATACTAGAGTCACTAGGAGGGATAACATCAGAAGAGGCCAACAGAAGAGCAAAGAATCACAGTTTGTTTCTCCCCTCGACACCAACGGCAGCAGAGGAAGGATAGAAGAAGAAGAAGATTATTTGTGCTAAATAAGGCACTTGGTGAATGCAAACCACATGAAAACACCATAGTTCTAGGGGATCTCAACGGAAAAGTAGGAAAGGAAAGAGTTGAGGAAGTTGTTGGTAATTATGGCTTAGGCGAGAGGAATGAAAGAGGTGACAAACTTATTGACTGGGCAAGAACACACAACATGATAGGAAACACCTGGTTTAAGCAACATCCAAGATGTCTGTGGACATGGAAAAGCCTAGGAGACAATGCATGCAATCATATTGATTAAATAATGATAAACAATAGATTTAAAAACAGTCTGGTGTATGTGAAAACTAGACCAGGGACAGATTGCAATAGTGATCATGTACCTGTTGTGGGAAAGCTTAGAGTACAATTAAAAGCAGCAAAACGAGCATCAGTTAACATCAAGTTAAATTTATATTTATTCAAATCAGACAAGAAGGTGCAAGACAAATATAACATCACAATTCAGAACCAGTACAATGCAATAGAGAAGATACAAAGCATTGATGAACAGTGGGAAATGCTAAAAGAATCAATGCAACAAACATCAAAAGAGTTCATACCACCATTGAGGACAAATTCAAGAAAGAAATGGATGACAGATGACATTTTGCAGTTAATGGATACAAGAAGAAGAAATAAAGATGAGCATAAGAGATTAAATAAAGAAATTGTAATAAAATGCAATGAAGCAAAAGAAGCATGGTTAAAAGAGGAAGAAAAACGCAATCAAAAACTGGATGTTTAAGATAAAAGGAAAGACAACTGTTGATTGAATAAGAAAGCATAATGGAACGATGGACAGAATATATTAAAGATCTTTATAATGATGAACGAACAGAAGTAAATATTAAGGATAATGGAGAAGGACCAGAAATACTCAAAGAAGAAGTGGAAGATGCCTTGCGCAATATGAAAGCAGGAAAAGCTCCTGGACCAGATAATATAACTAAAGAAGAGATTGAAGCCATGGGTGATTTTGGAATAGAAATAATAACAAAAATATTGAATGATATCTACAACAATGGATATATACCAGATGACCTGCTAAAATCAATATTCATAGCCCTACCAAAGAAATCTGGTGCAATTGAATGTGATGAAATCACACAATAAGTCTTATGAGTCACATGACTAAGATATTGCTAAGAATCAACATGCGAGGAGTGCGAAACAAAATTAGTCCAGAAATTAGTGATGAATAGTGTGGTTTTGTTAGAGATAAAGGAATGAGCAATGCCATATACATCATAAGATCTTTAGTAGAAAGATTCATAGAGGTGAAAACAGATCTATACCTATGTTTCATAGATTATACCAAAGCATTTGACAAAGTAAAACACCAAGAAATAATTAAAATTTTAGAAGGCAAAAACGCAGACAGCAAAGTTCTAAGAATAATAAAGAATATGTACTGGCAACAAACAACGGCCATAAGAACTGGAAATCAATTGGAAATGTTTCAAGAAATAAAATAAGGTGTTAGGCAAGGTTTAGTGCTGTCACCAGATTTGTTTAATATTTATAGTGAGATTATTTTAAGATCCATAAGGGGCATGCCTGGAATAACAATCAGCGGTCATAATATAAATAATCTAAGATATGCTGATGATGCAATCTTAATCGCTAAGAGTGAAAATGAGTTACAAGAAATGTTGGACATTATAGTGAAAGAAAGCAAAAATAAAGGACTCAGCCTTAATAGCAAAAAGACAGAACTAATGGTAACAACAAAGAAAAAGACATCACCTCAGTGCAAAATAAAGACAAGTAGAACAATATTAAAACAGGTAAATGAATTTGGGAACTTTGTTAACCTCAGATGGAAGATGTACAACAGAGGTGAGATGCAGAATGGCTCAGGCAAAAGCAGCTTTCCAAAAAATGAGGAAGATACTAAATGCAATCCATTTTTGACAATAGAAACAAGAAAAAGAGTTATTAAATGTTATATAGAGCCAGTCTTAACATATGGATGTGAATCATGGACAATAGGACAACAGACAAGAAAATCACTGGAGTCTGTAGAAATGTGGTTTTACAGAATGATTTTGAGAATACCATGGACCGCTAAGAAGAGTAATGAGAATGTTCTGAAAGAGGCCAAAGCAAAAAGAGAGCTAATTTCCAATATTAGGAAGAAACAATCATCATTTTTTGGCCATGAAATCTGAAGATAACAGCTGGAACATATTGTAACAACTGGAAAAATTGAGGGACGAAGAGATAGAGGGAAGCAAAGAGAACAAATACCAGACAGCTTAAGAGAATGGCTTGGCAGAAAGTCAACAACAGAAATAATAAATAACTGTCGAGGTCGAAAGTTGAGGAGAGACATGATCACCTATGCCAGCAGGCATGGTACTTGATGATGATGATGATTATTTGTGTTTTTTTTCCAAGTGATGTAAACATGCATTTTCATCATATGACCTGTCGCCTCGGAAATTTTCCTCCATAATAATACTAATTTTTTTTATTATTATTTGTCTCCACTCTCTATGAGTACCTGATTTTGCTAGTCTGCCAGCTTTATTTCCAGCTATATCACCTTAGTCATGGACCGGATACAGTATCACTTGTTTGCGTTAAGTGTTTCTTTTTTTATATCAAAGCATCTTCATGGAACATCTACAAGGAATTACCTATCATTACAAAACAATGTAAGCCAAATCTTTATTTCAGGAGAGTCTATCATTATTGTACAGTAAAAGATTAATCTTATATTGTAACTTTTATTACATTTTTATTAAAAAACAAAATTGATTGAGACACTTTACATTAATATCTGCATTTAATAAGTAATGAAGGTAAGGATAGTATGGTCGTGTAATGTGCAAGGTATTTCAACAACACAGTAAGTCAGTTCATTTGGAGCTGAAGAGATCTGTAGTATTTTTTCATCTGTGTTACCTTTACTGACTTACCAGGCCAAGTAACTTGTTTTTTGTACACTTTGTTTGAATGGAGGCATCTTGAAATTAGCAATGATCACAGGGGAATCAGGAAATAAGCACAATCAACTGCTGTTGTTGCTGTCTTATGTAAATTGTAAATCTATCTATCTATTGACCTTTCGAGCCGTAGCCGGCCCATAGACCAAGATACTCCTTCTCTTATCTGAATTTTTGTTCTAGCAGTTTTCAATTCTTTTAAAGATATTTTATCAAATCTCGCCATTTGTCTCTGTTCTGTGCAAGCAGCTCTATCTCATTGAGGGAACCGAATTCTGCTGCTCTTGCCTCTCTCACCAATGTTCTTCTCAGTGTCTCTCTGGGTCTTCCTCTTTTTCTCTTACCTGTTGTTTCCCATATGAGGGCTTGCTTTGCTATTGTAAATACCTGGTTATATTTCAATTTCTCAACTGCTTTGCTCTATTGTGTTCCAGCTGCAATGTTCCAGAAGAAAACACATCCATGTATGAAAAACTGGCAAGAATGGTCAACCTTGATATTGTCACATCCAAGTTGAAGCCTGGCTCTTTAGTCTGGGCTAAAGTTCAAGGTTATTGCAGGTATGTTCTTTATATTGTCACTTTTCAGGGCATGAATGGAGTAAACATATTTTTTTAAAGATTAAATGACTTAGATACCTAAGTTGTTTTCATATGAAATGGTGATACCATTGACTATAAATAAAAAATAAGATATTTGTTTATGATAGCATTGTCTCATTGTCATGGAAACCAAAGTAAACAGTCACCATATTGAAGTATAGAAAATAATTTTACTGCATTAAATAGTATCTTAGCAACACCATTTTTGGCATCTATTATATATAAATAATTCATTTTCACCTATAGTAGAATCTTATGAACAACAAACAGATTATCTCTGTACACTTTTTTTTTTAAACATACCATTGTTCAATTGTATCAGATTTCATGAGTCTTGAAAGGATAGCTCTGAGAACTTGTTTTGTTAGCACTGCATGCACGATGAAAACAGAAAATGTGCAAAAACACACTTGAATCAAAATATAACTCTGATATTTTTTTAAAAACCATGCCTTGAAATTAATTAACTCTTCTTGACCACCATTTTTTCTAGGTTTTGCCAGAATTTTTTTGGTTGAAAAATACTTCTTGCACTCAACCTGTCAAAGAAAATATTTATAAACAAACTGTACACATTAAACAAAAAATTCACAGTCAGAATGCACAATGCTAATCTAAAAAATAGTGGGAAAAGACGGTGGCCAGGATTTTTGTAGAGTTTGATTAAAAGATTAATAGATAATATCTATCTATTGACCTTTCGAGCCGTAACCGGCCCATAGGGCGTAGACCAAGATACACCTTCTCCTATATGAATTTTTGTTCTAGCAGTTTTCTTTTAAAGATATTTTATCAAATCTCGCCATCTGTCTCTGTTCTGTGCAAGCAGTTCTATCTCATTGAGGGAGCCGATTCCTGCTGCTCTTGCCTCTCTCATCAATGTTCTTCTCAGTGTCTCCCTGGGTCTTCCTCTTTTTCTTTTACCTGTTGTTTCCCATATGAGGGCTTGCTTTGCTATTCGATTATTATCTCTTCTCATCACATGTCCAACGTAAGACCATCGTCTTTTCTTTATTACTGAAGATATTAGTGGTTGATTGGCGATTTCTCTAATTTCCTCGTTTGTTTTGAATTCGTTCCATTCTATACCAAGTATTTTCCTTAGACATTTATTTTCGAATGCGTTCAACTTTGTTTCTATATCTCTTGTTGTTTTCCAGCTTTCACACGCATACGTAAGGGTTGATAGTACATTTGATTTGAATAGCCTAAGTTTTGTGTTTGTGCTAATGAGTTTTGATTTCCACAACTTTTCAAGGCTTCTGAAAGACATTGCTGCTTTAGCCAGTCTGATTCTAATTTCTTTGCTCGTATCCCCTTCTCGATCAATGTGACTTCCAAGATAGATAAAGTGATCGATCTCTTCTACTGGTTTGTTTTCCATGTATATTTTGTCACTTGTTGGAATTAAACTTTTCATGACTTTAGTCTTTTCATGATTGACCTCAAGCCCAATTTTGCTGGCTATTGATGATAGTTCATTTGTGTTTTCCTGCATCGTTTTTATCTGACTGCTGATGAGAACTATGTCATCAGCAAAGTCGAGGTCCTCCAAATGGTCTCCTTGTATCCATTCGATGCCTTTATTACCAGTGCAGCATTTCTTCATTATGAAGTCCATAACAATTCCAAATAACAAGGGCGATAAAATACATCCTTGTTTAACCCCAGTTTCTATTGGGAAACATTCGCTCAGTCCTTCCTCTGTTCGAACTGCACATGTGTAACCATCATACATGTTGTCTTTGATAATATTTATGATTTTTGATGGTAAGCCATATTGCTTCAGAATTTTCCACAAAGAATCTCTATGAATACTATCAAATGCTTTTTTGAAGTCGATGAAGTTAAGTACAATAGATAATATGGCAGGTAGGATTTAATTATACCAAGGGAAGTAAACTAAATCTGCCATATTTTAGCTACTAGAAGCCACGGATACATGTATTAGGTATCAAATGAAAGGGGAAAGAATACAGTTTGATAATCACCAAAAATATATTTTTTTAAAATGAAAGATAAGGGGAAAAAAATAACAATGGCCAATATTTATAGGGAAAAAATTATTATTTTTTTTTTGCCACTAAGCATGTAATCCTAAAGTTTTATCATTTTTAACTACCAGTCCTATAGAGTCTAAGTTCTTAGAACATAATTCTCTATCTTTTTCTGTTTTAATATTTTACATTAGGAAAACCTGATACTTCACTGCTGTCAGCCATTTTCCCCTAATATGACACAAGGGAGGTCATTCTAGGCTTGCCACAATCCCTTGAAAATACTTTATTTTACCACTTAAAATATGAGACAAAATAAGAACTACTATGTTAGTGTTCGCTGAGTAAAATAAGGCTTCCTCAGTGATACTGCCCACATTCTGCTGACCTTAAGAGGTTAATAATGTGTTAAAAGCCTTAGAGACATGTGATTAGTAGAACTTAAAATGCAATTATTTATGACTGCAGGGTCGCACAATAACATGATGTAACACCATAATTAAGAAAGGTGGATATAAGTTCTATAGATCAGTATGAGTATTGCTTGTTTGATGTTTTATTGGGTGCGTACAATAATGCCAAGTGACCAGACAGTACTGGTGATGGAAGTCAGCAACTCAGAGCAGCAACAGCTGATAAAGTTCCTACTTCACCTCCCTCCCTACAGTGGCTCTGGTAACAGACTAATCAACTAGGCCAAGCTAGTTGGGGTCGAGAGTGAAGATAACCTGGTATCCAAAAATGCTGTGCTGAAAGTGAATGTGTTGAACTGAAAGGTGTGTAGATATCACAGGAAAAATTTTTTAAATATAGAAAAAAACGGTATAGTTAAAGCTTAAAAGTGGACAACACAAACCAGAACGATGTTTTGGCGCAACAGGCCTTCAACTGGAAAAAACATACAACACACATAAAAATATGTATTTAAAATAAAAAAATGAATAACTTTGTGTTTATCTGTTTGTGTAGATATCACATCTTGCTGGAAGCAATGAAGTTTAGTAGTCATTGGGCAAACACAGGGCATGTTTTGTTTCTCAATATAAATTACATTCATTATTGTGGCTAATTATGTTATCTCAACACAACAATTGTCTATGACCTCTAATAAAATATTGATCAACTGGTTTTCTTATCCATATATGATGTAGTAGATTGCTGAGAATAGTTCAATGTTTCCAGGTGGCCTGCTTTAATAACAGCTGACCCACTGAGTGGAGAACATATAGAGGAAAATGAAGTTGAAGCTTTACAGTACCATGTTGAGTTTTTAGGTGGTAAACGGAGTCATGGATGGATAAGGACCAAATCTATTGAAGTATTTGGACCAGGAAATGTTGATCTATTCACTGATAACAAAAATACAAGTACATCCAACAAGGTAGATTAACTCTTTCCAGACTTTGTGTTTTTATGTTTGCACCAAATTAATTTTCAGTTTCCCAAAAAATTTGATTACATGTCTTTTTCACTTTACCATTCCACACTATAATATAGTTAAATATATTGCTGAACAAGAAATTGGGTGCAGAAAATGGACAAAATGTTAGTATATTGTTGCAATTTGATTGTTTGAAGGAGTAAATGTGAAAATAAATGATGTTCATGGGTATATTGTTTTTAGTTAAAATTATAGTAACTCCTTCACTCACCAACAAGTGCTTCTATCCATTTTTCTTGAAATTTTACACAAATATACATGTTTTTCAAAATACAGTTTATTTGATGCATCTACATACATAACAATTGAATTTATACCAAGCATATATTTTTGTTAACGATTTCTGGATAAAAACAAATATTATAAGTTGAACACAAAAAAATCTCTCTCTCTCTCTCTCTCTCTCTCTCTCCCTCCCTCCCTCCCTCCCTCCCTCCCTCCCTCTCTCTCTCTCTCTCTCCCCCTCCCTCCCTCTCTCTCTCTCACACACACACTCAGAGGACTCAATCAAAGTAGGATTCCAGACTCTCACATGACGTCAGTTGTCCGGTTAAATGTGTTGATCGCCCCCACAGACAGAACATCACAATTAAAGTCTGCCAGATCCACTCTGATTGAGCACCCGTTAAAACGTTGCACTGTGTTCTGCAGCAGTGGCCCGGTGCATCCGATTTCAGCCAGCATTTTATTCAGGTTTGCATTCCTTAGCCTTTGATTGTCTCCAATCTTCCTGCAAGGCAGCAGATGATCTTTTCTGTCGGGGGATTCTGCCCTTAGATGGTTGGCCCTCCTAGGTTTACGAGCACCATCTGCCTGAGTCACTAGAGGTGACTAACACAGACATGCACACACAAAGATATGAGATGTGCCTAACATAGATATGCACACAAAGATATGAGATATCATTGACATGCACACACAAAGATATGACACATGACTAACACAGATACACACTAAGATATGAGATATGACTAAACACATACACACAGAAAGATATGAGACATGATTAACACAGACACACCAAGATATGAGATATGACTAACATGACACACACCAAGATATGAGCCATGGCCAGCACACACACAAGATAAGATATGAGCCATGGCTAGCACGGAAAAACACCAAGAAATGAACCATGTCCAGCACAGAAACACATTAAGGAATCCATATGCTTGGGTTTGTTGTAGTCGGCAGACTCCTCTTAACGGGGGAAGAATCGACATACGAGACGCAGGCCCTGATTAACTGTTCACAGGTTTCGTTCAAACAGTTGTCCGGATATTTGAGGGTGCAGTCTGACACATTCTGACCCCCGCCAATGTAGATGGAGCAGATATTTGCAACTATCGCCCCTTCAATCCGTAACTTGTTGAACAGACCAGCCCCAGAGCAAAAGACATCAATCTTGCGCGAACTAACTACAAACCTTGATTCAATGTTACATGAGGCAGAACCATTTAATTTTACCATGAAACTGTCCGGATCTGTTAAGTCATTCACATAAATCCTAAACCAGGAGAACGGCAAAGATTGATTGAAAGTTGCCTCAACTGATGTAGAATTTGTGTCTGGATTACATGTGGTGTCGTTGTTATCAAACAGGAAAGTAGGTTCAGATTTTTGGGCGTATTTGTAAACGAGATCCAAGTACTGACACTGGGGTCCGAAATATTCATGCTGACAACTGTCATTGTTTGGGCATGTCCCTGTAGTTTTGTCACAAACTGAGTCATTATAGCAGTGACATTGTAACGTACAATTTGCTCCAAACCAACCGTCTGCACAAGTTAGGTCATTAACTTCCAAGGTCGCAAACGAAGCCAGCAGAATAAAGACTTGATCTACAGCGGTGGTTAACGAACTGTGTACAAACATTTATTATCAAACCTGTGGTTACATCTAAATATCCGCCAACTGGCTGTGATAACAGATAGTGTGATGTTCAAAGTCAACATTGTTTACACCATGGCATGAACAAGCTTCCATCTTGGTGCGTCCCATGACGTCCACTCATAAAATGAAATCTATGAAGGGAATTCTTCATGGTTGGAAACTTGAACTGATGAATTCACTCATTGCCAAGTCTAATGAGAATTATGAATGGGACATGATGTCATGCCTGTCCGCATTGTTATGCTAGGATGATGGTGACACAAGTTGCGTAAAAAAAAAAAAAGTAAAGTATCCCTGTCACACCAAGTGGCGGCATATAGGGAATATGGTGTTAGTGACCATAAATTTTACAGACCTTCGGCACATGCTTTTTGGGGTAATGTGGTTGGTATTACACCCATGCCGCTTTACTTTCCCAGAAAAAAATCCAAGTTGCATGAACCAGCACATTCTTTTGAAGCACACACATGCCTCTAGGCAGCATCATTTTGAGCTGATTTCTTCACATAACTTCTAAAGAAGGCTTATGTAGTACATGGATTTTATAATACTGCTACAAGGAAGGTAATTAGTGAGTACCCTGCAGCAGTCTCAGACAATGGTGAGAGTATTGTCTTTGCCTTCATTGTGTTAGCGAACAGAAATGTTTCTATAGTTTGCTCTGATTTTTAGTCTTGGGCATCATATAAATGCTTCCAGGATTTGTTCACAGTAACCAATCTACAAAAAAATATATAATCTTTCATTGACATTGCTCATGCCTAGCATCCATATGGCTGCTTTGGCTCAGTGCTGCTTTTGGAGTGGTGTGACAAGCCCATCTGGCAGATACCTTTGAAGTGTCAATCTGTTCATGCAAAATCTTTACTGTCGTTTCCTGACTTTTTTCAACTCAGTCCTGATTTCCTCGATGGTTAAGTACTTGTCTGAGAAAACTAGTACCTCCACTCATACAATGATGCTTGCATCAGTCGCCATTAATTAGCCTGCCACTCCAGGGTTCATCATGGATGCTGCTGTGTTCCATTGGAAAATGATTTTTCCAACATTTTACAGTGTCATATAAAGGAAGTGACATCATCATAAATTATGAACATCTCATCATGCATTTTTTTTTCAGATTTTATTATGCACTAAGTCTTTAGTTTGTTCATAAGCTATACCACTTGAAATATACAACTGCATACCAATTTCTTCTTTCACATGTAGCACCCCACATGCACCATGCACTCCTGGGCAAATTTAGACCAGTAGTACCTTTGCAATGATTCACAGCATTCCAATCTGCTTTGATGGTTTCATAAAAAAGTGCACACATTTTTGACTTGCCCACATATTTGTTAACATGCTAGCAAATACTCATTAAATTTACTTGCTTTAACTATAGGAATGTTTATTGCTGTATTTGAAATATTTTGTTTCTGTATGAATTTCTGTTATGAGCATGTTTTGTGTAGTTATAAAAATAAATAGCTTGTGCATGTTTAGTTTTACTTCATTGTCAGGTTGTAAAAGGAAAAATTAAGAGACACAGACAAGCGACATATGCCCAGGAAGTCAGGCACTCTGGTAGAAGTTTAAAATTACAAGAGGCAATTCAAGATGCTTTACGGTTGCTGCCCTTAAAGTTTGAATTGAGATTAAGGACTTGTCAGTTTGTCACCCCTGTTGATGTAAATAAGATCATAGTATCTGGCAAAAGTAAGTCTGTTTCTGTAACATCCGTATATCTATAATTGTAGTGTATATTTAGTCATTTTGTTTTGTTACCATTTGTTTAAGTGTCTGAGTGTCATTGACAACATCATGTTGTATCAAGTTGTCCACACCATCATACTCTTAATAATACCTCAATGTAGTTTATATTTGAAATTATTATTTTTCCAAAATCACACTTTTGATGCTCTGCTTTTTTTCTAACTGACTGAACATGTGTGATATATTTTTATTCTTATTTTTATGATTGATAAGAATGTATATTTTCTGTTCACTGAAAGGAATGAAGAAAAAAAGGAATGGACTGCCAAAGAAGAAAATAATGAAGAATTTGAAGAATGAAAATGCCACACAAGAATCTAACTTCAAAAGTACTCCCCACAATAAGTTTCCCAGTACAGAATGTGCTGCAAAAATGAAATTGTGTTCTAGAAATAAAGTCCAGGAAGGCATATTATCATCCTGTCTTGACATGAACAAAAGTGTCACCAGAATAGATGTCAAATATTTAGCTGAAGGTGACATGTGTAAAGATATGAACAGGAGAGGCAATATATTTAGTAAGATCAGTGAAAACATAGTCAGTGAAGTCAAGATGCCAGAGTTCTTTGTATTTCCATCAGTCTTGTTTAATACATCCAAGGAAGAAAGATTTATGCACGATATCCAGGTTAGTTTATTATTTGTTGTTTTTGTTTCAGAATTGAGAGAAACTTTGCTTAATAGTCTAGAATTGCCCTTGGCAACCTTTCATAGATAGGGCAAGACCTGAAAAATATGAAGATTCATTGGGGACCAGATACTGTTACCTGTAGAAGTTGTTACATAGATTACTTAGTTACTCAAGCTATGGTAATGTAGAAACTATATTATTGATGGAAAGTGAAAGGCAAGGCAAAATGAGAGAGAGGGAGGTGAGATGTGGAGGGAGAGTATCTCTTTATCAAAGATGCTGATCTTCACAGTCTTAGAATCATTTCCAATTTATTGATACTGTTTAGCAAATCACTTTAGATCTAGAGTTACAAATCTTTAGTTACTTTACTCTTCCACCCCTGTTTCTTTCAGCTTCAATGGAAAATGGAGTGGACCTGTGTGGTGTATCTCGTGTATAATGCCCATTGTGATGTCTGATATTTCAATGTTCCACCATCTTCTTCTTCTAGTTCTGCTCTCCCTTCCTCTTCCCATTGAATCTGAGTAATGCTTTTTTGGAGGCAATGTTATCTTATTGTGATTGTAATACATGTCCAAGCCTCTTGATTGATATATTTTTTTCTATTGTCTCTTCTTGTCATGTTCAGTATTTTTCTCAGACATATTTTTTCCTTTGTGCTGATTAGTTCACTTTTTCTTTTACTGTTAATGTGTTACAGGAATCCTATATTATATTGTACTCTCTTTTGCATCTGATGTGTCAAGTTTTACTAGAACCAAATGTCCAACCATCTAATTTGCATTGCAATAGCTGCTGTCAATGCTTGCCTAGATGTTTCCATTGGATGATATGTTGTAATGCTTTCAAAGTTTTTGAAATCTGTTACTTGTATAGGTGTTTTTGTTCTTGGTAAAGATTTTGCTTACATTTCTTCTCTTGCCATATCAATCACAACTTTTGTTTTATCCCTGCTATTTTTCCTATTGTAGTATATAAATATGACAAATGGGAGTAAGACAGGAATATTTGCTTTCCCCGACATATTTTAATATATTTCAGAAAGGAATTTATGATGAACATCCTTGAAGATACTTCTAGACAGCAGAACTGGAAGCAGAAATATTACCAACCTTTGTTCTAATGATGAAATAGATAGGTTAACAAGTAATGTATCAGAGCTCAAAATCTAATGGAGTACCTAGATCAGTTAGCTAGAATTGGTCAGAGGCAGCCCTTACAAAACCAAGAGTGCCTAGAGCAGTTAGCTAGAATTGAGCAGGTAGCCCTTACAAAACCAAATAGTGTATAGAAAAGTGAAATCATTTCTCTATTAACATAGATCAGATTATTACAAACAGTAGTGGCATCCATATTTCTGTGTGTCTGTGAAACATGGACGCTCACTGCTGATCTTGAAAGAAGAATGCAGGATATAGAGATAATGGTATAGAAAAAACTAGCGCATATCTTATAAAGACCATATCACCAATAAGTAAGTGCGCTAAAAATTACACTAATTCACTGGACCAATTCAAGATTTACTGTCTGCAGTAGATGAATGAAAATTAAAATGGTACTGATATGTTAACAATATCTATCAGCCTTTCTAAAAGCATTTTGCAGGACACCTTACCAGGCAGAGGAAAGCAAGCCAGACAGAGAACGTTGTGTGAATTAACAGCAGAGAATGGATAAGATTAACCTTTGTCACAGCTCGGAGAGCAGCTCTTGAAGGTTTTGAAGATAACTGTGAAGAAGTTGTAAGAGTGCCAAGACAATAAATCAAGAATATGGGACTGATGATGATAATGATCTGTTAAAAATGCATGCTGAAGTTTAACTAGATCTTTAGCACACACAACATTGTGCAGCACAAATTGCCATATACACAGAATTGATCAAGTGGAGTGTACTTTGTTCATACTGTAATTTTCACACTTAGCTAAAGTTATTTTAGCTTAATCCTTGTTGCTGCAGGTGGTTGGCCAAGAATGAATGTTATTTAATTGTATATAATCCACAGATTTGTAGAAACAAACTTTGTGTTGACACTAGGTTTTCATATTGGTTTATAAAATACCTTTAAAAAAAATTATTCTCAAGCTTATAGTCATGTCAACAGGGTTCCTGATCTAGATATCTTTTTTGTTTGTCTAAATTTTTTAATTCAACTTTTTATTCTAATTTAGTTACATTTTTTTTGCAGTTGTATTGGCAAAAAGAGCGTGTCTTTGAGCAAGAGATATCTACCTTCATGCTGAATTGTGGGTTGATGCTGTGTGATGCACCAACATGGCAGCACATACAAGTCAGCAAATTTAGCATATTTCTAGCTGTTCAAGAACGTGGTGGATTTCAGAAGGTCACTCACTTCAGTTTCATATTGGCACTATTATGCATGAAATTAACCAGATTTTTTATGTTTGTCTTTCCTATTCGCTGATCCTATAATTACTATACAATTGTTTGTTCCTGTATTTACTTGTGATTGTCTTTATTCTTTTGTTCTGTTTTTCCTATCATTTTATTGATTGTAAGAATGTGCCCTAAACCATGACATTTACTCCTTGTATTGTCTGACTTGATCCAAACACTTTTAAACTCTATTTCAGATCTTTTCTCGTGCTCTTTTTTACTTCTCTTAACCTTCTATCTTTCCTATTGTTACAATACTTTACTATAATTTTTCCTCTTTCAGCTCTTTGTGGAGAATAGGTCTTCAACAAACACTTTTTTAGCTGTTCGTTTCCTTGCCATTCTTTTAAGATCATTTCATGTCTTGCCCATTCTCATCATCTCTGCTTCCGCCCATTTTTCCAAGAATATTTTGTTCTTCCTCTTTGTCTCTTTTTCTGGGGATTCCAAAAAAGGGTCTGTTATGTAATACCCTCAGCCTGCTTTCATAGTATATGTCCTATCCAGTGCCATCGTTGTATCGCTATTCACTTGTATTTGACTGGTACTATCCCATACTGTTCACCCAGCCCTTAATAGGTACCAGATTTTTTTTCTGGGAAAGTAAAGCGGCACGGGCGTAATACCGACCACATTACCCCAAAAATCATGTGCTGAAGGTCTGTAAAATGTATGGTCACTAATACCATATACCCTATATGCCACTTGGCATGACGGGGGTACTTTACTTTTTTTTTACTATCCCATAATTCTATGTAGTGATTTTGTCCTGCGATTTGCCTCTTTTTATTCTGCACAAGCTTCCATTAATGAAGGTCTATATCTTTGTGATCGTCATTTCTGTTGTTTTCCATGTTTCACAGCCGTATAATAGGACTGATTTAACATTGAAGTTGAAATATGAAGGGCTCCTCTTGCCTTTTGTTTCCTTAATTTTGGTATCATTCTCTATTCCTCCTCCTTAGTTAACATTGCTGCCTAGATATATGTAAGATTTTACATCTAGTCTACTATCTATTGACCTTTCAAGCCGTAGTCGGCCCATTAGGCATAGACTCAGATACTCTTTCCCTGTTTCATAATTTTATTTCTGGCAGTCTCAATCATTGCAAAGATCCTTTCATCAAATCTCGCCATTTGTCTCTGTTCTGTGCAAGCATCTTGATCTCATTGAGGGAGCCGATTCCAGCTGCCTTTTCCTCTCAGATCAATGTTCTTGTCAGTGTTTTTCTGGGTTAGCCTCTTTTCCTACTACCTGTTGTTTCCCACTTAAGGACTTGCTTTGCTGTTTGATTATTATCTCTTCTCATCACATGTCCAACATACATCCATCGTCTTTTCTTGATTACTGATGATATTAGTGGTTGATTGGCAATTTCTTTAGTTTCCTCCTTTATTCTGAATTCATTACGTCTAGTAGAGGTATGATTATTCATATATCCTCAATATTTATCAAATAAATTTTGTTGGCCAACTTTATTATTCTAGTTTTGTTTAGTTGACAGATCATCTTCATTGCACACTGGATATGTCCATATGTGTTCATATCTCCTCCCCAGTATGTCCCTCAGACTGTGAAGATTGATGATTCTAGTTCTGTGCTGATTTATTATTCGTCTGTGTTTCTCCATGCAGTGCTCCTTTCTAGTATCCCCAAGTTTGACCTTATATTTGCAGTCTAAACATGGTAATAGATTCATGATCATTGACTGAATCATCAGCGCATACAATTTCCATGAGGACATTCAAAATATCAGTCCACCCCATTGTACATCCACCACCCGTGACAGCTGTTCCGGTTAAAGCTGTGAGCTCGTTCGTTTCCTCTCACAGTGGAGTGTCTAGGAACAAAAATGAAACATATCTCAATCAGACCTGAGTTTTTAGTGACACCAACCACTGCCTTCGTGCCCAGCCTCCTTCTATTTTCCTGAGAATACTAATTGAATTACTCAGAAAGCACACTTTAGTGAAAGATTATATTTCTAGCCAGGCCATTGCTTTAGTTACTGCCATAATCTCCATGGTCAGACTACTGGTAAAAAAAAAAAAAAAGTAAAGTACCCCCGTCACGCCAAGTGGCATGTAGGGAATATGGTGTTAGTGACCATAAATTTTACAGATCTTCGGCACATGATTTTTGGGGTAATGTGGTCGGTATTATGCCCGTGCCGCTTTACTTTCCCACAAAAAAATCAAGTACCCATTAAAGGCTGGGTGAACCGAAAGCCACCTGTTGGGATCGAACCATACCTCTTGTCCTTTGTAGTCCAGTTCACTAACCACTGAGCTATTGCGGCTCCCCAGACTACTGGTAGTTACTGTAAAAGCAGTTCTTGTCAGAGATTTATTCTAGTTATGGTTATACAATAGTCAGTTATACAAAAACAGTAGCACAGGCTGGGATCAGTGTGGGTAGATTTATTTTTTCTTTGCTGACAATTTTACCCAGGCAGTGGCCATTTTTTGACTTACTTTTTTCAACTTTTATCTGCCATGGGTTCTTTAACATGTGCAAGTGCACACAGAACTTCCTGTTACCAGAGAGGGCTAGACATCGGTTCTCACTACCCAGAAACCAGAGCAAGGTAAAGCCACGAAGAAACTACAGATTAAATTTTCTTTCTTTCTTTTTTTAAAAAATATTTCCACTGGTGGAATTAAACCCGGAACCTTCCTGTCCAGAGTCGGGCATCTTATTTCTAGTCTAGACCATCCAAATCAAAGATATGAAACAAGAGGTGTTCTAAAATTGTGTGTATAAAACAGACCTGAAAACATATCAGTTTAAATGTCAACATAGAGATATAAAGTGTCATTAGATAAAATAAAGAAAAGAGTTAATGCCACTTGGGTGTACCGAACAAAAGTGGTCTATAAGGTGGTTCTCTAGAGCAAACCAACTGCATTCATTGACACACTTCTCCAAATCCAGAATTAAAATGCAGTACCAAAGGAGTGCAAGAATCAATAAGGAAAAAAGGTTAGAAAACACGTTAAGGGCATAATTTGTGTCCTCAGTGTGTGAGGGGAGACCTCTTTAACATTGGGTAGAAAGACACTATAAAGTAGATATGACGTCATATGAGATGACGTCATGGGACGCACCAAAATGGCAGCTTATTTACATTCGAGCTATGGACTAAGCAATGTTTAATTTGAATACCACGATATATATTATTGCGGCGAGTTGGCAGATTTTTGAAAATGTATTCAGGGGTTTGAACATAAATGTTTGTTCACAGTTCGTTAACCTTCGCTGTAGATAAAGTCGTTAAATTGATAGCTTAGTTTGTGACCTTGGTTGCTAAGGACCTAACTTGTGCAAACGGATGACATTGGTGGCAAGGATCATTTTAAATCTATGAAGTGGGCTCATTTTGTGTTTAACTCAAAAGCATATGTGCTTTTTAACCAAAGATTTTTTTTTTGGGGACTCAATGAAGATATCCCCGATGGAAGAATAAATTGTACTATTAATCCCATAAATGATTCGCTTCCAGAGGTTTATGATGTAAACAAAGCAGTTTTGTCATTGCAAGTGAATAATGTCCACACCTATAATTGGTCAGGATTGTGTAGCAGCAGCAGCTTTATATCGAACACAGAAAACATCACAGGATTGTGCTGTTCTGAAACAGCTATGCCATGCTACCCTAGAATTGCCTTTAATGGGATTACTGTGACCACAAACTACGCTCCATGTGTGTGCCACATATTTACACCACAGAAAGAAATTCTGAATATAACAACATCATGTGCCTTCTGTGATATTAATGACCACAGACCAGGAGCCTCCAGTATGATTGATACAACTGTTGCACCAAGCACTTCATCAGCAAAGCCATATCTATGGAATGTTCATCTGACATTGTTCTTGAATGATGTCCAAGATAATGAGACATCAGAATTGTGTGGCGGCAGCTACAAGAAGGGAGCGGAGAACATCATCGTGTTTTTACTAACTACAGGTCATGTGGCTTCTGTTGGATTGGAAATGATAACTTGCCACCACTGTGTGTCTGTATGTTTGGAATTGGAGTCATCAATGATGGCCTAACATCATCAGGTGCTACGACGATCATCGTTTTCGGGAGGACGTAAACTCCCATGGTATATGGTGGATAGGCGGCAGGAACCATTGAAGGCTATGTCTGAAAAGTGTTCCTTCTTGCAGTTTCCTCATATTCCAAGTCCGGCTTGTTGCAGGAGCTACTGAGTTAAGTGCTCTGTGCACACCGTGAGCTGTGTGTCTCATCCGTTTTGATCCTGCTTCGATATCCCGCTTGTTTACGATGAATGATGATATCGTATGACGGGGAACAGTTGGCTGTGTTCACTTTCTGCGCGGTTTCGCCTTATGTCTTTTGGCGTGTGCTGAGACTGCTGCGATGGGGACTACAGTTACCTTTCTTTGTTTGGGAGATGAGTTGGTAATTCGGATGATTCCACTGGCACGGGCGGTTGAGCAATTATGGATTTTAATTCGTTTGCTGTGAGACCGAGGCCTTCCATAGCCAATAACAATAACAATAACACTATAAAGTTAGTTGGAGAGAAGTTCTGTGGGACATAAACATGTAGAATAGGGAAGTCAGGTGTGTGAATATTAAGTTATACAAAGACCTACATTGGTGAAACAGGTAGATGATAAGGTATGATTTCCACAGGCATCCCAGCAACATCTCTTGTGACTGGCACTCAATTGTAATTCTATCAATTCTGTCCCTGAATACAAATGTGTCACTAGCATTGTTTCCAGCTTCTTGAATGAGCGCAGTTGGATCGCTCATCATTCTTTTTATTTTGGCCTTTTTAAAAATGTTCTCATTACTCTTTTAGCTGTGCATGGTATTCCCATGATTCTTCTGTGCAATTTTTCTTGTCTGTAGTTTGACTGTAAAGTTGTGGTGACACATGACTGAACAAACAAAAATCTGTTATGACAGTAGCTTTTTGTTGCCTTCATTTGGTTTATCTGTGTTATGTTCACTAGCATCTCACTCACAAAAAATAAGATGTTTACTTTTCACATATATATGTATATATGATTTTTATCACTTACTTTAATAACTCAGTCTGCTGTCTCAACATTTCTTGTTGTTTACTAATACTTAGTTATCCAATGGTATGTACTTTGCTTACATGAAATACATGTTCATACCTTATAATAGCATTTAAAATCTGAAACTTTGATGGGACAGAGTGTTCTGGTCACATTTGCCTGCTGACACAAATGTTGTTTACAGCATTAACAAAATACAAGTAGCTAAGGATGAGAGGGATCAAATCTATCTATTGACTTATCGAGCCGTAGCTGGCCCACCCAGATACTCTTTCTCTTATCTAAATTTTTATTCTAGATGTTTTCAATCCTTGTAAAGATCTTATATTAAATCTCGCCACTTGTCTCTGTTCTGTGCAGGCAACACTATCTCATTGAGGGAGCCGATTCAGGGAGGGTTTAAAGCTTATGATAAAAATATAATAAAAACCATTTTTAGAGAGTTATATTGATAATATGATTTATCTCAAGTGTGCCACTAGTACAAAATCTCATAGTGTGACATTCAGTATGAACTAATGTCACCTGTATTACAGGTATGTGAGCAACATCAGTGGTCATCAGTCTACACTGAAGCAACTCACCTACATTGCAAGCAAGGAGGCAGTCTGGCTAAAAAGTTTTACATTAGGTGATTATGTAGGCAGAGTTCAGTTTCTAGTGGCAGAGGTCACAAGGGTTTTGCCTTTAAAAAGAATGTTAATAAATTTGTTGAATTATATTTAAGTTATAGTGTGTAATTTTAAGAAGATTGAGAGGGTCATATAATTGGTTAAATGTATCTCTCATATAAATAAAACCAGTTTGGTAAATTGGTAAAATTGTACAGGATTAATTGAAATTATTAAAGAGATGATTGCAGAGAGTAGGATTTATCTGTCACTTATTGTGTTAGGATTCTACCATTTATAAAAATTATTATAATTTAAAGATAATCATAAGAAGCACTGTAGAAAGATATTGAACCAACGTGTACAACATGAATAAGACCTATATTTATTGCTATCAAGGTGACATTTAACAGGGCTGTTGTGAATAAGTAAAACATTGAGAAAAATAAACTAATATAAACAGCCCAACAGGTATATAAAATGCAAACAGTTGAGTATTTTGTATTGGAAAGAAGTTAGGGAGGGAACTGTTGCATACATCAGTTAGAGTAGAGTGTGTCCAGCAGAATCACTATCATTATGTAAAGTGAATGTTTCCTCAATCATTAGCTATAAGGATGCTTTCTAGGTTCTCTCCTACAGGAACTTTCCAAATTTTAGCACCAATAAAATCATTGTGCTTATGTGCAGATGCAGGATGTGATGACGTCTAGTGTGAAATAGTTCTTGGTGCAGCAGAAAGTTCAATGCTGTTATTGATTTGAGGAATTAAAGTTTCTCATTTTTTTAATGCAAAGGTGTTTCAGGCAGGAATATGGACAGAGCTGTCCAGCATATATTGAAGCACATCTGACTGATGGCTGTGCTGATGTAGGCTCCAAGATATTATTGCTGTAATAAAAATAATAAAAGTAATATTGGTGATAATTTTATGGTAATTAAAATTAAGATATCAAAACTTAATCCTGAAAAAAAAGTCTATAGTTACAACCAAATTTTGAAATTCTAATTAACGTTATAGTTGTAAAAGTAAAGAGCCCCGTTGCACCAAGTAGCATACAGGAATATGGTGTTAGTGATCATAATTTTTTGTAAACCTTTGGCACAGGTTTTTTGGGGTAATGTGGTCAGTATTATGTCCATGCCACTTTACTTTCCCAGAAAAAAATCTAGTACCCTTTTAAGACTGGGTGGCCCCGATAGCCGTCGATCAGAATCGAACCTGACCTCTTGTCCTTTGTAGTCCAATTCACTAACCACTGAGCTATCGTGGCTGTCAACACCTTTACTTTACTAAAATTTAACTGTCCTAACTAAACTAAAACTAAGAATATAACCATGTTATTGACATCTTCTTGTGATTCTTATATTTCATGTACAAAATTTCTTTCTTTATTTAACTCCCACTCACTATTTTTTTTCTACTCCCATTAGTCATATAACTTTACATTCACATGATTTTTTAAACATTTCAAATGATTGGAAACTGCAAATATTGATCTTCAATACAACTAGCTGGCACTTGTTTTGCAGAGTGGCCCTTCTCATGGCAGATTTTGTCAATATTGGAGTGTCACGTTTGGCAGAAGAATGAATTTGGCAGTTTTATGTTGAGGGGTCTCACCTTACTTTAAATTGACTCTACAGAAACATTTACCCATTTGAGCTGTATATCAGTGGCCATGATTACACCCCAGCTGTCAGGGAACTTCAAGGACAAGTTAAAAAATGTCCAATGCTGGTCAGTGAAGGTGGAGACTCAGGTGTTGACACTGATGACATGGAGACATTATATGATGAGGATGATAGTTTTGATAGTCCAGGTAGGGTTTAATGCATGCGCTATCTTTAAATTCAGCATTCATCACTTTACAGATGTGTTACATGTAAGAGAAGTTTGCTAAATTATTTATGTAGGCTTTTGGAGTAAATTGTTACATTATTTGAATAATCTACTGATTTATTTCAGTAGGATATTTTAGTAATTTGCTTGATTATTTAGTCAGATTCTGCTGAATTACTGTAGTAGAGTATTGGAGTAATTTGCTGAATTATTGAAGTAGGGTTTTGGAGTAATTTACTTAATTATTTAGGCAGATTGTACTGAATTATTGGAGTAATTTGCTGAATTATTTAGGCAAATTGTACTGAATTATTGAAGTAATTTGCTGAATTTTTTAGGCAGATTGTACTGAATTATTGGAGTAATTTGCTGAATTATTTAGGCAGATTCTACTGAATATTTAAGTAGAGTATTGGAGTAATTTGCTGAATTATTTAGGCAGATTGTACTGAATTATTGAAGTAATTTGCTGAATTATTTAGGCAGATTCTACTGAATTATTGGAGTAATTTGCTGAATTATTTAGGAAGGGTATTGGAGTAATCTACTGAATTATTTAAGAAGGATATTGGAATAATTTGTTGAATTAATTAAGTAGGGTATTGGCGTAATCTGCTGAATTATTTAGGTAAAGTATTGACAATAGTAAAGCTTTCAATGGAGCCTACAGCATGAGGCATTCAGTGCTTCAGATGATACTGAATGCTTTGAGCAAGTGTTTTGGCCCTTTGGATTCTAGACACTCAAAGGGGCAGACGTGCCTGAATCATGATCCCCAGGCATCGACCCAGTGTTGCATTCTGAGCCTGAATGTTCATGAAAAGTTCTGACTGTATGTACTGTCAGACTAAAGTAGCAGAATATAATGGTTAAAACTGTAGCCTTTTAAGTGTAGCAATAGTGTGACAGAAAAATCTGCTGAATGATTTAGGTAAAGGTGATGGAGTAATCTGATGAATGATTTTGATAGAGTGATAGAGTAATCTACTGAATGAGTTAGGTAGGATGATAGAGTAATCTGCTGAATGATTTAGGTAGGATGATAGAGTAATCTGCTGAATGATTTAGATAGGCTGAGGTAGTAATCTGCTGAATGATTTAGATAGGCTGAGGTAGTAATCTGCTGAATGATTTAAATAGGCTGAGGTAGTAATCTGCTGAATGATTTAGATAGGCTGAGGTAGTAATCTGCTGAATGATTTAGATAGGCTGAGGTAGTAATCTGTTGAATGATTTAGATAGGCTGAGGTAGTAATCTGCTGAATGATTTAGATAGGCTGAGGTAGTAATCTGCTGAATGATTTAAATAGGCTGAGGTAGTAATCTGCTGAATGATTTAAATAGGCTGAGGTAGTAATCTGCTGAATGATTTAGATAGGCTGAGGTAGTAATCTGCTGAATGATTTAGATAGGCTGAGGTAGTAATCTGCTGAATGATTTAAATAGGCTGAGGTAGTAATCTGCTGAATGATTTAGATAGGCTGAGGTAGTAATCTGCTGAATGATTTAGATAGGCTGAGGTAGTAATCTGTTGAATGATTTAGATAGGCTGAGGTAGTAATCTGCTGAATGATTTAGATAGGCTGAGGTAGTAATCTGTTGAATGATTTAGATAGGCTGAGGTAGTAATCTGCTGAATGATTTAGATAGGCTGAGGTAGTAATCTGCTGAATGATTTAAATAGGCTGAGGTAGTAATCTGCTGAATGATTTAAATAGGCTGAGGTAGTAATCTGCTGAATGATTTAGATAGGCTGAGGTAGTAATCTGCTGAATGATTTAGATAGGCTGAGGTAGTAATCTGCTGAATGATTTAAATAGGCTGAGGTAGTAATCTGCTGAATGATTTAGATAGGCTGAGGTAGTAATCTGCTGAATGATTTAGATAGGCTGAGGTAGTAATCTGTTGAATGATTTAGATAGGCTGAGGTAGTAATCTGCTGAATGATTTAGATAGGCTGAGGTAGTAATCTGTTGAATGATTTAGATAGGCTGAGGTAGTAATCTGCTGAATGATTTAGATAGGCTGAGGTAGTAATCTGCTGAATGATTTAAATAGGCTGAGGTAGTAATCTGCTGAATGATTTAAATAGGCTGAGGTAGTAATCTGCTGAATGATTTAGATAGGCTGAGGTAGTAATCTGCTGAATGATTTAGATAGGCTGAGGTAGTAATCTGTTGAATGATTTAGATAGGCTGAGGTAGTAATCTGCTGAATGATTTAAATAGGCTGAGGTAGTAATCTGCTGAATGATTTAGGTGGGATGATAGAGTAATCTGCTGAATGATTTAGGTGGGATGATAGAGTAATCTGCTGAATAATTTAGATAGGGTGAAACAGAATAACGACTAATAAAATGACGTTCTATCTCTTTATCTAAACAAATAGAAGTCAGGCCAATAGGAGGCGATCTTATCTACAGCCTGCTGTAAGAATTGCTACACCACATCCTTATAAAAAAAAATACGATTTTGAACAAATCTGTAAGAGGTGTTAATTAACAGTAAAACCATGTTTTTTTCATAGCTTATAATATAAACAACTAAGATATTATGATGTAATTATATTAATGTTAATTTATTGCAATAATTGAAGGAACATATTACATAGCACAAATTGCAGCAATGTTTATGCCTCAGATTATCAGTTAACAAGGTCAACCTAATAGTTTGGTCTCATGTCCTGGCCTCTTCAAGTTTCAAATTCACTGTCTGCTGCTGGTGGAATGTTATGATCATCTACATTATTCATGTTGAGGTTTTCTTTTAATTTATCTTGGTAGAGTGTTAAGGTAATGAGATTGTCATTTAGCTAAGTTATCTGGGTAGAGTGTTTAAGTAATCAACTATACTGTAAGAAACATATCTCTGAATAGTAAACATTTTTTGGTTAGCATTTTACAGAAAATAATTGCTGCCAACATTTATAGAGACTACAAGTTTAATGCTTAAACCAAACTAAAGTAACTGATGACCTGAGCAATCAATGAACCACTAAACTACTGACATTTCCTTACCACAGAAGAAATACTTGTAGGGGTTGTCAATTCATGTAAATAGATTTTAACAGTTGGATTTACCCTTTAACAAAGCCATATTTGTCACTTTACTTTTGTTCCTCCTCAGAAATTATCAAGCATTTGGATGAACTTGATGAGATACTCAAGTCATTGGAATATGGACCAAGGACAGAAATTGATGATACAGGTTTAATGAATGTTAAATGAAATGTTTCATTTAAATTAGCTTTATTTCTCTGTTGAAGTATTTGTTTTGGTGATTGTGAGCAAAGACCACTCATTACACTCTTGACAGCCCAAAAAGATCTCATCTCCTTTCATTTGATGGGATGATGTTGATTCTGATGGTCACATTCCACATTTAGCCTCTATGAACTATATATCAGGTTTTCAATCTGTAAAGCTATTAGTACAAATATTTATGTTTTGCTTTTTCAAATTTTGAGCATTTTCAGCTGATGACTTTATCATGAATCAGTTCTCCTTCATCCTCTCCGACGGGTTCTCCGCACCTCACCCCCTCTACCCATCCCCCCTCTGACAGGGTAGTACTTACTCTCACCTAACACTCCCACCACTATGCATGTTCAGAATCATTCACCGCTACCTTCCCATTCGCTACTCAGACTCCACTATCCATCTACTCTTCCCTGACCTTCCTTTAGAGCACAAACTCCATGACATGATTGTCAGGAGCTGCCTTCCTCCTCTTCCCCCCCCCCCCCCCTGTTTTTGGAGGATGATCCATTGCAATCACAATCTATACAATACTTGCAACCATGTCCTCCAGACAGATACGGTTTTCTTCCCTAATGATCATTTTGAGATCAGAGAGGGATTCACTTGTACATCACAAAACATTATCTTTGCCATCATAGGTAAACGAGGTAAGTTGACCTACATAGGTGAATCAGGACGCCATCTCAGAGACAGATGCCAGGAACATCTGTATGACATCACTCGAGATGCAGGCACACCAATAGCATCCCATTTCAACTCTCAGGGTAAGACGGATGTCCTAGTTACAGGCCTGGTGTCATGTTCTTCTGACAGTCGCAGCCCATTCACTTTAAAGAATATGATCGCCCGTATGGGTTGCCTCACCCCACGGGGCATCAATGTATCCCTGTCTCACTGGTAACCCCCCTCTCTCTTCCCCAACCCTCCTTCTTTCACTTTTATCTCCCCTTCCTCTCTCCCCTGCTCTTCTTTTGGCCCCTCCCACCACCACTACCACCTCAGATGATCCTCTCAGGCGATTTTCTGGGTCTGTAAAACATATCTTGATATTCAGTTATTTGTAGGTCATCATCTTTGCACTCAGAACAATGTCCATAGATGCTCAGATCCCCTCATCAGCAATTCCCACGGTGTTCATCAACTGACGATTCCAGTTCTGTGTTGCTTGATAAGTCTTCTTATATACCCACTAAGTTTCTTGCTTCTGGCTGTGCCAATCTTAACTCCCATCTCTTTCATCTGAAGGAGTGATGTGGACTCATGATTGTTGAAGTCCTGTGCCCTTCCCACATCCCGGAGGACATTGATGATATCCACCTGATCCATTGGTTGACCATCTTCAGCGACATTGCAGCTAGCCAACCTGTCCGCTTTTTCATATCCCTGTACTCCCACATGTCCAGGGACATAGATAAAGGTGACCCTACGTATTTTTTACTTCTGCAATGACACTTCTCATTGCGTGCAAACAGAGCCTGTAACCGGGTGCCCTTCTCTTATCTCTTGTACTCCATTCTTCTGCATAACACCGACGAACAGCAACCAACTGTAGACTGCAAAGGCGTTGAACCAGCACACGAGCACCAAGGACTCCCCCAACTGTGATGTCAGCATAGAAGGATCTGACCTCGTCTTCACCTTGATATCGCCCACATGGTCAGCTACTGGACGACCAGCAACTCTGACCATGTACTGAAACCCGGAACTCCTGCAACTGGATAGGCTCGTGAGATCAGCGCCCTCACCCACTGGCCGGTTGCGCCCTCCTAGGATTGAACAAGACTTCTCACTTCTTGGTCGTGCTAGGAACAGACCGCTGTAGATTCAAGCCAGGCTCCTTGAGACTTGAGCCCACCTTATGGTGCAGTTGGACTGCCCTGACAGATTCACTCAGAACCTGCCTCCCCGTGGCCCCCAATCAGATTAGACTTGACTTCACGTTGTGATGATAGTGACCCGCGACACCAGTGTTCGTTCTTCACGGTGACACAGTACAGTGACAAATATGAATGATGGAATTGATAACTGAGAACTTTGCACACACTTACTTTATTCAATTCCAGACCACTCTTGTTAGCCTGCCACATGACATCGTGAAATTCAACATTTCTCACAAAAAAAAAATTCATGTCCTAACTCCCTTCCTACAATGTCTGGTGTATTCCCGAGGACACACTCTCTCTAGCACGTGTGCACCCTCGGTGTCAAAACTAGTACTATGCTGATACACCCTTATGCCTTTGATAACGGCACAACCTCAACGGCAGCTGCTCTCCATCCCTTGCTGCACTAATCACCCTTTACATAGCATAGCCTATTTACTTGTTCCCTAAAGTCTCTTCACAACCTGGTTAGTACTGAGTTCATGCGACTGTGGCCTGATGGCAGACAGTCTGCCTAATGATGGTGGGAACAAAACACGTTCCATAAAGTCTCTTCACAAATTACTATCGTAACTTGATGGCTTACAGTCAGCATAATATTGTTGGGAACAAAACACGTTCCATAAAGTCTCTTCACAAATTACTATCGTAACTTGATGGCTTACAGTCAGCCTAATATTGTTGGGAACAAAACACATTCCATAAAGTCTCTTCACAAATTACTGTCGTAACTTGATGTTAGCATCCCCTTTTCCAGCGATGCAGTTTACTAATTATTCCTTGGATAGGCTACCATTAAGCCTTCCCCTCTAGTGGGCATTACTTAGCTCACTAATTCCACATAAATCTCCTGAGTGCGAGTATCATAACTCCATGCACTCCCACTAGTTCAACTATCCACTGAACGGTGTCTCTAACTAGTGTACTAGTCCTACATTAGCTGATTACTTGAGTATCATAACTCCTTAGTCTAAACACACATTACATTGTCCCGTACTGCAGGGTCTATCTATTCCTTACTCTACACAAATTATCTCTGGAATCGTTTTCCTCCCTATTCTATCACAACTCACCATGTTGGTGACTGGAAATATCATGTCCCTCTCAGCTCTTCTGTGCTTGACTGTCACATCCTAACTAAGTCACAACCCTTCTGGGCATTACTAAACTACCTCTAATCCAGCCGACGGTATCGGCTTGTTAGTCCGCACAGAGCGATCGCTCAATCTCGAATAAAATCTTTTTCCTACTCCCAAAATCCTTTGTCCTCCTAACTTCCTCCTTGTTTTCACAAACTTCATGGTTCACGACCCGCTCACCCGAGAATTCCCCTATCCCGTTATGAGTTGTTCTCTGTTTACAACCATATCTAAACTTCACCCTTTGACCTCTTCCGTCTAATTCCTTCTCATATAACCTCTCCGTCCCTTTACCTCAACCCTTTTTCAAGTCCACCTCCACTTTTTTCATCATGCTCATCGAATCACTTAGTATGCAGGTGTGGGTGTAGTCTTGTGACACTAACAAAATGATTATATTAAATTGAAAGCTCATATTATTAAATGCTATCATAATTCTTATTAGAAGTAATCAGTGACAAATCTCAAATACAAAATTAGCTCATCATACTTCGATGCATGGAAGCCACACCATGCAGGGTAATGCTGTATCTCCTTGATCTTCTACATTTGTAGATAGAATAATGATGTTCTGGGTGCATTTCTATGTGCTGATGTACATCTACTACACAATGAGATGGAGGAGAAAGGACAGCAGCCTCAAAGGAGAAAAATGATGAATGGCATGGGCTGAGGATATTGTTCAACAGGTTTGTCCTCTTGGAGGCATTGAACCTGAGGAAGAGTGGATACTGGTGCCTTAGAACGCTCAGGTCCTTATCTGTTTGCATCACTTTGAACAGAGAATGCAGGGAATGAAACCCTGTGGTCATGGAGACACAAGTGCAGGCCTTATATATGATAATTCACCTCTGGGTGAGACAGTCATTTACACTGATGGGTCTGTTATTCTATACAGTTGGAGCTCATGGGTTTTCATGGCTCAGGCCAAGGGAAGAACAGTAAAGGAGGAAAGCGGTGTTTTAGCTGTAATTACAAATAGTTTGACCATGGAGATCATGGCAGTAATTAAAGCATTGGTCTGGCTAGAAAAAAAGTCTTTTACCCATATGCTGTAACTTAATGAGCATGTTCTAGAAAGTCGAAGGGTACTGGGCATGAAGGCAGTGGTTGGAGTTAGTGAAGAATTAAAATCTATCTAGTATCTGTTCATTTTTGTGTGCCCGGATATATAGGCGTGAAAGGAAACAAATGAGCTGACAGCCTGGCAGGAAATACTATTGTGGATAGCAGGCATGCAATGGACCAGGCTGATATATTGACAGCCCTCAGAGAAGCAGGGTGGGCTAATGATTTAAACAGTGATCATGAATCTATGGCCATGTCCAAACTACTCTAGAATATCAAGATAAAACTAGTGAAACCAGAAGTAAGACCTGTGTGGGGAGACACAGATGAATAGCAAATCAGCATAGAACTTGAGTTGTCAGTCTCTACACATGGAGGAAGAAATCTGAGCAATTATGGACGTATCTGATGTGCAGTAAGGATGATCTGTTGACTAAACTAGTCACAAATCCTCTACATCAGTGTCAATTATGTCATTACTACAGTAACTACCATTGATTTTATTTCATTCTGTAACACATTTTGTGAATGTTTTGTCATTTCAGATAAGAAGAATCAGCTAGCATTTCCTATAGCTTTCTCAGTATCTGATGAGCACGGCAGTGATGTCCCCATCTCCAAGCATTCAACTGATATGCAAGTTCTTCACGAGATGCAAGCTCTGCAATATGATTTGGACCTTCTCCAAGATGACATTGATTTATTATAAATGTTGGATGAATTTAGCACATTTCACTATTTTTTTTTACTTTAGATGACGTTGTTGTAATATGCGTGCTGTGTTAAGTAATCCCCACAAGTTCTTATACAATCAGCAACATCAGTTGTAAGCATGAAAAATGTCAAAGTGATAGGCTTGCCAGTGGTAAACAATCCTATATCAACCCTGATAAGTTAGTGACTGTTCAGTTGCAACTGCTAGGATTGACATAGGATATGGTTGGTTGTGTTCACCTGATGACTAAAGTATTCTAGAGTATCGTGGTGGACTAGAATATTCCTCTTCATCATCCGCCCTTACAAGGACATAGTGGACATGTCTGTGTTGTGTTGTGGTTTGCAGTATAACTGTTATATTTGCGCCTTTCGGCCCAACACATCCGACTTCAGCACGACACTTTTGAGTACCGGGTTGTCTTCCCTCTTCGATCACTGCACGCTTGGCCAGACTAGACAGGTTAGTGTGTTACTGGGGGCACCGTGGAGAGGTGAAGCAGGGTCTGGATGGTTTTTGATTCACCGATCCTGGCGCAAGCCATCAGCTGTGGGTCGCTGACAACTTCCAGCTCTGGTGCTGGTAGGCGCACCTTTGCCTCCACATAAGATATGACTAAAAACAATGGGTGATGCTCTAACTTCAGTTCATCATCGATTGGTAACTTTGAATTCTGTCATAGATATTTCTTATATAAACAGGACTTAACCCTTAATTACGATACCTATGATTTTATTTTATGGCCTGAGTTTGATCTCATGAACTGGACGTGTTACAATGTCTGTCAGTACGGTCCCAATAAGTACACCAATATGTTCAGATACCGTATATAATTTTTCACTGTGTTTCCTGAGTTACAAAAGGTTGTTTTGATGTTAGTGATGACCAAAGAAATTTCCCTGGTCACAGCAGCAACAACAAAAAAATTCTTGAAAATTGCCTCTTTTTTTTTTTTTTTTTCACACTATGCGAGATTGTACCTCACGATATGGGGGACCAAAAAATGATTTCTACATCAATAGAAACAAATCCAATAACCAGGGGTCATTGGAAGTAGTATTTAGGAAGGTACATGAAAAGAGGGGTATTTGACCACGGCAGAATGTCAAATTTTGAAGAATTTGTGTTTTGATACAGTCATTTGTATGACATATCGCAATTTAGGGTTAATGTGACCCATTACTATTGATCTTTGAGCACAAAATTACTTTTCCCATGGTCAGATTGAGAGGTTATGTTTAGTCAGTGGATCATCCTTACTGTATGGGTATGTTCATAGGTGATGTGGTCAATACAGACCATTAATGTGTTTAATGAGAAATTCTATGTTGTAGCTTCTTGACAGAAACACATTAAGGTGCACACAATGTGAAATCAACGTAACCATTGACTAACATGCATACAGAGAACAGGTCAAAGCAGCTGTCAGCAGTTTACTCTAGTGATATCTTATGCTTGTATAGACAGTTTCCAAATTCAATTTTGGGACATTGCTCTCATTTTAGTTATAATTGATTGACTCAATCCATTTCATTCGTGAATTGATTTCTCATTTTGGTCTGTGTCTTGTACAAAGTTGCAAGTCTTCCTCAGTTGTTCTGTCACTGAAAAGTGTGTTGTCAATGGTGCATGTGCTGTAAGATACTGACAGTTCTGTTAGAAATGTGTGTTGTCAATGGTGCATGTACTGTAAGATACTGACAGTTCTGTTAGAAATGTGTGTTGTCAATGGTGCATGTGCTGTAAGATACTGACAGTTCTGTTAGAAATGTGTGTTGTCAATGGTGCATGTGCTGTAAGATACTGACAGTTCTGTTAGAAATGTGTGTTGTCAATGGTGCATGTGCTGTAAGATACTGACAGTTCTGTTAGAAATGTGTGTTGTCAATGGTGCATGTGCTGTAAGATACTGACAGTTCTGTTAGAAATGTGTGTTGTCAATGGTGCATGTGCTGTAAGATACTGACAGTTCTGTTAGAAATGTGTGTTGTCAATGGTGCATGTGCTGTAAGATACTGACAGTTCTGTTAGAAATGTGTGTTGTCAATGGTGCATGTGCTGTAAGATACTGACAGTTCTGTTAGAAATGTGTGTTGTCAGTGATGCATGTGCTGTAAGGTACTGACAGTTCTGTTAGAAATGTGTGTTGTCAATGGTGCATGTGCTGTAAGGTACTGGCAGTTCTGTTAGAAATGTGTGTTGTCAATGGTGCATGTGCTGTAAGATACTGACAGTTCTGTTAGAAATGTGTGTTGTCAATGGTGCATGTGCTGTAAGATACTGACAGTTCTGTTAGAAATGTGTGTTGTCAATGGTGCATGTGCTGTAAGATACTGACAGTTCTGTTAGAAATGTGTGTTGTCAATGGTGCATGTGCTGTAAGATACTGACAGTTCTGTTAGAAATGTGTGTTGTCAGTGATGCATGTGCTGTAAGATACTGACAGTTCTGTTAGAAATGTGTGTTGTCAGTGATGCATGTGCTGTAAGGTACAGATAGTTTTGCTAGGAAGGGGCTGTAATAAGAAGTAGTCTGCTCCTTCCAACATATGGCTGTGGAGTGTTGGCTCAAGCAAGGGGTTTACTTAGATGTTGATTGACATGTCTTCTTCTCAGTTTGGAAGATCAGACTTTGTCTTCTGCTTTCCATTTGCTTGATTAGGCCACGTTCTGTTTGGGGTATGTACAGTGAGTAGTCTTGTTTTTATGGTTAGTCGAAGGCCCCTGTGTCACTGCAAACGAATTATAATCCATAATGGCTCAACTGCCTGTGCCAGCGGAATCATCGAAATATCTCATCTCATTGAAGGATCCAAACAAAGAAAGGCAAAAGCAATCCCCATCATAGCAGTTAAAGCACACACCAAAAGACATAGGCCAAGCGGCACAAAAAGTGAACACAGCTGAATTGTCCTTCATACGATATCATTCATCGTAAGCATTGTATCGAAAACACAATCCAGATAAACATACAAAGCACTAAACTCAGTAGCTCCAGCAGCAAGCTGGACTTGGAATATGAGGAAACTGCAACAAGGAACACTTTTCAGACTATGCCTCAATGGTTCTTGCCACCTATCTGCCATATTGACCTGTATTCCAATGATGATGTATATTGCGCACACCTGTAGAGGATTTCAGATCACAAGCATGTAATCCCCTTCACCAGTGGAGATACCAACAGTGGAACATACTATCTATACACTTATCTGCATTTGAAAGATAGAATTAACCAGCTTTCCAGCAAAATGCGCAATAGTGAAGTTGATGCAAACATGACCGTGCCATCTTGAAACCGGAAGTTCAAAGTTTTGTTGGTAGTTACTTCTGTTTACATTTATTGAAATTAGTTTGTGTTGATCTCAGGGGCAATTAAGTTCTTGGTTTAGATGACTTATCTACTTTTCCCTCATTTACCTACATTTAGTTATGACAAACCTTTTTTTTTTTTTCTTTTTCATGTACTTTAGACCCTTTGAGGTTTTATTTTCTTATAAATATTGTTGGTAACCATGCATGTATTATTTTCTACTGTGCAAAGTTTAACAATTCTTGAATAAACTGAACTGTGATAATTGACATTTTTCTCTTGGTTAAATGTCTTGTCTATGACAAAAATAGCTTCTCTTGGACAATTACTGTGGCTAGCACTCAAAGCTGTGGAATGGAATAGATCTCATTGACAAAATGTACTAGTTAATCTTTAAAACATGTATTCATTTGCTTTGTTTCAGAGCTTTATCCCTGCCTAGTCTCCCTATTTCACCACTCTATATTCTTAGAGCTTTTTCCGATTGCACCCTGGATTGTGTTTAGTTCTTGTTCAATAGCTGCTCCATCATCAGAATGTTAATATCAGTTCTTACTGGTGAACACTTTGTAGTTGATACATGATGTTTGAGCCAATTATTTATGCATTTCTGTATGATTATTAAAGTAACTTGTTATATCTTTAACATGGATTTGAATTGCATGTTTTATTATTATATAATGTGCTCTTGCAACCTACAACAGTTTCAATGGAAATCAAGACCTTTTTTTTTTTAATGACACAAAATTATGGAATTCTTGATATCAAATATCATTTATTACAAACATACTAAACAAAGGATAATTTCACCTAAATCTGTGTATCAAATATTTAACATGCACAGCAATGAAAATGCACACAAATTTGCAATCAAAATGGCATAATATTTATTCACAGGGATTTCCACTGAACTTAAATAGCCCAACTTTTGGTTCCCTACCATACAGGAACAGCACAACCCTGTTTTGATTGTAAAAATGAAAAGTATAATAAAAGTTTTAGGTGTGTATATGCTGCAGTAAAACTTCAGGTCATATGACATGTGATGTGCACTCAAATATAGCAGTGACTGCCCATAAATAATGCCCTTATAAAGAGATCATGAGGCATGCTTAGATTGGTTATGTCAGACTTGATATAATTACAGATGAGTAGTTTGTCCTATGTAGTGAGTGGATTGTCATAAATAGATCAATCATTTTGATTCATTTCCAGCTGTGTGCACAAAACAAGCATTATTTATTTTAAAAAATCAAAATATAATTGAACACAAGTAAACTGTTCCAGACATTATTAAGGTAATAAAACACAAACATGATAAATAGCCTGCAAAGTTCTGTTCACATGTGTATAGGGGACAATAAACTCTAGCAGTTACTGCAGCTCATTTGGTTCTCACACTTAACAAATGCTGGCTGTGGTGGTTCTTGACCACTGTCCCCAAAGTTTGGTTGCACAGTAGACACATGCTAGGATTATACTTGATTATTGTATGGCAAGTTTATTTTATAATGTTCTCTGTTTTAATTTTCAAACTGTACATACAAGAAGTATTCAGGTGAGATAAGATAAAATATGGTTGGTTCTTTTTGTTGTTGTTGACATCTAACTAGGACGAGTGTGTTTTAGTACAGAGATGACACCATGTTCATTCATAATTGTAACTCATCTTTCAGCAGACTATGGTTTGCTGCAGGCATTTTCTAATTAATCTTAGATCTAAAGTGACAAAATAATGTAGTGAAAGACAGATGGCATATGAAATGTTGCACTAAGAATGGGAGTCAAATACAAAATATTGGTCTGAAAACATTTCTCAAAGTCACACTTACATAATACAATCTGGGTGTAAGCGATAATCATAAAATAATGTTACACAAACATTATGTCTTATTTTTATTAACTAAGACAGACACATACTGGACAACTTAAGATTATAGAATGGAGAAAATGATCACCATAATTGAATAAGAATAGGACAATATGCATGGTATGGTGCTATAGGAGGACAAAGTTGATGCTAATATCACAAGAAAGAACTTCAGAGTTCTATCTAGAACACATCATTCTTAACTCTTTCCGTACGTTTCGCCGCACTGTGCGTCACTCTCAATTTCATTAGTGTGAACCGTCATCAAACCATATTCCTTTTACATGTCTTGTATTATCTTGGTATTGATGTAATCTAATTTCTTGTTCAGTTATCTAAAAATTCATATATAATATGTTATTTGTTGGATAAACATAAAGATTGATTATTAAAACTATGAAACATCTTGTCTCTGGAATCTTTTCCATTGCATTGATAAAAAGCTTCCGTATGGAAAGAGTTAAAGCTTTTCTATTCTCACATGAAAGTGATTGTGTGGTCATTTGGTAAAGTGCTGATGGCATCAGACAGCATATGAACACAACAAGGAAACAGTTTGGCAGTTAGAATTAACCAAATTGAAATGTAGACTTGGCTGGATTTATCTTCATTAAGGTGAGAAATTAGCACTTACTCGGGCACTGTATTCTGTCTTGTTTGTTGGTTTACCTATTGTATTGTCTGGGGGCACTGTTTTCTGTCTTGTTGGTTCACCTATTGCACTGTATTCTATCTTTGTTGGCTCACCTATTGTATTGTCTAGGGCACTGTTTTCTGTCAATCACCAAAATGGTCAGCAAAACTGTCATCTTCCAAGACGTATCCACATACTTGAAGGTGTATGACTATCCTATGTTGCTCACTTAACCCCTTATGATTTCTGACTAAAATATTTGATACATCTCTCTACTGTTACGCATCTGAGACCATACCTAATACATTATTATGTCATTTTAAAGTCTAACACACACTGCAGCAGACTAGACAAACCCGGTTTGTTTGTGACATCTGGAAGCAGTGACAATTACTTGACATTTCTTTCTTTAATCTCTCAATTTTACCCTTCTGTTCCTCCTGTAACATTTTTTTCCCTTATTACAAGATTTATGATAGCAAAAAGACTGTTTTTAATCTTAGCACAATGCACAGAATAAAACATAAATGTCTCTAGACAAAAGAGCTCAGCTCATTCTACACCATATTTTCTGCTTGGTTGGACACTTATTTCAAAACATCTTTATAATTAAAAGAAGCACAACAAAGGCTAAAATTATAGGTAAGAAAGTTACCAAATTTGTACCTTTTATCTGTCAAAAGTCATGTCACAATGATATGATAATCTAAGTCAATAACAATATAATTAATATATTACCAAATGAAAGCATTGGATTAGTTTGAACAATTATTTATGGAAATAAATACTGTTATAACATCTCCATGGAAATAGAAGTGGACAGTACCAATAAAAAACATTAGATGTATACAGCAATACAAATAATAAGAGCACAAGACTCAATTAAAAAGCCAGACAATTAAATCTATGGGAGAAGTTATCAAAGACAGACTAAACAAAAACAGGATTAGCAAAACCATACAGACATCGTCTAATTTCCGTTATTTTCCCATGAAATGGTAGACAACCCAAAAGTGTTCTGTATAAGTATGGAAGTTAAAAGAGAAAAATCAGACAAGATTAGAACATGTTACAAGGAAACAAAGCAACATAATTGTAATATGTTTAACATACAAGGGAGAGGCCACAACAAGTTGATGAACAGAATATCTCAAATCTGAACAGAAGTAGCCATGTTGCAGGAGAAAAAGACTAATAAGTAGCAAGATAAAATGACATCACAGCCCAGAAACCATCCACAAAAGAAACAAATATTGCTTAGGCACGTGTTTGAGTTTATTATGTACTGACATTTGTCACCCAAGTCACTCTGCTTTTTCAAGAATTGTAGGAAAGAAGACAATTTTAAGATCCTGCCCTTGATCACAGACAATTCCATTGTTGGCCACACTGACAATATGATTCACATATACACTCTGCTCACCATCAGCAAACACTACTTTTCTTAGAAGTGACCCTCTTTGAATATCCCAAAGTGAAATACTTCCCTGAAAAACAGAAAAACAAAACTAAGAAATTAAGGTAATAAAAGTGACACACAAAATATTTTCAAGTGATTCAATTGTAGCCACTTACAAGATTTAAAAGAAATGTATGTATTTGTCTGGGATGGTCCTCCTAGTCTCTGGTTTTGTTTGATTTTTCCACAAGGCAACTGTTCAGTCCTAACAAGGTTCTCTTCCATAAGAGGTCTTTCCTGTTCAGGTTTGTCAGATTTTTTTCTTCTCTTCAGTGGAACATCCTCCATGACTATTGTGTTCTCTCTACATGGATTTTTTAGCTGGACTTTCTTCCCAGCTTTTAGATATTTGTGCCTTCTCTGGATATGCTCTTAGAGTTTTCAGTGTCTGTAGTTACTTTCCATACAGTGTTGACTGAATAAACAAAGTGTATGAAGAACTTATTAGAGGACAAATTATTTCTGACAAATAAATGCCAATCTGTGAAAGAAAAAAAAAACAAAGCATCATTTAAAAAATAATCCACTTACCTGACCTCCAGTTACAATGAGATTTCTGGCCATTAAAGCTGCACTGCCCACACCACCTTGGTCCTGTTGAGAATTGTTGACTCAAGTAAAAAAAAATGTGGCCACACATTGAAACATTTGCTCAGTTTGATTCTAATAAAAATAAAACCTAACCATTAATGCTGATTATTGTGATAATATAAGGCAGTCACATGAAGTCAGGTAAATATATGATCAACAATATAAGGCAGTCACATGAAGTCAGGTAAATATATGATCAACAATATAAGGCAGTCACATGAAGTCAGGTAAAATATATGATCAACAATATAAGGCAGTCACATGAAGTCAGGTAAAATATATGATCAACATTATAAGGCAGTCACATGAAGTCAGGGAAAATATATGATCAACATTATAAGGCAGTCACATGAAGTCAGGGAAAATATATGATCAACATTATAAGGCAGTCACATGAAGTCAGGGAAAATATATGATCAACATTATAAGGCAGTCACATGAAGTCAGGGAAAATATATGATCAACATTATAAATAGTTGATGAATTCAGTAGACTAATACTACAAGCAGCTGCCAGTGCCAGTGAAACAATGCTTAGAGGGGTCAGGAAACATTAAAAACCATACTTGAGTAGTGAACTAGAGTAACCGCACTATATTATGGAAATATCTCAAAATCAAGCAGAAACTAACCCTTGTCAGGAACACCACAATAACTATCAGCATGCAATGGCAAAATTTCAAAGGGCTAAACTACAAACCTGACAGAAAAGCTGGAAAGAGATAACAGAGTTCTTGAATCTTGAACGAGACACAAGAAAAGTGTGGAAACTTGTAAAACAGTTTGATGAGGGTACAGAAAGGAACATCAAAATTACACTGAAGAAGGATGGAAACATCCTAACAGGTAAGCAGGCAGCAAATCACTTTACAGACTCCTTTGAAAAGACAATAATATTGAAATGAGCCTACAAAAATGACAAGAGACTCGCTTAAAGCAACAAAATGTAAGACAAGAAGGGACCATACATGAAGTCATGGGAATACCCATTACACAAAGAGAGCTAGAACTGGCAATATCCAAATTAAAAATGAAAAAGTCACCAAGCAGCGATGTGTCTAATGAAATTATTAAGAACTTGGGAACTGCAGCTAAAGCAAAACTACAGCAGATCTACAACATTTGCTGGATCACAGGTAGAGTTCCACAGGCATGGAGAGAAGCAATTATGATACCATTACTAAAGCCAGGAAAAGATGGTTCAATGACATCCAGCTATAGACCAATCAGCCTTACAAGCTGTTTGTGTAAAACAATGGAACATATAATCAATCTCAGACTGCAGTGGTACCTGGAAAGTGAAAACATTGTGCCACACACAACAAGCAGGCTTTAGACAGTATTACTCTACCAAAGATCAGGCAACCTATCTTCCCCGGGAAATTGAGGATGTGTTTCAAGAAAAGAAACTAGTACCAGCAGCAAGGATAGACCTAAAGAAAGCATTTGATAATGTATGGAAGGAAGGGTCCTTGAAGAAACTGAGAAATTATAGAGTAAATGGCAGGTTGTACAAATGGGTGAGAGCAAACCTGCAATCATAGTGTTCCTTCTACCAGGACAATCTTAGTGTTCCATCTACCAGGACAATCATAGTGTTCCATCTACCAGGACAATCATAGTGTTCCATCTACCAGGACAATCATAGTGTTCCATCTACCAGGACAATCTTAGTGTTCCATCTACCAGGGCAATCTTGAGTGTTCCATCTACCAGGGCAATCATAGTGTTCCATCTACCAGGGCAATCATAGTGTTCCATCTACCAGGACAATCTTAGTGTTACACCTACCAGGACAATCTTAAGTGTTTCATCTACCAGGGCAATCATAGTGTTCCATCTACCAGGACAATCTTAAGTGTTCCATCTACCAGGGCAATCATAGTGTTACACCTACCAGGACAATCTTAAGTGTTCCATCTACCAGGACAATCTTAGTGTTCCACCTACCAGGACAATCTTAAGTGTTCCACCTACCAGGACAATCTTAAGTGTTTCATCTACCAGGGCAATCATAGTGTTCCATCTACCAGGACAATCTTAAGTGTTCCACCTACCAGGACAATCTTAAGTGTTACATCTACCAGGACAATCATAGTGTTCCATCTACCAGGACAATCTTAAGTGTTCCATCTACCAGGACAATCTTAAGTGTTCCACCTACCAGGACAATCTTAAGTGTTCCATCTACCAGGGCAATCATAGTGTTCCATCTACCAGGACAATCTTAAGTGTTCCACCTACCAGGACAATCTTAAGTGTTACATCTACCAGGACAATCTTAAGTGTTCCATCTACCAGGACAATCTTAAGTGTTCCACCTACCAGGACAATCTTAAGTGTTCCATCTACCAGGGCAATCATAGTGTTCCATCTACCAGGACAATCTTAAGTGTTCCACCTACCAGGACAATCTTAAGTGTTACATCTACCAGGACAATCTTAAGTGTTTCATCTACCAGGGCAATCATAGTGTTCCATCTACCAGGACAATCTTAAGTGTTCCATCTACCAGGACAATCTTAAGTGTTCCATCTACCAGGACAATCTTAAGTGTTCCACCTACCAGGACAATCTTAAGTGTTACATCTACCAGGACAATCTTAAGTGTTCCATCTACCAGGACAATCTTAAGTGTTCCACCTACCAGGACAATCATAAGTGTTCCATCTACCAGGACAATCATAGTGTTCCATCTACCAGGACAATCTTAAGTGTTCCATCTACCAGGACAATCTTAAGTGTTCCACCTACCAGGACAATCTTAAGTGTTTCATCTACCAGGGCAATCATAGTGTTCCATCTACCAGGACAATCTTAAGTGTTCCATCTACCAGGGCAATCATAGTGTTCCATCTACCAGGACAATCTTAAGTGTTACATCTACCAGGGCAATCATAGTGTTCCACCTACCAGGACAATCTTAAGTGTTCCACCTACCAGGACAATCATAGTGTTCCACCTACCAGGACAATCTTAAGTGTTCCATCTACCAGGACAATCATAGTGTTCCACCTACCAGGACAATCTTAAGTGTTACATCTACCAGGGCAATCATAGTGTTCCATCTACCAGGACAATCTTAAGTGTTCCACCTACCAGGACAATCTTAAGTGTTACATCTACCAGGACAATCTTAAGTATTTCATCTACCAGGGCAATCATAGTGTTCCATCTACCAGGACAATCTTAAGTGTTCCACCTACCAGGACAATCTTAAGTGTTACATCTACCAGGACAATCTTAAGTGTTCCATCTACCAGGACAATCTTAAGTGTTTCACCTACCAGGGCAATCATAGTGTTCCATCTACCAGGACAATCTTAAGTGTTACATCTACCAGGACAATCTTAAGTGTTACATCTACCAGGGCAATCATAGTGTTCCATCTACCAGGGCAATCATAGTGTTCCATCTACCAGGGCAATCATAGTGTTCCACCTACCAGGACAATCTTAAGTGTTCCATCTACCAGGGCAATCATAGTGTTCCACCTACCAGGACAATCTTAAGTGTTACATCTACCAGGGCAATCAGTGTTCCATCTACCAGGACAATCTTAGTGTTCCATCTACCAGGGCAATCATAGTGTTCCATCTACCAGGGCAATCATAGTGTTCCACCTACCAGGACAATCTTAAGTGTTCCATCTACCAGGGCAATCATAGTGTTCCACCTACCAGGACAATCTTAAGTGTTACATCTACCAGGGCAATCAGTGTTCCATCTACCAGGACAATCTTAGTGTTCACCTACCAGGACAATCTTAGCGTTCCATCTATGAGGACAATCTTAGCGTTCCATCTACCAGGACAATCATAGTGTTTCACTACCAGGACAATCTTAATATTACTCTTACCAGGGCAATCTTAGCGTTCCATCTATGAGGACAATCTTAGCGTTCCATCTACCAGGACAATCATAGTGTTCCACCTACCAGGACAATCTTAATATTACTCTTACCAGGGCAATCTTAGCGTTCCATCTATGAGGACAATCTTAGCGTTCCATCTACCAGGACAATCATAGTGTTCCACCTACCAGGACAATCATAGTGTTCCACCTACCAGGACAATCATAGTGTTCCATCTACCAGGACAATCTTAGCGTTCCATCTACCAGGACAATCATAGTGTTTCACTACCAGGACAATCATAGTGTTTCACTACCAGGACAATCATAGTGTTCCACCTACCAGGACAATCTTAATATTACTCTTACCAGGGCAATCTTAGCGTTCCATCTATGAGGACAATCTTAGCGTTCCATCTACCAGGACAATCATAGTGTTCCACCTACCAGGACAATCATAGTGTTCCACCTACCAGGACAATCATAGTGTTCCATCTACCAGGACAATCTTAGCGTTCCATCTACCAGGACAATCATAGTGTTTCACTACCAGGACAATCATAGTGTTTCACTACCAGGACAATCATAGTGTTCCACCTACCAGGACAATCATAGTGTTCCACCTACCAGGACAATCTTAGCGTTCCATCTACCAGGACAATCATAGTGTTTCACTACCAGGACAATCATAGTGTTCCACCTACCAGGACAATCATAGTGTTCCACCTACCAGGACAATCATAGTGTTCCACCTACCAGGACAATCATAGTGTTCCACCTACCAGGACAATCATAGTGTTCCACCTACCAGGACAATCATAGTGTTCCACCTACCAGGACAATCATAGTGTTCCACCTACCAGGACAATCATAGTGTTCCACCTACCAGGACAATCATAGTGTTCCACCTACCAGGACAATCATAGTGTTCCACCTACCAGGACAATCTTAGCGTTCCATCTACCAGGACAATCATAGTGTTTCACTACCAGGACAATCATAGTGTTCCACCTACCAGGACAATCATAGTGTTCCACCTACCAGGACAATCATAGTGTTCCACCTACCAGGACAATCATAGTGTTCCACCTACCAGGACAATCATAGTGTTTCACTACCAGGACAATCATAGTGTTTCACTACCAGGACAATCATAGTGTTCCACCTACCAGGACAATCTTAATATTACTCTTACCAGGACAATCTTGTGTAGAAGAGCTGACTTGGTCCTGTCCCACACACACATTCGATCATCTAGTCCCACACTCACAATGTAGAGAGGTGAAATGGTCAATGTTGCTATTGTGGCATCATGCCAATGAAATACATGTACACAGGTCCCTGTTATCAAATCCCAAATCCTGACTGTACCATCCGCAGATCCACTCACAGCTGAAAAAGGTGTCACCTACAGAAGTTGTAATAAAGAAAATTCAGTCATAAAAATAAGTGTTGAATAGGGGACTGGTTGGTTTTGAGACAGAGACGTCGTGAGTTCAAATCCAGGCTGCATTATTTGGGATAATTGATTACGATTTCTCTGTGTGGCAACCATTTCTGGTCTCAGCAGTGAGGCCCGGCAGCTACCACCTCTGGTCTCAGCAGCGAGGCCCGGCGACAACCACCCCTTGTCTCAGCAGCGAGGCCCAGCTTGAAATGTCAGTTACTCATCAATGGAAAAAATATAAGTACCTCCGAAGTCGGAGTTATCTGCCTCTGCAGCGAGGGACCTCTGTGCACACAGCTGCCAGAGAAAAAACGGATTAACATGCTAAATTCAGTTCCTAGTCTATAGGAACTTCGCCAAAGAAGAAAGCGGCGAACAAAGAAAAAAAGTAATAAGTGTTGAAAAAAGTGTTTTTTTAAATCACAATATTTAAATAAAGAATAGTTTGTGAGCATTAACATGACTGTAGTAGAGCTATGGGAATTGCACAAAGTCCAGACATGATTTGCAAACTATCATTATCATCAAGTAGCAGGCCTGCTGGCGTAGGTGATCATGTCTCTCCACAACTTTTGATCTCGACAGTTATTTATCATTTCTGTTGTTGACCTTCGGCCAAGCCATTCTCTTAAGCTGTCTGTTATTTTTTCTCTTTGCTTCCCTCTATCTCTTCGTCCCTCAATTTTTCCAATTATTACAATATATTCCAGTTGTTCTCTTCTCATTACATGGCCAAAAAATGAGGATTGTTTTTTCCTAATATTTGGAAATTAGCTCTCTTTTTGCTCTGACCTCTTTCAGAACATTTTCATTACTCTTCTTAGCTGTCCACGGTACTCTCAACATTCTTCTGTAAAACCACATCTCTACAGACTCCAGTGATTTTCTTGTCTGTTGTCCTATTGTCCATGATTCACATCCATATGTTTAGACTGGCTCTACATAACATTTAAGAACTCTTTTTCTTGTTTCTATTGTCAAAAATGGATTGCATAGTATCTTCCTCATTGCAAACTCTAGGGCAACGAAATGTATATAAGTTTTCAAATAATAATGAGAGAAATAACAAGGATTTACTGATGTAGTCAACGATTTGTCTGTAATAAAAAATCTAGTACTAAGATTGACAGTGGATATAGGACAATGTGACTGTTCATGATAATACCCATCCATCAATGGAATTTTATATCCAGACAGGAATTTCAAGGCATGAAATTACACTTTGCTGAAGTCAAAATATGGTTTTTATAGCAATTATGTTTGGTGTGTTCTTACACTACACAGAATATGTCAGCACATCTGATTGTGGCTACACTACACAGAATATGTAAATGTTAGCACATCTGATTGTGGCTAAGTGGATCAATATGGTGGATAGGTGGCAATGAACAATTGGGGCACTGTCTAAAAATCTTGATTGTTGCAGTTTCCTCATATTCCAAGTCCAGCTTGCTGCAGGAGCTACCGAGATTAGTACTCTGTGCACACCGTGAGCTGTGTGTCTTATCGGATGGTGTTTCTATATTCAGATTGCTTACAATGAATGATGATACTGTATGATGGACAGTTCACTATTGGTGCTACTAAGCCTTATGTCTTTTGACGTGTGCTATGTTTGTTTCCGGTGTCATGGCGGCTTCGTGTAGTCGATTTTTATAATTCAGCTCTTGCTGATATATTTAAATGATTTACGCGACAGTCTAGTTGTGAAATTATGTGTTGCTATTCTCCCGTTTGGTGTATGTTTTACTTCTAACGTGGGGATGGACTGTGATTGCCGATATTTAAGTGGAATATGATTTATTCTTCTTTGTGTTGTGTGTTCGCGGTTCGATAGACAAGCACATGGTTTGACAAAAATGTCAACGGAAAAACGGGTATGTTCAACCCTTATGTGAAAAGTCTGTGATGGTGGATGGAGGCGGAGGAATCAAGAATGATCAACGGCCCAGAAAGCAAAAACAGCAAAGTGTGTGGTACACAAGAGGCATGTTCAGAACACGAAAGACGAACATGGCTGACCACCGTGAAAGAGATTGGAGCCTCATCACGTACCAGTCCAGAGGCAGCCATGGAGAGTCGGAGAAATTCAAACTTATGTCGGAGGAAAGATCTTAAAATAAGTACTTGGAATGTTAGGACTCTATATCAACAAGGGAAATTGGAAAATCTAATTCAAGAAGCAGAACGAATAAATATAGATATTTTAGGCATATCAGAGACTAGATGGAAAGAATGTGGGTACATTGAAGACGAAAAATATACATTTATATACTCAGGAAACACAACAGAACATAAAATGGGGGTAGGAATACTGATAAAAAGAGAGCTACAAGAATATATAAGTACCCACTGGACATACAGTGATAGGATTATACTACTCAAGTTGAAAGCAAAACCATTCGACATAGCAATAATACAGACATATGCACCTACTCAAGACTACACAGATGAACAAATAGAGGCATACTATGAAGACCTAAATAAAGTTATGAAGCAAGTGAAATCTTCAGACATCTTGATTGTAATGGGTGACATGAACGCTAAAGTAGGAAAAGGTAGATATAAGACAATTATAGGAAATCATGGTTTAGGAAAAAGAAATGACAGAGGAGAAAGATTAATACAATTCTGTGAAGAAAACAGGCTGATAATATGTAACACCTACTTTGAGCAAGAGAAAAGGAAACTATACACATGGAAAAGCCCTGGAGATAGGAAGAGGAATCAAATAGATTACATAATGATAAAAGAAAGGTTCCGTAACAGCATAAAGAAAGCCAAAACCTACCCAGGAGCAGATATTAATTCTGATCACAATCCTGTAATGATTAAAATGAAAATCAAACTAAAGAGAAACAAGCAAAAATCTGATTCATCAACAAACCCACTCGACATAACAGCTTTAAATCAAAAAGATATTAAAGATACCTATACAATACAAGTAAAGAACACATACCAGAAGCTGCTAGAGGAAGGAATTGAACAATACAGAAGAGAAAATCCTGATGAAAAAGTAACAACCAAATGGCAATGCATAAAGAAAAGCATACAAAAAGCCTGCGACACCTTACCCAAAAGAGAAAAGAACAAAAAACAAAAATGGATAACTAACACCATCGTAGAAAAAATGGAAGAAAGGAGACAAGCGAAGAACACTGCCAAATACAATAAAATAGATAATGAGATACGCAAAATGTGCAAAAAGGCAAAAGAAGACTGGCTCAGCCAAAAATGTATAGAAATAGAAACTATGGAAAGCAAACAAGACCTAAGAGGAATGCACACAGAAATAAAGAGAATGACTAATAAAAATAAAAAAGCCACAGAAGGTGGATGCATTGCAGACAAAAAAGGAAAAATGCTAACAGACAATAAGGATATCATAGATAGATGGCAGGAATATATAACAGAACTATTTCATGATCAAAGGGACAAGAAACCAGTTATAAAATGTACATCAGGCTATAAAATCTTAAAATCTGAGGTGGAAAAAGCTATAAAAACAATGAAAAGGGGAAAAGCAGCAGGACCTGAAAGCATACAGATAGAGATGATACAGGCACTTGAAGATTTTGGCATTGAAGTGATTACAGACATATGCAACGACATATACCACACAGGATACATACCAAATGAACTAAAAACATCAACTTTCATTGCATTGCCTAAAAAGAATGGTGCAGTTGAATGCAGTGACTTTAGAACAATAAGCCTAATGAGCCATGTTACAAAAATCTTGCTAAAAGTTATACAAGGAAGGATTCAGAATAAAATCAATACTGAATTAGATGAGCAGCAATTTGGATTTAGGAAAAATAGCGGGACAAAAGAAGCCATATTCTGCATGAGAACATTAATCGAAAAATACACAGAAGTAAACAAACCAATATATGCCTGCTTCATAGACTACACCAAAGCTTTTGATAGAGTACACCACAAACAACTTATAGAATGCCTAAAAGAGATACATCTAGATGACATGGATATACGACTAATGATGTGTACACAATAACGATCACGGCCCAACAGCTGGATGGGAGGGGAAGAACTATGACTTTTGCTGATGATATTCTGGTATATCGACAGGGAAGAGACAGACGGGGAATCGCCTCCACAATGCAAGACGAACTCGATCGCATTTCTTCCTGGTGTGGGGTTTCAGGTGCCTTGGTTAATCCTAATAAAGCATCAGTTTCATGGTTCTTCCTTAACAATCATATCGTTAATACGACCACACTGGTAGTACGAATGGGAGCTGATGAGGTGACCAGGGACAAGTTGATGACATACCTCGGAGTTAAGTTTGATCGCAGCCTGTGTTTTCGGGACCACGTTGACCATGTGATAACAAAATCCCGCAAAGGATTAGCCGCCTTGAAGGTCATGGCAGCTGCCAACATCGAGCAGAGGCTACTTACTCTTCTGTTCCAGGGATTAGTCCTCGCACCAATCGAGTATGCCCTGGCCATTCTTACTGTCAGTACGACTCAAATTGATAGGCTGGAGAAAATACAAAATGAAGCCATGCGCATTATCCTGGGATGTACGAGGGACACTTCCTGTGTGGCAATGAGGTATCTTCTTGACTTTCCAACCATGGATGACAGAATCAAGATCTGGAGAGCACGAGCATACCTGAAGATTAGTACAGATACAGAGCATCCATTGCACCACGTGCTCAACACAGAGAAAGGTACCGGGCTAAAAAGAGGCAAATCATGGGTGGGCCGAGCAGATGTCATCAAACAGGTCTGTGGGCTTACCAATATCAGCGTTGGTGAGGAGTGGATACCGGTGCCTACGTCATTCAAGGGGACTTTCTCATGTATTGTCACACTCGACAGGAAAAGTAGGGAACAGAACCCAGTCGTGGTTAATGCTGAGGTCAACGGTCTCATCTGCGATAACACCGATGAGAAAGATGCAGTCATCTATACAGACGGATCTGTAAGATGACACGAAAAAAGTGCATGGGCATTTACAGCACGTTCGGCAGGCAGAATAGCCAAGGAAGACAGTGGTGCATACGCCATGACCACGAGTAGCATGACAATGGAGGTGATGGCAGTGACCAAGGCATTCAAATGGTTAGAGTCACAAGACTACATCCACGCATGTATACTGAGTGATTCGATGAGCATGATAAAAAAAGTGGAGGCGGGCTTTGTACGCATGCAATGGGTAGAGTCGTTGCAGAAATCCAAAATACGTAAGGTCACCTTTGTCTATGTCCCTGGACATGCGGGAGTACGGGGAAATGAGAGAGCGGACAGGTTGGCTAGCTGCGCTGTCGTTGAGGACGGGCAACCGATGGATCGGGCGGACGTCATCAATGCACTCCGAGATGTGGGAAGAGCACAGGACTTCGACAAACACAGATCAACGTCGCTTCTTCGGATGATGGAAATGGGAGTTAAGATGGGCACAGCCAGAAATGAGAAACTTGGTGGCCGTGTAAGAAGACTTATCAACCAACATAGAACTGGAGTCGTCAGTCGCTGGACACTGAGGGAATTGCTGAGGAGGGGATCTGAGCACCTATGGACATGTTCGGAGTGCAATGATGATGACCCGCAAATAACTCAATACGACTAATATGCAATCTATACTGGGAGCAAACAGCAATAATCAAATATAACAAAGAGTTCTCTACACCCATTGATATAAAAAGAGGAGTAAGACAAGGATGCATCCTATCACCAAGCTTGTTCAATCTATACACTGAGCAAATCTTTAAAAACATCATAGAGATGCCAGGCCTACAAATTAATGGAAAGATAATCAATAACCTAAGATATGCTGACGATACTGTACTACTAGCAGAAAATCCTAAAGACCTACAACAATTACTTAATGAAATAAACACGACAAGCAAAAAATATGGACTAGATATGAATATCAAAAAGACTAAAACTATGATCATAAACAAAGAAAATACTCAAAACCCACAAGTGGATATCAAAATTGAAGGAATAGACCTTGAGACAGTTCAGAACTATAACTACCTTGGACATACTATAACCAGTGATGGAAAATGTACAACTGAAATAAACAAAAGAATAGGAATGGCAAAAAGTAATTTTAATGTCATGAAGGACATACTAACATCAAAACAAATAACACCAGAGCTAAAACTAAGAATAGCAAAATGTTACATCTTCTCAATATTCCTATATGGTGCTGAAACATGGACATTAGACAAGAAAACAGAACAGAGAATTGAAGCCTTTGAAATGTGGATATATAGAAGAATAGGTAGAATTGGATGGAAGGAAAAGAAAACAAACGACAAAGTCTTAAAACAACTAAAAATGAAAAGAGAACTTCTGAACACAATTAGAACAAGACAAATGCGATTCTTAGGCCATGTTAAAAGACACAACAGCCTACTGAAAGTGATCCTGGAGGGGAAAATACAAGGTAAAAGAGGCAGAGGCAGACCAAGATTAACATGGACGAGTAACATCAAAAGATGGACAAATCAACCGATGACAACCTGCACCATCAAAGCAAGAGATAGAGCAAAATGGCGCTCCATGGTAGCCAACCTTCGTTGCGGAGACGGCACTCAATGATGATGATGATGATGATGTTTGTTACAATGGGGATTGCAACTTCTTTTTTTGTTTGGGTATTCTATGAAATGTTAATTCTGATGATTCCACTGGCACAGGTGGTTGAGCAATTATGGATTTTAATCCAGTGATACCGGGGCCTTCAAATAACTATAAAAATTGCTATAACTATAGTGGCAAAGTTTGAAGAGATGAAGAGGTCAGTAACATAAGAAACCCTCTTTAGCCATTACTTTACAGCATGCTTGATCTTGTACTGGGGTCCATTCTTACCCAGGCCATACATGCTGTTGTGGCTCAAGTGGCCTGTCGGCTGATGCCCTTCCACATAAGAATCACGAGGAAAGAGATATATATATATATATATATGACATTTCATGACCTATTTGGATGATGCCATGTCATCGAGTGTCATCTCCACATTGAAGTTTGGTAACCAAGGAGCGCCATTTCATTCTGTCTCTTGCTTTGATGGTGCAGGTTGTCATAGGCTGACTTGTCCATCTTTTGATGTTATTTGTACATGTTAGTCTTAGTCTGTCTCTTTAACCATATATTTTCCCTACCAAGATTACTTTTAGTACGCTGTTGTGTCTTTTAACATGCCCCAAAAATCTCATTTGTCTTGATTGAATTGTGTTTAGTAGTTTTCTTTTAATTTTTAGTTGTTTTAAAATCATCATTTGTTTTCTTTTCTTTCCATCCAATTCTTCCCATTCTTCTATAAATTCAATTTCAAAAACTTTAATTTTTTTCTTATGACATAATTAGAATTTCTCTCCATGGCTTTTTTTGGAATAGTATGTGATGAAGTTCCAATCTCTTTCACGGTGGTCAGACATATTCATATTTTTCATGTCCTGAATATGTCTCTTGTGTACCACACTGTTTTTACTTTTGGAGCTGTTGATCATCGCCCCATCTACTGTCATAGACTTTGTACATTCAGGAAGGACATTCCCGGTGGGCTTAATTGTTGTGAAAATAGATGTTGGCATAAAGACGATCGGTCAAACACATTGACAAAAGAAGAATAAATAATATTCTACTGGAACATCTATAAAGTTTACAGTCCGTCTGCTCATCAGAGTCAGAAGTAAACAACTACAATGGGGAATAATGCCATATCAATCTTTTTCTTTCCATGTAAACCCTGACACCAATTTCTCTTATAAAGTTGACAACCTGTTCATGCTTGTCCTAGTTTATCAATCTTCTATTTATTTAATCTGTTCTTTTGTTTCTCATTTTATAAATATAATAATGATGTCTGAGGTTTGTTCAATTTCTCTCAAATTATGACATCTGGCACTGCAAGTCTCATTTAAAAACAAGGACAGAATGTTTCCTACATTAAACTTGACTTCGTGTCTACCCTAGATCAACTCATATTAATAATAATAATTGCAGACCAACAAGGACCATGATGACAACAATTTAATCTTGTGTACCTGCACCTCTTGTTCTTGTGTTGTATGGAGGTGACTATACAGTTTAATTCTAGAAATTTAATTTGTTACAAAATGGAAATGACCGAGCAAGTGACTACAGTGATATTAAAGTAGTAAAGAGCCCCCATCACGCCATGTGGCGTATAGGGAATATGGTGTTAGTGACCATAAATTTTACAGACCTTCGGCACATGATTATTGGGGTAATGTGGTTGGTATTATGCCAGTGCTGCTCTACTTTCCAAGAAAAAAATCTGGTACCCATTTAAGGCTGAGTGAACCAGGAAGCCGTCGGTTTGGATCGAACCCTATCCCTTGTCCTTTGTAGTCCAGTTCACTAACCACTGAGCTATCGTGGCTCTTTACAGTAATATTGCTGGGCCATATTGGAAGTCGTGCACAAGGATTTCTGAGGAAATGTAAGTCTTCAACTTGTTGCTGTTGGTTGACCGAAGCTGTGGCTTGCACTGAACTTGGGTTTAGGTATTGAGCTGTAGTTGGCTGCTTCACTCTCATGTCCTGATCTACTGAAACCAGTGGTAAGACAGAGTCATCAAGACACCTCATTGTCCAGGCACATACAACTTACCTTATCCAAACACAGTGCAGTCACACTGCCTTCGTGGCCATGCATGGTATACAAACAGAGGGAGTTTTCTAACCTAAATACCTGAATAATGAAGAGATAGGAATATAAACACTGAGAACTTTGAGTAAATAACTTGGCAACAAATGATAGAACAAAATAAATAACAGATTATTCTCCACTAAAATGAAAAAAATAAAATTCAGGTACACCTTAAGTACATTATCCAGCTCTTCAATGTTGACAGTAACCAGAATTTAACATTTTCTGCCCTCCCTATACACACATTTATTTGTTTATTTCATTGCTTGTTCTCTACTTGCTTATAAGTTGTTTTCTCCCCCACTGTCACAGATATGCAGGACTCCAGGACAATGAGAGAGTGTTCATAGGTTGGCTTTGAAGATATTTTAGTTGGGCATTTATGACAACTGGATCAATTAGTTATCAGCAAACAAAAAATAAAAAAAACCATAAAAAAGGCATAGCTAGTAGTATGGTATGAGTTGTGTGATTGATGGTACAGATGAAAGGTTCAACATATTTGGTGCTGAATGAGGTGAAAACAATGAGTGACTCACATAGGACAGATGAAAGGTTCAACATATCTGGTGCTGAATGAGTGACTCACAGAGGACAGATGAAGGGTTCAATATGTCAAGTGCTGAATGAATGACTCACAAAAGGACTGAATATAGGATTCAACATGTCTGTGAGTGACTGCAGCTGCATCATTAATTTTATCTCATCTTTTCTTTTCCTGCTGTTTTTTATGTGCGGAAAACAAACAATAATATTGAAAATGGTGACCTCTCCAGACCAATAATTCTGACAATTTGACAGGATAAATCCAATTATATGTATGCCTTGTTAAAGGTATTTGTATCTTGTACAATGTTCTTTCTTTAACTAGACTTAAACATGTTTTATATAGAAACAAAAATGATATAGATCTTATATGACATAGGTAGTTCACAATTTTAAATGTTAATTTTTTCAAACCAGCAAAACAATTCCTGAGTTAAAGAGTTAATAATGTGTGAGAATAATGTATTACAGAAGACAGTAACATTTATACAGCAAACGACATTGCAGATATAGACAATACTTCAGGTGAATGAAAGATAGATAGATAATGTGTGAGAATAAACTCAGAGTTGACCAAAATATTTACTTTGAATGTGTGAGAGAATAAACTCAGAGTTGACCAAAATGTTTATTTTGAGTGTGTGAGAATAAGCTCAGAGTTGACCAACATTTTTACTTTGAGTGTGTGAGAGAATAAGCTCAGAGCTGACCAAAATGTTTACTTTGAGTGTGTGGTCCTGGCTAGCAGTAACAATCCTGCCACCGGCACATTGGAGAGCATTGATTGGCAACTGATGGGCCTTGTATGTGGTCACACCAGCACATCGGATCACCTCATCCCAGACCTTGATACTCTGAGAATTGCCACTGTGGCTACGAGTATGACCTAAGAACCAATAATTTATAATATTAACCACAACAAAAATTAACCGGGCCATTATTTTAAACATAAAAAAAAAGTTTTTCTTCTGAAATACTCATTATTGATTAATTTTAACTAATTCATTTAGTGATTGTTGTTTCTTTGTAATTTCTGATAATAAAAAGAGAGAAAAGGGCTTTGTGATAAAATCTTACAATTAACCCATTTGTACAAATGTGAGTTCCAACTATCATTATCACATTGTGAAGTACATGACTCTTTAACTCATGGTGACATGATCTATCTTGCTATAAACACAAATTTGGTAACTCTGACCAGCTAATGCAAAACACAGGGTGGATGAGTTTGCTGAGGTGGCAAACCTCAGAGACCAACAAAGCACAAAAAAGGAGCCAATGGAAAAACCATATAGTTGAGGACATAAGAAGCTTATATGCTGATTATAGCCATGGTTCATAGCAAAACTCAACATATGCAAAAAGACTATTTGCAAAGGGAAAATAGGAAGATAAAATAAGGCTCTGTACTAAAACATTGAAGAGACAAAATGTAGTCATGTATTTTAAAATACACAAAAACCTGCAATAACTTATACGACAATTTGTACCCCACAAGACCTGCACAAACTCATATGACAATTTGTACTCCACAAGACCTGCAAGAACTCATAGGACAATGTATCCCACAAGACCTAAAAGAACTCATAGGACAATTTGTACCTCACAAGACCTGAAAGAACTCATAGGACAATTTGTACTTCACAAGACCTGAAAGAACTTACAGGACAATTTGTACCACACATGATCTGAAAGAACTCATAGGACAATTTGTACCTCACAAGACCTGAAAGAACTCATAGGACAATTTGTACCACACAAGACCTGAAAGAACTTACAGGACAATTTGTACCTCACAAGGCCTGAAAGAACTTACAGGACAATTTGTACCTCACAAGGCCTGAAAGAACTTACAGGACAATTTGTACCACACAAGGCCTGAAAGAACTTACAGGACAATTTGTACTACACAAGACCTGAAAGAACTCATAGGACAATTTGTACCACACATGATCTGAAAGAACTCATAGGACAATTTGTACCACACAAGACCTGAAAGAACTCATAGGACAATTTGTACCACACATGATCTGAAAGAACTCATAGGACAATTTGTACCACACATGATCTGAAAGAACTCATAGGACAATTTGTACCACACATGATCTGAAAGAACTTACAGGACAATTTGTACTACACAAGACCTGAAAGAACTTACAGGACAATTTGTACCACACAAGGCCTGAAAGAACTTACAGGACAATTTGTACCACACAAGGCCTGAAAGAACTTACAGGACAATTTGTACTACACAAGACCTGAAAGAACTTACAGGACAATTTGTACTACACAAGACCTGAAAGAACTCATAGGACAATTTGTACCACACATGATCTGAAAGAACTTACAGGACAATTTGTACCACACAAGACCTGAAAGAACTCATAGGACAATTTGTACCTCACAAGGCCTGCAAAAACTCATGACAATTTGTACTCCACAAGACCTACTAGATCTCATAAGATAGTGTACACCACAAGACCTTCAAGAAGTCATAGGACAATGTACCAGATTCATTGGCCTGAAGGGAAGAAGCTAATCAATGGCTGGGTGAATCCCTAGGCAGTTTGAGATGGAAAATAAATTCATCTAAGCTGAGAAATAAACCTAGACCGACTGGTCAGCAGATGTGTGCACTAACCACTTTGCCATACGGCACTGAATCATCATCATCAACATCATTGAGTGCCGTCTTCGCATCGAAGGTTGGCTACCACAAAGTGCCATTCCACTCAATCTCTTGATTTGATAGTGCAGGTTGTCATAGGCTGACTAGTCCATCTTTTTTTATTACTCACCCATGTTAATCTTTGTCTGCCTCTTTTACCATGCATTTTCCCTTCCAAGATTACTTTTAGTAGGCTGCTGTGTCTTTTAACATGCCCCAAAAATTTCATTTGTCTTGTTTGAATTGTGTTTAGTTGTTCTATTTTCATTTTTAGCTGTTTTAAGACTTCATCATTTGTTTTCTTTCCTTTCCATCAAATTCTTACCATTCTTCTATAAATACACATTTCAAAGACTTAAATTTGTTGTTCTGTTTTCATGTCTAATGTCCATGTTTCTGCACCATACAGAAATGTTGAGAAGATATAACATTTTGTTATCCTTAGTTTTAACTCTGGTGTTATTTGTTTTGATGTTAATATATTTTTTTATGGCATTAAAATTACTTTTTGCCATTCCCATTCTTTTGTTTATTTAAAAAAAAAAAAGTTTTTTTTGGTGCATTTCAAGATGGCGGTCTGTTTTCACCGGTTTGTTGTCAAGGACTCATAATTTCATTTATGTCTAAAAAGTTCATGGTGTATCCTTGGTGCCGAAGAGCTGATTGACTGGAGTTGGCCATTCTAAAATGTGGAAACGGGTTCTGGGCCATGCGACTGAGTGAGTGGACATGAGTCTAGACCATCCACAGCATCAACTTTCGGTGACAAAATCATCTATGACAACAGTAAGTAATAAAAAATATGGGCACAGCCAGAAATGAGAAACTTAGTGGGCATGTAAAAAGACTTATCAACCAACACAGAACTGGAGTCATCAGTCGCTGGACACTGCGAGATTTGCTGAGGAGGGGATCTGAGCACCTATGGACATGTTCGGAGTGCAATGATGATGACCCGCAAATAACTGAAATAAATAACTTGTTTATTTCAGTTTTACATTTTACATCAGTCATTATAGTATGTCCAAAGTAGTTGTAGCTCTGAATTTTCTCAAGGTCTATTCCTTCAACTTTGTTATCCACTTGTAGGTTTTGACTATTATCTTTGTTTATGATCATAGTTTTAATATTCATATCTAATCCATATTTTTTGCTTGTCATGTTCATTTTATTAAGTAATTTTTGTAGATCTTTAGGATTTTCTGTTAGTAATACAGTATTATCACTACTGAATAAAATGAATAATTACAATATATTTTTAAAATATAAATAATAGAGTTAATTAACAAAACAGAAGAATCATTGGTGTCTCCATCAGTTTGACATGATTAACTTATATAATGCCACGGGGATGAGCCATTAGCTCTGAGAGCCAGACATGTCAAATGGCAAGTTGCCTGGACTTTCTTGAATTGTTGGATTCATCTGGAGAAGTTGAAGCTTGTCCATCCTACAACTACTGCAAAACTAAGTCTTTTATATTAATAGCTCATCCTATAGCTACTGCAAAACTAAGTCTTCTATATCAATAGCTCATCTTATAGCTACTGCAAAACTAAGTCTTCTATATCAATAGCTTATCCTATAGCTACTGCAAAACTAAGTCTTCTATATCAATAGCTCATCTTATAGCTACTGCAAAACTAAGTCTTCTATTTCAATAGCTTATCCTATAGCTACTGCAAAACTAAGTCTTCTATATCAATAGCTCATCCTATAGCTACTGCACTATTGAAGGTTTTGGACTGACTGACTTGCCGGAAGATGACATCCCCAGGTTCATCGACTACATTGGCAACTTTCATAAATCTATCAAAATTACATCTCATATCTCTACCTCGTCCATCACCTTTCTTGATCTGATCATCTCCCTTGGTACCTCCAGCCTCCACACTTCAATCTTCTATAAACCCATAGGCGCCCACTGTTATCTTCTCTACACCTCATGTCATCCATCTCACTGCAGAGATTCAATTCCATATTCTCAATTATTATGACTTTGTCGTATCTGCCAGGATGATCTAGATTTTCTCCAACAGGCTCACCTGATGTTAAGTTTCTTTAGGCGTCGTCTCTATCCTGACTTGATTCTTCAATCTGCCTTCCAACAAGCTCTCGATATTTCCCGTCCAGTGGCACTCACCCCACTACCCACCTACTTTTCAGTGATCCTCCTTTGGTAGCCTTCAAACGCTACAGGAGTCTGAGAGACAATCTTGTCAAGAACCACCTCCCCCGCTCAAACGACATACACCTTGGTACTGTCCGCTGTGGACGTCGAGTTTGCAGAACTTGTGACTACATGCTCTGCACCAATTCGGTCTTGTTCCCTAATAAGCGAATCGAGATCAAGGAGGGGTTTACTTGTGTGTCACAGAATATCATCTACACCATAATATGTAAGCACTGCCAGATGACATATGTGGGTGAGTCTGGACGATGCTTGAGTGACAGATTTTGTGAGCATCATCGCGATGTTGAGCAAAAGACTGGCAGCCCGGTGTGTGCCCATTTCAACTCCCCCGGCCACAGTGGTAAACCTGACATGCAAGTTACTGGCAATGTCTCGTGTCATTCCAGTAATCGCAGCCGGTTTGCCCTTGAGAATCACCTGATTGCCCAGTTGGGATCGCTGTCCCCCCCCCCCCATGACATAAACATATCACTCTCATACACATAGGACATCTACCATACATTTTTTTTACCCCCCTGCAATACCGAACCTATTTATGTATGTATATTTATCTGCATATGTATTGGCACATTTAGACACCTTCGGGTTTACTCTTGTGTACTTTGTGGCAATATTTATGTCTGCACGCATATATGGTTAGGTAGACATGCTTTTTTATTTACACATCTGTTCATTGTACACACACACAGTTAGATACGTATCTTGTACCAACCTCCCCATATCTTTAGAACTCTTCCATCCTCCCACCTGACTGCCTGGTTAGTGAGAAATATATCTGGTCATCCCACCTAATTTTAGTTCATTCAGAAGCTGATCATGCTCTGGAAAACAGGGAAGTGACCATTTTTTATTTCCTTTCTTGAGTATCTAGCATATTATCGCCGCGTAGTTAGATTTGTGTACATATCCTTATATATTTTTGTGTTGTTGTTTGTCGTTCCAGCTGAAGGCCTACTTAGCCGAAACGTTGACTTTTGTTTTGTTAATTACCAAGTAAGGCTGTTACCATACCACTTTTTTTTCTCCTTTTTCAAAAATTGTCTTCTATATCAACAGCCCATCCTACAGCTACTGCAAAACTAAGTCTTCTATATCAACAGCCCATCCTCCAGCTACTGAAATACTAAGTCTTCTATATCAACAACCCATCCTCCAGCTACTGAAATACTAAGTCTTCTATATCAACAGTCCATCCTCCAGCTACTGAAATACTAAGTCTTCTATATCAACAGCCCATCCTACAGCTACTGCAAAACTAAGTCTTCTATATCAGAAGACCCCATCACTGAGGATTAGAAGACAACCCACAACTAGCTGGCCAGTCTGTTCTGACATTTTCTGGGAAATCTCTTTGGAAGGTAGGGAGTAGGTCTCTATCATGCCATGGTGTCTGCAGATCTAACTTATTGGTACTACTGTTTTGGTATGTAATGAAAATTCTAATAATTGATGATCTTTCACCAACACTTACTTCTTTCTTGTCGAGGTGGACGTGGAGATATAGGAGGTAAATTAAGTACAGGATTCTTAAATGTTTCCATTTCTAGAAAGTCCAGACTTCCTTCAAGTCTTGCAGCCACAATCCTGAAATAGGAGAAGTATTTATATTTGGCATCAACAACACAAGAAACACATAGTAGTTGTCTCTAATAGATACAGCTATGAAGGAAGCAAAGACATTTGGGGATCTCTGATATGGTTATGGAAGGCCCCTGTATCACTGCAAACGAATTAAAATCCATAATTGCTCAACCACCCGTGCCAGTGAAATCATTCGAATTACTAACTCATCTCCCAAACAAAGAAAGGTAGCTGTAGTCCCCATCATAGCAGTCAGCACATGCCAAAAGACATATGGCGAAACCACACAGAAAGTGAATACAGCCATCTGTTCCCTGTCATACGATATCATCTTTCATTGTAAACAATTGGAACATCGAAACATGATCAAAACGGATGAAACACACAGCTCACGGTGTGCACAGAGCACTTAACTCAGTAGCTCCTGCAACAAGCCAGACTTGGAATATGAGGAAACTGCAACAAGGAACACTTTTCATACATAGCCTTCAATGGTTCCTGCTGCATATCCACCATATTGACCGGAAGTTCACGTCCTCCCGAAAATGATGATCGTCATATTTTTAAAAATGTATAGCGCTTGATGATGTTAGGACATCGTTTTTTTTACTCCAATTCCGATCTGATATATACAGCTGCACATGAGAAAGACAGGTAATCTCTGATAGACACAGCTGCATGTGAGACAGACAGGTGATCTCTGATACAGCTGCACATGAGTCAGACAGGTGATCTGTGATGTACAGTTAGATTTTAAAGCAGAATAGACAACAAGGTTTCTAAATTGCCTCTCATTTTTGGTACTATGTCAAACAGTGCTATAAATCATTTGTTAGCTGCAACAAAGTCATGTGATTTATTTAGGAGCTACATCAAACAATCCTATAGTTGATTTATTTGTTAACAAACAATACACAGCCCCATGACTCGCTTGTTAACAAACAATACACAACCCCATGACTCGCGTGTTAACAAACAACACACAACCCCATGACTCACTTGTTAACAAACAACACACAACCCCATGACTCACTTTTAGCTACCATATACAGTCATGTGACTTACTTGTTAACTACAACACACACCCCTGTGACTCACTTATTAACTACAACACACACCCCTGTGACTCACTTGTTAGCTACAACACACATCCCTTTGACTCACTTATTAACTACAACATACAGTCCTGTGACTCACTTGTTGGCTACAACACACAACCTTGTGACTCACTTGTTGGCTACAACACACAACCTTGTGACTCACTTGTTGGCTACAACACACAACCTTGTGACTCACTTGTAACTACAACACACAGTCATGTGACTCACTTGTTGGCTACAACACACAACCCCATGACTCACTTGTTGGCTACAACACACAACCTTGTGACTCACTTGTAACTACAACACACAGTCATGTGACTCACTTGTTAACCACAACACACAGCCCTGTGACTCACTTGTTAGCTACAACACACAGCCCTGTGACTCACTTGTTAGCTACAACACACAGCCCTGTGACTCACTTGTTAGCTACAACACACAGCCCTGTGACTCACTTGTTGGCTACAACACACAACCTTGTGACTCACTTGTAACTACAACACACAGTCATGTGACTCACTTGTTAACCACAACACACAGCCCTGTGACTCACTTGTTAACTACAACACACAGCCCTGTGACTCACTTGTTAGCTACAACACACAGTCCTGTGACTCCCACTTCACTGATTCCATAATGATAACGTAACTCTCCTGTCTCTGCTTCCCAAACTTCTATACGGCCATTCCCACATCCCGTAACAATCAGGCCATGTAAAGTTGCCAGACACCACACAGATGTTGCCTGACCTGAAGACTCATGCTCTTCTGTAGCTGAAACATCCATCATAGACTGATCTCCTGAAAGATTCATGATTCCACCAGTGAATTATTTATCACCATCAATTTGTTGTACCCAATATATATTTCTGATGGTGAAACTTAAAGACAAAAGTCAATGTTGGGGAGTGAGGGGTGGGAATGAGCTATGACTGGGACATTTATGTAACATTAAATGTTGTAAAGTGAACGAGCTATGACTGGGACATTTGTAGAATATTAAATGTTGTAAAGTGAATGCGCTATGACTGGGACATTTATAGAACATTAAATGTTGTAAAGTGAATGAGTTATGACTGGGACATTTATAGAACATTAAATGTTGTAAAGTGAATGAGCTATGACTGGGACATTTATAGAACATTAAATGTTGTAAAGTGAACGAGCTATGACTGGGACATTTGTAGAATATTAAATGTTGTAAAGTGAATGAGCTATGACTGGGACATTTATAGAACATTAAATGTTGTAAAGTGAATGAGTTATGACTGGGACATTTATAGAACATTAAATGTTGTAAAGTGAATGAGCTATGACTGGGACATTTATAGAACATTAAATGTTGTAAAATGAATGAGTTATGACTGGGACATTTGTGTAACATTCAATGTTGTAAAGTGAATGAGTTATGACTGGGACATTTGTGTAACATTCAATGTTGTAAAGTGAATGAGTTATGACTGGGACATTTGTGTAACATTCAATGTTGTAAAGTGAATGAGCTATGACTGGGACATTTATAGAACATTAAATGTTGTAAAGTGAATGAGCTATGACTGGGACATTTGTGTAACATTCAATGTTGTTAAGTGAATGAGCTGTGACTGGGACATTTGTAGAACATTAAATGTAAAGTGAATGAGCTGTGACTGGGCTACAGTAATGGAATTTGTGGAACGTGAAGTTGTAAAGATGTGAAGTGTTTAACCCTACAGAACTAATCTGCAGCATTTAGAAGTGATGGGAAAAAAAATGGTGGGATGTTTGAATTCATTTCTTGTTGTTAATACATTCCCCAACTGTGAGAACCTGGTGTCCATTTGTTTACAGCTGGGCAGTGTGTGAATGAACCATGCTTACTGCATCATGAAGCCAGTCATTTTACCCAGTGCAGCCAACCCATTAACCATTACAACAAATTCATCACCCAGTACAGCCAACCCATTAACCATTATAACAAATTCATTACCCAGTGCAGCCAACCCATTAACCATTATAACAAATTCATTACCCAATACAGCCAACCCATTAACCATTATAACAAATTCATCACCCAGTACAGCCAACCCATTAACCATTATAACAAATTCATTACCCAGTGCAGCCAACCCATTAACCATTATAACAAATTCATTACTCAGTACAGCCAACCCATTAATCATTACAAGTTCATCACCCAGTACCATCATCATTATGTGCCATACCGGTTGGCGTAGGTGATCATGACCTTCCAAAATCTTCTACCTAGAGTGCATCGTATCAGTTCTGTTGTTGATTATTTTCCATGCCATGACACAAAGCCATCCAGCGTTTTCTCTTTCTGTCGTCCGCGATCTGTCCTTCCTTTCATTTTGCCAGTTGTAACCAAGTATTCCAACTTTCCTCTTCTCATGATGTGCCCGAAAAATGTTGATTGTTTCTTTCTGATGTTTTTTAGGAGCTTCCTTTTTGTGTTGGCCTCTTTGAGAACTTCCTCATTGGTCCTTTTAGCTGTCCAGGGAACTTTCAACATTTTTCTGAGAAATCCCATCTCTGTGGCCTCTAATCATCTTTTCATTTGTTTGTCTACTGTCCATTATTCGCTTTCATGGGTCAGAATTGGTTCTATATAGCACTGATGAACTCTCTCTCTCATTTCTATTGACATAGATTTGTTGCATAAGATATTTTTCATTTTCTGAAATGCCATTTTGGCCTGAACTATTCTGCTTTTTATTTCCGTGGAGCATCTTCCATCTGTTATTATTGTGCCCAAGTATTTGACGTGTTGCATTTGTTTCAAATCTGTCCTGTTTATTTTTATGCTGCATGCTGGTGATGATTGTTTCTTCGATATGACCATTACTTCTGTTTTCTTACTATTCAGACTGAGACCTTTCTTGTTGCTTTCTTTTACTATTATGTCTATCATTTCTTGTAGTTCATTCTCTGTCTCTGCTATTAAGACTGTGTCATCCGCATATCGCAAATTATTTATGTTGTGACCGTTGACTTCAATTCCTTCTTTGTCTACTATTGTTGATCTCATAATATGTTCGCTGTAAAGTGAAAACAAATCCTGCGACAGAACACAGCCTTGTCTGACTCCTTGTTTTATAAGTTGAAATTGTCCTGTTTGGTTGTTAATTCATATTGCTGCTATTTGTTGCCAGTACATGTTTTTTTTATGATTCGCAGATCCTTGCCATCAATGTTTAATTTCTCCAGCATATTGATTATTTCCACATGCTTTACTTTGTCAAATGCTTTTGTGTAGTCTATAAAGCACATATATAGATCTTTCTTTACCTCTATAGATCTTTTTACCAATGTTTTTAAGATGTATATTGCATTATTGGCGCCCTTTCCTTGCACAAATCCACATTGTTCCTTACCTATTTCTGGTTTTATCATGTTTCTTACACGTCTCATGATGATTCTTAGTAATATTTTCGTCATATGGCTCATGAGACTAATAGTGCGATGGTCTTCACAATCAGTTCACCCAGTACAGCCAACCCATTAACTATTGTAACAAGTTCATTACCCAGTGCAACCAATCCATTTACTACTGTATGACTGTGACAAGCTCATTTACCATTGATGCCAGCTCTGGTAACTTCAGCTTCATGAGAAAACCACCATGCTCCATCTCCAACAGGTCTATGGTACATTGCAGATACAACTAGCCTAGGCTGTGGTGATCCTCTATTAGTATAAATGACATGATATATACACCTGAGAGGATGGAGCAAGTGCCAGTAGAAAGTAGGTGGCAGGGAATGGGCCGATGTGAATCTTGCCTGACTCCATGGCCTGGAGGAATGAACACATGAATGGCTGCCATGTCAGCAGAGGAAGTCAGTGTGCCATGTAGGGAAGTTGTGAGACGATGAAGTAGGTGCAAATTTCAATCTGGGGAGGGAAGATACTCCACGTGTCCCCTAAGATTGATAATGCCATGCTAAGAGTAAGAAAGACGAATCAGACCAAAAGAATATGGGAAACAACATAATGAATGGGCAGGCCTTGATTCCTGAAATACACAAAGACCCGCACCTTATAAAGATGAAGGAATATTGTAACGATTATCAACATTACCACACCAGTCCAGGAGGTCAAGGGCTACACAAGCAAGCAATTTTTGATTATCATGAACATCTAGCAAGTTTTATTTGAAAAAGTATCTTTTTTTAAAAGAAGTACACAAACACCACATTTATAATTAAATTGAGAATTTTTGTTTCAAAATGTTGCTTTTATAGACAGTCATAATAAATTATACACCAACAAAAACTCAAGATAAAGAACAATTACTGAGAAAGAAAGAAAGAAAGAAAGAGCCTTCACCACAAAAAAATATAAGATTGGAAAAGGGGGCAAGGAAAACACAAGTTTGGAGAGCTCTTGTTGATAAAAGCAAATGGAGAGTTTAAAAAAAAAATAAACAGAAAAGAGTAGAGTAAAAATAACACAAACCATTACTCCAGCTTCGTGAGCGCTCTGCTATGTTTGATAACAATGTGAGATCACTTGAGGAATTTGCCCATGGATGCTGGGTTCTGTCTTCATCATCAGCCAAAAATCTTCTGTGTTCTTCAAACACACCTGTAGGTTGGTATGAAATGCTGTGTTGCAATTGTTTCCTTACATTCTATACACACATTCAATACAAATAATCACATATAATATGATATTGTAATTGTAAATGAGAAATATCTTGCGGGGAAAACTATCACTGTGATATGTTCAATTAAAGAGAGCATATTACATTTTATGTACTTAACAATTGTATCAAAAAGATCAACGAGCTTTTATTTGCAGACGATCAGGCACTAATACATGAAACAATAGAAGACCTACAAGAACACTTAAACAAACTCAACATCTGAGGCACAAAATACAACATGAAAATCAACATCAACAAAACAGAAGTCATGAACGTTGCCAAAAATAAACAGAACATCAACATAACTATTGAAGGCAGACAACTAAAACAAGTAGAGGAATTTAAATACCTAGGAAGTCTAATGACAAAAACGATAATTCTCAAACGGCAGAGATAGAATCAAGATGCAACAAAGCTTGTCAAATCATCGGACAGTTATCACCACTATTGTCCAACAAGGAAATAACTCTGGAAGCAAAACGAGCACTATACAATACAATCTTCATCCCAACGTTGTGCTACCAATGCCAGACCTGGACCCTAGATGCAAGAACAATAAGAAAAATAACCTCTACAGAGATGAAATGTGTTAGACGAATGACAGGAAACAGTCTGAGAGATAAAATCAGAAATGAAGAACTGAGAAAAAAGCTAGGAATAGCCCCCGCCATAGAATATATAAGGAAACAACAGATAAAATGGTTTGGCCACGTGACAAGGCAGAAAGAACAAAACACAATACAATGAGCTTTCAACACCAGACCCAAGGGTCGACCATGAAAAAGATGGGTCGATGGAATATTAGAAGCACTAGGAAACATAACAGCAGCAGAGGTGAACAGAAGAGCAAAAGACCGCAAATTATGTCTCCCATCGACGCTGAAAGGCAGATGAGGAAGGGAAGAAGAAGAAGAACAGTTGTATACAAAATGTCTGCATACTTTCCTTAGTACAGTCATGTCTATATGGACTGATAAGAAAAAAGTGAAGCAATGAGAAAAAAAGCTAGGAATAACCCCCACCATAGAATATATAAAGAAACAACAGATAAAATGATTTGGCCACATGACAAGGCAGAAAGATCAAAACACAACACAACAAGCCTTCAATAAACTTTGCGAGAACACCAGACCCAAAGGCCGACCATGAAAAAGATGGATCAACAGAATAGTGGAAAAACTAGGAAACATAACAGCAGCAGAGGTGAACAGAAGAGCAAAAGACCACAAATTATACATTGAAACAGGGTATAATAGGGATGTGTGAAACGGCTTATAGCAGAATAGTAAGTGAAACAGAGTATAGAAAGGGTTTGGCTGAAACAGGCTATATTGGTGATAAGTAGGAAAATAGTAAACAAAAGGGAAGAGAATGAATTGGGTGAATTGTTTTGGGAGAAGTGGCCAAATATGTGTGAATTGGGTGAACTGTACTAAGGGAAGCGAGAAAACGAGGTGGAGTTGAGAAACGGAGGGAGAAATTGAGTGAGTTGCATTCAGGCAGCGGTCCAGTGCGGTCATCTGAAGAAATTCAGTCGATACCGTGGACTAGGAGAGAGTAGTTTAACAGATGGAAGTTATGTTAATTTTATAGGGCGGCAGCCAGATAGTATAGTTGTAAGAATTCAAGGAGTTGTGATGGCCAATTAGTGAAGTGTATACGCTAGCTGATTAGAGTAGAATAGTTGTTGATTGCAGAGGATAAGGTTAGTGTTACGTTATCTGCAAGAAAGCTGATTATGAATCAGGGCGGTCAACACGTTGTGAATAGCTTCTACTGTGAATATTGACGTTTGTTGATCATATTGATCGCACACATTTGGAACTTCACACAAGAATTCCATAGAGACTTGGTAAGCTTGTGAATAGCTTCTACTGTGAATATTGACGTTTGTCGATCATGTTGATCGCACACATTTGGAACTTCACACAAGAATTCCATAGAGACTTGGTAAGCTTGTGAATAGCTTCTACTATGCATGGTGACGTTTGTTGCGCATGTTTAATCCGCACACCATTGGAATTTCCTGCAACATTCCATAGAGACATAGGGAGCTTGACATGCTCCGAACTGGTGTAGATACAGCTGTGGTAGTAATTAGTGGAAGACTGAGGTCATGCCATCCAGAGAGGAGCGGGGGAGCGAATAAACATCAGGGTTCAAACTGCAGTCTGAACCTGAAGGGTCCCCTACCCATAAAGATCTCATTGGGGCTGGATAGTCAGTCACCGAGTAATACAATTGAGTTGTGACAGAATAGTTAACCTGGGAAGAAATTTATTAATGTCAACATGTGTATTGTATATTGTGAACTGTCCTGTATTGTATGATCTGGACATGCGCTTTGTGATTAAAGATATCTTTATGTGCAACTTGGACTTGTTGTTGAGTACCTTAAAGCATCTTACTCATTCCAACAGTCTAGCGAATTAACGAACGGGGGGGAGGAAGTCACGGGGCAACAACACAATCACAACGTGAAGTACAAACTATTGATCATAAAAGTGCAACAAGACCGGCAGTACCAATGATAACAAGTTACATCAAGTTATAAAGAGTGACGGGCAAATCAAGGCAAGACTGGTCGAAGCTCAAGGTTCTTGCTCCATAGCGGCAGGGACAATGTTCATCAGCAATCTGGTCATTGTCTGTCAAGTGAAATGATCAAGTTTCATCGGGTGAAAAGAGCCGATAACATTGTCAAGCGGCTAGCACACCCGACAACAAGCCCACGAGCGTGGCGAGAAAGCCGGCTACAGTTGGCGGTTGTATTTGTCCAGAGGGAGTGTAGAGAGAGTGGTTACATTGTTCCGGAGAGAAGATGGAGAAGGAATAAGCGCGGTTACATACCTTCCCTCAATGTTGAAAGGCAAACGAGGAAGGAAAGAAGAAGTAAAAAGTTCTGGAACATGTATCAGTACCATGTATGATGCTATAAAGAAAAGTCAATCATAGTTCTATGGATTTGTTAAGGAGATAGAGAAATTGAAACACTTGGTCATCGCAGGGGCTTTGAAGGCAAGGAGAAGAAGGGAACACTGAATGAGGAATTTTATAAGATTATCCAGGTGAACAAATGACAATAAGTCCGGTCAGGTTTACTTTAGGCAGTGAGGAATGATCACCATGCTGTATGTCACGTCACTAACTCATTATAAAGTGTAAAGATAAGGCCACATAATGTTGTGAAGTGAGTGTTTCTGGACAAGGACACAATTATGACTGACCAGTTTAACATGTTTCTTCTTTTAAAAAAAAATACTAATATGTGACTCCAAACAGAAGTGTTAGCTTCAGAGAAAGAATAAATTGAGAATTTTAGCATCGATGAACAAGAGTGAATCAAATTAAAACCATAAAAAACATAACAATTAGGAACATCATGCCATTATTTGTCCTGTAAAGTGGTAGTCTTGTTAACAATGAAATAAAGACTAGGTGTGAAAATACATTAGGGAAAAGCAACATGCTGTCAAAAGAGCTATGTAAAGATTGCTGTAACTCTAAACATGCACTTAGAGCAGCAGCAATCTATCATTGAGTAGTGGAAGAGATAAACCTGTCATAAAGCCATGGAAGCTGCAGTATGGTGACTCATCTACAATTAAGGAACGAAGAAGGACATATGTCATACATGTGCTGAGAAGAGACAACAAAACAGACTCTTCTATGGGAAACATCAGGATACAGAAAAAGAGGAAGACCTAAAGAGATACTAAAAAGAACACTTATAAGAGAAGCAAAGTTGGCAGGCTTAGACTCATTAGATAAGATCAAACATCTCGCCCAACACACAGATCAGATGGATGACGAAAAACACTAAAAGCCCTATGTGACGTCTAAGAGCAGGAAGGATCAAGAGTCAAGTAAGGTGATGCATGACTGCCACCACAGCAAGTGTACATGTTGAGACAACACCACAAGAAGTGTACATGTTGAAACAACACCACCACAGCAAGTGTGCATGTTGAGACAACACCACCACAGCAAGTGTACATGTTGAGACAACACCACCACAGCAAGTGTACATGTTGAGACAACACCACCACAGCAAGTGTACATGTTGAGACAACACCACCACAGCAAGTGTACATGTTGAGACAACACCACAAGAAGTGTACATGTTGAGACAACACCACCACAGCAAGTGTACATGTTGAGACAACACCACCACAGCAAGTGTACATGTTGAGACAACACCACAACAAGTGTACATGTTGAAACAACACCACCACAGCAAGTGTACATGTTGAGACAACACCACCACAGCATGTGTACATGTTGAGACAACAAAGATTCAGTTGCAATGGTTGAAGGCTTGATGATGGAGAACCAACTGTGTGCTGGTGATTGAACTCATGGCCTAGCACACCACATCACTCATGATCTGTGCTCCAACTTCACAAAGCATCTGCATTGTGAGGAGAAAGGGGGGGAGGGGGGGAGGTGAAGGAGGGGGGGGGGAGAAAGGAGGAGACCAGAGTACACCAGAATTGAAACATGAAAGTGATGATGATCCCTGTGACTGAATTTTGTAATATTCTGAAGCAAAAGGTTATGACTTCCTAGTGAGAATAAAACCTAGATCTATCACAAACCAAGAGAATGAGCAAATAATGGCATCGTCCATTCTGCATGCAGACATCTCAAAAGAAAATGATTACAATGGCTCTCTTTTGACATGAACAAGATGCAGTTTTTTTTAAAGAAACAAAAATGGCAGGAAACACTGTCACAAAAGGCTCATGTTCAAATATGATAAGGAATCATCTTCAAATTGCAATCAAATCCAAATGATGTGAGTTTCTGGGTACAGATGTCTTTCTGTGTTATGACAATGCTTGATCCCTACATTATTCATGCAATATTTAAAGTCTGCACTTTGGGTGTCTTCATCCAGACCTCACCCACAGTAATTACTACATGTCTGAACTGTTCAAAGAGGCTATTGGAGAAAAGACTTTCAGATCCAATGATGAGGTGCATGCAAGTTGTATATAAGTGACTGCACGCTGACCATATATTTTTTCTAAAGGAATCCACATACTAAGAGATGTAATGAAGGATTCATATTGAACACAATGGAGGCTATGCTGAAAGGTGGTTTGAATACTGATGATTGTTCAATAAATTATGAGAAAAAATATTAAAGGCTTTCATCTGGCTTACTCTTGTATGAAGTGTGTGGTGTTATAAGAACAATCATATAAATTAGATGCTAGCAAAAATCAACACATGAAACAAAAAAGCATTAATTACTGGAATAATTACAACATAAAAATTACATTTTGGTAAAACCACACACAATTATATGTTAGAAAGAACCAACCTTGTAAAGTGGTTTTAAATAAAATATGAAAGATAATCTCTAAAATGGATAAAAAATAAAAATCATTCAGGCATATCTGAAGTTGTCCATAAGCACAGGCCAACAACATCAAAGAAATACTCTCTACACGAAAGTCTACAAAGGATGCAGTGAACCACTGACCTTCAAACCAGCTCTTAAAATCATAGCCAGCAGTGGAACTGGTGCTTTGTGGATAAGGATCCATGGAGGAAAACTCTGTATTGATTGTTGATGATAAATCAGGCATGACATCTTGATATCTGTGACTTGTCTTTCTGGAACGCCCTATCCTTTTCACACACCCATTTGTGTCAGCCAATGAGAAATTACCTTTTCGAATTCTCAGACCATCGCCTTCTCCTTCAAACATTGGATCCACAAGAGATGTTTCAGATGAGCTACGACTGTTTATTGTTCCATGATATTCTGCATACAAATCTGCATCGCTGTCTTCAATATTACGTCCCACACATGGCCGTCTAATACTTGCTGGTATCTCACTAAAAGTTGTTTATAAAAGATCAACAATTTAGTATAACTTTTTTTTTCAAACATAATCAAATGTCTTAACATCAAAATTTGACAAGAAATGATTTAATCTTCTCTCAATTTAAAAAAACAAAACATAAAAATGAATTTTAGATTCAGGTACAAGGTAGATAGTAAGATATGTAAGTAAAGCAGAAGATGACAAATATAAAGCAGAACTAGATTAAATAGACTAAAGCAAATTTTCCAGAATTATACAGTGACAAATTACATAATCCGAGTAATGAATTGTCTAATAAATGTTATGATAATTTATTTTTTTAAAATTGCATGCACATTTAAAAACTCACTAATATATTTCAACTATCATATATGTATAGGTTATTATAGCGGACTGAACAAAATACAATGAAAATATCATTACTAGTAAAATCACAGCAATATAACATTGAAATTAGCATACCAGCCTTGATGATGAAGAAATAGTTATGATTGTTCTGATCTGTTTGCATTAAAATGAAAATCGTAGACATTTGCTGCTATGAAATTTCTCTAATGTTTTTAAAATATTATGTCAATGAAGTTTGTTTGATTTTTCACTGGCTATTACACTTTTCAGCTCCTATATTCTTATTAATCCTCTGAACTCGGGTCTGAACATAGGGCACCCACAAGAGATCTCAACCCAATCTGGTCAGGAGCAAACATGGGCAACTCTCACCAGGACTTGCCGGCCTCTGTTATTCCATCAAATATGGTTTGTCACCATATCCATAATGGTCTGCCTCTTCTTTGTTTGCTAGGTAGTGTCCATATTAATGCTAGGTCCTGTATTACTACATTGGAATTATCTAAAATTGCCATAGACTTCATAAAGCAGAAATGCTGTAAGATAACACTGGCACAGAGTGAAATTATAGTTCTCTCAACCACAGAACCATAATTTAGCAGATCATTTAGTCATTATCTGTAGTAATGTGAACATGATAAAAGACTTGCATTCAATGGCTAGCACAGTAACTTGTGGAACATTACTCAAGAATTAGAAAATAAATTAGGTGCATCCATAAACAAATTTAGGAAAATACTTTGCATTCCAAGAAATGAATTCAAGACTAGCAGGAGCCAACATCAATCTATAATCAAGAAAATAGGGTGGGCACATGTCAGCCATGTGATGAGAAGAGACAACAAAAGAAAAGCAAAGTTAGCCCGCAAATGGGAAATGACTGGCAAAAGAAAATGAGGTTGACACTGAGAAACACTATTACGAGAAATGTGGAACAGACTGGAAATTGAGCAAGGTCTCACGATCAACAGCATAGACCATCAGACGTTTTTTTTATTTATTTCTACTGCCTTCAGCTTAAAAGAACAATAGATAGGTGTAACTTCTTGCAAAGTGAGCCACAAGTTAAGAAACGTATCATGGTCAAGATGCCCTTCTTCAAGATCTTAGGACTGCATTCAATCCATGTCTAAGGACAAGATGAACTTCTCACCCCAACTCTAAGAAAATTATCTAGGTAATGACGATGGTAAGAAATGTCAAGTCTACAAAATTACTGTGTTTGTGGTAGAACCATTATCTATGTGGGTTACAGACATTTCAAAGATAGAAGTATCTAAATACTGCAGTTTCACAAAAGACTGATAGTTATGAAAATGGATCAACTACAGACAGCATCAACTGGTGTACTACATATACTGTGTTAAATAAATAACTGCCTGGCTTTGGAAATGAGCTAAATCGTATTCCATTTATATAAAGAACCAATCAAGTGTTATCAATTATAGACATGAACAATTGCTGCACTAGGAATTAAGTGCTGGAAAGAGTGGCATGCAAGGACAATACAAAATGAAGAAGGTAGAAAACAAAATACCTTTAAAAAAAAAACAAAGATAATAAAATATTTAAAAGAGAGGGAATAATGGTCAATGATAACACTGTAGCATGAAATAGGATGTCAACAACTTTTTACAAATTGTGTTAATGATTAACCCTAAATATGTTAACATTAATTCAAATAGACATGTTTATAACATTAAGTCATAATTACAAACTTTTACACAAATTATAAGCCAACAGTTTTCTTATTCCACAGTCCTTAGAGACTCAATAATAAAGTTCTGCAAACATATTTTCCTTTGCCTAACCTGTTTCTCATTATTGTGTTGATACATTCTCCAGAATTGGAGTTCCAGATTTTGAGATGACCTCCAAGACAGCAACTGACCACCAGTCCATTGTCCCCCAGTAGGCATTCTATATTCTAAGAGAAAGAGGTAAAATCAAATTAATATTACTAATGGCAAAGGCAATCTCATAGTACTTATTGTTGTAAGAAGTATTATAACATTATAGTACTGATTCACATCATTTAGAAATGATGAGACAGGGGGAATCTATACTTTTCCTGCTCATTACATGCAATGAATCAAAAACATATTTTGGAGGCTTAATCATTTACTATATGATGACGTATGCTCACCCACTGTGGTGTCAAAAAAAGATTGCCATATCAATGTGGGATATAAGTTTACTCCAAGATGCCATAGTCAAGTCAGGGATCACTGCTCTCTTCCCTTGTCACCAATTACCCGCTGACTGCCGAATTACTATATTACCTTTACCAGATATAGCTATAAGTTTAAGACAAGCAGATTGTAATTGCTATGTGTTTAATTCAGTCACAAGAAAACATTTCAATTACCTCCCTGTTTATGGAGATACAGGACATATGAAAGGAATGTCTATGTTACTCTGTCTAGAGCAGGTGAGAAAGGAAAGAAATGCCTATGTTACTCTGTTTAGAGCAGGTGAGAAATGAAAGGATGCCTATGTTACTCTATCTAGAGCAGGTGAGATATGAAAGAAATATCTATGTCACTCTGTCTAGAGCAGGTGAGAAATGAAAGGATGCCTATGTTACTCTGTTTAGAACAGGTGAGAAATGAAAGGATGCCTATGTTACTCTGTTTAGAACAGGTGAGAAATGAAAGGATGCCTATGTCACTGTCTAGAGCAGGTGAGAAATGAAAGGATGCCTATGTCACTGTCTAGAGCAGGTGAGAAATGAAAGGATGCCTATGTTACTCTGTCTAGAGCAGATGAGAAATGAAAGGATGCCTATGTTACTCTGTTTAGAACAGGTGAGAAATGAAAGGATGCCTATGTCACTGTCTAGAGCAGGTGAGATATGAAAGACATATCTATGTCACTCTGTCTAGAGCAGGTGAGAAATGAAAGGATGTCTATGTCACTGTCTAGAGCAGGTGAGAAATGAAAGAAATATCTATGTCACTCTGTCTAGAGCAGGTGAGAAATGAAAGGATGTCTATGTCACTGTCTAGAGCAGGTGAGAAATGAAAGAAATATCTATGTCACTCTGTCTAGAGCAGGTGAGAAATGAAAGGATGCCTATGTCACTGTCTAGAGCAGGTGAGAAATAAAAGAAATATCTATGTCACTCTGTCTAGAGCAGGTGAGAAATGAAAGGATGTCTATGTCACTGTCTAGAGCAGGTGAGAAATAGAAATATCTGTCACTCTGTCTAGAGCAGGTGAGAAATGAAAGGATGCCTATGTCACTGTCTAGAGCAGGTGAGAAATAAAAGAAATATCTATGGCACTCTGTCTAGAGCAGGTGAGAAATGAAAGGATGCCCATGTCACTCTGCCTAGAGCAGGTGAGAAATGAAAGGGATTTTACTCTGTCATTCTGAGAAAAAAGCCAAGACCCTCATGGCCAGGAGGGATAAAAAAGAAAAAGCAGTGTGAACAGTAAAACATTACCTGTGTATGTCCTGACAGAACCAGCGGCACAGATTCTTTAATCTGCTTGAAATAGCCTCTGGACCGTCTGCGAGCTGACCTGTTCCAGGAGTGACGCCAACGAGAGTAATTCCGTGAGCACATACAACGGTAGAGCACTGACATGAAGTATGTGATGACAATAACTGATAGAAAGCACAGGATGATGGTGATGATGTACTCATTCTGAGACTTTGGGTAGAAGTTATCAAACTGATGAGAGTTGACCAGGTCTGCAGCTTCTTGAGAATCATTCTCACCTAAAAAGACAAGAGTTATCCCATGATAATAACAATTTTACATATTAATAAACAAATTAAAAAGTTTAAGTAGATTAGTGTCATGTCATTTGTGTTTCCCATATTGGAAAATGTATTTTTATTGTTTTCTTAATACAGATAGAGATTCCAATGAAACTAATATAAGCTGGTATAATAATAACCACATAAAAAACTGTTGGTGCTCAGGTAAAGTCCTTAGGTTGGTGTATTTATCATTTGGGGGTGTGGGGGGGGGGGGGGTGGTGTTATATTTAATAAGGAATCCAATTTTGATATAAGGAATATGAAAGTGACATTTTAAATTGTGATATAAGCATTAATTGTCAGAGACAATGCATTCAACAACAAAATGTGTGGGCAGCGTCATGGGATGTTGTGCATTTATCTGCTTGTTGAGGTTATCACTCCAGCAAAAACAGTCATTATTTTGTTTGACAACAATAATAAATCATCCCCGCAAAAACATTAGTTAGTGAAAACACACATAGTTAGTCTTCATAAAGTTGATCAGGACAACATGTCCTCAAACTATTGGGGGATTTTCCTACCTAAATTGTGACCTAGGTCATAATCTATAATCTAAGTTGTATATGACGAGATGGTGAGATATATTTTTGAAGAGTTCAATGACAACGAAGTAGGCACAGTAGAAGAAGAGTGGAAACAATTTAAGGAAACAGTAACTAACATCTCTAAAACAGTTTGTGGAACGAAGCTAAGAACAAGAGAAGGGAAAAAGAGCACCCCGTGGTGGAACGAAACAATCAGAGAAGCAATTAAAGAAAAGAAGAAACTGTTTAAAAATTGGAGGGAGAACAAGAACCAAGAAAAATATGAAAGATATGCCTTAGTTCGAAAAAGAGTTAAAATGCTGATCAAAGAAGCTAAGCAAAGGAATTGGACAGAATTCGGACAAAACATGAGCAGGGACTTCAAGACAGCCACAAGAGATTTCTACAAAGCAGTAAAAGCCACAAGAGCGAGAAAAGAAAACCATGATCCTACTGAGCTGATAAATGACAAAGACGGACAACCAATATCAAACAACCAATGTATGCAACAGAGATGGAAAGAATATTTTGAAGACCTGTTAAACATACCAACTACCAACAAGACAACAAAAACCACACTAGAACTCACAAATACTGAACCCAACATCATGAAAGAGGAAATAGAAGAAGTAATCAAATATGCACCAAGAAACAAAGCACCAGGGATAGATAACATTCCAATAGAAATAATAGCAGCAGCAGGAGAAACAGGAATGCAATGGCTGCACAGAATATTTAATGCAGCATGGCACCAACAACAAGCCCCAGAAGACTGGCAACAGGCAATCATCATACCAATATGGAAAAAGAAAGGTAGCAAAAGAGACTGCAATCAATATAGAGGTATATCTCTGCTCAGCCATGTAGGAAAGCTATACGCCAAAATCTTGGAAAAAAGACTGAGACCAATAATAGAACTACAGTTAAGCGATTCTCAAATGGGGTTCCGAAAAAACAGAGGATGTACCGACGCACTGTTCACACTAAAACAGCTTGCAGAAAAAACGACAGAACACAACCAAAACTTATACATAGCCTTCATTGACCAGGAAAAAGCATTCGACAGAGTAAACAGAGAACAACTGTGGGAGATACTAACAACATACGGAGTAAGCCAACATCTAACCAACATTATTAAAAGTCTCTACGCCAACAGCAGCTGCAGGGTCAGAACAGCAACAGGCTACACAGACCACTTCGAAGTTAGATCAGGTGTAAGACAGGGGTGCGTACTATCCCCCCTACTGTTTATTACATACATGAACCATATATGCAAGCTAGCCAACCCATCAGAGACAGAGGAGATCAACGAGCTTCTATTTGCAGACGACCAGGCACTAATACATGAAACAATAGAAGACCTACAAGAACACTTAAACAAACTCAACATCTTAGGAACAAAATACAACATGAAAATCAACATCAACAAAACAGAAGTCATGAATGTCGCCAAAAATAAACAGAACATCAACATAACTATAGAAGGCAGACAACTAAAACAAGTAGAGGAATTCAAATACCTAGGAAGTCTAATGACAAACGACAATTCCCAAACAGCAGAGATAGAATCAAGATGCAACAAAGCTTGTCAAATCATCGGACAGTTATCACCACTATTGTCCAACAAGGAAATAACTCTGGAGGCAAAACGAGCACTATACAATACAATCTTCATTCCAACGTTGTGCTACCAATGCCAGACCTGGACTCTAGATGCAAGAACAATAAGAAAAATAACCTCTACAGAGATGAAATGTGTTAGACGAATGACAGGAAACAGTCTGAGAGATAAGATCAGAAATGTAGAACTGAGAAAAAAGCTAGGAATAGCCCCAGCCATAGAATATATAAGGAAACAACAGATAAAATGGTTCGGCCACGTGACAAGGCAGAAAGAACAAAACACAACACAACGAGCCTTCAACAAACGTTGTGAGAACAACAGACCCAAGGGTCGACCACGAAAAGATGGATCGATGGAATATTAGAAGCACTAGGAAACATAACAGCAGCAGAGGCGAACATAAGAGCAAAAGACCGCAAATTATATCTCCCCTCGACGCTGAAAGGCAGATGAGGAAGGAAAGAAGAAGAAGAAGAAGAATGACAAATTAGATTTTCATGGATTCAGAAAGACATTTTTGAGGAGATAATGGCTTTTCATAGACTCAGAAAGACATTTTTGAGGATTCCAAGTGAAGTGAATTCAGTTGTATAGGCCACAAATGACAGTACAACATGGAAAACAAAGCAGTGGATCTACATGATTTTATAATAGCAGATAGAAGCTATGTTGATTTCATTAGAGAGTCTGGAGAGTGTCAACACCGTTGACAATTGTTCTGGCACTCTAAAACTGACCACTTAAGATAGTTTTATAGATTCATAGACATGTGTAACAATTATTTCTATGTAATAGGAGATTTAGATGCAAGTAAGATAGTTAACAAGGTTTTGAAGTGTAATGAAAGAGCTTTGTTAAACTTTTGAAAAGTAAACAAGCTGTGTTAAACTTTTGGAAGGTAAACAAGCTGTGTTAAACTTTTTGAAAGAAAACAAACTGTGTTAAACTTTTGGAAAGTAAACAAGCTGTGTTAAATTTTAGGAAAGTAAACAAGCTGTGTTAAATTTTAGGAAAGTAAATAAGCTGTGTTAAACTTTTGAAAGGTAAACAAGCTGTGTTAAACTTTTGAAAAGTAAACAAGCTGTGTTAAACTTTTGAAAGGTAAACAAGCTGTGCTTTACTTTTGAAAAGTAAACAAGCTGTGTTAAACTTCTGAAAAGTAAACAAGCTGTGTTAAACTTCTGAAAAGTAAACAAGCTGTGTTAAACTTTTGGAAAGTAAACAAGCTGTATTAAACTTTTGGAAAGTAAACAAGACTTTTAGCCATGACATGAAGTGCTGTAAGCCAAGTGTTATCATTGACTGTGGTGTTGAAGTTTTAACTGTGACTGTACAGCATGATTAATTATACACAAAAGATAAACAATACGTCAGTCCAAACAATCCTGATCACACACAACAATTTACCGTTGACAATTCACAACACAGAAACTGCAACTCCAAATGTTCTGGACAACACTTGTGTTTGACACTTCATGTGATGACACAAGATGTCATCTAGAACTTGTACAAAAGTTTATTCACATAGTTCTCTAGTTACACTTCTTAACTCATCAGGATACACTTCTTGGTTGTATATAAAAGTCAATCATTACACATAGTGTTTGCTACAGCCATCTAATTACATATATCATTGGTAGAAGTTCTGTATTCATATCTAGGCTACGGCCATTGTTATATGATACTCTACCAGGTTCTGTAAATACATCTACATAACTTCAATTACATGCATATAACTTCTTGTCTTCTACCTTTTAGCTCCCAGTGGAGCATAGGTCTTCAACAAACACTTTCCAAGTCGTTCTGTTTTTTGCAATTCTTTTAAGATCATTCCATGTCTTCCCCATCATCTTCATCTCTGCTTCAATCTGTCTTCTCCAAGAATTCCTTGGTCTTCCTCTTTGTCTTTTCCCCTGGGGATTCCAAAAAAGGGCCTGTTGTGTAATACTCTCAGTTGGCTTCCGTAGTGTGTGTCCTATCCATCGCCTTCGCTGTATTTCTTTATCCACTGGTATTTGACCGGTACATTTCCATAATTCCCCGTTAGTGACTTTGTCCTGCCATTTCCATCCCTTTATTCTGCGCAAGCATCCATTATTGAAAGTCTGTACCTTCGTGATTGTCAATTTTGTTATTCTCCATGTTTCACAGCCATATAATAGAACCGACTTAACATTGGAGTTGAAAATTTTTATTTTTGTATTTAGCCTAATTTCTTTGGATTTCCATATGTTTCCCAGTGCAATGAAAGCTCCTCTTGCTTTTGATATCCTTATTTTGGTATCATTTTCTGTTCCTCCCTCTTTATCTATATTACTGCCCAGATATATATAAGATTGTACGTCTAGTACAGGTATTTCTCCTAGTTTTATTTGGTTATTGCCAATTGCATTAATTCTCATAATGTTGGTCTTATCTCTATTAATCTTTAGTCCTAGCTGTTGTGATCTCTCATCTAATATACTCATTTTATCTTGCATCTGTTGGTGGCTGTGTGATAGGAGAGCTATGTCATCAGCAAAGTCTAAATCATCAAGTTGTTTGGTCAGTGACCACTGGATCCCATTTCTGTTGTTTTGAGTTATTTTCATAATCCAATCTATGGCCAGTAGAAAGAGAAATGGAGACAGAAGGCATCCTTGCCTTACTCCTGTTCTTATTTCAAATGCTTCTGTAAGCTGTCCTTCATGCACCACACTACATTTTGTTCCTTCATACATTGTTTTTATCAGGTTAATAAACTTTATGGGGATTCCATAATGACTCAGCAACTTCCAAAGCATTCTTCTGTCTAAACTATCAAATGCCTTTTCGTAATCTATGAATCCAATATAAAGTGGGGATTTTAGTTCTAAACTTTGTTCAACTATTATACGTAGAGTAGTTATTTGATCAGCACATGATCTGTTCTTCCTAAAACCTGCTTGTTCATCTCTCAAGTGTTTCTCTATAGCCTCTTTTAGTCTCTCCAGAATGATTCTGCCTAATATTTTTCCTGGCACTGATAGTAGCATAATTCCCCTATAATTTGTGCACTCCTGTAAACTTCCTTTCTTTGGTAGTTTGATCATATAACCTTCTCTCCAGTCTTTAGGTATTTCTTCCCTCTCCCAAATTTTATCCAGTAGATCATGTAACATCTTGGTAGAGGTGATAATATCTGCTTTGATGGCTTCCGAAGGAATTTCATCTGGTCCTGTGGCTTTACCATCTTTTAATAGTTTGATGGCTTTCATTATTTCTTCTTTGCTTGGTTTTCCGCAGTTAACGTGTAACTCTTCTTCTGCTGGTAGTATATCTGGAGGATTATTTGAGCCGGGTCTGTTCAAAAGTTCTTCAAAGTGCTCTTTCCATCTCTCCATTTGTTCCCTTATATTACTAAGCAGATTTCCTTTCTTATCTTTGATAAAGGCGTTGATCTGTTTGTATTTTCCACCTAATTTCTTTGTGCTGTTGTACGGTTCTTTCATATTCCCTTTATTTGCTTCTTCTTCTGCCTCTTTAGCTAATTCATCTATATATTTCCTCTTATCCCTTTTAATGCATCTTCTCACTTCTTTGTTCACCTCTGTGTAAGTTTCCTGTGTCTTGGCTTTATTACTTCTTGTTTTGCTTTTATTTATGTCTGCTTTCTTGTTCTTTCTTTCTTTAATTTTATCCAGGGTCTCTGCTGTCATCCATGCCTTATTCTGGCGTTCTCTTTTCCCCAGTGTTTCTTCGCATGTCTCTTTCCATATATTTTTTACCTGTTTCCAATGATCTTCTATATTTATTGTATTTTCTAGTTGTTGGAGGACTTGGTATTTGTTTGATATTGTGACTGCGAATTTATCTTTAATTCCTTGTTCTTTAAGAAACCCTACATTGAAATACTTTCTACCCTTATTCGTTGTAGTATACCTTTTTAATTTAATTTTAAGTTTGGCTAACAGAAGATGATGATCAGAAGCTATATCTGCCCCTCTATATACTTTTACATCCTGTAAGGATGACTTAAACTTATTATTAATACATATGTGATCAATTTGATTTTCCGTTCTATGATCTGGTGACACCCATGTAGCTTTGTGTATTCTTTTATGTTGGAATATTGTTCCTCCTAGGCTCATTTGATTAAGGGCGCAGAAATTCACAAATATCTCTATATTCTCGTTTATATCTCCATGTCCATGTTTTCCCATAATCTCTTCGAAGCCTCTGTTGTCTGATCCTACCTTAGCATTTAGGTCTCCCATCAAGATTATAATATCCTTAGCTCGTCTTGCTTCCATTTGACATTGAAGCTGTTTATAAAAATCATCTTTAACTGAATCATCTTTATCGTTGGTTGGTGCATAGCATTGTATAATGTGTAATTTTATTTTGTTTTTGGTTGTTCTAAATGTTGCTCTCACCAGTCTTGGTCCCACTGCCTCCCATTCTATTAGTGTCTTCTGTGCATTCTTTGATAGCATTATAGCTACCCCTTCGCTATATTGTGCTCCTGGTTCCTGGTGTCCTGATGATAAAATCATCTCCCCTGTATTCAATTTTATTCTCTCCGCTCCCAGCCATCTTGTTTCACACATTCCCAGAATATCTATCTTGTAGTTGGTCATTTCTGCTGCCACTTGTGCCGCTTTTCCATGTTCGTTAAGGGTACGAACATTCCAGGTGCCAATTCTGGATGATTTCCTGGTAGACTAAGGGTGAGTCGGCAACCCGGACTCCTTATGGCTTTCTCCGCATTGCGTCATACGTCTCTTAGACAGAGAGCCCTTCTCTTTCCTGGTTGACGGATTAACTTTATCTTTCTTTGACTTGTTCATGTTTGTGAAGTTTTTTTGGCTTATTTTTTTTTACAGTATGGGATAGCCAGTCCCATGCCTAACCCTCCTTTCTCGCCTCTTACGAACATGCCTGGTAGGGTACAGCGCTGCTATTCTTTACTCCCCTTTCGGGCCCCGGCAGCGCACGGTACGAACTTCTTGTACTTAGCATAAAATCACACACACAATAATGACTTCTATGCACAACTTGTATCAATAACTATTATTAACTATTATTATGAAATCTGTATACTTCTCACCTTGATTTCCTTAATAAGCACTGATCTCTTTAGAAACAAAATATCTACATCTAGCTAAACATCTTCCATTGAAATAAATCTTCTGAATAATCCTTTACTAAAATGTATCAATATCAAACATTTCATTTGTTAAATCCATGCCACAAGGTGGTGTGAGCACAGGAAACATTTAGGTCTTTATCTACTCTCAAATAATATCTGACAATAGTATTAAGTCCAACATAACTAACAAGGGGATCGGCAAGATACTAGTACACAGCTCAGTATAGCGTTAATCATACTACATATTCATCACTGTCAGACACAAACAGGTAACTAAATAAAATAAATATCATTTATCACAACAATAAAGAAAGGACTTTATGGGTGTTTCTCAAGTGAAGTGATGATGATCCTAAGGTAATAATATAACATAAAGTAAGGAGCAAAGTGAATGAACAATTGTGAGATATATATCACGAGAGAGAGACTAAGAGACAAAGAACGGTAAAAAAATGGATCTTAAAACATCACAAATGATTACAAGGTGTAAAATATAAATGTAAAGATGGTGTCTTTTCTCTCTTACAAATACACACACAAACACAGATATATATACACTCATAAAACAAATGAAATGTATTAAAACTATTCTATTTGATACTATGGTGTAATGGTCAGTGATAAAGTTATGATTTAAAAGCAATCTATTGAGTTACCAGTTAGGGTATCGTCAATGTAAGATACTTGAGGTGTGAATGATTCCTTCGACATCTTGTCAGTTAGACATCTCACTGCTATGGCAGTTTGTGGCTCTATCAGTTCTGATAGGTGAATCGTTGGGAGGAAACTGATATACCTGAAACAATGACAACAAAATACTTTTTATGCATCAACATATAGCAGTGATCTAAAAATAAATTTAAAATAGCATTAATGTTACTGCTAAACTGCAATGATTGTTACAATCACAGACCATCAGACAAAATCATGAATTAAATTTCTCGATCTTTGTTGAAATCAGGGTAGACAATCAATTAATCTTTTGTGATAAAGATTTACTGGTCAAAACATTGGTTTGGTCTCTTGTGATAAAGATTTACTGGTCAAAACATCAGTTTAGTCTCTTGTGATTATATCTGTGTCTAATGTATCCTGTATTCTATATTGAGAATGCTATACAGTGAGATGTGTCTTCTCACTGTTAGTTGGTAATCATAGCTGCCCCACAGAGAGTTTCAGGCCAAATCTAGGAGCAGCTCACAATTTTGTCAGATCTGGCACGGTTCAATAAAACTGCTCAACACTTTGTTTTCATTCACCATTAAAATAAAATTAAAAGGGATGTCTCGTCCCTCTATGTGGTATCAATGCACATATTTTTCTGTTCTCTAACCAGTGAGCTACTGCAGCTCTCTCTTTATTCATTCCCCACAATCAGATTTACTGAGGTCCACTTTAAGTAGAAACAAAGTATTGCTTATTAACCACATGGTTGCACTCAATCATATTATTATTTCTTAAACTGAATAAATAAATCTTAGATGCATCACAAAATGTTATTTTTATGCAAAATTTGTTAAATCATACTTTGTTAAGATAAGGGTATCAATTTTTTAAAAAAAATGTAATCTTGATATAATTCAGCATTCATAATCAGTTTTTGAGTTTTAACTCAAAGACTTCAATCTAATCTAGAATGAAAACTATTTTTTTTTAAATGGCTGTTTTTAAGGTATTACATGATATTATTCATCATATAAGCTTGAATCATAGCTAGTTATATTGTATTTATCATGTGTCATGTAGAGAATGGTTCTGAGATGATAACTAGGATCAAAGGCAGCCACAGTTAAATAACATGAGACAGACCAAAACTGAACAAAACTCACCTGCCAGATAAACTTATGTTAAAACTATGAAACAAGGTTGGCCAATGCTTATTGGATAGTTTCCTCCACAACTCCAGGTCAGTATGCTCTACAAGTCCCACTTTCAGATCTTTCTCACTTCTCCCTGAAGCAGGAATGCTTCCTTGAATATCCTCCTCATGCCTATTCCCCACATGTGAACAAGAAAACAATTCAGAGGTTAAACTAGAGAATTAAGAAAATAAAATGGCAAGTCTACTCTAATCTATTTTCTTCGTATCTGATTTATGATTTCACCTTAAGCTAATTTACATGCAGAAGAGTTCTATTATTTCAAGATATGATCAATTTAACAATAATTACATTCACCACGCTGTATTTTCATCATTAATGTTCATAACTTATACTATTCTCAATAAGAGTAAAGACCTATAATTTTGGGTCTGGTTATATTTACAAAGGATTGATAAGAATGTCAAGTACAATTACAACTATGTAACTAAAGTATAATAATTGTATAAATTATAAACACAAACAGAGATCAAGGTACATCTCTTGACAGATAAAAAAAAATAAAGTGTTGATTATATAGCAGCAGCTACGAGATCCCTTCAGGTAAAAACTAGGATACCTTTCATCATCATGTGCCGTACAGGTTGCATAGGTGATCACCTTCCACAATTCTCTATCCACAGTGCATCATATCAATTTTGTTGTTGACTGTTTTGCATCCCTTGACATCAAGTTATCCAGTATCTTCTTTTTATTTTTTCATGCGCGATTGCTCTTTCTCTGTATTTTGCTAGTTGTAACCAAGTATTTCAACTTTCCTCTTCTCATGATATGGCCAAAAAATATAAACTATCTCTTTCTGGTGTTTTTTAGAAGCTCCCTTTTTATGTTGGCCTCTTTGAGAATGTCCTTGTTGGTCTTTTTAGCTGTCCAGAGAACTCTCAACATTCTCCTGAGAAATCCCGTCTCTGTAGCTACAAATCATCTTTCTATTTGTTTGTCTACTGTCCATGATTAACTTCCATAAGTCAGAATTGGCTCTATATAGCACTGCTGAACTCTATTTCTCACTTCTATTGACATAGACTTGTTTAACAAGATATTTTTCATTTTCTGAAATGCTATTTGGACCTATTCTACTTTTTATATACCTAAGAATGCCTTTAGAAAAAGATATAGTAACAAAAGATAAAGATGGCAATATACCTACTTATCTTTTGACGTACAACTGTGAATCATTTAGAATAACATAAGTCCATTAATGCTTGTTTAAAAGTGCAGAATTGAGGTCACAAGAATAGATTGTGGCCACGAGAAAAGCTATGCTTTACCCAGCACTCATGTTGCATGATCATCTCTCTTTAACTGTAAAACACTCAATAGTGTAAGAAGATTTCCCCTACTCCATGTTAACTTTCACAATTGTGAATGAACTAAAACTCCCTCAATGGAGAGACACGGTTCTCACTGCTCTCCTAGTTAACTTCCATGACTGTCTATGAATTAAATCTCCGTCATGGTGAAACATTGTTTCAATTGCACTCATTTTTTGTTTCCTCTCATGCATCCTAAATATTTGTAATGCCTTCAGTTTATTTGCCATCTTGCAAACATTCTCTCTTATTAGCTTCTGTACAGCAATTTAACAAGTTCAGCCATTTCATTTGTTCTCAACCACTAAACTGAGACTGAAGCAATAAATAAAAGTCCTGGCACTACTAACCTGGATAAATCAAGAGTAAAGCCAGTATCGTTCTGTTTGAGAAGAGTTGGTCGAGGTGTGCCATGAATGTGTTCCTCTCTAGTCAACCTATCTACGAGGCCAGCCTTGTACAAGATCAAGATGATCCAGATGATGGTGCACACCTAACAGTAAACATGTAACACAATGTAGTCTGCTGGAACAAAAACTGTACGCTGTGACATATTTAATATCATAAGATATTCAGTTTCTGACATAACAAGAGATGTAATTTTCAAATTAGCAAATATATGTTCATTTATTCTTCTTCTTCTTTCCTTCCCCATTCTTCTTTCAGTGTTGAGGGGAGATATAATTTACGGTCTTTTGCTCTTTTGTGTGCCTCTGCTGCTATTATGTTTCGGGTGTTCCTAATATTCTGTCAATCCATCTATTTTTTCGTGGTTAACCATTTTATCTGTTGTCTCCTTATATAGTTTATGGCAGGGATTACATAGCAATACGATACTCATGCGCACTTAAATAATTACATTAAAGTTTGAAAATGATAATATTACATCATCCACTATGCCTACTGCCATAAGTGACTAAGTCTATCCACAACTTTCTGCCTCTATTTTTTTTTAAATCAATCCTGTTGGTGACTTCCGCCGAATCATTTTCTTAAACTGTTGTGTATCTTTTCTCTGCTTTCCACTATCTCTACCTTCCATTTTTTTCCCATGTTACATATTGAAATGTAAATTATAAAGCTCCTATAGAAAGGACATTTATATTGGTCAAACACACACAACTCAACCATAACTAGAACAGAACAAAATGAAATAAGCAAAGTTTACACAAAAACAAGTGATCTCACACTTACCATGATAAACTTTTGAACTATACGGAACCTTGCTAGAAAATAGAAGAATTTAACTCTACGTGGCATCTCGTAGCGTGGAGTGTTTGTCTGCTGGTGTCTAAACACAGCCTGATTGTGATTTGGTTGCTTTCCTGGGGAGGGAGGGGAAGATCTTTGTTCTAGTGGACTTGCTGTCAATGTGCTGGAGGAAGGGTTGGAGTCATGGGGAGGAGATGGTAAGTTACTGGAGGTGGAACTTTTCTGGCTCCTTGATGCCAGAGGACATGAAATGAGAGGTTGTATGTTGACCAATGTGTTGGCACTGTCATCCTGAACTGCCTGCTGCACACTTTGACGGTGAAGATCTGAAAGCTGTCAACAAACAATGGCACGATTCACATTTCTGTTTGGTGAACAAAAGTCAAATCATAAATGCCGAACTGTTATAACTTTAAGCTAAATAACTCTATACTGTAACAACAACATCATGTCCCTCATGCTGCATGTCTAACTGTTATAATTTTGAGCTAAATAACTCTATACTATAACAAGAACATCATGTCCCTCATGCTGCATGTCTAACTGTTATAATTTTGAGCTAAATAACTCTATACTATAACAACAACATCATGTCCCTCATGCTGCATGTACTTCTTAATACTTCCAATCTCCCACATTCAGGAGTGGGGTGGGGGTGGTTGAAAACAAATGTGGAAAAAAGTGTATGTTATTTGGTGATTCTCTCCCCCCCCCCACACACACACACCCAAATATAAACCTAATTACTTAATGCCATTGATTACATTTAGCACACAAGATACACATATTTATTTTTAATTGACTGTATTATTTTGTGTTTCTGTCTATTTGTTCTTCTATAAAATTACAGAAGCGTTAAGATTTTAACATAACAACAGATGGCAGACAGTTAAAGCAGGTGGAGGAATTCAAATACCTAGGAAGTCTAGTGACATATGACAAAACACAAGCAACAGAAATAGAGTCAAAATGCAACAAAGCTTGCCAACCCATAGATTTAAGGTTAATTATAAAAATAACATCACCATAATGATTAGCGTTAGGTGCATGGTAGAAAACAGCCTGAGAGATAATATTAGAAGTGAAGAACTAAGAAAAAAGGTTAAAAACTGCCAACAATGAATACATAAAGAAACAACAGGTAGAATGGTTTGGCCACAGATAGAAAGATCAAAATATGACAAAATAAAGAGTTGAGAATAATAACAGAAATATTAAGATCAACCCTTATATCACCTTGGTCACAGCTCAGTAAATCAAGACATTCAGTAGATTTCAAGGTGTCACATGACATCACAACCTTTATATAATTACAACTGAAATGTTAAACATCACCCTAAATACACATGGGTGAGCCGAGAAAGCATTTAATAATGGAAGGGCTGGCATATATCTAGAGTGACCTGAAGGCAGTAATAAAACAAGTCATTAGCTACAGGATCAATTCAACAAATTCTGTGACAGAAAGTGGAGCTACAAATGAGTCAGCTAAATTGCTTTTTTCAGACTGCAAACACAGTCAAAACAATATCATGATACTCACTGATACAAAATCTGTTTGACAATCCCTCACAAATCCTAAATCTACACACCTTTCTTCCCTACAAAAAATGTTGTCATTACTAGATACATACACATATGGGTTCTCCAGTGTTTGTAATATTGCATCACAATCTAAGGGAATTAAATAGTCAGTAATTTATCAAAATATGGCAGAGTGGAACAGGTTGTCCTGATGGGACAGATAGGAGTTGTGTTTAAACCAGCTAGCTATCAGTGTAATAATCTTCATCAAAATAACTGCTGAGGCTACTCATAGTGCTCTGTGATGGATCTTGCTAACTAATGATACAAGGTAGGCTGGGACTTTGCTAACTAATGATACAAGGTAGGCTGGGACTTTACTAAACTAATGATACAAGATAGGCTGGGGCTTTACTAAACTAATGATACAAGATAGGCTGGGGCTTTACTAAACTAATGATACAAGATAGGCTGGGGCTTTACTAAACTAATGATACAAGATAGGCTGGAGCTTTACTAAACTAATGATACAAGATAGGCTGGGGCTTTACTAAACTAATGATACAAGATAGGTTGAGGCTTTGCTAACTAATGATACAAGATAGGCTGGGGCTTTACTAAACTAATGATACAAGATAGGTTGAGGCTTTGCTAACTAATGATACAAGATAGGTTGAGGCTTTGCTAACTAATGATTCAAGATAGGTTGAGGCTTTGCTAACTAATGATACAAGATAGGCTGGGGCTTTACTAAACTAATGATACAAGATAGGCTGGGGCTTTACTAAACTAATGATACAAGATAGGAGGGGGTTTTACTAACTAATGATACAAGATAGGAGGGGGTTTTACTAACTAATGATACAAGATAGGCTAAGGCTTTGCTAACTAATGATACAAACCTCCATTCTGCGGATATCAAGTGACAGCACAGTTGCAAAAAATGCCAGCTGCAAGTAGAAATCTGACAAGACACCAACCAAGGCAAACGCACAAAACTCCTGTTGAAGAAAGTTATACAAATATAATCATGAGAGTTATGTTGAAGCTCAGTCACAAGAAAAGTGATACTATATGATATAAAGAACACTGACACTGCAATGCTGTGGTAAAGAGGACCTTGGTGTACTGTGATAAACATAGAAAATGCACTGTAAAGTTCTGGCCTAACTAATCTCCCCTAAAAATTAATGGTTTATAAGTTAACAACCAACTAAATTAGTTCTCAGTAAATTAACACAAATTAAAATAAAAACAAATTCAATTAATTGATTTCAGAGGTCAATGGATTGGAGGAAACAAGTTAATTTAACAATAACATAAAAAAACTTGATCAAATTATGGCTATCATTAGACAGAAAGAATAATATTTGAATCTAGTGCTAGCTAAAAAAAAAAACCACACCGAATGTTATTTTAATTTCACCAACAAGCACTCATTTCTTACCAATCACATCATAGAATATAAGTGAATACTGTTGTTTGCAACTTGTCTCACCTGAATGGCTGGAACAAATGTAAAGAACCCCACAAAGACTATGGCCAACTCTGACAGCAGGTTCTTAGTAATAGACCAGCCTTCTCTACTCAAACCTGGATGTAGAACACAGATGCAAGTTAGTTAATGCAAATAATATACTTTTTTTTTTTTCTTTTCGTTCGCAGCTTTGACCTTTGACAAAGTCCCTAGTGACTAGGAACTGATTTTTGCGTGTTAATCCATTTTTCCCTGGCAGCCGTGTGCACAGGGGTCACTCGCCACACAAGCAGATAACTCTGACTTCAGAGGTACTCATATTTTTTTTCTGTCTATGAGTAATTGACGTTTCAAGCCGGGCCTCACTGCTGAGATCAGGGGTGGTTGCCGCAGAGAGAAATCATAAATAAAAATCCCAACCAGTGTAGTCGGGATTTGAGCCCACAACCTCTCTGTCTCGAGGCCAGCATCTTGCCTCGAGACCAACCGGTCCCCCTAATAGAAATATATATTCAGTCTTAGTTTAATTTAGTGAACTGACAACTTTTATTGCACATTGGACAACTCCATGGTGCTGATTCCCTCCCCAACATCTCCCTCAGTGTGCAGCACTGCCATCACATACTAGTGAAAGCACACAAGATGTTCTCAGCTCAGATGAATGAACTTTGTAGAAATGGCGAAAACCTTGAAACCAAGGGTGGTAATTGGGTAGATTTATTTCCTCAACAATTTTCCCTTGGGCAACGGACATATTGGGCCTACAATCTTCAATTGCTAGGGATTTTTTAACATGCACAGAGTGCATATGGCACCTCCTCTTTTACACCCAAACACTGGATCTCACTACCCAGCAGAGACCAGGGAAAGGTAAAGCCAAAAGAAACCAGATTCATAGAGAAGAATTTCCTCCGACTTAGTCTTAATAGTTATTACATCATAATTGCTTGCAGCAATGTTTTTATGGTGAGAGTCACTTTATTTACATAAAGAACAAATGCATTAGAAAACAAAACAAATCAATAAAAACATACACAATCACTTATTTACCAAAATTCTCACATCAGAGATTTGTGTAAATATAAGCCTCTCTCTGATTTTCTCCATTTCTAGTAGAACCAGTATTTGATTTCCACAACGGCAACACAGAAACAACAATATAAAACATAAAGTGTTAAAGAACAAAAAATAATTAAATGTTATAGAATAATCACTACTGGAGTACAAGATAGATTCAAGGAACTAAATTATAACAATTAAATTAACAAACATCTCAATCACAGCAAGTAAATTAACTAGGTGATAGAAAGAGATCTAACAAAAATATTGTGAATATATTAACCTTGGGCTACACGAATTTTGACTTCAAGATGGACGGGTGTGGATACAACAGATTTGGTGATGACCAGAACATTTTCTACTCCAACAATAACCACCAGGTATGGAAAAATTTCTCTGAAACATAAAGTGGAATTTGCTATCAACAACCATCAGGTAAATAAACATAAATATAAATGAAAGATTCTCTAAAATTGTGTACCAAAAAAAAAAAATTGGGGTCCTACACTTTACCTTATGACAGCAGTTATACTATGGGATACTTTAACCACTAGACTTGTGTTATTGACACATATTCATCAGCCGCTGTCCTGAACTCAACAGCTCTTACATTACTACAGTCCTGGACTCAACAGCTCTCACATTACTACTGTCCTGGGTTCAACAGTTCTTACATTTGTGTACTTGACTCCACAACTTTTACACTAAAGTCCTGGACTCAACAGCTTTTACACTACTGCTGTAGACTTTATGGGGAAAGGGTGGGGCGCCTTGGTAGACTAGTTGGGAAAACCACTCCACTAGCTACCAACGTTCGGACAACATGTGTTCGACTCCCTCTGGAAACAGTGTGAATTGTACTCATGGTAAGGTTGGGAAAAAATACCCGCACTGTCAACCCAGCTGCTGGGAGAAATAGCTTCCAGGGTAGCACTCTGGGTAGGTGAGGAATGGTGCCTTGCTTGTGAGTTACGATGCTTGAGGCAACACTAGACAGGAGTCTCTGAACAATTCTGGATAGGTGGTCAAGTATATATGAGTAAAAACCCGCATGATACGATGCAAATTCAAGTCTCATATCATTACCTTTTACCTTTATTTTACAGTGCTAACACTACTGTCCTAGCCCCCTACAGCGCTAACACTATTGTCCTAGCCCCCTACAGCGCTAACACTTCTGTCCTAGTCCCCATACAGTGCTAACGCTACTGTCCTAGTCCCCATACAGTGCTAACACTACTGTCCTAGTCCCCATACAGTGCTAACACTACTGTCCTAGCCCCCTACAGCACTAACACTACTGTCCTAGTCCCCTACAGCACTAACACTACTGTCCTAGCCCCCTACAGCACTAACACTACTGTCCTAGTCCCCATACAGCGCTAACACTACTGTCCTAGTCCCCTACAGTGCTAACACTACTGTCCTAGCCCCCTACAGCGCTAACACTACTGTCCTAGCCCCCTACAGCGCTAACACTACTGTCCTAGCCCCCTACAGCGCTAACACTACTGTCCTAGCCCCCTACAGCGCTAACACTACTGTCCTAGCCCCCTACAGCGCTAACACTACTGTCCTAGCCCCCTACAGCGCTAACACTACTGTCCTAGCCCCCTACAGCGCTAACACTACTGTCCTAGCCCCCTACAGCGCTAACACTACTGTCCTAGCCCCCTACAGCGCTAACACTACTGTCCTAGCCCCCTACAGCGCTAACACTACTGTCCTAGCCCCCTACAGCGCCAACACTTCTGTCCTAGCCTCCTACAGCGCTAACACTACTGTCCTAGCCCCCTTGCAGCGCTAACACTACTGTCCTAGTCCCCATGCAGCACTAACACTACTGTCCTAGTCTCCTATAGCACTAACACTACTGTCCTAGCCCCCTACAGCGCTAACACTACTGTCCTAGCCCCCTACAGCGCTAACACTTCTGTCCTAGCCTCCTACAGCACTAACACTACTGTCCTAGTCCCCTACAACACTAACACTACTGTCCTAGTCCCCATACAGCACTAACACTACTGTCCTATTCCCCTGCAGCGCTAACACTACTGTCCTGGTCCCCTAGAGTGTTAACACTACTGTCCTAGCCCCATACAGCGCTAACACTACTGTCCTAGCCCCCTACAGCGCTAACACTTCTGTCCTAGCCTCCTACAGCGCTAACACTACTGTCCTAGTCCCCTACAGCACTAACACTACTGTCCTAGTCCCCATACAGCACTAACACTACTGTCCTAGTCCCCTACAGCGCTAACACTACTGTCCAAGTCCCCTACAGCACTAACACTACTGTCCTAGTCCCCATACAGCACTAACACTACTGTCCTAGTCCCCATACAGCACTAACACTACTGTCCTAGTCCCCTACAGCGCTAACACTACTGTCCTAGTCCCCTACAACACTAACACTACTGTCCTAGTCCCCTACAGCACTAGTCCCCTACAGCACTAACACTACTGTCCTAGTCCCCTACAACACTAACACTACTGTCCTAGTCCCCTACAACACTAACACTACTGTCCTAGCCCCCTACAGCACTAACACTACTGTCCTAGTCCCCTACAGCACTAGTCCCCTACAGCACTAGTCCCCTACAGCACTAACACTACTGTCCTAGTCCCCTACAGCACTAACACTACTGTCCTAGTCCCCTACAGCGCTAACACTACTGTCCTAGTCCCCTACAACACTAACACTACTGTCCTAGTCCCCTACAGCACTAACACTACTGTCCTAGTCCCCTACAGCGCTAACACTACTGTCCTAGTCCCCTACAACACTAACACTACTGTCCTAGTCCCCATATACACCACTATATTTTTGTACATTTATTTCTGCCTGATCACACTTTCAATCCCGACTTTGAAATGATCCTGTCAGCATTTAACTAGAAGTGCCACAACTGAATTAACAATTAGAAGTACATGATAACATGACTTACCCTCGATTAAGAGTTGGCCTCATTCCAAACACGGTACAAATACTGACTGACATCATCAGGCACGCTAGAACAGTCACAACAGCACTTATAGCCAAACCAAGTTTGGACTTTACCATTTCAATTTTTCCTATTGAAATAGACATGAAAGTAGTTTACTGTTGTCTACACACAAACAAATGCCTACAAAACTACATGGTTATGTCTGAACCAACAAAACTACATGGTTATGTCTGAACCAACAAAATTACTTGGTTATGTCTGAACCAACAAAACTACATGGTTATGTCTGAACCAACAAAATTACTTGGTTATGTCTGTACTAACAAAACTACATGGTTATGTCTGAACCAACAAAACTACATGGTTAAGTCTGAACCAACAAAATTACTTGGTTATGTCTGTACTAACAAAACTGCATGGTTATGTCTGAACCAACAAAACTACTTGGTTATGTCTGAACAAACAAAACTACTTGGTTATGTCTGAACAAACAAAACTAACAGGTTATGTCTCTTCTTTTTTCATCTTCATTTGCCTTTCAGTGTTGATGGGAGATAACATTTGTTGTCCTTTTCTCTTCTCTTCATTTCTCCTACTGTTATATTTCCTAGTGTCTCTAACATTTCATCTTTTTCATGGTCAGCCCTTGAGTCTAGTGTTCTCAAAGAGTTTATTGTTGGCTCACTGTGTTGCGTTATAATCTTTTTGTCTTATCACATGGTCAAACCATTTTATCTGCACTTTCTTTATGTATTCAAACGCAGGAATTATTCCTATATTTTTATTTTCTCAGTTCTTCATTTCGGATTTTAACTCTCAGGCTGTTTTCTGTCATGCATCTAACACATTTCATTTCGGCAGTGATTATTTTTCACATTGTTCTTGAGACTTCCACTTCTGTTATTGGTAGAACAACATTAGAAAGAAAGTTGCATTGTAAAGTGTCTATATGGCCTCTTGTAGTTATGTTTGAATCAATAACATTATTTGATTAGTCTGAACTAACTTCAGATATATTTTCATAAAATGTTTTACCCAAAAGTTGCCTTTGACTTGCAGTAGGTGACTTCATGTTTACAGAGAATATACTACATGAAAAAACACATCTTATGAAAATTGGTGTTAGTACCAAGAGGAAGAATTGCTAAAGTACCAAGAGGAAGAATTGCTAAAGTACCAAGAGGAAGAATTGCTAATGTACCAAGAGGAAGAATTGCTAAAGTACCAAGAGGAAGAATTGCTAAAGTACCAAGAGGAAGAATTGCTAATGTACCAAGAGGAAGAATTGCTAAAGTACCAAGAGGAAGAATTGCTAAAGTACCAAGAGGAAGAATTGCTAAAGTACCAAGAGGAAGAATTGCTAAAGTACCAAGAGGAAGAATTGCTAAAGTACCAAGAGGAAGAATTGCTAATATCTTAAAACAACTAATTTTTTTTTTCATTCGCCAGCTTTTACCTCTGATGAAGTCACCTGAGAGTATGAACTAAATTTTGCGTGTTAATCCGTTTTTCCCTGGCAGCTGTGTGCACAGGGGTCCCTCACCGCACAGGCAGATAACTCCATCCTTGGAGGTACTCATATTTTTTCCACCCATGAGTAATTGACATTTAAAGCTGGGCCTCATTGCTGTGACCAGGGGTGGTTGACGCAGAGAGATATCATAAATAAAAATCTCAGCCAGGATTCGAACCCACAACCTCTCATCTTGCCTCGAGACCAACCAGTCCCCCAAATAGCTAATATGAATACTTCTCTAAAACTACAATTGATAAAAGCTTCAGTGTCATGTATTTATTATAGATTTATCATAATTGTTTTTTTCCAAGAAAACACCCAATTAAAAAAAAAACAACATATAAATCATGAAAGGTAAATACATATTTTTGTTGTTTAGATGCATGTGTGTTCCCTGTATTAAGTATGCTTTGGTTATTTGGTTATGGAAGGCCCAGGTATCACTGCAAATGAATTAAAATCCATAATTGCTCAACCGCCCGTGCCAGTGGAATCATCCGAATTACTAACTCAAGTGAGATGAGTTATGGTGTAAGTATGCTTTACTGTTTACTACTGAATTTATTTTTGAAGCAAAGGCTCTTTTCTTATTTCCCCAGATTTCAGATATGAATAATCAGATTCATTGTTCTCTATTTATCCGCTTTATCTCAAATTATTGTATTTTTGAAGCAAACAGTATAATAACATAATATGTAACTCTCATTCAAAATGCTATTATATAGTTCCAATAAAAAAATTCATCTTAAAAAAATGTACAGGTACTTACGCACAGAGAAGTACAAATACAACAACAGTGCCAGATAAGTGACTAACAGTGGAGTATACTCCACTATGTAATTGATATCTTTGAAGTGTACATGAACAAAGTCCTCAATCTGAGAATTATTGACATTAGCCTTTGTGTCTGAATGATGTTCTTCAAGCATTTGTGTCAAAGCTGACATAAATCTGAAATGATACAAAATTGTATGACAACACACAGGAGACAATAAATAAGAGGATGATAAAGACAAAAGACCTGGAGACAGGTTAGAGCTACAACTACCTTGGAGATACTATAACCAGTGATAGAAAATGCAAAACTGAAATAAATAAAAGAATAGAAATGGCAAAAAGTAATTTTAATGCCATGAAAAATATACTAACATCAAGAAAAATAACACCAGGGCTAAAACTAAGAATGGCAAAATGGTATATCTTCTCACCATTCCTGTATAGTGCAGAAACAAGGACATTAAACAAGAAAACAGAACAGAAAATTGAAGCCTTTGAAAAGCAGATTTATTGGAAAATGGGAAGAATTGTATGGAAAGAAAAGAAAACAAATGAAGTTTTAAAACAGCCAAAAACGAAAAGAGAACTACTAAACATAACTCAAGCAAGGCAAATGAGATTTTTGGGGCATGTTAAAAGACACAACAGCCTACTAAAAATAATCTTTAGGAAGCAAAAAATACATAGTAAAAGAGGCAGATCAAAACTAATGTGGACGAGCAACATCAAAAGATGGACATATCAGCCTATGACAATTTGCACCATCAAAGCAAGAGACAGGGGAATGGCACTCCATGGTAGCTATCTTTCGATGTGGAGACAGCACTCAATGATGATGAAAGATAATTTATTGCATACTTTCAATAGTTAATGCATACATTATGGACATACAATCAAACTGCAAGTCCTACAAGTTTCTCAAGACATGACAATAGACTTTCACTTTTATGAAATCAGGTACATTGCTCCCTTAGAAGGAAATGAAACTTTTGTCCTGGTCAAGAATGTATTTTTGAACTAGCCACGATAAACCAACATAAAATAAATAAAACAGAATCTGCAACAAAACAGATGTTGCAAGCAGAAAAGTCTTCTATGACAAATTCCTGAGAACCTAAGAAATAGCATCAAGATGGTGCAGAGAAATAGAGATCTAAATGTAAACATGTGAATCAATTTTGAGGAAGAATTGCATGAAAGACTAAAGCACAATTAGAAAACTTTGATCAACATCTACAATTTTGAATTATCAGGTTGAAGGAACCATCTTATCTCTTTCAGATATGGATACAACAATATCTTAAAGACTGTCTTATATAACATTTTATAAATGAAGTTACCACCTAAAGATAGGAACGAAAAGAGATAAGCAAATGAAGAATGGGATCAGTCTCTCTCAGGGATAATTAAACTTACTTTGGTTCAAACTTTTTCAAGATGATAGTGATTGCATAAGTGATGACACGCTGTCTATTACGAATGTAATATCGAGTTATGCCGGTCTCCTTCCAGGGAATGCCAAACAAGAGATCTGCAATAAGATAAGGGACCTCTAGTTATTATGCACTCCTTGTATCTGGACAATAAAAACAAAGAATAAACCTTTACTACAATGACCATATTAAAGTGCTAATAAACTTGACATAAGGATAGAAAAGAAAGTGTGAAAATAGGGCTCTTATTAGAAAAAAAGTAAATATAAATAAAGACAAGTAAACCATTTTCAAAAAGCGTTTTCTTTTAAGTGCTGTACAGAGTAATGCATCACTTTCACTAACATAATATTTTTTTATTATTATTAAAGCAAGTCTAAAGAATTAAATAATTGAACTTTTAATTTCATAAACATTTAATTTCACTAACAGAACAGCACAATTACAAAATAAGTGCAATCACAAATGAAGAATTTTTACCTTTGGTGGTTGGTGGACTTTCAACTACCTGGCCATACTTCCTGTACATTGTGCTAATAATGTCAGAATCCTTACTGAACCTAGATAAGAAAATGGCATTTTAACATTTACAGAATGAATCAGCGCAACATACCATGCACTCATGCAACATAACAGTAACATGTTATGAATGCTTCATGATTACATTCCTTTTACAATTGAATTACATGTGCTGTTAGTGGATAGACTGTTCTCACTGTGCGTTGGAGAGCTCCATTAGTGCCTAGATTTCCTCCTCAGTGCCTGTCAACATCTAGCAACAACTCCATTATTTAATGGATTACCACGACTAACAAACCCAGTCTGTGTTCATTTACATGTCATCTTTGACTCCCTGCATAGCACTATTATCTGGCATCAGCCCTTTTGATATGATGCTCTTGCAGTCTATTCAAGGTTGTAAATCCACATTCACTACTCACTTTCTCCTCCTTGATAGCATTTAGAACATCGTCCTGCCATTCTCCGCTAACTCAGTGAGTTTGTCTGCATGTTCACCACCTCTTACACTTGGTACAGATGTCCTAGTACAAAAGTGGAGCAGATTTTAATCAATCTTGGCCTCTTCAGACTAAAACCACTGCCTACTGCTGGCACTTGTACCCATTCTTCACTAGGTTATATATCCTCAAGTTAACAAATCAGTCGAACAATGTCTTTGACCTGACCCATCCATGATTTCTCTCTCTTTAAATTGTTTCTTTTCTGACTACTGAACTCACTGTGTAATGCTGACTCAAAGATTTATTCTCGAGTTGTGATCGCAGCCCTAAGCGGACCAGTCATTCGGGTGATTTCCATCATGCAGGACAGACCAGTCATTCAGCTAAGTCAATCCATTTTTTTAAATACACTTTTATAGAAATATTATTTACTTTTTCTATCTCTACACTATCCTACCTCCTCTCATGTAGCACATATCTCTCTCTCTCTCTTTTCTTATCTTACCATCTGACTTATCCTCTCCTTCTATACTTTATCATCAGACATGTAGTTATAGTTAATTGTACTTCACCGTGTGTTGTTGTTGTCCTTGTATTCTGAAGAAGGCCACAGGCTGAAACGTCAGTATTGTGTTGTGTTCCTTCCTTGTAAAGTTGTCACCATACCTTGGTGTGCTTATCACGCCCCACTACTGGCTCCATAACCACTGGTTCAACCCTTATATACATCTGGAACTTATTATTCAAAATGCTAACAATAAACATCTGCTGCAGGCATTAATATTATAACAAAATCAGCAGTTTCATTGAGCATACACCAGAAGCTAGTCACAAATTTGTGTACCAGGTTCCAGGGCTCATTAGCCATGCCAACTAAAAGTTTCCTAAACTTAAGAACATATTTACTAGCACCCCTCAAGTAAAGGTAATTGTTTAACGTTGAGCACCTTTCATCTACACTTGATGGGAGCTAATACTTACTTGGATACATCCTGTTGCCAGAAATTTGCCGGTGACACTATAAAGCATGTGTATTCTGGCAGCAGTTCCTGAAGGTGTTTGGCATTGACAGACTCAGACACTCTGTAGCAGATGTCTGCTAGTGATATTTCCTTACCCCTATAAAAAAAAGTGGAAGATTTTACTGACAAACTGTAGCTACCAATTACAAAGAACTACTGCAGAGACATGAACACTAGATAAGACAATAATAAAAATACACAATCCAGGAGGTGAAGCTGAAAGCAAAATATAGAAGATACAAAATTTCTTCTGTGTAAACCTCTAGTTGTCGATAAGTTCAAAGAAAGAGTTCATCAAATCAAGACATCTCCATACAGCTTGTCTTGGTAATGGCCACAAGAACCTTTTCTATTCGTCATTTGTTGGGTATAATTGTTGCAGACTGTCATTTTGCCTGTGCCACATTCATCAGAGGTTCTTATCCTTAAGGTGTTAAAAAGATGATACTTCAATCTGTTGTGGTCTGTTCAGTCTAAAAATTGTTACTTGTTCTTGTCTGTTGAGCTGGTAGTAGGCATTTTTCTGGTAGCCCTGGTGTTCTCTATTCCATTTGTTTTTATTTATTTGTTCCTGACAAACCTTTTTGATTCTTCATAAGCCATACTTGTATCTGGCTGCTGCAATTTGTCAACCTTCTTTGCCAACCTGTCTGCTGTATCATTTCTACGAATGTTGCAGTGAGATGGATTCCCCTGAATCACAGTTCTTCTGCATATCTGACAGAGCTTGTAGTGTGTTTCTCTTAAATCATCCAGGACTTTGTTTCCTCAGTGGTGTAACTACTGGCATAAGATAGAAAAAAATTGGCTACACACTATAAAATGTTGTTTATGGCATTAACATAAATTTGACAAAAATCACACAAATGAAAGAGTTAGATGAGCAAAGTATGGCATTTATATTGAAAAAAAATAAACAGAGAAACACTGTGTTATAGAGAGGAAGATGGTGATTATAGCACATACAGAGTTAGTGCTACAAGACAAAATTAAATACAGAAAATATGGATGATAAAGAATGTACGCATGAGGATATGCAAATAAATGAGTGGATTGTAGTTCAACCATTCAAGTGCTTCAGATAATGTATATGATGAAAAAAGGAAGGAAAATATTTTAGAATGAACATATTAATCATCAACTTTAATTATAGTGGACAGAAAGTACACTTTCATGTAGAATGTTTTCTTTATTTATAATGAATATTTAAATTAAAAACTCAAACTCAGTTACTATGAGTAGTAAACTAAGCATATCCTATAAGAGTATCAGCAATGACTGAGAGTGCCAATTTAACTTGTAAACAAAATGTAATCTCATTCACAGCTTGCTTTTCAATATAGTATCTAATAAGCTAACATAATGTCAATCACAAACTAAAAACTCACAGCAGATGTGAAATGAAGAAATAAAATTACTTACCCTACAGTGACTTTAAAATTATTAAGTTCTTCAATGATCTTGAACACAGACAGCAGTGGGGCTCGGAAGGCATCAGAGGCCATCATTAGCTGTGGTTGCCATGGTGACACAGCAGATTTGAGAACAATTTGCTGAACATATGCTACTGGTTCCCCTACAAACTGTTGGAGATGAGAGGTAGAATTGTGGGAAAATCATTCATCTCTGATCTTGGAGTAAAGGGGTTAGAAAATTGAATGATGACAATGTGTATCCAATTTGTTTTATCTGGGCATGGACCACTGGCAGAGAGTGTCTCAATAAATAAATTGATAATGGGCCCATTTCCACAGCTGATATTATTTTAAAGCATTAGAAAGTCAATGAATTACGCGGGAAAAGCAGAATCATGAAAATGATGTGTTATTACTCATAAAATATTCATTAACAAGATGGTCTACATGAAGAATTGACACCAGTTATAACAAATTATGATGGTGTGGGATATGAGAAAATCTAAGGGCCTGACCAAGACCATCTTTGAGAACAGTTAGAGGTAGAAAAAGGAAAAAGTTTATTAATGATATAAGACTGAAGTAAAAAAAATATTTGAACAATGCCAGATAATTATATATCTATTTATTGACCTTTCGAGCCGTAGCCGGCCCATAGGGCATAGACCAAGATACTTCTTCTCTTATCTGAATTTTTGTTCTAGCAGTTTTCAATTCTTTTAAAGATATTTTATCAAATCTCGCCATTTGTCTCTGTTCTGTGCAAGCAGCTCTATCTCATCAATGTTCTCAGTGTCTCTCTGGGTCTTCCTCTTTTCCTCTTACCTGTTGTTTCCCATATAAGGGCTTGCTTTGCTATTCGGTTATTATCTCTTCTCATCACATGTCCAACATATGACCATCGTCTTTTCTTTATTACTGAAGATATTAGTGGTTGATTGGCGATTTATTATACTGAAGATATTAGTGGTGATAATTATATATAACAGGGAATAATGGAGACATATCAGAAACAACTTATCTCAGCACTCTTAAGGAACCAAGCAAGCAGCCAGTTTCTAGTTAAAAATCTGAAACCTGGACACATAACCGTACACATATAAATCAACCATTTAAAGCAGATTTGGACTTTTTTTTACATAAGTGCATTAAAATTACCACTTTCAACTGTCACAGTTAATTATAACATACAGCATAAATATTACAATGTCTCTCGGTTATTATCTTAATGTCTCTCGGTTATTATCTTCTATCACATAATGTAATAACTGATGAATAATAACAGACTAAATAATTTAATCTTAGATAACAAGCTAAATTTCATACAAAGATAACAAAGGCATTCTATTTCAACATTTCAAACTCAAACAGGAAGTTAAAAGTAACCACATTAGTAAAAAAACTCACCCATCGTGGACGCTTTTGATCATCATAAGACCCATCTGTTGTAGATGGGTGAGTTCTGTCAGGTACTGCGTAACCTAATTTCAATGTTCTGTGTTCTATGGGAGTGTTACCAGGCAGGGGTAGATTGCTCAATGGATAACTTGATGATGCAAAACAAAAGATATAAGAAGACTGACTGTTAGAACCCCTCAATATAGTTAACTGAGTAATAGCCTACACTTCTTGATAGCATTTCATTTGCTTATTTCAAATTAGGGAAACAATGCCACAGGATATTTGCTCATGTATATAGATAAACCAATACAGAAAATAGTGTCCATTAGCCCCTTTTCTGATCACACATGATTATCATTCATCGCAGACCATAAGGTCTGCAACACCAATCGGGCTCCCTAGGATAATGTCAACAAAATGGTTAAATACATTTCACCAATGGGGCTTCCTAGAGTAATTGCAACACATTGGTGAAATAAATGATAATGTAAACAAATTCCTAGGGTAATTTCTGCAAACTAGTTAAATAAATGACACAAACGAGACTTGCTAGAACAGTTTTAACAAGCTGGTTAAATAAATGACACAAACGAGACTTGCTAGAACAGTTTTAACAAGCTGGTTAAATAAATGACACCAACGAGGCTTACTAGTGCAGTTTCAACAAGCTGGTTAAATAAATGACACCAACGAGGCTTACTAGTGCAGTTTCAACAAGCTGGTTAAATAAATGACACAAACAAGGCTTGCTAGTGTAGTTTCAACAAGCTGGTTAAATAAATGACACCAACGAGGCTTGCTAGTGTAGTTTCAACAAGCTGGTTAAATAAATGACACCAACGAGGCTTGCTAGTGTAGTTTCAACAAGCTGGTTAAATAAATGACACCAACGAGGCTTGCTAGTGTAGTTTCAACAAGCTGGTTAAATAAATGACACCAACGAGGCTTGCTAGTGTAGTTTCAACAAGCTGGTTAAATAAATGACACCAACGAGGCTTGCTAGTGTAGTTTCAACAAGCTGGTTAAATAAATGACACCAACGAGGCTTGCTAGTGTAGTTTCAACAAGCTGGTTAAATAAATGACACCAACGAGGCTTGCTAGTGCAGTTTCAACAAGCTGGTTAAATAAATGACACCAACGAGGCTTGCTAGTGTAGTTTCAACAAGCTGGTTAAATAAATGACACCAACGAGGCTTGCTAGTGTAGTTTCAACAAGCTGGTTAAATAAATGACACCAACGAGGCTTGCTAGTGCAGTTTCAACAAGCTGGTTAAATAAATGACACAAACATGGCTTGCTAGTGTAGTTTCAACAAGCTGGTTAAATAAATGACACCAACGAGGCTTGCTAGTGTAGTTTCAACAAGCTGGTTAAATAAATGACACCAACGAGGCTTGCTAGTGTAGTTTCAACAAGCTGGTTAAATAAATGACACCAACGAGGCTTGCTAGTGTAGTTTCAACAAGCTGGTTAAATAAATGACACCAACGAGGCTTGCTACTAGGGCAGTTTCAACAAGCTGGTTAAATAAATGACACCAACGAGGCTTGCTAGTGTAGTTTCAACAAGCTGGTTAAATAAATGACACCAACGAGGCTTGCTAGTGCAGTTTCAACAAGCTGGTTAAATAAATGACACAAACAAGGCTTGCTAGTGTAGTTTCAACAAGCTGGTTAAATAAATGACACCAACGAGACTTGCTAGTGTAGTTTCAACAAGCTGGTTAAGTAAATGACACCAACGAGGCTTGCTAGTGCAGTTTCAACAAGCTGGTTAAATAAATGACACAAACAAGGCTTCCTAGTGTAGTCTCAACATGCTGGTTAAATAAATGAAATCAATGGGGCTCCCTAGTATAATTTTAACATGCTGTATAAAACAATTTCAATTACTGTTTTATACTTTATCAAACTTTCTTATTACTTCACTTTCACTTCCTATCTTTGGATTTTCTTGCAAATTATTTAGAATTCAAAATTAAAATCATATGGCATTACATTCTTGATCCTTCCAGCGCTGCTAAGCATCCCATAGGGCTTATAGTGTTTTTTAGCTAACCATCTCTATTCTTGGTGCGATGTTCAATCTTACCTCATGAGTCTAGGCCTGCCAACTTTGCTTCTCTTACAACTGTTCTTTTTAGTCTCTCTAGGTCTTTTTCTGTATCCCGTTTTCCATAGAAAAGCCTGTTTTGGAATTCTCTTGTTGTCTCTTCTCAACACATGTTCGACATATGTCCACCTTCTCTTCCTAGTTGTAGATGAGATCTTTGATTCCATGGCCATTTCTCTTATTTCAATATTAGTCTTGTTCATTTAATTGTACACAAAGTATTCTTCTTAGGCAATTATCTTAAAAAGTGTTTAGTTTTCTCTCAGTCTCTTTTGTTGTTTTACAGCCTTCATGTGTGTAGGTAAGGGTTGATAATACATTTGAGTTGAATATTCTAAGTTAAGTTTATGGTATAACATGGTGTGTCATAAAATATACCCCTGCAAATTAATAGATGTATTAAAAAACCTATCTGGCAAATACTTTGTCCTCAGATTAAAAGATGTAACATCTCAGTTATAATCCTTCTCAACTAAGACAAATAAGTAACATCTTCTCCAAATATTAGAAACAAACATTATAAAATGCATGTGACATGTTCATGTCTTCACAGTAAAATGAAACTATAATGTTGTCTAACTTTAAATGTAACTATAGAGCAACTTTATAACATAATCATAAACTTGATTCTTACTGGTTCAAGAATTCAGTGACTTTTGTGTGAATAACATTTTTATTTTCTAGTTTTAACACAGGCAGGCATGTGCTCAGATGTCTCTCCTTATACGGGCAGATATTCTCCAAACTGAGAGGTACTCTCATATTTGATTACTAAGAATGTTGACATTTCAGGTAGATTTTCCTTATTAATTTTGTTGGCAGAGGTATTCTTTTTGGCCTGCTCTTTTCAATTTTCAACTGCCAATGTTTATTTAATGTAAAGACATGAGACTGGTTTTATACTATTCGGTAGATTTCAGATCTTGCTACCCAGGGATCAGGGGATGGTAAGGCCATGTATAATAAATCAAGGATTTGAAGTAAAAAAAAAAAATTCAACACTATATCAATAAAATATATAAAACAAAATCAAAGTATCAACAATAAATAAAACAAATATCAACAATATATACAACAATTCATCCAATCCTTTGAAGATAAATCTATCTCATGCTGGTAATTAACCAGTCAAATCTACTGTAACTATTTTATCATGCACAGCAAATGGATAATTCAAATTAAGATAAGTAAAAGAATTATGAGTGGAAGGGTAGAAATGACAATTATAGAAAAACAGATTTATGCTTTGTTTTACATAAGAATGAGAAATAACACAATATAAATGCAACATAATTTATTCTTGTTTGTTTTTCCTTCACACATAAGCACAGATTTTAGCAATTTTCTGCACTGTTATCCACAGCTGATCCAATATCTTTCATATATTGTTAGACGAACCCATACAATAGACCAAAAAAAAACCCTTACAAGTGGGGAAAAAAACATACACGTCAATTTTAATGCACAATTGGACTTCCAGTCAATATGACGGATAGGCACAGGAACAGTTGAAGCTCTGTCTGAAAAATGTTCCTTGTTGTAGTTTCCTCATATTCTAAGTCCGGCTTGCTACCAGAGCTACTGACTTTAGTGCTATGTGCACACCGTGAGCTGTGTTTTCATCTGGATCATGTTTTGATATTCTGATTGCTTACAATGAATGATGATATTGTATGACGAAGGACAGCTCTGATGTATTCACTTTTGGTGGTGATTATGTCTTTTGGCGTGTGCTGTGGCTACTAGGATGGGGACTGCAATCACCTTTCTTTATTTGGATCCTTCAATGATATGAGATGTTAATTCGGATGATTCCACTGGCATTGGCAGCTGAGCTATTATGAATTTTAATTCATTTGAAGTGATACCGGGGCCTTCAACTAACTATAACGATAACTACTATTAATAATATTAAATATTATTAATAATGATTAATAGTTTCTGTAAGAAGTTTCGATTCAGAGACTGGACACGACATCCTTGCCATATCATCAGATTTCTTTCAAATTTCTCATTTATGTTGTTTAACTTTAAATTAGTGCTAATTAAAAAATCCCTTTCTTTAAAAAAAAAATTTTTCCGGAATGGATATTTATGGAAGCTGCCTATTAAAAAGATAATCTTTTCTACTGCAGAACTAAACATATAAATACATGCATGATCAAACAAAGGTCGTTGCAAAAAAAAAGATATAAATGTTTCTTACCATGTTATCAGGACTGTGGCAAATACAGAAAGAATTGTCACAAAAGGATGGCTGGCACAAAATAATCCATATGTATAGTAGATTTGAGAAATGCAATCACGTACAGTTTTTATGGTGAACATTTCTTGAGCACAGAATTTACGTTGACTGCTAGTTCTTGGGTATAAAGAGACCCTTCTTCACAGTAACAATGGCAGTTTAAGAAAATGTCTTTCTACATTTACAGAAAATGAGTTCATAAATGCAACGATATGAAATAGCAAAATGACTTGACACTGAAGATGGAAATTTGACAATGGGATATTGATTTTCACTTTCTTGAGATTGCTTAATTATATGAACATATATTGGAACTCAGCCTTTTTCTTGATAAGCTGAAAATATAAAAATAAATACAAGATTTTGATATTTCTGTTGTGCAATAAAATTAAACTACATGAAAATGTTGTTCAACTATTCTTCTTCTTCTTTCCTTCCTCATCTGCCTTTCAGCGTCGAGGGGAGATATAATTTGAGGTCTTTTGCTCTTCTGTTCGCCTCTGCTGCTGTTATGTTTCCTAGTGCTTCTAATATTCCATCGACCCATCTTTTTCGTGGTCGACCCTTGGGTCTGGTGTTCTCACAATGTTTGTTGAAGGCTCGTTGTGTTGTGTTTTGTTCTGTCTGCCTTGTCACGTGGCCAAACCATTTTATCTGTTGTTTCTTTATATACTTTATGGCGGGGCTATTCCTAACTTTTTTCTCAGTTCTTCATTTCTGATCTTATCTCTCAGACTGTTTCCTGTCATCCGTCTAACACATTTCATCTCTGTAGAGGTTATTTTTCTTATTGTTCTTATATCTAGGGTCCAGGTCTGGCATTGGTAGCACAACGTTGGGATGAAGATTGTATTGTATAGTGCTCGTTTTGCCTCCAGAGTTATTTCCTTGATGGACAATAGTGGTGATAACTGTCCGATGATTTGACAAGCTTTGTTGCATCTTGATTCTATCTCTGCTATTTGAGAATTATCGTTTGTCATTAGACTTCCTAGGTATTTGAATTCCTCTACTTGTTTTAGTTGTCTGTCTTCTATAGTTATGTTGATGTTCTGTTTATTTTTGGCGACATTCATGACTTCTGTTTTGTTGATATTGATTTTCATGTTGTATTTTGTGCCTGAGATGTTGAGTTTGTTTAAGTGTTCTTGTAGGTCTTCTATTGTTTCATGTATTAGTGCCTGATCTTCTGCAAAGCATATATGGTCCACGTATGTAATAAACAGTAGGGGGATAGTACGCACCCCTGTCTTACACCTGATCTAACTTCGAAGTGGTCTGTGAAGCCTGCTGCTGTTGACGTAGAGGCTTTTAATAAGGTTGGTTAGATGTTGGCTTACTTCATATGTTGTTAGCATCTCCCACAGTTGTTCTTTGTTTATTCTGTCGAATGCTTTTTCCTGGTCAATGAAGGCTATGTATAAGTTCTGATTGTGTTCTGTCGTTTTTTTCTGCAAGCTGTTTTAGTGTGAATAGTGCGTCGGTACATACTCTGTTTTTTGGAACCCCAATTCACAATCGCTTAACTGTAGTTCTATTATTGGTCTCAGCCTTTTTTCCAAGATTTAGGCGTATAGCTTTCCTACATGGCTGAGAAGAGATATACCTCTATATTGATTGCAGTCTCTTTTGCTACCTTTCTTTTTCCATATTGGTATGATGATTGCCTGTTGCCAGTCTTCTGGGGCTTGTTGTTGGTGCCAAGCTGTAATATAAATTTTCTGTGCAGCCATTGCATTCTTGTTTCTCCCGCTGCTGCTATTATTTCTATTGGTATATTATCTATCCCCGCTGCTTTATTTCTTGGTGCATATTTGATTACTTCTACAATTTCCTTTATTTCTATTGGTATGTTATCTATCCCCGGTGCTTTATTTCTTGGTGCATATTTGATTACTTCTACGATTTCCTCTATCATGATGTTGGGTTCAGTATTTGTGAGTTCTGGCATAGTTTTTGTTGTCTTATTGGTAGTTGGTATGTTTAACAGGTCTACAAAATATTCTTTCCATCTCTGTTGCATACAATGGTTAGTTGATATTGGCTGTCCGTCTTTGTCATTTATCAGCTCATTAGGATCATGGTTTTCTTTTCTCGCTCTTGTGGCTTTTACTGCTTTGTAGAAATCTCTTGTGGCTGTCTTGAAGTCCCTGCTCATGTTTTGTCTGAATTCTGTCCAATTCTTTTGCTTAGCTTCTTTGGTCAAAATTTTAACCCTTTTTTGAACTAAGGCATATTATATCTATATAAAATAGATAGGCACATATATATATAAGTCATGAATGTCGCAAAAGAGAAACAGAACATCAAAATAACTGTAGACGACAGACAACTAAAACAAGTAGAGGAATTTAAATACATAGGAAGTCTAGTGACAAATGACAATTCACAAACGGCAAAAATAGACTCAAGATGCAAAAAAGCGTTGTCAAATCCACTAAAGATTGGAGGCTTGGGAAGCAAGAAATATGACCACTTTAGTCAATTCTCTAGAAATATAATTTATTGTGTTTTGTCTACAAACTCTCAACATACAAGAGGTCCCTTGTCCAAAAATTGCCATTCCCACTGATGCAAAGTCTGTCATATAAGCAATGCCAAACCCAAAAAAGGACAAATCCAAGAAATAAAGAACAAGATAGGTTCACTTTAAGAAAAGACAGAACTATTCCTGCCGTGGTTAACAGCACATTATGGCATCCCTGGAAATAAGAAAGTAGATGAACTCACAAAAGCAGATGGAAGCCTTCAACAGTCCAACCAACCCCAGAGTCTCAAAGATATGCACTGTCTTGTTGTGTCCCAAGTTGGCTTAAATGTCTAAATGCATAGCAATAGCTGAAGAAGAAGAAGTGTTTTGTATTTTATACATTTCTGGGATATGAAGGTTGCAGGTTAAGGTTGATTTCTTGTTGTTGTGAACATTGTTGTTTAATTAAATATTTTGTTTCTATTATTTATTGTCCGTATTGATAATAAGGTTGTCTTGTTTACTGCTACTTCCTGTAACATAACAGAACTGCTCATTGTCTAATTCTTAGTGTATCTGGACACTTCAAGCACTTGAAAATCTGATGACAAAAAGATGACACATGATCCATAGAGTTTAATATTTTTCAAACATAAAAGTCACCACTTGGAGAAATCAAGAGTATCGTACACAAATAGACATATTATGAAACAGCTACTTGTCTTATTTGTAAGACTAATTTTTAACAATACAAAATCAAAGAAAAAAAAAGACTTTATGTTCTGGTGCAAACTAAATCCTTGTTCACATCAGGCAAAATTCAAAAATAGCTTCTTCTTAAGGCATTTTACAGAATTTCAGAATAAAATTCTTAATTAAAATTATATTCTACGCCATAGAGCCATTATTGCAACTAGCAGGGAATGCAGAGTGTGAAGAACTGTGATGGCACAACTCAATATTAGACATTTATCTGTTAGCTCTGGAGATGATGTCGCTATATTAAATGAAGTGGTAAATGACCAGGAGTGGTTTTTTTTTCATTAGAAAGAGAGAGAGAGAGAGCAAGAGTGAGAGAAAGAGCAAGAGTGAGAGAAAGAAAGAGAGAGAGAGGAGAAAGAAAGCTCAATTCAGAGCAAATTTTTGATGACATGGTAATGACCACAAAATAAGAAGGAGGACAAGGGAAGTTACTATAGCTCTAAAGCGAAGTCCATTGACGGTGTTAATTCAGCAATCCTCATCCAGGCTTCGAAAGGTTCAGAATGGATGGATGAGACATCTGTGGATAAAGTGTATACAACTACCAAATGGAAAAATGTCATCGGTGCTCACTGACAATGCTAAAAAGTAAATAAAATAAATTTAAAAAAAAACATTTATTACAATCTTCTTTTTCCTCAACATAGCCCAACAAAGCAGTCAGCTGCATGCTTGCTTTGTGACAGCAACAAAATTCCACCAATTTGTATGACTCATGGCAAACCTTTGCAGGATGCTCTAAGTCTGGCAAACACTGTTCCTTCAACATTAACAAACACCGTTCCCTCAAAGTCTTGAAGACACTATCACTTCTACCTGGTAGTCTCACAATCTGAGTCTCAAACTCAATAGTACTGCCTGAGCCAGGTAAAAATATGTTGCCACTCTCCTGGATTTGGCAAGATTATTTAGGTTTGGTTTAGGAATTCAATGAAGCGTAGACATAAAACAACAAATGTTATTATTGATATTGTATTAACACTTCATATACCGTGAAGGAATTTAAGACTAGTGCAGTACTAAGAGAAATGACAGAGCATCCAAAAATATATATAATCAACAGAAGAAGGTGGTCATATGTTAGCAATTAAGAGAAAACAAGAAAATTTCAAAGCAGTCCCTCAAATGGGAACCTAAGAGTAAAAGAAAAAGAGGTGACCTAGAGAAATACTAAAAAGAACACTGAGACAAGAGGCAGTAACAGCAGGCATTAGCTCCCTCACTGAGATTGAGGAGCCAGTAGTGGGGTGTAATGTACACTCTATAAGATATGATGAAAGTTAGTAGTGGGGTGTAACGTACACTCTATAAGATATGATGAAAGTTTTACAAAAAAGGAACATAACAGAAACTGCTGTTTTGGCCTTCTTCAGAAAATGAGAACAAACTATGAGCACAGATACCTACTATTACATCTAGGATGATTAAGTTAAGGAGAAGTGGACCGAGGGATAAGAGATGGGATGATCAGATGAGAAAGAGATGTGTTACATGTTAGAGGATAGGTGAAAAGTGGAGACAAGAAAATATAAGTAAAGAGAAATAATTGTAAATAAAAATTAGACTTAGCTGACACTAATCATTCCACTCATGGTGGAAGATGGCTATCAAATGTCGGGGAAAGAAGAGCCAAATGGAAAATCAGTCACATGGTTAGACCAGAGGTCCAACGAGTTATCAGTCAAGCATGGCACAGGCAAGGACTCAAGGTTTATGGTCTATTACTGCAGCACTGCAATTATTTGCCTGTTTACCCCTCACTGAGATTGAACAACTCACCCAGAACAGGGACGTGCAATACAATGCGGGCCCTGTGCAAGGTCTGATGCTTGATAAACAAATATTGTCAGACACAAAGAGTCTCGAAATTCTGTCCTAGGTCTTCGGCACAAAAATACAATCAGATAGATACTCGATTAAGATTAGATATACTGCTAGTTTAGGGATATCAATTAAAGTGATCTCCCCTTAGTTGGTGTCACAACTAAAACTACAGTGGTTCTGAAATACTAAAAATTATTTCTAAGTATTTTCATCATTAATGCATTTTTGTGGTTTTTTTTTTGGGGGGGGGGGGGGGGGGGGGGGGGAACATAAAAATAAAATTAATTGTGTTGGTTCTCTTTTTTCTACATTTATAAGTCTCCTATGACAGATTAGAATTAGAGCACCACTGAATAAAGTCAGTGCAACGTCACACATAGGAACGTTACTCTTCTTAACCGAACCAAAATAATGTATGTATATCTCTAAACTAGGACTTTACCTAAGATTGTGTTTTAAATATTATGATCTGTCAATAGTGTCAACAATGAGACGTGACAATATTAAGAAGTGAATGGAGAAGTGAAGAAGTGACCTAATACCTACAAGAAAGAACAGGATGGGATGGATGAAACACTTGCTTTATATATTATTCTGGTTATTCCCCGTTTTAAACTTAACACACCTTTTTCCCATGACAGCTAAATAGCTGGTCAGTGGCCGGGTTTATGAAATTCTAGTGAATATTTTCAATCCCGCCATTTTTCTTATCTGGAGTTATTGTGTTTCAGTGCCATCGGATTTCATTATTGTGTGTGAAACTGTGGTGACAAATACGTCACTAAAAATGGAGGTGCCTCTTTTTGATCTAGAAGGAGACTTTGAGGGAAACCTCATTCATAGAAACGGCACTCTTGTGGTAAATATTCATGGTCAGGAAATTTCAAAAGTTAACTTTAACCTTCTGCTTGGAGTTCTGTCCGGACCCTTCGGTATCGGACAGAACAGCATCACCAGCCTGTACCGCTTGGACAGCCCCTTCAAGTGGTACTTTACACTCATTTCGGTTCACACATCACCTTATACAAGAAGCTAGAGGGGAAAAAAATAGATTTGGCTACACCAAAACTTTCCTTCGAAATCGAACACGTGGAGAAGGAAAAGCAGAAGGGGGTGATCCATTGGTTACCCCCAACCATCGATGAAGACCTTGTTCAGAAACTCGTCGCCAAGATGACAGGTGACAAAGAGGCGGAGGCCAGAAGATTAGGAATAACATGCGACTGGATCTTTCGATATAACCCAGTCGAAGGAGTCACCATTCCTCACTATATGAAAGTGAGATCAAAAAGTGGGAGAATTGTCACCACGTGGGTGACACTGCCAGGCCGCCGTACGCAGTGTACGCACTGTACCAGTGACGCCCACTGGGACAGTCAATGTCCTCTGAGAAAACAGAGGATAGAAAGGCGACGAGTCGAAGATCAAGAGAGGCAAATAATCATTGCCGAAGCCACAACAGAGATCAAACAAGACCTCCCATCAGAGAAACAGACAGAGTCGACCGCTGTCAAACAGACAGCCACACAAAGAGAGACAGTCGAAATTAAGACAACAGCTGACAGTAACATAAAAATCAGCGAAACAGCAAAGGACGGTTTCGTCACTGTCCAGGCCGGCAAAAAGCGCCGGCACAACAGTCAGAAAAAGAACACTCAAGTAGAAACAGAGCCCGAAAGCGAGGGAGAGTCAAGTCAAGCTGAAATCCCCACGATGGGGCGTTTAATAATAGACACCGATACAGACGACTCAACGCAAGATATGCCGACGCCAAAGAAAAAAACAATTTCTAAAAAGAACAAGACATTAACAAACTTTTAAAATCCATATCATGAAGTGTATTATTTGTTTTAATTTCAATGTTCAACTACGGAGACACGTGAGTTTACCAACAGAAAATTTTTATATCTCTACACATTTTTGCAGGCGTGAGAACGAATGTACATATTGTATTATAAATTTATGCGAGCACGTGGGTGAATGTATCTGTGAGCACGTGGATGAAAGATTTTATTTTACTATAACCTTCGGTGAGAATGTGAGTAAATGTACATGTTGTATATCTTGTTGTGAGCACGTGGGTGAATGTACCTACCTTTTAGTAACCTCTTGTGAGCATGTGGATAAATTTGTTTGTTTTAGTATAACATCCCGTGAGAACGTGGGTAAATGTACATGTTTGATATTATTTTGTTGTGAGCACGTGGGGGGATATATTGGGCTTATTAAAATTAGTTGCGAGCACGTGGTTGAATGCAAGTGCATGTCTGTATGCACGTACTTTGTCATAACCCTTTCATTTATAAATACTTCTACATGTATACATGTAAATAGAATGTATTTTTATAAATCAATTGGTAAATGGCAGCAACCATCATCATATTAACACTAAATATTAGGGGCCTCAGGTCAAAATTAGATCACATCACAACACTCATACACAAACACAAGCCAGATTTCATCTTACTACAGGAAACAAACATACACACAGACGACCACGCATCCCGCACCACAACACGGCTAGGCCTGCGGCACGCGTGCTTCAGCCTAGCCATAAAACATACAGGATCAGGGGTGGCTATTTTACAAATATCAGACAGGTGGACGATCATTAGGAAAGACAGAGACAGTGACGGAAGGACAGCCATAGTTCAAGTGAAAGACGACAACAAACACACATACACCATAGTCTGCATACACGCACCACCACATTACGGACAGCAACCAATCTTTTACGACAGACTAGAGAGTCTACTGACACGCTCATACAGGGGACAAAATATTATTTTAGGGGGGGACTTTAACTGCGTCCTGACAGATATGGACATCACTGGAGGAGAGGTCAGGAAGCAGATAAGGAAAACAAGTAAAGACGACAATCACCAACTGGACATTTTACACACAATAATTGACACCCACGGTTTGACCGATGCATATAGACACACACATCCACACGGCATGGACATCACACACACAAACCACTCCTACAACAGGGCTACACGGCTAGACAGGATCTATGTCCCGTCCACAAATTTCATCAGCCAGGCCACACATATCACAAAAACACTCAAGTTTACAGACCACAAGGCAGTCATTGCAACAATTAACACTGCATACACAAACACTCATTCCAGGAGGTCACCTCACTGGAAATTCAACAACACCCTACTGCAAAACAAAACATATACAGAACACATTAAACAAATTATCCAGCTATACACTGACGACAAAGACATAGATGACATACAGCAGCATTGGGAACTCCTCAAAAACACTATACGAGAAAGAACACAAATTCTAGCACTACGGATAAACAAACACAGATTAAGACAAGAAACACTTCTAGAAGAAGCCATCAAATTAACAAAACAAATAGACAGACATGCACCCAACATCATCACACTAGAGGAGGAATTGGAACAGCACAGACATCACAAATTCCACGGAGCACTGCTTCGCACAGGCTTAAAAACAATCACACAGGAAATTCCCACCAAACAATACATGGCAATAGAACAGAACATACAACGAAACAGACAAATAGGGACAATAATAGACGTGGACGGCAACACACAGACTGACACTTCAAATATAACAAAAGCATTTGAAGACTACTACAGGAACTTCTATACGGAAAGTAACACACATCCAAACATACAAGACAAATTTATGCAATACACAAGGAAACTTCCAGACGCTGACAGGGAAAAAACTAGACGAAGAACTCACATTAGCTGACATAACAAACGCAATACAATCAATGCAAAAAAACAAATCTCCGGGACCTGACGGTCTCACAATAGAATTCTTCCAACATTTCTTTCCTCTCCTAGGCCCTCTTCTTCTCAGAATGTACACAGACTCATTCACAAAGAAACAACTTCCTCCAAGCTTAAACATGTCTTACATAACATTACTCCGCAAAGATAACACAGACAAATCACTTCTTAAAAACTACAGACCCATTTCACTACTTAACACAGACTACAAGATACTAACAAAAGCACTAACAAACAAACTAAAACCCTTCATGGCAACACTCATTCACAAAGATCAACAGTGCAGTGTACAGGGCAGAAACATCCACCAGCACACACATTTTATACGAGACATCATAACGTAAGAGCAGCAGGAATTGGCTCCCTCAATGAGATAGAACTGCTTGCACAGAACAGAGACAGATGGCGAGATTTGATAAAATATCTTTAAAAGAAAACTGCTAGAACAAAAATTCATATAGGAGAAGGTGTATCTTGGTCTACGCCCTATGGGCCGGTTACGGCTCGAAAGGTCAATAGATAGAGATAGATCATAACGTACACTCATGACAAAGACAGTCAGTCTTCCATTCTATCTCTCGACCAAGAAAAAGCCTTCGACAGAGTATCACATTCCTTTCTCCACAAGACACTACTGAACTGCAACTTAGGAACAAGCTTCAGACAGTGGATACACATTCTGTATTCTAGACCTGAAAGTAAAGTCCTTGTGAACCATTCGTTCACAGAGGCCTTCGGACTAACTAGATCAGTCCGACAGGGATGTTCTCTCTCTCCTTTACTTTACGCTTTGACCATAGAACCGCTCCTAGAGAGCATCAGACAAGACAGTTCCATTAAAGGTACATTCACACCAGGGAAAGGAGAGCAGAAATTGTTAGCCTACGCTGACGATACTGTCTTCTTTCCATCAAACATCACATCAATAGACAACATCCTCAATACTTTCACAGAATTCGGGAAAGGTAGCGGGGCACAGATAAACACACATAAATCATTCATCATGGGCATAGGCAGGTGGAAGAACAAAGTGGACTTTCCCTCTGCTCTAACACCTGTTCCTAACATCAAGTTGTATGGAATTATATATCCTTGCAACCCAAACAGAACACACAAACCAACATGGCAGAACCTAGTCACACAGATAACAGACATGCTGCAGAGATACAAATACAAAACATCCACAATTTTTGGCAGAACAATCATTGTAAACACTTACATCATTCCAAAACTAATATACATAGCTAGTTTTTAATCCACCTCAGCAAACAATAACAGACATAAGAAAACTCATAAGACATTTTGTTTTTGGAAGCACATTACACAGCATACAACACAAAACACTAATACAACACAAAAAACAAGGAGGTATTTCACTACAGGACATACACACAAAAATTAAAACTCTCAGAATAAGCCACGTAAGCCGCATCATCCAACAACCAGACAATCATATTTTCGCACACTATTACATGGGACTGAGATTACTCAAATTCAGAAAACCCAACAACTCAATACCTCACCATTTCGGTCCCACACCCACATTCTACAAAAATTGCATTCAATCCATCCAAGGACACGACAATCTACTACATCAAAAGACAAACACCATTTACAAACACCTCATTAAACAGCAAGCACCTCCATTACAGTTCAGAATCAAGAGAGGTCCAAAATACTTTCTCACAGACTACACCAGCACTTTCACAAACCTCCACAACCCACACATCGCTCCCAAAGCAAGGGAAGTTACATACAGACTCATATACAGCATGACACCCACAGGACAAGCAGCAAAATGCCAACTTTGCAGGCGAAACATACAAGAAACAGAAGAACACATATTCTACAAATGCAGCACAATCTTACCAGCAAGAACAGAGTTACAACACACACTAGAAACACACACTACACAGAAAGTAGACATATACAGATCTATCATGCTAAACACACTGCCAAAAACAACAACACAACAATCCTACACTAAATCCCTAATTCTATTATCGGAATATAGAAATTTAGTGTGGGCTTGCAGAAATGCTGCCGTTTACCAATCGAAAACTTTTAATGCTAATTTGTTTTTACTTATTTATAATAAAAGAGCAATGTCCATTTTTAAACAATTAAATTAAATTTTCAAGAATGAATGGAAGAATGCGAATGATTGATTTTCCACTATTCAAAAGGAAAGACACACCTGTCAAGACTTTTATCTCCCTTGTTTGCCACACAAAGCAAGCATCGCAAGACGTCGGGTGCTCGAGGCTATTGCCGCCTCGTTTTAAGCATTCACTGGCGGACAAGCTATCAGTTAAGCCGCTGACGAAACGCCACACCTGCCAAAACACAGACGTCGGGGGCTATTGTCGCCTCGCTTAGCTACCTTTAGTGGCGACAGGCATAAAATCTTCACCTATTAAGTCGCTGACACAGGCCGGGTTGATCAAGTCTATTGTCGCCTCTGTCGCTCCTATTTTCTTTTGAATGTGTGTCGCAATTTTGGTTGTGTGGTGCAATAGATTGCTTAACTTTTAAATTACATGGAAAATATATGTATCATCACTCATCATCATAAAATCACATACATGAAATTTATTGTTTGTAAAATGGAATGTATTGTTTTAAAACCGAAATAAAGATTTATAAAAATAAAAAAAAAAAAAAACTGCCCAATTTAAAAAAAAAAAAATGACAGCTAAATAGCACTCTCCTCACTTACTATATTAATATTATATAACCCAATAACATTTAATTTACTACTTTTACTGGCACATTGAAAAAAAAATAATGAAAAATGATTAATTAAAATTAAATGTATTAATAATAAACAGAAAATACATTTTTTTAAAAGACACTGCTCAACTGCACTACTCTCACGGTCTAGTGCTATATAGTATAGTATATTAATTAATACTAATACTACTAGGACAGAACAGAGAACAGACTAGAGAGACTGAACAAGTCTAAGTCTACTCTAATAATATAATATAATAATACCGTTTAATTAAATACGCAAAGTCGCAAAGACTTGTTCCTCATAGTCATACGATTCTTTTAAAGATTGTATTCAGTTCAGGGGTATAAACATTCTATTTGAGGAGGGGGTGATTATAGTAGTGTTTTGTGCTCTCGTAAAAAAATATATGAGCTACCTTCATGCGAGTTTGATTGTGGTGCAGACATTCTCTACTCGCCGTCAATGGTCGCTTCTAGGCTGGAGATAAACAACAGGAAGTGGAGTTTCTGTGTTTGGGCAAGCTGGAGAGGTCCTGCACTAAATATTTCGTTGAACGTTCATTCGTGAATAATGATAATGGATCAGGGGACATCAATCTGGAATTAAAACAGTGAGCAGCAGCAGTCAAGATAAGTTTGTTCCCGGCTCCACGGAAAGTGATCAAGAACTGACGGAGACATGGGCTAAAACTTGCTGGACCAGGCAAGGTTATTCTTTTCTGTTATCATTTTTTATATTAACACGGTTTCAGTTTGTTTTACTAACGATTTTCAGCTTTTAAAAAAAAAAAATAATGTTGCTAAATGACCCTGCAAATTTTTTTTTAAAAAGGTAAATTTATTGAGTTATTATTTGCGGGTCATGATCAATGATCATCATTGTTGCACTCCGCCGAACAGATAAATTAAAAATCTATGATTGTGATGATCAAATCTTGCTGATGAAGACGAGATGTTTAAGACAGCAACACTTGAACGTTTCAGACATCAATTATAAATGATAACGAACGTCAGTGTGTTATACAATAAATAATAATAAATGTGCCTACGAGAAATTACCGCGTTTGTCTTTGTAAATTAGTAATTAAGTAGATTAGTAGACGAAACATATTCATGCATTCTATTCTCATTCAAAACAAGTTAGTCTTTCCTTCTTTATTTGCCTTTCACTGAAAGGCTTTCAGCGTTGAGGGGAATTATTATATATAATTATAGTTTGCGGTCTTTTTGCGCTTTTCTGTTGCCTTCTCATCATCATCAAGTACCGGGCCTACTGGCGTAGGTGATCATGTCTCTAACTTTCGATCTCGGCAGCCATTTATAGCACATGAATATCTCCCCATACTCATTCATTTCTCAAAGTCCATGTTTTCCCATGATCTCTTCAAAGCCCTTGATGTCTGATCCTACTTTTGCATTTAGATCTCCCATCAAGATTATATCTTTGGCTCGTCTTCCATCCAACTGACATTGCCACTGTTTATAGATTTCATTGCCACTGTTTATAGATTTCATCTTTAACTAAATCTTCCTTATCTTATCATTGGTTGGTGCATAGCATTGGATAATGTGTATTTTTATTTTGTTTGTTGTTGTTTTAAATGTTGCTCTTATTAGTCTTGGCGGTACTGTTTCCCATTCTATCAGTGTTTCCTGTGCTTCCCTTTATAACATTATAGCTAACTCTTCATTGTGTTGTGCTCAGAACTGGAGTCGTCAGTCGCTGGACACTGCGGGACTTGCTGAGGAGGGGATCTGAGCATCTATGAATCTATGGACATGTTCGGAGTGCAATGATGAAGACCCGCAAATAACTCAATATGTTGTGCTCCAGGTTCCTGGTGTCCTGAGGATAAAATCATCTCTCCTGTGTTTAGTGTTATCCTTTCTGTTCCTAACCATCCTGTTTCACACTTTATCTATTTTGTAGTTTGCCATTTCTGCTGCTACTAACGCAACTTTTCTATGTTCATTTAGTGTATTCCAGGTGCCAATTTGTAGAGGATTTCCTGGTAGACAAAAGGTGAGTCGGTGACCCAAGCTCCTTGCTCTTTTCTCTGGATTGCATCATACATACATCTCTTAGACAGAGAGCCCTTATTTTTCCTGGATTGCGGATTTACTTTTTTCTCTTTCCTTTGACTTATCCATGACTGTGAAGTTTTTGTGGCTTATTTTTTTATACAGTACAGGATAGCCAATCCCATGCCCAACCCTCCTTAATCGCCTCTTATGAACATGCCTGATAGGGAACAATGCTACAGTTCTTTACTTCCCTTTTGGGCACACAGGTGATGTTCACATGCTACTGATAAAAACTATCTATGTTATCTATAAAAACTATCTATGTTATCTGCAAAAACAAGGTCCTTTAACTGAAACCCATGTATCTATTTAATGCTTTTGTTACCTGTATTGCATGTTTTCCATTATGAAGTCATTGGCATGTTCAAAGAACAAGGAAATTCTAATACATTTTTATTTCAAACTGGAACAACTTAATTATTCCTGCTTCTACGCGAGCTGCACAAAATAAGGTATTGTACAGATTTGTAATGAAATTGATTATTTTGTTGTGTTGTTACATATTGTCTCAGGATATTCCTCAGTGAGTCTCAATGTTTAGTGTTAAAAACCTAGTTGAAGTCAATAAAGTTTAGATCAAGTGATTTCTGCTTTACAATGTGTTCCTCTAATATACTTCTAATGGGTGAAAATTGAATAAATGTGGCTTCTCTCTTTTCTAAATCCTGCTTGTTCTTCATGCATTTTGCCTTGTTGTTATTTCTTTATTAGCCAGTAATCATTACTGTAATGGTGACTTTTGCCCAATAGCCTGATGTGCTTTGTTCCATTTGAATCTATTTTTGCTCATTGACATATATCACTAAACTTCCAAGATATTTGAATTTCTCTTACTACTTTAGTTGTTTATCATCTTCCTTTTTTTATGTGTTCGTCTTCCTCTAGCTGTGTTCAGTACTTTTGTTTTATCTTAGTTAATTTTCATGCCAATTTGGTATTTCTTCATAATTGTTAATATGTTTTTGATGATTTTCTTTGTTTTTGTCATTTAGTGCTTGGTCATAATTCCATAACTCAGATATACCATTGACAACAGTCTCCTCAAACAGTGCAATAGGATTAAAAGAGATAACTTAGTGTGTTAAAAAACACTATGAAGAGCAAAGCCTTTATCTAAATGTATAAAAAATCAAGATAAGGTCCATTGACAAAGCAAAAAGCAAACCCAAAATCATCATCAACAGTGAGGAACTTGCAATTATAACAAACTATGAATATCTGGGATCTGTAGTAACCAACAATAAAGACTGTGAGAAAGTGAGCAAAAGAAGATTAGCAATAGCATAACAAAAATGAAACATCATGAAGACATGTGGCACAGCAAGGCAGTAAAATTAAAATTAATGAGGGCTTGTATTTTTCCAATAGCAACATATGGTTGTGAATCATGGAAAAGCTTGCAAACAACGAGGAAAAAAATTGAATCTTTCTAAACAAAATGCTGCAGATAAATCCTTAAGATATCTTGGATTAAGAGAAAGAGCAATGAAGACATATTAAAAGACTTAAACATTAATATGAGCTGACTTATAAGCACCATTCTACAAAGGAAATTAAAATACTATGGCCACATCAAAAGACACAACGAGCTAAAAAGAATAATAAGGGAAGGCATGGTCCCTGGATGAATCATCAGGGGCTGACTGAGAAGATGGTGGTTTCACGACATCAAAGGGACCTTGAACATGACAACAGAAGTGGGAGATCTGTCTAGAGACAGATTTCTTTCAGGTGGGATATGGTGAATGCAACATTCTGTAAAGGATAAGTGGATCTGATGATGATGATGAGTGCATGGTCATCTGTGAATATAATTTAGTTATCTCATTGTCATTTGGGTTTGACATCTTACATGTATGCAGGGCTTTTCCCTCCTTGAACATGTTTCTGTAAACTTTTCAACAGTCTTGAGATAAATAATTGAAGTAATTTAAATTCAAAATTGTCACCAATTTACATTCTCATGTTATGGATGTTGACAACAATAATGCATGTGTTGGAACATCAATGCTTCAGAAGAATGTTATATTATGATTTTATTATTTTATGGGTTGGATGATAGAGTTCAGCTACATTTTTTCATAGAAAAAAAGTACTCTTTATGTGTGTGCAATGAACAACAAAGAAGATAGTATACATCCTTGCCTTCATCCTGTCTTTAACAAATATATGATGTACATTCTTATGCTATTCTTAAAGTGGATCTGCTTTTATCCTTGAGACTTTTACACAAGTTAATTAGATATTGATTTACTCCCCATTGTTTTGTTTGTGTTTCCCACATATGTTCTTTGTTGAAACTGTCAAATGAATTATCCTGGTTTGAGTGAATTTAAGCTGCAGTTTGTTACGTTTTCAGAAAATTGTTGTAATGAATAATGTAATTAATTGTACAAATTATATCAGACCACAAGTATGTGATCGTGTTTTGAGATGTACAGCCATGGGTAGATAAGGAATCATGAAAAATGTAAAAGAATAAATTTGCATGATGATACTAATGTCACACCATCATGTAATAATTCAACAACAAAGAGTATATAATTGTCAATCAATGTTTAATCGCTATATTACCTGGCCTCATGTTCCTCATGTTATGATCTTAGATAAATTGTTTTATTGGTAATCATTGAATGTTCATGGTACATATATTTTGATCCTTAATTAAATGTCCAACTTATTCCTATGGTCAGAATCACATATATTGTTCCTTGCAATTGCTGGAAATATCAGTTAAATAATGTATGTAATTGTATTGCCTTCTTATGTATGGAGAATGTGGATTTAAGGCTTAAACCTGAATGCTCATATTCACATACCTAATGGATCACATTGTTACAGTTTTATATATTTTAAACTATTGTCTCTGTGCTCAACTTGTTGAGTCTATCGCTTTACACATCTCTATTTATCTTCAATATTACCATGAATCATTATGAAGAGTGCGAAACAAATTCAGTCCATAAATTAGTGATGAACAGTGTGGTTTTGTTGATGGTAAAGAAACAACAATGCCATATACACCATAAGATCTTTAGTAGAAAGAGCCATAGAGGTGAAAACAGATCTTTACCTATGCTTCATAGATTATACCAAACCATTTGACAAAGTAAAGCACCAAGAAATAATCAAAATTTTAGAAGGCATAAACATAGACCACAAACATCTAAGAATATTAAAGAACATGTACTGGCAACAAACAGCGGCCATAAGAACTGGAAAATAATTGGGAATGTTACAACAAATAAAACAGGGAGTTAGACAAGGTTGTGTGCTGTCACCAGATTTGTTTAGTATATATAGTTATATTATTTTAAGATCCACAAGAAGCATGCCTGGAATAACAATCAGAGGTCATGAGACAAATATTTTAAGGTATGCTGATAATACAGTCTAAATCGCTAAGAGTGAAATTAAGTTACCAAAAATGTACGACATTATAGTGAAGGAAAGCAAAAATAAAGGATTCAGCCTTAATAATGAAAAGACAGAAGTAATGGTGGCAACAAAGAAAAGGACTTCACCGCAATGCATAATAAAGTCAAGTGGAACAATGTTAATCTTAGATGGTAGATGTAATAAGAGGTGAGATACAGAATATCTCAGGCAAAAACAGCATTAGCCGCTTTCCAAAAAAATGTGGAAGATACTGTACAATTAATTTTTGACAATAGAAACAAGAAAAGTTCTTAAATGTTACGTATAGTCAGTCTTAACATATGGCTGTGAATCATGGACAATAGACAAGAAAATCACTGGAGTCTGTAGAAATGTGACTTTACAGAAAAACGTTGAGAATACCATGGATAGCTAAGAAGAGTAATGAAAACATTCTGAAAGAGGCCAAAGAAAAAAGAGAGCTAATTTCCAATATTAGGAAGAAACAATCATCATTCTCTGGCCATTTGTAATGAGAAAGGAACAACTGGAATATATTGTGACTATTGGGAAAATTGAGGAACAAAGAAATAGAGGGAAGCAAAGAGAAAAGATACCAGACACTTTAAAGAAAGGCTTGGCAGAAGGTCAACAACAGAAATGATAAATAACTGCAGAGATTAAAGTGCTGCATGAACTGGATGCGATCGTGGATGAAGGTCAACACTAAAGTTTGATCAGCTACAACAAAAACCTATTTTTGAGAGCTGGACAAGACGTATGTGCCAAGCAAAACAACTGGAACGACTCAACAATCCTCGACATAGCGAATGACTGGGAGATGGCTGTCGAGCCCCCAGGACGAGGGAAGTGCCCAGAGTGCATCAAGAGATCTACAATGCGTCCAGACTTTGCACTTTACACGTCAGATAATACCACGTCATCTTAATAGAGCCCACAGTGCCATTTGAATCCAGAATAAATGAACAGCATATATTTAAATTAGCCAAATACAAAGATTTCACCACCGAGCTGAGACATCAGGGATTCTAGATTAAAGTGTTTTCTATGGTGGTTATTATCAGAGAACTCACGACCTCATTCCTCTAAGTTAAGATCTATTAGAGATGCTAGAAATTAAATTTGGGGGGGGGGGGGGTGGATGCAAACAAGAACAATGAAGACAATTGCTGAGTCAGCCGAAAGAACATCATGCTGGCAGAACCGAGACATATCAATAATCTGATGATCAGACGATTATGCAACCACTTTACACCTCGACCACTCCCACCTCCCACGTAAGTCAACAGCGTAAGGACAGTTTAGTCCTGGAACACCCGAGGCGCGGCGATAAGAAGTTTGTTACATCATAAGTCTATAATGTATGGACCAATATATGGTTCATAAATTGCAGGTGGAACCAGTTACCAAGAGCATTGTTCAGCTGGTCCCTGAATCGGGATTATAGTTCCTAGCCGAGGTGATTGCGATAATTTTGACCTTATAACATAATTAGTAACTTTGGGCCTTTAAGAATAAAAAATGTAGAGAAACATGTTCAAAGCACAGATAGAGAAGGATAAACTCGTAACAAGTTGAAGGGTCAACTGTGTAAAACAAATCAGGGGTCAGTAAATATATTTTTTCTGGAGCAGTGCGCTTTGATCAAAGAGAAGTATTCTTGAAGAGATTTCTACTGCCAAACATATAAAGGGTGGAGACCAGCGGCTGATAGTGTGTTCAAAACATGAGGCCAGGACGTGATTCTAAGTAAGCACTAGATAAGCCTGCCTCCTATTGGCTCTACTTCTGTATGTTTTGATAAAGAGATAGAACGGCATCTTATTAGTTGCTCCCCAGTTGTCATGGTAAGCAGGAGCTGATTGCAGAAACACCTAGTTCTCATACACATGTCAAGGTCGATAGATGTTATACAATTGTAGTAGGTATTATCTCCATAGTCATTGAAGCCTATTTGCTGGTAACTGCTCGAATTATTTGATCTATATAAATATGTGAAATACGGTAGCTGGTTGTATACTGACATTTAACTCATTGGGCACGAATGTATTTGTCTTATGTATTATGATAAAATATTAGAGGAATCGTGGCCTCCAATGCCTTTCCTGAATATCTGCCGCTGGTGAAGACATCCCAAAACATTGCTACCTTTTAGTGTAGAATCTCCAAATCTGGGTAACAGGCAAATAATTGCAATGCTGCTGTAAAGCTGACAGCATGGAGCAGGTAGTGGGTGTAATGGACACTACTATACGGTATGGTGACATTTTTACAGAAAAGTAACACAACAAAACACTGATTGAGTTATTTGTAGGCCATCATTATTGCACTCCGAACATGTCCATAGGTGCTCAGATACCCTCCTCAGCAAGTCCCACAGTGTCCAGCTACTAACGACTTAAGCTTTGTGTTGGTTAATATGTCTTCTTATACACCCATTAAGTTTCTCGTTTTTGGCTACTCCCATCTCTTTCATCTGAAGGAGCGACGTGGACTCATGGTTGTCGAAGTCATATGCCCTTCCCACATCTCGGAGGGCATTGTCGATGTCCGCTCGATCCACTGGTTGACTGTTTTCAACGACAGCGCAACTAGCCAACCTGTCCGCTTTTTCATTTCCACGTACTCCCACATATCAAGGAACGTAGACAAAGGTGACCCTACGTATTTTCTTACTTCTGCAACAACTCTACCCATTGCATGCGTACAGAGCCCGCTTCCACTTGTTATATCATGCTCATCGAATCACTCAGTATAAAGGCGTGGGTGTAGACTTGTGACTCTAACCATTTGAATGCCTTGGTCACTGCCATCACCTCCATCGTCATGCTACTCGTGGTCATAACGTATGCACCCGTGTCTTCTTTGACTATTCTACCCGCCGAACGTGCTGTAAATGCCCATGCACTTCTTTGGTGTCGTATTACAGATCCGTCTGTATAGATGACTCCATCTTCCTCGTTGGTGTTATCCCAGATGAGACCGTTGACCTCCACAATGACCACGACTGAGTCCTGTTCCCTACGTTTCCTGTCGAGTGTAACAAACAACGAGAATGTGCCCATGAATAACATAGGTACCGGTATCCACTCCTTGCCAGCTTTGATATTGGTAAGCCCACATACCTGTTTGATGATATCTTCCGCTCGGCCCACCCATGAGTTGCCTCTTTTTAGCCTGATATCATCCCCTGTGTTGAGCTCATGATGCAATCGATGCTCTTTATCTGCACTTATCTTCATGTATGCTCGTGCCCTCCAGATCTTGTTCTGTCATCCATGGTTGGAAATGAAGAAAATATCTCATTGCTACACAGGAAATGTCCCTCGCACACCCCAAGATAATGCACATGGCTTCATTCTGTATTTTCTCCAGCCTGTCAATTTGATCGTACTGAGAGTAAGAATATCTAGGGCATACTCGATTGGTGCGAGTAGTATTCCCTGGAACAGAAGGATAAGTAGCCTCTGCTCTATGTTGGCAGCTGCCATGACCTTCAAGGCGGCTAATCCTTTGCGGGATTTTGTTATTACATGGTCGATAAACTCTACTACATCTAAAATAAAGCGAAACATGTAAAGCAAGGAGAAATATAACGAGATATAAGAGAAGAAATGATACAACAAAAGGGTGATGTACTACATTTATGAGGATAAAAATGTATAATATATAACAGTTAGTAAGTTTAAAAAATATGTTAAAATAATACGAGACTAAACTGAGCAAGTCCGTTGCACCCAACTACTTGCTCCATCTCCACATCTCTTGATTCTTTAGGTGGAGTGCAGCCCAGATCTGTCTTCTCTTTACCTAGCCAGGTGCCAATATTTTAACATTGTTAAGCTATGTTGAGTGGAGGATAAACGTAACATCAAGCCCCCTCCCCTTTTTTAAATTCACTGATTCCGGTCATTGCTTTATTATCATCATTAGGTACCGTGCCTACTGGCGTAGGTGATCATGTCTCTCCACAATTTTCGATCTCGGCAGCTATTTATTATTTCTGTTGTTGACCTTCTGCCAAGCCATTCTCTCAAGCTGTCTGTTATTTTTTCTCTTTGCTTCCCTCTATCTCTTCGTCCCTCAATTTTTCCAGTTGTTACAATATATTTCAGCTGTTCTCTTCTCATTACATGGCCACAAAATGATGATAGTCTCTTCCTAACATTGGAAATTAGTTCTCTTTTTGCTTTGACCTCTTTCATAACTTTTTCATTACTCTTCTTAGCTGTCCATGGTACTCTCAACATTCTTCTGTAAAACCACATTTCTACAGACTCCAGTGATTTTCTTGTCTGTTGTCCTATTGTCCATGATTCGCATCCATTTGTTAAGACTGGCTCTACATAACATTTAAGAACTATTTTCTTTGTTTCTGTTGTCAAAATGTATTGCACAGTATCTTCCTCATTTTTTGGAAAGCTGCTTTTGCCTGAGCCATTCTGCATCTCACCTCTTTTGTACATCTTCCGTCTGAGGTTACAAAGTTCCCAAATATTTAAATTCATTTACCTGTTTTAATATTGTTCCACTTGTCTTTATTTGCACTGAGGTGATGTCTTCTTCTTTGTTGTTACCATTACCTCTGTCTTTTTGCTATTAAGGCTGAGTCCTTTATTTTTGCTTTCCTTCACTATAATGTCCAACATTTTTCTTTATTATAAGAAGCCTAATTCACAATTCTCTATAACTGTTTGGGCATCCAAGTGCATCATACTTACTTATTCACTGTAGTATGGCACGAATTAAAAAGCCCCAGATAACTGCAACATGCAGTTCTTTTGTACAAATATGGAAAAATAAAGATAGCGAGAGAGACTGCAATCAATATAGAGTATGTCGCTTCTCATATAGGAAAGCTATACACAAAAATAAATTTTAAAAAAGGCAGACAAATAATAGAACTACGGTTAAGCGATTTTCAAATGGGGTTCCGGAAAAAAACAACATTGTACTGACGCTCTATTCACCCTAAAACTGCTGACAGAAAAGACGACAGAACACAGTCAAAATGTGTATATAGCTTTCATTGACCTGGAAAGAGCATGCGACCGAGTAAACAGAGAACAACCGTAGAATGTACTAACAACATACGGAGTAAACCAACATCTAACGAACAGCTGCACAGGCAGTACATTGTTTTTTTTTTTTTTTTTTCGGAACCCCATTTGAGAATGCTTAACCGTAGTTCTATTATTTGTCTGCCATTTTTATTTTGGCGTATAGCTTTCCTATATGAGAAGCGATATACCTCTATATTGATTGCAGTCTGTCTTGCTACCTTTATTTTTCCATATTGGTACAGGTGTAAGACAGGGGTGCGTACTATCCCCCCTATTGTTCATTACATACAAGGACTACATGTGTTCGTTAGCCAACCTATCAGAGACAGTAGATTAACGTGCTTCTATTTGCAGATGATCAGGCACTAATACTTGAAAAAATAGAAAACCACAAGACACTTGAATAGATTCAACAGCACAGGCACAATGCACATGAAAATCAACATTAATAAAATAGAAGTCATCTTCTACTTCTGTCCTTCCTCATCTGCCTTTCAGCGTCGAGGGGAGATATAATTTGCGGTCTTTTGCTCTTTTGTTCGCCTCTGCTGCTGTTGTGTTTCCTGGTGCTTCTAATATTCCATCGATCCATCTTTTTCGTGGTCGACCCTTGGGTCTGGTGTTCTCACAACGTTTGTTGAAGGCTCGTTGTGTTGTGTTTTGTTCTTTCTGCCTTGTAAAGTGGCCAAACAATTTTATCTTTTGTTTCCTTATACAATGTATATTCTATGGCGGGGCTATTCCTAGCTTTTTTCTCAGTTCCTCATTTCTGATCTTATCTCTCAGACTGTTTCCAGTCATTCATCTAACACATTTAATCTCTGTAGAGGTTATTTTTCTTATTGTTCTTGTATCTAGGGTCCAGGTCTGGCATTGGTAGCACAACGTTGGGGTGAAGATTGTATTGTATAGTGCTCGTTTTGCCTCCAGAGTTATTTCCTTGTTGGACAATAGTGGTGATAACTGTCCGATGATTTGACAAGCTTTGTTGCATTTTGATTCTCTCTGCTGTTTGAGAATTATCGTTTGTCATTAGACTTCCTAGGTATTTGAATTCCTCTGCTTGTTTTAGTAGTCTGCATTCTATAGTTATGTTGATGTTCTGTTTATTTTTGGTGACATTCATGACTTCTGTTTTGTTGATATTGATTTTCATGTTGTATTTTGTGCCTGAGATGTTGAGTTTGTTTAAGTGTTCTTGTAGGTCTTCTATTGTTTCATGTATTAGTGTCTGGTCGTCTGCAAATAGAAGCTCGTTGATCTCCTCTGTCTCTGATGGGTTGGCTAGCTTGCATATATGGTCCATGTATGTAATAAACAGTAGGGGGGATAGTACGCACCCCTGTCTTACACCAGACCTAACTTCGAAGTGGTCTGTGTAGCCTGCTGCTGTTCTGACCCTGCAGCTGCTGTTGATTTAGAGACTTTTAATAAGGCTGATTAGATGTTGGCTTACTCCGTATGTTGTTATTATCTCCCACAGTTGTTCTCTGTTTACTCTGTTGAATGCTTTTTCCTGGTCAATGAAGGATATGTATAAGTTTTGATTGTGTTCTGTCTTTTTTTCTGCAAGCTGTTTTAATGTGAATAGTGCGTCGGTACATCCTCTGTTTTTTTTCGGAACCCCATTTGAGAATCGCTTAACTGTAGTTCTATTATTGGTCTCAGCCTTTTTTGCAAGATTTTGACTAGCTTTCCTACATGGCTGAGAGGAGATATACCTCTATATTGATTGCAGTCTCTTTTACTATCTTTCTTTTTCCATATTGGTATGATGATTGCCTGTTGCCAGTCTTCTGGGGCTTGTTGTTGGTGCCATGTTGCATTAAATATTCTGTGCAGCCATTGCACTCCTGTTTCTCCTGCTGCTGCTATTATTATTTGTATTGGTATGTTATCTATCCCCGGTGCTTTATTTTTTGGTGCATATTTGATTACTTCTTCGATTTCCTTTTTCATGATGTTGGCTTTCATGATTTGTGAGTTCTAGCGCGGTTTTTGTTGTCTTATGGGTTGTTGGAATGCTTAACAGGTCTTCAAAATATTCTTTCCATCTCTGTTGCATACATTGGTTATTTGATATTGGATGTCCGTCTTTGTCATTTATCAGCTCAGTAGGATCATGGTTTTCTTTGTTCTCGCTCTTGTGGCTTTTACTGCTTTGTAGAAATCTCTTGTGGCTGTCTTGAAGTCCCTGCTCACGTTTTGTCCGAATTCTGTCCGATTCTTTTGCTTAGCTTCTTTGATCAAAATTTTAACTCTTTTTCGAACTAAGGCACATTATATCTATATAAAATATATATATATATATATATACTATATATATATATATATATATATATATATATATATATATATAAGTCATGAATGTCGCAAAAGAGAAACAGAACATCAAAATAACTGTAGACGACAGACAACTAAAACAAGTAGATGAATTTAAATACATAGGAAGTCTAGTGACAAACGACAATTCACAAACGGCAAAAATAGACTCAAGATGCAAAAAAGCTTGTCAGATCATTGAACAGCTATCACCACTATTGTCAAACAAGGAAATAACTCTAGAGGCAAAACGGGCAGTCTGCAATACAATCTTCATCTCAACGTTGTGCTACGAATGTTAGTCCCGGACCCTAGGTGCAAGAACAATAAGAAAAATAACCTCTACAGAGATGAAATGTGTTAGACGAATGACAGGAAACAGCCTGAGAGATAAGATCAGAAATGAAGATCTGAGAAAATAACTAGGAATAGCTGCCGCCATAGAATATTTAAAGAAACAACAGAACAAATGGTTTGGGCACGTGACAAGGCAGAATATCACAACACAACGATCTTTTAATAAACGATGCGAGAACACTATACCCATGGGCCGACCATGAAAAAGATGGATTGACGGAATATTTGACACACTAAGAAACAGCAGCAGAGGCTAACAGACGAAAGGCAAATGAGGAAGTAAAGAAGATGTGAATTATGATCAAATAATAGGAATTGCACATTATAATTCTTGATTCCAATTTTCCATAAGCTATTAGAATATTAATGTGACACGACACTATATATATATATATATATATATATATATATATATATATATATATATATATATATATATATATATATATATATATATATATATATATATATATATATATATAATCCTTTGTATACTTCATTTACAAACTCTTTCAGGGATCATTGTTACGAAATAACAAGATAGTTCATTCTCTCTCTCTCTCGTTGCCTCTCATTCTTCTTTCCAACGTTTACTCTGTTCGGTTTTCTTAGTCTGTGGTTTCCTATAAGAATTGTTTATATTTTCAATTAATCAATTATCCATATTTTAAATTCTTAATAGTAAGCAAACTCTTAACTCTTCCCCCCTCTCCTCCTTTTGATAGGCAGCTAACAATAGTTATGCTTTGTAAAAAAAAAAAACTAGAGGGAGCTAACGAGAATGCTGACAATATTCAATACTTCTGAGCCACGTAGGGATAATGTTTGCCATGATAATAAAAACAAGATAAAGAGACGAGTTACAGAACCGCAATTGATAGAAGAACAGATGGGCCTTAGAAAAATATAAGCTGCAGAGATGCAGTCTTTACACTTAGAGACAGCTTATAGAAAAGATGGAATATAGTAGAAACCTATTTGTGGCTTTTGTAATCAAGTAAAGGTATTCAACGGAGTTGAGATGGAAGCGTACTGCGGCAATAGCACGGTATAGAGTAAGTGAACATTGTATTATATTATTTAAAGTTCTGTACAGTAACTCTAGAAGTGTTGAAATAAATGGGGAAAAAAAACATAACCATTCACTGTTATATGAGGGGTGACATGTATCCTATCACCACTTGTGTTCGTCGGCAGTATAAACACAGACGCAAAGCCCAAGAATGAAAATGATGGCAATGGTCCACTTACTATTTGCGGATGGTCAGATCTTGATAGCAGAAACACCTGAGAGAATGCAACATCTCATGTCCTTAATTCAGGAGTGTAAGACAATGTGAAAAACAACACAGAAGAAAAATAAATACAGAATTTATGGCGATAAGGAGAGAGAAACAAAACAAATTATCAGTAAATGACAGGTATTGGAGCTCAGGTATTAATGAGCAACATTCTCAGAAGATGGTACCAATGAATATAGAAATTAAAATTTGGTGCAGGATGGAAAACCAAATATTGGGACAGCTAGCTCCTCCCCTACAATACCAGGCAGTGCCTATCAACTCAAAGAAACATCGTATACAACATTTTTTATCCTGACTCTGTTACCAGTGCCAAACATGGTCACTCACAACAATTCAGAAGGTTCGTCACCACCGCAATGAGATGTTTGAGGAAGCTTGTACGAGTGACCAGAAAAGACAAAATCAAAAGCGAGGTTATAACAGATTTGACAAAAAAACAACAACACATTTTTGATCACACACAAAGACAATAAATACAATAGTTTGTCAACCTGGAGATAATGTCTAGTAACATTAAACCATACAAGACATTCACAAAAAGAGGCGTGGGGACATAGTTCGAGAAAGACCCAGACTATGTTGGAGCGACATCAAAGAAACTCTACAACAGCACAGATTGCCAGTTGCCGAGGCTGCGGTAAGAACAAGAATCAGAACTTTGTTCCTGGCTCGACGCCTGAAGAGGTAAAAGAAAAAGTAAAGAAGTGATCGAAGGTGTCAAATTGAAACAGTCAACATAGCAAGTAGGTTACGCGTTCCCTTATTGAGAGTATGGGGCATGTGGTGTTAGTGTTGATACTTTCAATGGCAGACATTTTATGGATATTGTGGTCAGTGCCATGGTGGGATAAGCAAGGAGGTAACGACCTGCAGTCAGTATCTTTTTTCCACCATAGAATGATGCGCCTACCAGCTTGAGAGGTTGCGTCTCCTTGCACCCACTATCAGAGACTACAGTCCATAGGTAGATTGGAGTGCTTGCTTTGATCGTTGCTCATCGTGCGTTAGGGCATCACTTCTCAAAAAGTGGCCTCCCAGGGTGTCCGCGCTGCCGTCACTGGGGGTCCGTGAATTTTTATGATTGTTTGTAGCTAAATAAAAAGAGATAATGAATGAAATAAAGCACGAAAGAAAATAAATCCTGGAGGTCCGCGACTGCAAAACGTATTTAATGGGGATCCGTACGTAGAAAAGGAAAGATGGAGAACCGCTGCGTTCGAGGGATGCAATGTAGGTATTGAAACCTGTGCTGCTGTATTTGAACTTGATGCATGCAACACAGTACCTCTTCTTGAACAAAAGATAAACCCTTTCTTCTTTATTCCAGCGAGAGTTGATATTTAAAGTTTATGTGATACGGATCCACCTTACAGCGACACTCAGGCTTTCCTCGGATTCACCATTATCTCTCTCTCTCTCTCTTTCTCTCTCGGTGTGCCTATACAGTAAGTACCACACGCGAGAGAATCTTGGGACAGGGCAGGACATGATTATATTAGCGTCGATAATGTTTTAGTGTTTTGTCAAGGCAGAGACAGAGTGAGTGTTGCAGAACTTCAGGCAGAGCTTGATCGTATAAGCTGGCGGTGGTGCGTGGGGCAGGAGCACTTATCAACCGATGAAGACAACGGCGACATTGAAACACTGTTTGAATTAGTTGTGTATTCTGCACAGGACCAGTTGATCTCGTTGTTATCGTCACTGGTTACAGTAACAATAAAGTCCTCATGATCTCGTTGCTATCGCCACTGGTTACAGTAACAATTGAGTCCTCATGATCTCGTTGCTATCGTCACTGGTTACAGTAACAATTGAGTCCTCATGATCTCGTTGCTATCGTCACTGGTTACAGTAACAATTGAGTCCTCATGATCTCGTTGCTATCGTCACTGGTTACAGTAACAATTGAGTCCTCATGATCTCGTTGCTATCGTCACTGGTTACAGTAACAATTGAGTCCTTCACTTGCTATACCTGCACTTGTTATACCCGGACATGCTGTGACTGCACTTGTTATATCTGCACTTGTTATATCCGGACTTGATGTGACTGCACTTGTTATATCCGGACTTGCTGTGACTGCACTTGTTATATCCGGACTTGCTGTGACTGCACTTGTTATACCCGGACTTGCTGTGACTGCACTTGTTATACCTGCACTTGTTATACCCGGACTTGCTGTGACTGCACTTGTTATACCCGGACTTGCTGTGACTGCACTTGTTATACCCGGACTTGCTGTGACTGCACTTGTTATACCCGGACTTGCTGTGACTGCACTTGTTATACCCGGACTTGCTGTGACTGCACTTGTTATACCCGGACTTGTTGTTGTACCTGCACTTGTTATACCCGGACTTGTTGTACCTGCTCTTGTTATACCCGGACTTGTTGTACCTGCATTTGTTATACCCGGACTTGCTGTGACTGCACTTGTTATACCTGCACCTGTTATACATGCACTTGTTATACCCGGACTTGCTGTGACTGCACTTGCTATACCCGGACTTGCTGTTACTGCACTTGTTGTACCTGCACTTGTTATACCCGGACTTGCTGTGACTGCACTTGTTATACCCGGACTTGCTGTGACTGCACTTGTTATACCCGGACTTGCTGTGACTGCACTTGTTATACCCGGACTTGTTGTTGTACCTGCACTTGTTATACCCGGACTTGTTGTACCTGCACTTGTTATACCCGGACTTGTTGTACCTGCATTTGTTATACCCGGACTTGCTGTGACTGCACTTGTTATACCCGGACTTGCTGTGACTGCACTTGTTATACCCGGACTTGCTGTGACTGGACTTGCTGATTTGGGAACATATTTTACCTTGCTGAAGAGCACTGCCCCCCCTCTTTTTCAGTATATTTCACATCCCTACAATGTTTATATGTTTAGGAATATACTCTCTTCCATATTGCCCATACTAACACCTAAATCACCACACCTTCCCCCTTCCCAATAACAATAAAGGGGAAAACCCCTTAAACCTGTGTAAAATACCTCAACAACTAGTAACCATTGAATGCCGTCTCCGAATAGCATCGAAGGATGGCCACCATGAAGCGACATTACGCTCTGTCTCTTGCTTTGAGTGCAGGTTGTTATAGGCTGACTTGTCCCTCTTTTGATGTTACTCGTCCATATTATTCTTGGTCTGCCTGTTTTACCGACAATTATGACATTTTAAAAAAATATCGATATGTTATTGCAGTATAATAATCTATTTTAAAAAATAAAATGAGCCAGTAGACCGGCACTGTTAAATGAAAGCTCATGCCAGGGACAGTACTCTGCCCTATCTCCAATATCATTGAGTTGTTTTGCCGCTAATCAAGAGGGACGAGAGAAGAACTGACCAAACAACGCAACTCATCTTCAATGAAATCTAAGCCAGTCAGAAGCAGTTATTACAATCGTGTTCAATATTTGTTTTAGATCGATACAATCAATTAGCGCTTATATCAGCTGAAGGGGCACAGCACGACGATAATAAAACGTTTGGAAGGGCTTTGTGAAATGACAAAAAGTCAATAGAAACTAAATTCATCATTGAGTGCCTTCTCTGCATCGAAGGTTGGCTGCCATGGAGCACCATTCAGCTGTCTCTTGCTTTGATGGTGCAGGTTGTCATAGGATGACATGTCCATCTTATGATGTTACTCATCCATGTTAGTCTTTGTCTTTCTCTACCTTTTTTACCTTGTATTTTTCTTTCCAAGATTACTTTTAGTACGCTACTGTGTCTTTTAACATGGCCCTAAAAATCTCATTTATCTTGTTTGAATTGTGTTTAGTAGTTCTTTTTTTCATTTTTATTTGTTTAAAGACTTCATCGTTTCTTTTCTTTTCTTTCCATCCAATTCTTCCTATTCTTCTATATATCCACATTTCAAAGGCTTCAATTTCCTATGCTGTTTTCTTGTTTTATGTCCTTGTTTCTGCACCATATGGGAATATTGAGAAGATAAAACATTTTAACGAAATTACTTAGCTAATTTTGCTAGTTTTTAATTATCAATATTACCTATAGGTAACTAGTTAATGTGTCAGTTTAACAAGATGTCCATATCCGACTGCTCGAAGTGCTCTTCATCATTTTCTCCATGCCGGCCCCTTCCATATTTGAGAACAATTAAAGGTCTAGGTCTCGCGCTTCTGTGGGTCTCAAACATTCTTCATGTCAAGATCTGTGTTTCCATGGTGTTGTCACTTCAACTTATGCTAGGCCTGCCTGAAGATCTGCGCCCTATTATATTTGTATCTGTGATTGTATTGTATGAAGAAAAGAAGTAAAGAGCCCCGTCACGCCAAGTGGTAATAAAGAGTATGGTTTTAGTGACCATAATTTTTATAGACCTTCGGACCATGATTTTTTGAGTAATGTGGTCAGCATTACGCCCGTGCCGCTTTACTTTCCCAGAAAAAAAAAATCCGGTACCTATTTAAGGCTGGGTGAACCTGGAAGCCGTGTTTGTCCTTTGTAGTCCAGTTCACTAACCACTGAGTTATCGTGGCTCCACCTATTGTATGAAGCCACAAGGTAAACTACCCAGGTGACACAGTTTAACCCTCTAAACCTCAAACTCTGGTATATATATATATATATATATATATATATATATATATATATATAGTTCAAGATATTTACTATGCCGATTATGTTTCTTATTCTATTTGTCTTTGTATGTAGTTCGAGATTTGTTATATGCCGATTATTATTCTTGTGATCTCATATCTGATTTTGTTTCTTCTATTTAACTCACTTTCTGTGGTAACTAATTGTACCCTTGTCTTGTGAGTGTGACAGTGGCCCCGGTAAAATGAGTTCACAAATGTTTACCGTTGTTTTAAACAAGTTAATATCTCAGCGTTAGTGAAGTAACAATTCTTGGAAGCACATTTAGATTTATGTCATCGTCAACCTCATTTTTTCCCTCTAGTCATGTCATTATGAATTTTTTATTTATTATTTTTTTTTTTGCTTTTCAAGATAAATAAATTTATCTTAATCAGCGCTTGGTCACAGTTTATAAGTTTATCAGATCATATTGAGGTAGCAATTCGCCTGGATGTTTAAAATAACATAGGTCACGTTTCTTTTAAGGAAATACTGAACGAACTTACACAAAATGTACGTAAATTTCTAGACGTGCTGGAAATTGTAATCTGTCTAGTTTGTGGATCCTGTGTTTGCAGTATTCAGTAGTGTTTCATAACTCAAAATTTGTGGTTTCAATGGAATGGCGTTGAAACTTAAAATCGTTACTCTAAAGAAGATTCCATTGAAATTATAAAAATAGTTTACAACTGACGCTGAACATGGAATCTTAAGGAGCAGGAGTCTTAGAGACATTCTTGTCACGAGCCGCCTCCCCTGCTCAAACCACAAACACCTTGGTACTGTTCGTTGTGGACGTCGAGTTTGCAGAACTTGTAACTACGTGCTTTGCACCGATTCGGTCTTGTTCCCTAATAAGCGATTCGACATCAATGAGGGTTTCACTTGTGTGTCACGGAATATCATCTACACCATAATATGTAAGCATTGCCAGATGACATATGTGGTTGAAAGTGGACGACGCTTGAGTGACAGATTTTGTGAGCATCTTCGTGATGTTGAGCAAAAGACTGGCAGCCCGGTGTCTGCCCATTTCAACTCCCCTGGCCATAGTGGTAAACTGGACATGCAAGTTACTGGCAGTGTCTCCTGTCACTCTAGCAATCGCAGCCGATTCGCCCTTGAGAATCGTCTTATTGCCCAATTGGGTTCGCTGTCCCCCCCCAGGGTATGAACATATCACTCTCATACACATAGGACACCCACTACACATTTCTTACACCTATGCATGCTGATATATTTGTCGGCATTGTTATTGTCATATTTGGGCTCATTTCGGTGTTCCTTTTGTGGGCTTTGTGGCAATATATATGCTGATTTATGCTTGTTAGCATGAGTTGTTACATACATATTCTTATTTTTACACATCGGTCCGGGGTACTCACACATAGTTAGATTTGCATAGTTTATAAATATCCTGTACCCACCTCCTCATAATTTTAGAACCCTTCCTTTCTGTCGTCTGGCCTAGCCGCCTGGCTAGCGAGATTGTTTATAGTTGGTCTTCCGGCTTCGCGGCTTGAGTCCATTCTTAGACTGACCGCACTCTGGAACACAGGGAAGTGACCTCTTTTTTTATTTTCCTCTCTTGAGTTTCTAGCATATTATCGCTATGTAGTTTGATTTGTTAATATACCCTTATATATATTTTGTGTGTTTGTTGTTCGTCCAGCCGAAGGCCTCTTGACCGAAACGTTGGCTTTTGTTTCGTCCATTTCCACGTAAAGCTGTCACCATACCATTTTTTTCCTCTTTTTTTATTATTGCTTTTATCATCAGCTTTACAGCAGCTTTGCATCTCTACGCATCTTTGTGCTTCTTGATGCCTGTACCTGAACATGGAAGCTGTATTACATGAATTCCAACCCGGAGTAAAGAACAAAACATGTACTCGTTGGCCGGACATTATCGAGATGATTGAATGAAGATTACAACGTTTCTACAGATGAGGGCTGTCATGGAAATATAAATTGGATAACTTTGACAAAGAAATAATTGAACAAGAGATCTATATATATTTTGACAGTAAGAAATTGAAAATTGTATTTAGACAGAACCACGGCGTTGATATCCAAAACAATCTATGGAAAATTGCCTGCTGATGGTCAATGTTATATACCCTCTGAATTGTGAAGTAGAGTAAACATACTGCTATAATGCAAAATGAAATTGTTGATACACCAATAATTAATAAAATGATAAGAATAACAAAGAAAATGACAGTTTTGATAATTCTATGCTTTTGACAAATATATGTAAAATATCAAAGTTGGGACAAAAATAGAACTCAAAGCAAAAAAGAAAGATAGGAAATTGGTGAGACGTGACAGATATTGCAACGGCAAACATTAGTGAACGTACTATAGTTGTTTGTGTCAACGTAAATGCTTGTGTAAGATGTCTCTTACTGCTGACTGGCTCACTTTTGTGTTGTACGAGACGGGATACAAATTTAGTTTGTCATTTGCTGTTTATCAATTTGAAAACTTTACATTAATGAGTTAGTCAATTTATAAATATTGCTATCATTCCCCCCCCTCCCCCACCCACCTCCAACCGTACAAGCCCCAGTCGCCCAGGTTCAGACTCTTAGCTTGAGAGCGAAACTTCTGTGTCGAGGCTTAGTCTTTGCTTTCCTTGCTGGTTCTCGTGATCTGACAACGAGCGTTCATCGAGGCGGCTGGGCGAGTTATTGATTTGTATAGTGAAACTGTTGCGCTGTCGCCCCCTTCACTTCCTTGTAAAGCGATTCTCTGAGGACGCTTCTCTAACGCTAAAACTAGCACTTTTTGAAATCTACAGCAGCAGTGTCGAACGCTACAGGAAATGTCCATTATATTATGTTTCACTCGACTATCGACTATCATTCTCCCAGTCGTTGACACGTCATCTATCTAGAAGCAAATTTTACAGGAAATCAATCTTGAAAAGTAATTATCAGTAAGATCGCAAGAGAATTAACAAAACATTATCTCGATACATTGTCGATCAAAGATAGTGCAGTGTAGACGTTATTTCATTATTTATTTACCAGCTGATCTTTTCCAAATTGTAAGAAGTTATTTTACGGGAACTCGGCTGTCGAGAACTAATTCACTTACCACCAATCAGATTTCGAGCAGAGCTGTCATGTAAACAGATTCCATGAGCGCTAGTCGTTGCCGCCCTATGGGTAAGTTTAATATCTGTAAACTAATTTATATTTTTATCTTTAAAGCTATTATTTTGCTATTATTGTTTTGTAAATGATCTTACCCACAGCGGTGCGTAGTAGTAGTAAGGCCAACGAGCAGACATAGAAATGCCAGAAAACTCCTCACAATCCTGATGTCCTCAGTTGTGTGAGTTATAGACAGCTAACCTCATTCAACCCACATCTGCCCCTGTTCACAAAGCTGAAAACGTCACTAAATTGGATTAATTCCATTCTGTCCGTTGGTCTTACTACTATATATGGCTGTGGTCTTACTCTGAGTGATTTTTGCCCAGATTTCTAACTCCTGCCTTTAACGTATCAACATTTCAAACATTTACAAATCTTGAGTTGATCTACACAAGACTGTCTGTCATATATAACTCTCTTGAAGGATTATAAACAGGTCAGTCAACACTGCTCATCCCCTGCAGTAGGGCGGCACCAAAAGTAATGTCTAATTGAAGTCTGTATTGGCTTTGTTTTATTGTTATTATTTAGTGTTGTAATTTGATATTTACGTCCATTGAGGTTTTGTAACGGAAGTAAGTTTACTGTGGTCACCTTCAAAAGGTGCATGATTGGCTCGATCTTTGTGTGTGACTGTGGGATCTTGTTAGTGTCATCTCGAATTTAAGAAAAAGAAAGTATTTAATTTTTGTGCGAGGATCCTATCAGAGGCTGCTGTGTGTGTGTATGTTTTTCCCCCTGTGAACGTCTAGGATTGACAGATTGTCTCATTTTGAGTTGTTTTTTTATTTGCTTTCAGGCCTATCATTGTTATATACCACCAGCCGAATCTATCTTAAGCGAGCTCTTCCTAGTCAGTTATGTTCACGTCAACTACTCTGTGTGTCACGTCTGTAGCGTTGAGGTGGGGGAGAGGTCGTCGATGACTTCTCTCTTTGGAAATCCATCCTCTTTCATTAATGTCACGATCCTCCTAAATTGTATACGTATATAAATTAAAGTTAGCGGGGTAGGGTTATCCCCTACCAAAGGAGGAGTAAGACAGTCTCCTATCCTCCGCTAATCTACGGGACACCCTTGGACAAGGTGACGTTTCATTTTACCCCCGCCCCTCTCCCAAATCATCAGGGTTACGTGAAGACATGGGAGTAGGTAGTGTATGATATTGTGAGCCATCAAGTAGTGCCGATTATGGTCCCCATTCCGTCCTGGCAGACAGAGGATCTCAGTTGTAGAAACAATGTCAAGAGGAAAGGAATGGTAAACTACCTTCTTATATTGCCGAGTCTAAATATGTCAAAATACAATTCAATATAAAGAGATTTTATCGGTGCTATATAGAGCCAAATCTGACCGATGGAAGTGAATCATGGATAAATAAATGAGAAGGCGATTAGAGGCCACAGAGATGGAATTTCTCAGAAGAATGTTGAAAGTTCCCTGGGCAGCTGAAAAAAACAATGAGGACATTCTCAAAGAGGCCAACACAAAAAGGGAGCTACTAAAAACATCAGAAAGAAACAATCAATATTTTTCGGGCACATCATGAGAAGAGGAAAGTTGGAATTCTTTATTACAATTGATAACATTGTGGAAAAGAAAGATCGCGAACGGCAAAGAGAGAAGATATTAGATGGCTTGGTGTCATGGCATGAAAAACAGTCAACAACAGAATTGGTACGATGCTCTGTAGATAGAATAATGTGAAAGGACATGATCGTCTCCGCCAACCGATATGGAACGTAATGATGTTTATAAATTATTGCTTCTGGCTGTATATTGTTATTTGTGTTTTCCGTTGTTGATTATTTGTGTATTTTTTTTTTTTTAAACTACCTGTCCCCCTGATATTAGTCGTTGATCCGTCTCCTCAGAGGTTTTCCTCTATAATAATAGTTATTATTGGTTTTCTTCAGTCTAAACCAGTGGATACTACTATTCGTGCTGTTTCATCCTGTAACTGTGTGTCTACAACGCAAGTATTTCAGCCTTACCTTATCCGGGAGATACGTGCTTGTCTTAATAGATGATGCAGATACACATTTGTTTCCGAGTTGTTTTCGTAACCCTATGCTATAGTCACGAGTACACATGATGAAAGACGTCGCCAGTGATAGCAGCTTTATTTACGTTGCATAGTTGATAGTGTAATGTAACGTTAGTCTCTCTGTGTCAAGTACGGATTCGGTGTTACTTCGGGCTGTATGTTGTTCTATGTGTTTTATGTTGTTGATTATCTGTGGATTTTTTCGAGTGCTGCAAACCTACCTGGCTCCCCCACACACACCCTGAAATTGGTCGTTGATCTGCCTCGCCTCGGAAGTTTCAGTTCATGATAATACTCATTTATTGTTATTTGTTTTCATTGTTATACCACCAACCCCCAGCACCACGATTAGTTTTGCAACGTACATGTGCTTCTAGTAATAATATAATCTAAGATGTATTCCTGGTGTTATAGATGGAGACACTTCCTGTTTTTGACGATTGGATCGTGTCCAGTAATAGATGTTCTACCTGTCTACACTGGTACTTAGTGTCTTAAGTATGATGGTCTTGCCCCGCTATAGTGTTAAACTAAACGAAATTAAGAACGTCTTTGGCTTTAGCTTCATATCTGACAGAGAACATCGTTAATCTCGTGCCGTTAATTTAATCTCTATTTTTTTTATTGTTGGAGCATCAACAACAGCGGCCGGAGCGAAGTGCCTGACTTGTGATAGGAGGGTCGACTCCTGCAACGTTTTGGTAGATCCTGGAAGTGACAAGATAAAACAAAATATAATAACGTAGTCAGTCTGCGCGACACGCTCACAGCTAGCTTTTTAAGGTAGGGCAGTTAGTATTACGGGGGTAAAGGCATAACAGTCCATACAGATGCAAAACTGCTGTAAAGCTGATGTTAAGAATAAACATTTTAAAAATAGGTATATATGGTTACTGTTTTGCATAGGTGAGGAACAAAAAAAATAAAATCGACGTTGCAGCCGAGTAGACTTTCAGCTGGAACAATGAGCACAATATAAAAATATACAGATACACCCAAAAATATAGCTACATAGCAGGTAAAATGTTAGACTATCTGTTATAGACCCACACGGACTCTTTGTTGTATTTATATCTTGATGTTATTGTTCACAGCACATCACATTTATTTTTAGTTGATCACAACAGGTAATTCAAGACAGACTCTTTTTCTGGATACATAATGATAATCAAGTTTATTGATCTCTAGGCACAATGATCCTACAAGTGGTGGAAGCACTTATCTTAAATTAATGTTAATTAATTCGGGACTTTTCTGAGACTACCCCGATGACTATGATCAGTCCCAAGTGCATATTTTTATACAACATTATTCAACTTACGTTCATGAGGAATGTGAAACACAACTTGAAATACTCTTAAAAACACTTCACGACACTAATGTTCATATTCTCATTGCTATACTCCTATTCTCTATCAACTTCTACTAATAACTTCTCAACTGGCTTGAACTACAACTTGGAGATTCTAACTTCCTAACTAACTGACTTTGCTACATCAAGAAAACTTACTAACTAAACTTGTGATCTAACTTGCTTAGCTTCTTATTCTAACACTTATAGTTCTACTTAACTTCTAACTAACTGCCTTCTGCAGTTCGGCCTAAGCCGGACTAAGCTTACTTAGTCTACATTCTGACTTCTCTCTCTCTCTCTCTCTCTCTCTCTCTCTCTCTCTCTCTCTGTCTCTGACTAACTTGTTAATTTCTGTTGTGTTGAAGTTTAAATACTCAACCACAACTCTTCACCTGAAAGTCATAGCCAATCAAATATTCGCAATTTTTGTGGCGAAGTGACAAATTGCAACTCGGTCAGTCCTCCTCACTCTGTGTCCGAGACCTGAACTCCAAAATCTGACCTGTGTCTCAACTGTCCCCTATTTTTACAATAACAGATTGTTTTCGTGACTTCTATAACCTATTTAAAATAATGGTTACCTCATGACAATGACCTCTCCTGGTAGTTGGATGACAACTTATTTATCAGACGGGCCTAAGTCAAGGGGTCAACGTATGCTATTTTGTTATTTCCCTCAACTTGCTGTTGTGGAAATCTGTGTCTCCTCTCACTCACAAACTTGGTTTGAAGGAAATTTCCATGGACCTAACTATTATTTATAATTCTACCTTCCTTCCTCACTTCTGTGTGTCTACCACCCACTATAAACCTTTACTCCCTTAACTTTGTTTCTACAACTTGTTATTCTGGAAAATTTCCATTCCCCAACTTCATGTCCTAACTACTGCTGGTCGCTACTATTTGCTACTGCTATTATCTATTGAGAAGTGGGTAACAACTAAGTTACCTGCCCCCATGCTCTCACTAGTTCACTCTATTACATATCTAAGAGGGGAAAACAATGAAGTCACTTCTCTGAGGTACTTGTCCGAAGCGTGGTCAGCTACCAACTGGGCTAAAATCATAAAGGCGGGCTACAAGAGCGACGCAGGTAAAAACTTCACAAGGGTTCTGAAAATATGTGGTGTATACTGATTCCCCGATTATACATACCACTCCTGGAAACGCTAATATATGTGTTATATAACGAAAAAAATATATATACATAATATATTTCAAAATTACATACGCATATACACACATGCCCATATACAAATCCATACGTATTAAACAGTTAAACTAGTGGAGAGACGAGACAAATTAAGACGGTTCGGCAAAAGTCTTCTTCAGGTACAAAACAAATATTCTAAACAACTAATGTGAACGGTAGAACACCGATTTGAAAATGACGGAATGGAAACAAAAACCAGATTTATGTACCAGTTGATCACATGATAACAAGTCTATAGGGCAGATAGGACCTCAAGGGCCGAAAAGGAGCAAAAAGTACTAAAAAATAATAATAAAGGAATCTCATGAGTATAGTTGAAAGAATGAGTCACAAAAGGTATGAAGAAGTGAAACAAAAAATAAACGAGAAAACAGGGGGGGGGGGGGAGAAGAGCAGGAGAGGCGAAAAGAATTATACAGCGAGGAATAACTATTGGAGAAGGGGGGGGGAGAGGAGGCCAGAGATTAAAGGAAAGAATGAGAATATTTTAACCCTCTTGGATGGAGAGTTCCAAAACGGGATATTGGTTCGTTCTCCAAAGCTAACAGACTGTGGGTTTTCAGATGTGCAAGAGATAATACAAGTAACCTGAAAGTACTTAGATTTATCAGTGCCTATAGATCTGAAATGGGAGGATACTGGTGTGCCGGAATCTCGTTTGATTTTGTACAAGTGTTCACGGACTCTATGACCCGAACATCGACCTGTCTGGTCAATATACGTCTCATGACTGCGCTTAGAGATACCAGCGTATATTAGATTACGAGCTAAGTATGTGAAGCCTATCAGATTACGGATAAGGATGTGAAGCCTATCAGATTACGGGTTAAGCAAGTGAAGCTGGTATTAATGTAGTCAGTCTGCGAGGCGCGCTGACAGCTAGGTATTCAACGTAGGGTAGCTGGCTTTAGTGTAATCAGTCTATGCAGTGCTCTTACAGCTAGATGTTCAAGATAGGACAGCTAGTGTTAACTTAGCCAGTCTGTGCGGCACTCTCACAGCTAGATGTTCAAGATAACACAGCTAGTGTTAACTTAGCCAGTCTGTGCGGCACTCTCACAGCTAGATGTTCAAGATAAGGCAGCTAGTGTTAACTTAGCCAGTCTGTGCGGCACTCTCACAGCTAGATGTTCAAGATAGGACTGGTAGTGTTAACTTAGCCAGTCTGTGCGGCACTCTCACAGCTAGATGTTCAAGATAGGACAGCTAGTGTTAACTTAGCCAGTCTGTGCGGCACTCTCACAGCTAAATGTTCAAGATAGGACAGCTAGTGTTAACTTAGCCAGTCTGTGCGGCACTCTTACAGCTAAATGTTCAAGATAGGACAGCTAGTGTTAACTTAGCCAGTCTGTGCGGCACTCTCACAGCTAAATGTTCAAGATAGGGCAGCTAGTGTTAACTTAGCCAGTCTGTGCGGCACTCTCACAGCTAAATGTTCACGATAGGACAGATAGTGTTAACTTAGCCAGTCTGTGCGGCACTCTCACAGCTAGATGTTCAAGATAGGACAGCTAGTGTTAACTTAGCCAGTCTGTGCGGCACTCTCACAGCTAAATGTTCAAGATAGGGCAGTAGTGTTAACTTAGCCAGTCTGTGCGGCACTCTCACAGCTAAATGTTCAAGATAGGGCAGATAGTGTTAACTTAGCCAGTCTGTGCGGCACTCTCACAGTTATATGTTCAAGATAGGACAGCTAGTGTTAACTTAGCCAGTCTGTGCGGCACTCTCACAGCTAAATGTTCAAGATAGGAAAGCTAGTGTTAACTTAGCCAGTCTGTGCGGCACTCTCACAGCTAGATGTTCAAGATAGGACAGCTAGTGTTAACTTAGTCAGTCTGTGCAGCACTCTCACAACTAGATGTTCAAGATAGGACAGCTAGTGTTAACTTAGCCAGTCTGTGCGGCAAGCTCACTGCTAGATGTTCAAGATAGGACAGCTAGTGTTAACTTAGTCAGTCTGTGCGGCACTCTCACAGCTAGATGTTCAAGATAGGACAGCTAGTGTTAACTTATCCAGCCTCCGCAGCAAGTTCACAGCTAGATGTTCAAGATAGGACAGCTAGTGTTAACTTAGCCAGTCTGTGCAGCACTCTCACAGCTAGATGTTCAAGATAGGACAGCTAGTGTTAACTTATCCAGTCTCCGTAGCAAGTTCACAGCTAGATGTTCAAGATAGGACAGCTAGTGTTAACTTAGCCAGTCTCCGTAGCAAGTTCACAGCTAGATGTTCAAGATAGGACAGCTAGTGTTAACTTAGCCAGTCTCCGTAGCAAGTTCACAGCTAGATGTTCAAGATAGGACAGCTAGTGTTAACTTATCCAGTCTCCGTAGCAAGTTCACAGCTAGATGTTCAAGATAGGACAGCTAGTGTTAACTTATCCAGTCTCCGTAGCAAGTTCACAGCTAGATGTTCAAGATAGGACAGCTAGTGTTAACTTAGCCAGTCTCCGTAGCAAGTTCACAGCTAGATGTTCAAGATAGGACAGCTAGTGTTAACTTAGCCAGTCTCCGTAGCAAGTTCACTGCTAGATGTTCAAGATAGGACAGCTAGTGTTAACTTAGCCAGTCTCCGTAGCAAGTTCACAGCTAGATGTTCAAGATAGGACAGCTAGTGTTAACTTAGCCAGTCTCCGTAGCAAGTTCACTGCTAGATGTTCAAGATAGGACAGCTAGTGTTAACTTATCCAGTCTCCGTAGCAAGTTCACAGCTAGATGTTCAAGATAGGACAGCTAGTGTTAACTTAGCCAGTCTGCGCGGCACTCTCACAGCTAGATGTTCAAGATAGGACAGCTAGTGTTAACTTAGTCAGTCTGTGCAGCACTCTCACAACTAGATGTTCAAGATAGGACAGCTAGTGTTAACTTAGCCAGTCTGTGCGGCACTCTCACAACTAGATGTTCAAGATAGGACAGCTAGTGTTAACTTAGCCAGTCTGCTCGGCAAGCTCACTGCTAGATGTTCAAGATAGGGCAGCTAGTGTTAACTTAGCAGTCTGCGCGGCACTCTCACAGCTAGATGTTCAAGATAGGACAGCTAGTGTTAATTTAGCCAGTCTGTGCGGCACTCTCACAGCTAAATGTTCAAGATAGGACAGATAGTGTTAACTTAGCCAGTCTGTGCGGCACTCTCACAGCTAGATGTTCAAGATAGGACAGCTAGTGTTAACTTAGTCAGTCTGTGCGGCACTCTCACAACTAGATGTTCAAGATAGGACAGCTAGTGTTAACTTAGCCAGTCTGCGCGGCAAGCTCACTGCTAGATGTTCAAGATAGGACAGCTAGTGTTAACTTAGCCAGTCTGTGCGGCACTCTCACAGCTAGATGTTCAAGATAGGACAGCTAGTGTTAACTTATCCAGTCTGCGCAGCAAGTTCACAGCTAGATGTTCAAGATAGGACAGCTAGTGTTAACTTAGCCAGTCTGTGCAGCACTCTCACAGCTAGATGTTCAAGATAGGACAGCTAGTGTTAACTTATCCAGTCTCCGTAGCAAGTTCACAGCTAGATGTTCAAGATAGGACAGCTAGTGTTAACTTAGCCAGTCTCCGCAGCAAGTTCACGGCTAGATGTTCAAGATAGGACAGCTAGTGTTAACTTAGCCAGTCTGCGCGGCACGCTCGCAGCAAGATGTTCAAGATAGGACAGCTAGTGTTAACTTAGCAGTCTGCGCGGCACGCTCACAGCTAGATGTTCAAGATAGGACAGCAAGTGTTAACTTAGCCAGTCTGCGCGGCACGCTCACAGCTAGATGTTCAAGATAGGACAGCTAGTGTTAACTTAGCCAGTCTGCGCGGCACGCTCACAGCTAGATGTTCAGATCTTTGTGTTTTGACATTGTATGGACTACCTTTACTGTTGGAGGTAAAGAAACGAGCAATGCCATATACATCATACGATCTTTAGTAGAAAAAGCCATAGAGATGAAAATAGATTTATACCTATGTGTCATAGATTTTACCAAAGCATTTGACAAAGTAAAGCATCAAGAATTAATCAAAATTTTAGAAAGCCTAAACGTAGACAGCAAACATCTAAGAATAATAAAGAACATGTACTGGCAACAAACGGCGGCCAAAAGAACTGGAAACCAATTGGGAATGTTTCAACAAATAAAACAGGGTGTTAGGCAAGGTTGTGTGCTGTCACCAGATTTATTTAATATGTATAGTAAGATTATTTTAAGATCCATAAGGGGCATGCCTGAAATAACAATCAGAGGTCATAATATAAATAATTTAAGGTATGCTGACGATACAGTCTTAATCACTAAGAGTGAAAATGAGTTACAAGAAATGTTGAACATTATAGTGAAAGAAAGCGAAAATAAAGGACTCAGCCTTAATAGCAAAAAGACAGATTTAATGGTAACAACGAAAAGGACATACCACAGTGCACAATAAAGACAAGTGGAGGAATATTAAAACAGGTAAATGAATTTTAATATCTGGGAACCATGTTAACCTCAGATGGTAGATGTACAACAGAGATGAGGTGCAGAATGGCTCAGGCAAAAGCAGCTTTCCAAAAAATGAGGTAGGTACTGTGCAATACATTTTTGACACTAGAAACAAGAAAAAGAGTTCTTAAATGTTATGTAGAGTCAGTCTTAACATATGGATGTGAAGAATGGACAATAAGACAACAGACAAGAAAATTACTGGAAGCTGTATAAATGTGGTTTTACAGAAGAATATTGAGAATACCATGGACAGCTAAGACGAGTAAGGAAAACGTTCTGTAAAAGGCCTAAGCAATAAGAGAGCTAATTTCCAACATTAGGAAGAAATAATAATCATTTTTTTGGCCATGTAATGATAAGAGAACAGCTGGAATATATTGCAACAACTGGAAAAATCGAGGGACGAAGAGATAGAGGGAAGCAAAGAGAAAAAATACCAGACAACTTAAGAGAAGGGCTTGGGAGAAGGTAAAAATAACAGAAATGATAAATAACTGTCGAGATCGAAAGTTGTGGAGTGACATGATCACCTACACCAGCAGGCACAGTATCTGGTGGTGATGATGACCTTTACGGTATTTATCCCATTTCTGATGGCTACCGTTTAGGTAGAAAGAAAGCAATAAAAAGCAGAATAGCTCAGGCCAAAATAGCATTTCAGAAAATGACAAATATCTTATGCAACAAATCTATGTCAATAGAAGTGAGAAAGAGAGTTCATCGGTGCTAAATAAACCAATTCTGACCTATGGAAGCGAATCATGGACAATAGACAAACAAATGAAAAGACGATTAGAGGCCACAGAGATGGGATTTCTCAGAAGAATGTTGAAAGTTCCCTGTATAGCTAAAAAGACCAATGAGAAAGTTCTCAAAGAGGCCAAAACAAAAAGGGAGCTCTTAAAAAAACATCAGAAAGAAGCAATCAACATTTTTTGGGCACATCATGAGGAGAGAAAAGTTGGAATACTTGGTTACAACTGGCGAAATAAAAGGAAAGAGAGATCGCAGACGACAAAGAGAGAAAATACTGGATAGCTTGGTATCATGGCATGGAAAACAGTCAACAACAGAACTGATACGATGCACTGTAGATAGAAGATTGTGGAGGGATATGATCGCCAACGCCAACCGGTACGGCACATGATGATGATGACCGTTTATGGGTTATAGCGTCTGTAGGGCTAAAGAATAAAGGGCAGTGTGTCCAGTGCTATACTGTACCATGATTCAACCCCGAGCCCACCTTGTTTACAGGATAAGAGTGTCTGTCCATTAGATCACCTCTGTCTCATTCGAGTTGCCGGCCTCTTCGAGTGAAATAATTTATTTTAAATATGTTGTCTATCATATGGGAAATAAGCTTAACAATAATATTGAGTGGTTTATATATGCTTAGAGTGCATCAAAGATAGTTATCTAATAGTTATCTTAGTCCCCTTTTCACTCTACATAAAACATACAACTGTATACCTCACCACTAATCAATATTTTATTGAGCTGTTTCTTGAGCTGAACATTTTTGTGTCATAATTTGATATGGTTCATATCTTAGGTATAATTATAATCCATCCAGTGTGCGTATATATATATATATATATACATGTATATATATATATATATATATATATATATATATATATATATATATATATATATATAACTGCCGCTATTAATCTCAACGGCAGATCGTCTCAACTCTTTGAAATAAAATATGGAATCAAACTGGGATGTGTCCTTTCCTCTACCCCATTCGGAATCTTGTTCCTGTATTTCTACTCAATGATTTTGAAACTGCTCTAGAGACATCTACATCCAAATAAGACCTGACAGCTCATTATTTAATCTAGCACGTCTAAGGGCACAATTTTAAAAAAAATGAAGCCCTAATATAGGAACTTCTATTCGCCGATGATGCAGCACGGGTTGCTCACGACGAGTCCGTCTTGCAGTCAATGATTGACAGTCTAACTGGGTCATGTGATTTATTCTCCATGTCAATAAGTATCCAGAAGACTGTGGAGCTGCAATAGGGTGTAGCCATACTCGCAACAATAACGCTAAATAACGCACCCCTTGAATCTGTGAGAAAGTTCATCTACTTCGGTTCTATGGTCACAGACAGCATCTCACGTGATCATGAGATAAATATTAGAATAGGAAGGGCAGCTTCAAAATTTGGTCAACGTAAACATAGAGCATGGATACTCAGAACTATGATTCTAATTTACCAAGCGTGTGTGAATTGTACACTTCTATACGGATCAGAAACTTGAACTACCTATGCAGTGCAGGAGAAAAGGTTAAACAGTTTCCATGTACGTTGCCTTCGCAAGATTATAAACATCAGTTTGCAGGACAAAGTAACCAACTTTAACGTCTTGTAACGAGCCAAACTCCCATCGATCATAGCAATACTTGAGAATCGGAGATCAAAGTGACTGAGCCACGTGAGGAGAACGGTAAACAAAAGTATTCCCAAATAATTATTGTATGGTTAACATAGGGACGGAAGAGACCGAAGGGCAGACTAGTGCTGAGATATAATGATGTTTGCATAAATCTTGGACGAATTCTCTATCAGCGAAAGAAATTGTCTCTGGCATCAGATCATATCACATTGAACTAAAATAAAAGACGGCACACCAACATTCGCGGTGATTATGTCAAAATCAGAAGATAAAAGACACAGGAGAAAAAGGATGTGGCTCAGCACCCACAAATGTATCATGCTCTTACTGAGGTCGGGTCTGTCTATCCAATATTGACAGTTTCAGACACGAGAGAAGCTGCTCAATAAAACAGCATCCGGTTTAAGACACTAATACCTGGCTGTTGACTAATCATGATTGCTTGATACCAACCGTCTGTCAAGACGACAAAGGTCATAATATATATATATATAAGAGAGGACACGCTGAGCTAGCGTTCCAGATTCGAACTGTAGATAGTCAAATAAACTAATGCACGCCTTATTGTAAACATCTTCTGCTCTGTAAAATGACTAACAATAGTAAAGGCGTTGAACTAGAGATAAACTTAAATGGAAAGGGACTGAAATAGGCCAAGTTCAAAATGCTTGTAATTGTGTCAATGATTCCAACAGTGGGCCCAAGCCAGAACTGTACAAACTACACCAGCAGTGGCATAACGGAGAAACCTACAATGGACAAATAATAACGTAACAACAAGCTTTAGAGGCTGCAGGTTTAAACTTATGAGTTTGCTTGTTACATCCATCGTTTTATGTGCTGGACATGTATAGACACGGATAGCAGTTCTGAATAAGAAAAAACAAAAAGACTTCATGTGAAGATGAGATGCTGTAGAATAGCGTATACCGCCCTGTTGTCACCCGAGGGCCGAAGAGAACTCACTGCAAGTGACCGCTGGCCATCACTTTATGGACAAACACACACAGTGGTTGGCAATAAAAATATGTACGTTTTTGATGATTAGAAAATGAGAACGTCGAAGAATTTTCTCACTGTGCTCTTAAACTCCTTCAGTGGGGACTAGTTGGTCTACCGGCAAGACGCCGGTCTCGAAACACAGAGGTTGTGAGTTCAAATCCTGGCTGCACCAGGTGAGATTTTTATTTATGATTTCTCTCTGCGGCAACCACTCCTGGTCGCAGTAGCGAGGCCCGGCTTGAAACATCAATTACTCATCGACGGAAAAAATATGAGTACTTCCGAAGACGGAGTTACCTGCCTGTGCGGCGAGACATGTGCGGCCTGTGCATAGGAAAAAAAAACTGATGAACACACAGAATTCAATTACTAGTCTCTAGCGACTTCGCCAGAGGTGATTGCTGGTGAACAAACAAAAAATGAATTACTGTGAACTTTGGAAACTGAAACTAAAAAACCCGTCAGTTCTAACTCATAAGTTAGAGCTTAAAGGCTATTTTAGAGACCGTCTGGTAACTTCTTTGACATTTGCTTTGGTAGTTTGTTGTTCCTATTTTCACCCATACCTAAGATTGTAATACACGATGCTGATCAGTCTTCATCTATTGGTCACCTTCATGTAGACTCCTCACTGTCATTTTACAGTGTGTCTTTTTTTTCTCCCGCGTCTGTTATTCTGACAAAAGCAGTTCATCAACTGATTTTCGTTGTCCATAAAGACGCTAAGATTAAACGATCACTGTTGCTGGGAGGTGAAATTCTTTCACACCTACTTGCACCTACCTATGCTAGAATCGCCACCTTTCTCGAGATTGCTTGGCAATAAAAAATGTGCACCCATCACCTAGAATCCACGGTTAAACTGGAAATAATTTTCATCTACTGTCTTCTATCATCCGATGTTATCCAAATTCACACCTCCACGAGAATGACTTACTGAACACAACCAAAGGCCAACTTCCCTTGGGAACTCTTTGTAAAAGCCCTTCGAATCTCGAAAGTATGATCATTTGTTACATTTATGAAGTAAAGCCAAACTGCTGCATGAATCCAGAGTATTTTGTACCTCAAGAACTATAAAACCTGCAGAAAAGATTGACCTATTTCCTCAATGTTAAAATTATTGTGTTAGTTTATCCTATAGTAATGAAACCGTAGAAGAGGGTCGACGAAAATGAGTCGCATGTCTTCTTCTTCCATTTAGCTCCATGTGGAGCATAGGCCTTCAACAAACACTTTCAGCTGCCTACGGGGGCATTTTAGGAGGGACCGGGGAGAGGGGGCTCCCAAAAAAACTTCGGGAAGGGGCAATCAACATATTTAGGCACATCATGAGAAGGGGAGAGTTGGAGTGCTTGGTTGCAGCTGGCAGAGTGGAGGGAGAGAGATGGTGCTGGATAGCTTGGTGTCATGGAAAACGGTCGGCAGCGGAACTGGTGCGATGCACTGTTACAGTGGAGGACTGTTGAAGAACGTGGTCGCCTGCGCCGGCCGGTTTGGCACATGATGATGATACACAACATGCAACCACCGCAGAGAGCCTTCAAGGCCCCGCCCTGCGCGTGTCAATCATTCCTACCACAGACGAGGACAGCATATCAGCGCTTTCGTTGTCAGGAAACACCCACGTGACCAGACAGGCTTGGTGGCCCAGAGGTAAGACGTTGACCTCTTGGCAGGAAGGTTCCTGGTTCAATTCCGCTACTTGGAGTATTTTCACAAAAATAAAGAAATTGGATCCGAGGTTTCTTCGTGGCTTTACCCTCCACTGGCCCGGTGGTAGTGAGATCCGATGACTAGCTCACTCGGACAACGACGGAAAAACAGGAAGTCCCGCGTACTCTCGTGTAAAAAAAAAAAAACGTTGGCAGATAAAAAGCGAAAAGAATAGGCCAAAAATGGTCGCTGCCGGGGCAATATTGTCAGGAAACAAATATACCCACACAAATGATCGTGCGACGGAGTTCGTGCATGTGGGTCAAGGTTCTCCTCGGAGATTCTTGATATGTCGGGGTAAAACAGAGCATCTATGGGATCGTCAGGTGTGCAGTGATGATGTTCGTAACGTCTACCAAACTTGACAGGTTTTGTTGCGGTGACATTGAAGGGGCCACTCATCTCCTACTAGTTGGAGAGTTAGTGGCGGAAGAACGACACTTCATACGGAAACGACAACAGTGTATTATTTACAAGACTCCACACGGAGTCCCAACTGCTGAATGTTTTGTCGGTCTGCAGTCAAGAAAAAAAAACAACAGAAAGAAGAAGAAGAATGCATTTGCACAAAGCCTCGGCATTGCAATAAATCAGTACAGAGCCGAAGAGAAGATACATACAACAGTATCGCAAGTATTTGTTTTACTAACAGAAGTCATGGCAAAAGGGCTTGTTGCAGGAGCTACTGAGTCAAGTGCTCTGTGCACACTGTGAGCTGTGCGTTTCATCCGTTTGTTTTTTTAAATCGTGTTTCGATATTCAGAATGTTTGCGATGAATGATGATGTCGTATGATGGAGAACAGATGGCTGTGTTCACTTTCTGTGCAGTTTCGACTTATGTCTTTTGGTGTGTGCTGAGACAGCTATGATGGGGATTGCAGCTACCTTTCTTTGTTTCGGAGATGAAATATTAATTCGGATGATTCCACTGGCACGAGCCGTTGAGCAATTATGTATTTTATTTCGTTTGCAGTGATACCAGGGCCTTTCATAACCATAACCATAAATCCCCGTAGAGCATAGATCTTCAACAAACACTTTCAGCTTTCTGTGGAGCAGAGGCCTTCTACAAACACTTTCTGCTCCATGTGGAGCATCGGCCTTCAACAAACACTTTCAGCTCCCTGTGGAGCATAGGTCTTCATCAAACTTTCAGCTCCATGTGGATCATATGTTTTTAACAAACACTTTCAGCTCTCTGTGGCGCATAGGTCTTCAAAAAACACTTTCCAAGCCTTTCTGTTTCCTGCCATTCTTTTAAGATCTTTCCATATCTTTCCCATCATCTTAATCTCTGTTTTCTACAAGAATAATTTGAACTTTCTCTTTGTCTCCTCCCTTGTGGATTCGTAAAAAGGGTTTGTTATCTAATACTCTCAGTTGGCTTCCGCAATGTATATCCTATACAGTGCCATCGTTTGCGTTGTATATTTTTTGTCCACTTGTATTGGGCTAGCACTATCACATAATTCTACGTAACTGATTTTGTCTTGACATTTCCATTTTTATTCTGCCCAAGCATCCTTTATAAAGATCTATATTTTCGTGATTATCATTTTTATTGTTCTACATGTTTCACAGCCATATAATAGGACTGATTTAACATTGGAGTTGAAAATTTTTAACTTTGTATCTAACTTAATTTCTTGGATTTCCTTATGTTTCCTAGCGCAGTGAAGGCTCCTCTTACTTTTTGTATCCTTATTTTGGTATCATTCTCTGTTTCTCCTGCCTCCCATGCATGTGGCATAGAAGAATCCTGCACATCTTATAATAAAACCACCTCGCCAACGATACTATGGGAGATACTAACAACGCACGGAGTAAGCTAACATCTAATCAACCCAAAGTCAGAACAGCTGCAGGTTACACAGACACCACTTCCATGTTCGACAATTCACAAACGACAAAACTAGACTCATGACGCAATAAAAATTGTCAAATTGTTGCACAGTTAGCACCACTATTTTCCAACAAGGGAGTAAGTCTAGAGGCAAAACGGACACTCTACAATACAATCTTCATCCCAGCGTTGGGTTACCAATGTCAGTCCTAGACGCTAGATGCAAGATCAATAAGAAAAGTTCCGAAATGAAGAACTGAGAAAAAAGCTAGGAATAATCCCCGCCGTAGAGTACATAAAGAAACAGCAGATAAAATGGTGTGGCCACGTGATAAGGCAGAAAGATCAAAACACTACATAACGAGCCTTCAATAAACGTGGGGAACAGGCAAATAATTGCAATGCTGCGGTAAAGCTGGTAGCAAGGAGCCACAGACCAAAACGTCAGTATTGTGTTGTGTTCCTTCCTTGTAAAGCTGTCATCATACCTTAGAGTGTTTAACACTCCCCGCCACTGGCTCCTTCAATAAACGTCGCGAGAACAACAGACCCAAGGGGCGACCACGAAAAAGATGGATTGACAGAACATTAGAAACACTAGGAAATAGGTGACCATAGCAACATCAGAGGCAAACAGAAGAGCAAAAGACTACAAATTATATATCTCCCTTTCCTTCCACAACCCCCCCCCCCCCCCCAACGCTGAAAGACAAACGAGGAAGGAAAGAAGAAGAAGAATCAACAATAAAGTCCAATGTGATCCAGAGTCGATTACATGACTTGATTCTTATTTTGAAGAAACATAAACTGAAGTGCTGAATCTATGTGTTCATCATGGCACTGACTGAAACAATGATGGACTATGAGAGGGACAAGGATGGGCACAGTAGGAATGGGAAGAGGACATGAAAGAATGGGCGAGTTTTTGTTACCTTGACTCTCCGACTAATACCTATTAGTGGATAGACAGATTGCAGCCACCTGTACCCCGACAGTTAAGGAATGGAGTGTGTGTGCCCCCCCCCCCACTTTTACATGCATCTAATTATCATAATATTTATTCATTGTTCGTGTCTTAGCAAATTCGTCTTCAGCAATAACCCGTTAAGTGGGTCCCAGTGCGTTGTCTTGCTACTTTATGGCAAGCAGCGTTATCTGCGCATTTCGGCCCGATGCATCCATTTCGTCGGTGGAAAATTTTTTTTTAATTTACAACTTTGCTTAGACATCGGCCATTTTGACTTACTCCTTTCGACTTGTGACTGCGAGTTACCGTCTTAGATATCTCTGATAAGGAAATGAGCTCGTATTCACACAGCGGCAGATGCTCATGACATTAGATTGTTTTATTTGACTCGTGGCATTTGATGTGACATATCATGTGTTTATGGGTTCCTCCTTGCCGTCTATAATGTTCACCACAACATTCCTGATTTACACATTTTCACACACATACACACACACTCTCTTTCTAAGTCTGTCTGTCTGTCTCTCTCCCCACAATCACGAAAATAACAAACAAGACGTCTTGAACCAACAGTACAACAACCGACCTCACGAGGTATACAACATACAAAACATGCATCTTCTCATTAGATTATGTTCTTGTCAATAAGAACGTGCGTTTCTTTCCTCATTACCATGTTACCTGCCTGTAGTACATTTTATTGGAAGATATCTAGGTCTACATATGACGCAGAAGCTGCAAGCTTCTGATAGTGTTTTTTTTTTTAAAGAATAAATTTATGCGTGAATTTTTCCGTCAACAATTTTGATGTTAAATAGGAAAGAGGTCGCTGCTGTAGTCATGTGACGTGCACTTGGCAGAAGGATTGAGTGAATGTTAGCGGCTAAGTTCACGCTCGTGCCAGTCTCGTATATAGCAACACTATGTTTGTTAGCTGTGACATATAGAACACGTGCTTCTGTAGCTTGGCGATTCAGTAATCACAGCGCATCCTCTCTATTTCCTGTTTTTGAGGTCATAACAATGGCTGTATCTGTGTATTGTTTCGTTAGTACATTTGTTCTCTACCGGTATCGTACCTGCAATGTTTGGTTTGCTTTAAATGTTGACTAACAGGTCTTGGCTGGCCACTTAGCAACACCGATAATTGTGTTTTGAAAAGTGTGATTGATAGTGGTGGCCATTGTTGCTTTTGAGATCCAAAATGTGTGTGTGTTCTTTGTTCAGTGAGGCTTTCCCCTCAGTTTTAGTTTATTGTTAGTTCCCCTGTAGTAGTTTATTTGTTGTTTTATCTGTACTTTAGTGTGGGGGATTTCTCTGTAGCATTTAATCTCAAATTATTACAATATCAATTTGCAGATAGGGAAAATGTAAAATTGTACAAAAGAATTCATTTCTACGTCATATGTTTGATAGAAAAGTACACTAAAGTAAACAAATCAATTTAATGTATCGGCTAATTTTTAAATTACAATATAGCAGCTTGACAGCGTACATCATAAACTGGCCATCGACAAGTTGTATATATTGATCATACAGATATTCGATTTATGCTGGAATCAAACATCACTGATAAGATGTAACAAAGAGAACTCTGCACATATTCTTGTAAAGAGAGGCAAGCATGTGTTTTGAATCCATGTTTATTACATTTATACACTAACCATCAAAGAAATGTTAGACTTAAACATCATTGGAAATACAAACATCATAGGAAAGGCCGGTGACATTGTACTACTGTCAGAAGGCCCAATAGAAGTACAGCTAGTTAAATAAATAACATTATAATATAATAATGAATTGGATATAAATATTAAGACTAAAACTGATGTCATAAAATAGACAACACACCGAAATGTGAGTTAACAGCATGGCAAATAGAAGGAACATAGAGACAGTGGATGATTACAGCCATCTTGGACAAGTCATAACAATGACTGAAAATGCAAAATAGATATCATCATCATGTGCCATACCGGTTGGCGTAGGTGATCATGTCCCTCCACAATCTTCTATCTACAGTGCATCGTATCAGTTCTGTTGTTGACTGTTTTCCATGCCATGACACCAAGCTATCCAGTATTTTCTCTCTTTGTCGCCCGCGATCTCTCTTTCCTTTTATTTTGCCAGTTGTAACCAAGTATTTCAACTTTCCTCTTCTCATGATGTGCCCGAAAAATGTTGATTGCTTCTCTCTGATGTTTTTTAAGAGCTCCCTTTTTGTGTTTAGTCAGTCTGTGCGGCACTCTCACAACTAGATGTTCAAGATAGGACAGCTAGTGTTAACTTAGCCAGTCTGCGCGGCAAGCTCACTGCTAGATGTTCAAGATAGGACAGCTAGTGTTAACTTAGCCAGTCTGTGCGGCACTCTCACAGCTAGATGTTCAAGATAGGACAGCTAGTGTTAACTTATCCAGTCTGCGCAGCAAGTTCACAGCTAGATGTTCAAGATAGGACAGCTAGTGTTAACTTAGCCAGTCTGTGCAGCACTCTCACAGCTAGATGTTCAAGATAGGACAGCTAGTGTTAACTTATCCAGTCTCCGTAGCAAGTTCACAGCTAGATGTTCAAGATAGGACAGCTAGTGTTAACTTAGCCAGTCTCCGCAGCAAGTTCACGGCTAGATGTTCAAGATAGGACAGCTAGTGTTAACTTAGCCAGTCTGCGCGGCACGCTCGCAGCAAGATGTTCAAGATAGGACAGCTAGTGTTAACTTAGCAGTCTGCGCGGCACGCTCACAGCTAGATGTTCAAGATAGGACAGCAAGTGTTAACTTAGCCAGTCTGCGCGGCACGCTCACAGCTAGATGTTCAAGATAGGACAGCTAGTGTTAACTTAGCCAGTCTGCGCGGCACGCTCACAGCTAGATGTTCAGATCTTTGTGTTTTGACATTGTATGGACTACCTTTACTGTTGGAGGTAAAGAAACGAGCAATGCCATATACATCATACGATCTTTAGTAGAAAAAGCCATAGAGATGAAAATAGATTTATACCTATGTGTCATAGATTTTACCAAAGCATTTGACAAAGTAAAGCATCAAGAATTAATCAAAATTTTAGAAAGCCTAAACGTAGACAGCAAACATCTAAGAATAATAAAGAACATGTACTGGCAACAAACGGCGGCCAAAAGAACTGGAAACCAATTGGGAATGTTTCAACAAATAAAACAGGGTGTTAGGCAAGGTTGTGTGCTGTCACCAGATTTATTTAATATGTATAGTAAGATTATTTTAAGATCCATAAGGGGCATGCCTGAAATAACAATCAGAGGTCATAATATAAATAATTTAAGGTATGCTGACGATACAGTCTTAATCACTAAGAGTGAAAATGAGTTACAAGAAATGTTGAACATTATAGTGAAAGAAAGCGAAAATAAAGGACTCAGCTTAATAGCAAAAAGACAGATTTAATGTAACAACGAAAAGGACATACCACAGTGCACAATAAAGACAAGTGGAGGAATATTAAAACAGGTAAATGAATTTAATATCTGGGAACCATGTTAACCTCAGATGGTAGATGTACAACAGAGATGAGGTGCAGAATGGCTCAGGCAAAAGCAGCTTTCCAAAAAATGAGGTAGGTACTGTGCAATACATTTTTGACACTAGAAACAAGAAAAAGAGTTCTTAAATGTTATGTAGAGTCAGTCTTAACATATGGATGTGAAGAATGGACAATAAGACAACAGACAAGAAAATTACTGGAAGCTGTATAAATGTGGTTTTACAGAAGAATATTGAGAATACCATGGACAGCTAAGACGAGTAAGGAAAACGTTCTGTAAAAGGCCTAAGCAATAAGAGAGCTAATTTCCAACATTAGGAAGAAATAATAATCATTTTTTGGCCATGTAATGATAAGAGAACAGCTGGAATATATTGCAACAACTGAAAAATCGAGGGACGAAGAGATAGAGGGAAGCAAAGAGAAAAAATACCAGACAACTTAAGAGAAGGGCTTGGGAGAAGGTAAAAATAACAGAAATGATAAATAACTGTCGAGATCGAAGTTGTGGAGTGACATGATCACCTACACCAGCAGGCACAGTATCTGGTGGTGATGATGACCTTTTACGGTATTTATCCCATTTCTGATGGCTACCGTTTAGGTAGAAAGAAAGCAATAAAAAGCAGAATAGCTCAGGCCAAAATAGCATTTCAGAAAATGACAAATATCTTATGCAACAAATCTATGTCAATAGAAGTGAGAAAGAGAGTTCATCGGTGCTAAATAAACCAATTCTGACCTATGGAAGCGAATCATGGACAATAGACAAACAAATGAAAAGACGATTAGAGGCCACAGAGATGGGATTTCTCAGAAGAATGTTGAAAGTTCCCTGTATAGCTAAAAAGACCAATGAGAAAGTTCTCAAAGAGGCCAAACAAAAAAGGGAGCTCTTAAAAAAACATCAGAAAGAAGCAATCAACATTTTTTGGGCACATCATGAGGAGAGAAAAGTTGGAATACTTGGTTACAACTGGCGAAATAAAAGGAAAGAGAGATCGCAGACGACAAGAGAGAAAAATACTGGATAGCTTGGTATCATGGCATGGAAAACAGTCAACAACAGAACTGATACGATGCACTGTAGATAGAAGATTGTGGAGGGATATGATCGCCAACGCCAACCGGTACGGCACATGATGATGATGACCGTTTATGGGTTATAGCGTCTGTAGGGCTAAAGAATAAAGGGCAGTGTGTCCAGTGCTATACTGTACCATGATTCAACCCCGAGCCCACCTTGTTTACAGGATAAGAGTGTCTGTCCATTAGATCACCTCTGTCTCATTCGAGTTGCCGGCCTCTTCGAGTGAAATAATTTATTTTAAATATGTTGTCTATCATATGGGAAATAAGCTTAACAATAATATTGAGTGGTTTATATATGCTTAGAGTGCATCAAAGATAGTTATCTAATAGTTATCTTAGTCCCCTTTTCACTCTACATAAAACATACAACTGTATACCTCACCACTAATCAATATTTTATTGAGCTGTTTCTTGAGCTGAACATTTTTGTGTCATAATTTGATATGGTTCATATCTTAGATAATTATAATCCATCCAGTGTGCGTATATATATATATATATATACATGTATATATATATATATATATATATATATATATATATATATATATATATATATATAACTGCCGCTATTAATCTCAACGGCAGATCGTCTCAACTCTTTGAAATAAAATATGGAATCAAACTGGGATGTGTCCTTTCCTCTACCCCATTCGGAATCTTGTTCCTGTATTTCTACTCAATGATTTTGAAACTGCTCTAGAGACATCTACATCCAAATAAGACCTGACAGCTCATTATTTAATCTAGCACGTCTAAGGGCACAATTTTAAAAAAAATGAAGCCCTAATATAGGAACTTCTATTCGCCGATGATGCAGCACGGTTGCTCACGACGAGTCCGTCTTGCAGTCAATGATTGACAGTCTAACTGGGTCATGTGATTTATTCTCCATGTCAATAAGTATCCAGAAGACTGTGGAGCTGCAATAGGGTGTAGCCATACTCGCAACAATAACGCTAAATAACGCACCCCTTGAATCTGTGAGAAAGTTCATCTACTTCGGTTCTATGGTCACAGACAGCATCTCACGTGATCATGAGATAAATATTAGAATAGGAAGGGCAGCTTCAAAATTTGGTCAACGTAAACATAGAGCATGGATACTCAGAACTATGATTCTAATTTACCAAGCGTGTGTGAATTGTACACTTCTATACGGATCAGAAACTTGAACTACCTATGCAGTGCAGGAGAAAAGGTTAAACAGTTTCCATGTACGTTGCCTTCGCAAGATTATAAACATCAGTTTGCAGGACAAAGTAACCAACTTTAACGTCTTGTAACGAGCCAAACTCCCGATCATAGCAATACTTGAGAATCGGAGATCAAAGTGACTGAGCCACGTGAGGAGAACGGTAAACAAAAGTATTCCCAAATAATTATTGTATGGTTAACATAGGGACGGAAGAGACCGAAGGGCAGACTAGTGCTGAGATATAATGATGTTTGCATAAATCTTGGACGAATTCTCTATCAGCGAAAGAAATTGTCTCTGGCATCAGATCATATCACATTGAACTAAAATAAAAGACGGCACACCAACATTCGCGGTGATTATGTCAAAATCAGAAGATAAAAGACACAGGAGAAAAAGGATGTGGCTCAGCACCCACAAATGTATCATGCTCTTACTGAGGTCGGGTCTGTCTATCCAATATTGACAGTTTCAGACACGAGAGAAGCTGCTCAATAAAACAGCATCCGTTTAAGACACTAATACCTGGCTGTTGACTAATCATGATTGCTTGATACCAACCGTCTGTCAAGACGACAAAGGTCATAATATATATATATATAAGAGAGGACACGCTGAGCTAGCGTTCCAGATTCGAACTGTAGATAGTCAAATAAACTAATGCACGCCTTATTGTAAACATCTTCTGCTCTGTAAAATGACTAACAATAGTAAAGGCGTTGAACTAGAGATAAACTTAAATGGAAAGGGACTGAAATAGGCCAAGTTCAAAATGCTTGTAATTGTGTCAATGATTCCAACAGTGGGCCCAAGCCAGAACTGTACAAACTACACCAGCAGTGGCATAACGGAGAAACCTACAATGGACAAATAATAACGTAACAACAAGCTTTAGAGGCTGCAGGTTTAAACTTATGAGTTTGCTTGTTACATCCATCGTTTTATGTGCTGGACATGTATAGACACGGATAGCAGTTCTGAATAAGAAAAAACAAAAAGACTTCATGTGAAGATGAGATGCTGTAGAATAGCGTATACCGCCCTGTTGTCACCCGAGGGCCGAAGAGAACTCACTGCAAGTGACCGCTGGCCATCACTTTATGGACAAACACACACAGTGGTGGCAATAAAAATATGTACGTTTTTGATGATTAGAAAATGAGAACGTCGAAGAATTTTCTCACTGTGCTCTTAAACTCCTTCAGTGGGGACTAGTTGGTCTACCGGCAAGACGCCGGTCTCGAAACACAGAGGTTGTGAGTTCAAATCCTGGCTGCACCAGGTGAGATTTTTATTTATGATTTCTCTCTGCGGCAACCACTCCTGGTCGCAGTAGCGAGGCCCGGCTTGAAACATCAATTACTCATCGACGGAAAAATATGAGTACTTCCGAAGACGGAGTTACCTGCCTGTGCGGCGAGACATGTGCGGCCTGTGCATAGGAAAAAAAAACTGATGAACACACAGAATTCAATTACTAGTCTCTAGCGACTTCGCCAGAGGTGATTGCTGGTGAACAAACAAAAATGAATTACTGTGAACTTTGGAAACTGAAACTAAAAAACCCGTCAGTTCTAACTCATAAGTTAGAGCTTAAAGGCTATTTTAGAGACCGTCTGGTAACTTCTTTGACATTTGCTTTGGTAGTTTGTTGTTCCTATTTTCACCCATACCTAAGATTGTAATACACGATGCTGATCAGTCTTCATCTATTGGTCACCTTCATGTAGACTCCTCACTGTCATTTTACAGTGTGTCTTTTTTTTCTCCCGCGTCTGTTATTCTGACAAAGCAGTTCATCAACTGATTTTCGTTGTCCATAAAGACGCTAAGATTAAACGATCACTGTTGCTGGAGGTGAAATTCTTTCACACCTACTTGCACCTACCTATGCTAGAATCGCCACCTTTCTCGAGATTGCTTGGCAAAAAAAATGTGCACCCATCACCTAGAATCCACGGTTAAACTGGAAATAATTTTCATCTACTGTCTTCTATCATCCGATGTTATCCAAATTCACACCTCCACGAGAATGACTTACTGAACACAACCAAAGGCCAACTTCCCTTGGGAACTCTTTGTAAAAGCCCTTCGAATCTCGAAAGTATGATCATTTGTTACATTTATGAAGTAAAGCCAAACTGCTGCATGAATCCAGAGTATTTTGTACCTCAAGAACTATAAAACCTGCAGAAAAGATTGACCTATTTCCTCAATGTTAAAATTATTGTGTTAGTTTATCCTATAGTAATGAAACCGTAGAAGAGGGTCGACGAAAATGAGTCGCATGTCTTCTTCTTCCATTTAGCTCCATGTGGAGCATAGGCCTTCAACAAACACTTTCAGCTGCCTACGGGGGCATTTTAGAGGGACCGGGAGAGGGGGCTCCCAAAAAAACTTCGGGAAGGGGCAATCAACATATTTAGGCACATCATGAGAAGGGGAGAGTTGGAGTGCTTGGTTGCAGCTGGCAGAGTGGAGGGAGAGAGATGGTGCTGGATAGCTTGGTGTCATGGAAAACGGTCGGCAGCGGAACTGGTGCGATGCACTGTTACAGTGGAGGACTGTTGAAGAACGTGGTCGCCTGCGCCGGCCGGTTTGGCACATGATGATGATACACAACATGCAACCACCGCAGAGAGCCTTCAAGGCCCCGCCCTGCGCGTGTCAATCATTCCTACCACAGACGAGGACAGCATATCAGCGCTTTCGTTGTCAGGAAACACCACGTGACCAGACAGGCTTGGTGGCCCAGAGGTAAGACGTTGACCTCTGGCAGGAAGGTTCCTGGTTCAATTCCGCTACTTGGAGTATTTTCACAAAAATAAAGAAATTGGATCCGAGGTTTCTTCGTGGCTTTACCCTCCACTGGCCCGGTGGTAGTGAGATCCGATGACTAGCTCACTCGGACAACGACGGAAAAACAGGAAGTCCCGCGTACTCTCGTGTAAAAAAAAAAAAACGTTGGCAGATAAAAAGCGAAAAGAATAGGCCAAAAATGGTCGCTGCCGGGGCAATATTGTCAGGAAACAAATATACCCACACAAATGATCGTGCGACGGAGTTCGTGCATGTGGGTCAAGGTTCTCCTCGGAGATTCTTGATATGTCGGGGTAAAAAACAGAGCATCTATGGGATCGTCAGGTGTGCAGTGATGATGTTCGTAACGTCTACCAAACTTGACAGGTTTTGTTGCGGTGACATTGAAGGGGCCACTAATCTCCTACTAGTTGGAGAGTTAGTGGCGGAAGAACGACACTTCATACGGAAACGACAACAGTGTATTATTTACAAGACCACACGGAGTCCCAACTGCTGAATGTTTTGTCGGTCTGCAGTCAAGAAAAAACAAAAAAACACACAAAGAACACGAAGAAAGAAGAAGAAGAATGCATTTGCACAAAGCCTCGGCACTGCAATAAATCAGTACAGAGCCGAAGAGAAGATGCATACAACAGTATTGCAAGTATTTGTTTTACTAATAGAACTCATGGCAAAAGGGCTTGTTGCAGGAGCTACTGAGTCAAGTGCTCTGTGCACACAGTGAGCTGTGCGTTCCATCCGCTTGTTGTTGTTTTTTTTTAAAATCGTGTTTCGATATTCCGATTGTTTGCGATGAATGATGATGTCGTATGATGGAGAACAGATGGCTGTGTTCACTTTCTGTGCAGTTTCGACTTATGTCTTTTGGTGTGTGCTGAGACAGCTATGATGGGGATTGCAGCTACCTTTCTTTGTTTGGGAGATGAAATAGTATTCGGATGATTCCACTGGCACGAGCCGTTGAGCAATTATGTATTTTATTTCGTTGGCAGTGATACCAGGGCCTTTCATAACCATAACCAAATCCCTGTAGAGCATAGATCTTCAACAAACACTTTCAGCTTTCTGTGGAGCAGAGGCCTTCTACAAACACTTTCTGCTCTGTGGAGCATCGGCCTTCAACAAACACTTTCAGCTCCCTGTGGAGCATAGGTCTTCAACGAACACTTTCAGCTCCATGTGGATCATATGTTTTTAACAAACACTTTCAGCTCTCTGTGGCGCATAGGCCTTCAAAAAACACTTTCCAAGCCTTTCTGTTTCCTGCCATTATTTTAAGATCTTTCCATATCTTTCCCATCATCTTAATCACTGTTTTCTACAAGAATAATTTGGACTTCTCGTCTCTCCCCTTGTTGGATCCGTAAAAAGGGTGTTATCTAATACTCTCAGTTGGCTTCCGCAATGTATATCCTATACAGTGCCATCGTCCGTTGTATATTTTTTGTCCACTTGTATTGGGCACTTTCACATAATTCTACGTACTGATTTTGTCTTGACATTTCCATTTTTATTCTGCCCAAGCATCCTTTATAAAGATCTATATTTTCGTGATATCATTTTTATTGTTCTACGCTTCACAGCCATATAATAGGACTGATTTAACATTGGAGTTGAAAATTTTTAACTTTGTATCTAACTTAATTTCTTGGATTTCCTTACCTAGCGCAGTGAAGGCTCCTCTCTTACTTGTATCCTTATTTTGGTATCATTCTCTGTTTCTCCTGCCTCCCATGCATGTGGCATAGAAGAATCCTGCACATCTTATAATAAAACACCGCCAACGATACATGTAGATACTAACAACGCACGGAGTAAGCTAACATCTAATCAACCCAAAGTCAGAACAGCTGCAGGTTACACAGACACCACTTCCATGTTCGACAATTCACAAACAACAAAACTAGACTCAAGACGCAATAAAAATTGTCAATTGTGCACAGTTAGCACCACTATTTTCCAACAAGGGAGTAAGTCTAGAGGCAAAACGACACTCTACAATACAATCTTCATCCCAGCGTTGGGTTACCAATGTCAGTCCTAGACGCTAGATGCAAGATCAATAACAAAAGTTCCGAAATGAAGAACTGAGAAAAAAGCTAGGAATAATCCCCGCCGTAAGTACATAAAGAAACAGCAGATAAATGGTGTGGCCACGTGATAAGCAGAAAGATCAAAACACTACATAACGAGCCTTCAATAAACGTGGGAACAGACAAATAATTGCAATGCTGCGGTAAAGCTGGTAGCAAGGAGCCAGGTCAAAACGTCAGTATTGTGTTGTTTGTTCCTTCCTTGTAAAGCTGTAATCATACCTTAGAGTGTTTAACACCCGTCACTGGCTCCTTCAATAAACGTCGCGAGAACACAGACCCAAGGGCGCGACGAAAAAGATGGATTGACAGAACATTAGAAACACTAGAAATAGGAAACATAGCAACATCAGAGGCAAACAGAAGAGCAAAAGACTACAAATTATATATCTCCCTTTCTTCCACACACACACACACACACACACCCCCCCCCCCCCCCCCCCCTGAAAGACAACGAGGAGAGGAAAGAAGAAGAAGAATCAACAATAAAGTCCGATGTGATCCAGAGAACTACATGACTCGATTCTTATTTTGAAGAAACATAAACTGAAGTGCTGAATCTATGTGTTCATCATGGCACTGACTGAAACAATGATGGACTATGAGAGGACAAGGATAGGGACATGGGACAGTAGAATGGGAAGAGGACATGAAAGGATGGGCACAGTAGGAATGGGAGAGAGAAGAAGGAACATGGGCACAGTAGGATGGGTCAGGAATGGGAGAGGACATGAAAGGATGGCACAGTAGGAATGGGAAGAGGGACATGAAATGGGCGAGTTTTTTGTTACTTGACTCTCCGACTAATACCTGTTAGTGATAGGCAGATTGCAGCCACCTGTACCCCGACAGTTAAGGAATGGAGTGTGTGTGCCCCACCCCCCCCACCCCCCACTTTTACATGCATCTAATTATCATAATATTATTCATTGTTCGTGTCTTAGCAAATTCGTCTTCAGCAATAACCCGTTAAGTGGGTCCCAGTGCCTTGTCTTGCTACTTTATGGCAAGCAGCGTTTATCTGCGCATTTCGGCCCGATACATCCATTTCGTCGGTGGCAAATTTTTTATTTTATTTTACAACTTTGCTTAGAAATCGACCATTTTGACTTAACTCCTTTCGACTTGTGACTGCGAGTTACCGTCTTAGATATCTCTGATAAGGAAACGAGCTCGTATTCACACAGCGGCAGATGCTCATGACATTAGATTGTTTTATTTGACTCGTGGCATTTGATGGACATATCATGTGTTTATGGGTTCCTCCTTGCCGTCTATAATGTTTACCACAACATTCCTGATTTACACATTTCCACACACATATACACACACACACTCTCTCTCTAAGTCTGTCTGTCTGTCTCTCTCCCCATAATCACGAAAATAACAAACAAGACGTCTTGAACAACAGTACAACAACCGACATCACGAGGCATACACCATACAAAACATGCATCTTCTCATTAGATTATGTTCTTGTCAATAAGAACGTGCGTTTCTTTCCTCATTACCATGTTACCTGCCTGTAGTACATTTTATTGGAAGATATCTAGGTCTACATATGACGCAGAAGCTGCAAGCTTCTGATAGTGTTTTTTTTTTTTTTTTTTAAAGAATAAATTTATGCGTGAATTTTTCCGTCAACAATTTTGATGTTAAATAGGAAGAGGTCGCTGCTGTAGTCATGTGACGTGCACTTGGCAGAAGGATTGAGTGAATGTTAGCGGCCAAGTTTGACGCTCGTGCCAGTCTCGTATATAGCAACACTATATTTGTTAGCTGTGACATATAGAACACGTGCTTCTGTAGCTTGGCGATTCAGTAATCACAGCGCATCCTCTCTATTTCCTGTTTTTGAGGTCATAACAATGGCTGTATCTGTGTATTGTTTCGTTTAGTACATTTGTTCTCTACCGGTATCGTACCTGCAATGTTTGGTTTGCTTTAAATGTTGACTAACAGGTCTTGGCTGGCCACTTAGCAACACCGATAATTGTGTTTTGAAAAGTGTGATAGTCGTGGCCATTGTTGCTTTTGAGATCCAAAATCTGTGTGTGTTCTTTGTTCAGTGAGGCTTTCCCCTCAGTTTTAGTTTATTGTTAGTTCCCATGTAGTAGTTGTATTTGTTGTTTTATCTGTACTTTAGTGTGGGGATTTCTCTGTAGCATTTAATCTCAAATTATTACAATATAAATTTGCAGATAGGGAAAATGTAAAAGTTTTACAAAAGAATTCATTTCTACGTCATATGTTTGATAGAAAGAAAAGTACACTAAAGTAAACAAATCAATTAATGTATCGGCTAATTTTAAATTACAATATAGCAGCTTGACAGCGTACATCATAAACTGGCCATCGACAAGTTGTATATATTGGTCATACAGATATTCGATTTATGCTGGAATCAAACATCACTGATAAGATGTAACAAAGAGAACTCTGCACATATTCTTGTAAAGAGAGGCAAGCATGTGTTTTGAATCCATTGTTTATTACATTTATACACTAACCATCAAAGAAATGTTAGACTTAAACATCATTGGAAATACAAACATCATAGGAAAGGCCGGTGACATTGTACTACTGTCAGAAGGCCCAATAGAAGTACAGCTAGTTAAATAAATAACATTATAATATAATAATGAATTGGATGTAAATATTACGACTAAAACTGATGTCATAAAATAGACAAACACCAGAAATGTGAGTTAACAGCATGGCAAATAGAAGGAACATAGAGACAGTGGATGATTACAGCCATCTTGGACAAGTCATAACAATGACTGAAAATGCAAAATAGATATCATCATCATGTGCCATACCGGTTGGCGTACGTGATCATGTCCCTCCACAATCTTCTATCTACAGTGCATCGTATCAGTTCTGTTGTTGACTGTTTTCAATGCCATGACACCAAGCTATCCAGTATTTTCTCTCTTTGTCGCCCGCGATCTCTCTTTCCTTTTATTTTGCCAGTTGTAACCAAGTATTCCAACTTTCCTCTTCTCATGATGTGCCCGAAAATGTTGATTGCTTCTCTCTGATGTTTTTTAAGAGCTCCCTTTTTGTGTTGGCCTTTTTGAGAACTTCCTCATTGATCTTTTTAGCTGTCCAGGGAACTTTCAACATTCTTCTGAGAAATCCCATCTCTGTGGCCTCTAATCTTCTTTTCATTTATTTGTCTACTGGCCATGATTCGCTTCCATAGGTCAGAATTGGTTCTATATAGCACCGATGAACTCTCTTTCTCATTTTTATTGACGTAGATTTGTTGCATAAGATATTTTTCATTTCTGAAATGCCATTTTGGCCTGAGCTATTCTGCTTTTTATTTCTGTGGTGCATCTCCCATCTGATGTTATTATTGTGCCCAAGTATTTGAAACGTTGCACTTGTTTCAGATTTGTCTCGTTTATTTTATACTGCATGATGTGGTGATTGTTTCTTCGATATAACCATTACTTCTGTTTTCTTACTATTCAGACTGAGACATTTCTTGTTGCTTTCTTTCACTATTATGTCTATCATTTCTTGTAGTTCATTCTCTGTCTCTGCTATTAAGACTGTGTCATCCGCATATCGCAAATTATTTATGTTGTGACCGTTGGCTTCAATTCCTTTTAAAATAAGTAAATTTAAAGTGAAAGTAAATTTAAAATAGATATAAAGTTTAAAAAAATAGGAATGACAGAAAGTATTTCTAACACTGTGAAGAATATAGTCATATCAAAGCAAGTAACTGAAACTCTAAAGTGAGAATAAAGGAAAAATACAAGGTAAAATAGGCAGAGGCAGACCAAGACTAACATGGACGAGTAACATCAAAAGATGGACAAGTCAATCTATGACAGCCTGCACCATCAAAGCAAGAAACAGAGTAGAGTGGCGATCCATGGTAGCCAACCTTCGTTGCGGAGAAGGCACACGATGATGATGATGATGATATCTACTCAAAACTCTTGGATGGTGCAGAAACATGGACACTAAACAAGAGCACAGAAAATAAAATGTAAACCCTTGAGACTTCTCAAATGAGAAAAGAAACGTTTAACACAATTCTAACAAGACAAACGACATGTTTTTCTTTTACACATAAAGGGATGCACTCATCTATCAAAATCGTCCTGGAAGAGAAGAGAGGGGTGGGGAAAGGAGAGACAAGGTAAACGACAAAGACTAAAGTGAACTGATAGCATCAAGAGGTGGACAGGAGAAACTATGAGAATGTGCGCCATCATTACAAACGACTGAGTGAAATGGCATAGCATGGTACCAGCTTCGAAGGTAACGACGCACGATTAAAAATGAACAGGCAGTTCCGATGACGATCGATCCTGCCTATAATTTTCTGCTTTGTTAAATCACAACCAAGAGAAAGATATCTTATTATATATATATATATATATATATTATATATATATATATATATATATATATATATATATATTATATATATATATATATATATATGGCTTTTTCCTAGGGCGGTTAAAATATGTGTGTTCTTGTATCATTGTACGTTTGTCTCTGGCCTCGGAGTTTCCTCCTAAAAATACCTATTTGTAATTATGATGATGTTCAGCTGTCTAAACCAACAAAACTGATCATCGTTGTATTCATGTCCATTGTTGCGCTTCTAACGATGCATACAATTCAAGCTTTGTAATTGACTCCTTTTGGGATATGAAATTGAGACAAATAATTGTGTCGTCGACTGGTGTTTGGCCCATTTCTCTAGTCGCGTGATATATGCGTGAGTGACCTGCCAGCAAAGGTGCATTTTTGGAGTAACTAGTTCAGAGTTAGTTAACACTGACTTATAATAACAAATAAACTGCAGTCTCTGGGGCGCCGATTACTTTCAGCATTTCCTATTGCTATTTGTGATTTTTTTTGAGTGCTTGATACCTGCTCCTGTACCATTTATGTTTGTCTCTAGTCTCCACACTTTCACTCTGATAATACATGTGCATTTGTTTGTTTCTTATTTTCCTCTTTAAATGGAATGTACCAGGTGTACAAATCAAAGGAAAGTATGAGAGATGAAATACAGGAAATGCATAAAACAAATAAAGAAAATAACAAGACAGTAATTCAACAGCAGCGGGTACACAGACTAGTTCGAAGTTAGATCCGAAGTAAGGCAGAGGTGAGTACTATCTCCCCTATTGCTTATTATCTTCATGGACTACATATCTAAGTTAGCCAACCCATCGGACACAGAGGAGATTAATGAGCTATATGGAGACGAATCACCCACTAATGCATGGAGACATAGAAAACCTACAAAAAAACACTTAAATAGACTTAACAGCACAGACAACCATACAGCGTGAAAATCAACTTCAACAAAACAGGAGTCATGAATTGAATATCGTAAAAGAGAAACAGAACATCAACCTTACGATAGACGGCAGACTATTGCAACAAGTGGAGGAATTTAAATAACTGGGGATCTAGTGACAAAACGACAATTCACAAACTGCAGAAATAGACTCAAGAAGCAATAAAGCTTTGTCAAATCACTGGACAGGAAACAACTGTCACCAATATTGTCCAACAAGGAAATAAGGCAAAACCGGCACTCTACAATACGATCTTCATTCTATCGTTGTGCTACCAATGTCAGAGGTTAAGGCAAGAAATGCAAATGAATGCATACAAATGCGAAGCATTTCTGACCATGGTCCACGACACAGGGAAGTAATTTTTCTTTTCTTAAACCAGTTTCGATTAATTTGTTTTGGATGTTTCATTACTAGTTAGCTATGTATGATTAGTTTTATTTACTTACATATCTGTGTGTGCGTGTTGTTTGTTTGTTCCTGCTGAAGGCCTATTGAGCCGAAACGTCGTTCAAATATGTGCCGTCTATCAATCTCGTAAAGCTTTTACCATACCATTTTTCAGCTTTTATCATACCAATGTCAGACCTGGACCTGAAGTGCAATAATAAGACAAGTTCAGCAAGGAAAAACTGAGAGAAAAAAATAGGAATGATTCCTTCCATAGAATATATAAGAAACAACATATAAAATGGTTTGGCCACGTGATAAGACAAATACCAAAACCAAAACAAGCCTTTAATAAACATTGCGGGAACACCAACTCAACCGGCCACGAAAAAAGATGAATTGATGGAAAATTATAAACACTATAAATCGCAGCACAGGCCAACAGGAGACCAAATTTTCTCTCCCCTCGACGCTGAAAGGTAAATGAGGAAATACAGAAGAAAAATAAGAGTAATTCAACTGAATAAGTGATAAAAAAACTGTTGAGACAGAAAGTTGTGTAGCGGCAGGATGACATATGCAAGCAGGTGTATATTTGTATTATGATATTGGAAGAAAACACAGTAGCAATACGAATCTGATCATCAGATGCTGTTATAAGCTGTGTTTATATATTCTTGTGATGATAATTGGCTCATTATGTGTTGTACATTTTATTTATTTAAAAAAAATATTTATTTGCTTTTTGTTCACTTTAAATCTATCTTGGAACTACTAGCTTTTAACTCTTTGCTAAGTGTCAGGTTGTTAAATATACACTTCTTTATGAACAGTCGCATATGTCTTTATTAGGGTACCGTCTTTTTATGGGCATGAAAGAAATAAATTCACACCTGAAGTCGTCCTCGACTGACAGGTAACTGATGAGACTACATGACAATGTCTATGCTGAATTTTCTTTAGAAAATCCCGTACTTTGAAATGCATTTTGATGGATGACCCACATTTATTGGAGAGGCAACTCTCAAAACACCATCAGTCTGTGCCAATTCCGCAGTGAACCACAGCTAGATATGTCGGCTTGTTATGCTCTTGGCTGGGTGTTCCGCATTTGTTCCTCTCGTGCTCTCGGTTAGTCTTCAAGTCGTCTATTCTTTTATGTCGCGCATTAGTCGTGTGTATAACGTTTGTCAGTCAGTACTGGATAAATGAAAAAAATAAATAAATATAGAGAAAAAAGTGGTATGGTTAAAGCGTTACGTAAAATGTGGATACCACAAACCAGAACGACATTTCGGCGCAAAGGCCTTCAACAGGAAACAAACATACAACACACGTACAAATATGTATTTAAAATGAAAAAAAAAAATTAAAAAATCGAACTAGGGAGAAAAATGAAAAGTAAAGGAGAATAAAATGTTAATTAAAGTTCCCTGTAAGATCTAAGAAGAATCTTTCTTCTGAAAGAACGGAAGTGCGCACGAGGTGCATGTGCGTGCACAAAAGTGGAAATCTGTGTACACAGCACGCAGTAATAGAAGTGCCCAAAAACAGATCCATGTGCATACAAAAGCGCAAGAAATAGACTAGAGAAGAGGAAAAATAGAGGTGTCGTAGAGTGGAGTAATAGATATAGGGGACAGACGAAGTGATGCAGTGTGGACTGGTAGAAGAGAGATGTGAGTAGCATAGCAGTCAGCACTTCAGTAGCGCGAAGACTTTTGATGGTGTTGCGTGCAGTACCTTAGGTTGGGGAGACTTCGACCGTAAATTGGGTTAAATATAGATGGGAATAGACATTTTTCGGGCACTTCTGAAAAGAAGAAAGTTGGAATACTTGGTTACAACTGACAAAATACAGGGAAATAGAAATCGCGGACGACAAAGAAATAAGATACTAGATAGCTTAATGTCGTGGCAGGGAAAACAGTCAACAAAAGGATTGATATGATGCACAGTGAACAGAAAATTGTGGAAGGACACGATCGTCTACGCCAACCGGTACGACACATGATGATGTTGATAGATTGTGTACACTTATGTACAGATGGATAACTGGTCATGTTTTATTGGAAATTAACATAACACGTTGTTCGTTAAAGACAACGCATACCATATCAAATTCAGTTGAATAAACGGGAATCCATATACTTAGGCTAAAAGACGGATACCTAGATACATCGAATAAACAAGGTGAAGCTATACGACGTAAGGATTTATGGGCAGTCTGTTAACTGACCCACAGATTTTGAAAGTCAATTTTTAGTCAAACGTTAATGTCGCCCACTATCCAGACGCGGTCAAACACCATCTTCTGACTGAGTGCAGCACCACAGATCGTGACTTCTGTATTTACCGCAGGTACAGGTTTGGTGTAGCAACATGATGATGAGCAAGTAACACCAGTCCAAATGGTAGCTGGGCAACTGTTACAGACTTGCTTACAAGTAGGCCATGAAATAAGTAGTACATGACAGCTGAAAACATAAGTAGCCAAATAAACAGCAGATGACGTTTGAAGATCTGCCCAACATTAAGTAGCTAAATAAGTAGCAGATGACAGCTGAATATTTGTCTAATATTAAGTAGCCATGTATGTAGCAGATGACAACTGAAGATCTGCTCAACATTGGGTAACCAAATAAGTAGAACAAGATAGCTTTCAGTAACCTTCCACAAAAAGCAGCTTTAAGCAGACTTCTGACACAAGCAATGCCCTGAAGTAATGCGAACAGAGAAGAAGAAGACGTAGTATGTTATCAGGAATCATGACACTGCTGGTATATAGTGTCTCTTATTAATTTGGTGAATACTCGCTGTCATTGTAGTCAATTTCATATTTACAACTCTGTTATGATGTAAGTTACTGCTCCTTGACTTATCCTATCATTCTATTTTGGGAGTTGTTTCCAATTATAGCAGATGTTTATTACTTACTTTCATACTGGTACCGTAGATAAGCTTGTGAGAACTCAGCATATGGTAACCCGAGTCGAAGGGTTAACTTTTTACATCGAGACAATTGTAGAAAATTACGTCTCTACTTTTGTTTTATTTTATAAAAAGGTGACTTTTGATGTCTTAGTTCTGTAATATAGGCGTATGTGAGTGAAGGTGCAATTCATCGGCATTACTGTGTCTCAGTACTCTAAGTATATAGAGCATATGAGCGAAGACAGACTCCATTTCAGTATTAATGTGGACAGTCGCTTCTCAGTTACACCCAAGCAGCAAAGACACTTCGATAACTTCAACTATTTTGGAAGTAGCGCTACTAGCAAACGCTGATCGTTGCACGAAATAGGTAGGTTAACAACATGTTCATTCTATTTAGGAATTCCCCATATCCACTCCATTTATCACATAATTTTCAAAAATGCATCGATAAATACCGTTGACAGGTCGCTCCGTACACGTCCTAATCGACTGAACAGGCGATGATTCCAAATCTCCTTAGTCGTCTCTTAGGACATGCTTGACAGGTAACATTGGCTCTATTCTTTTTTCCCGTTACCGTGGGGGCCTCGGTAGCCACACGGGGTAACATGTTCAATACAGCAGCAGTCCTTTCCTCGATTGTTAAGCAGTTCTGTATGAAGAGCTGTTCTGTATGAAGAGCTAACAAACTTATTAAATTAGCTCTTGGAAAATTTGAATCTCTGTTCCCTGGTTATATTAATCATGTATGTCTGACTTGTGAGTTGTTTTTCATTACTTGTAACCAATGGGCATCCAGTTTCAGTAGACAGACGCTGAAATTGTACCCAGAAATACCTGATACACCAGAGGTTTTCTGCCACAAACGTCGGTCTTCGCCAGCGTCCATTAGTCGTACACTTAGTGGTTTTGTTGATCTTAATTTGTTGTAGTTTTATTGACGTCATCAAGTTTACAAATCAAGATAAGCGCGGCTTCTGTCTGCGCTTGTTGCAACATTGTAAAGTACAGACATTATCGTGTTAATCAAACTGTTGTTGACGACATGAAACGAACCACGCACTTCCTGGAAACTTGTTGATGTTGTTGTCTAGTGACTGACGGAAGACAAACTAAATCCAGGACATTATTCAACATTTGTAAATGCACAGACCACTGGGAATGCTTGTAGTCCGAATCTACTAATGCCTGTTAAACTAGTCTCTTTGTATAGTACATGTATATACACGACAGACACGCAGTCAAGCTAAACTCATTAAGAGATTTCGTGCATAAGTCAGAACGTACTCATTTTTTGATAGATCAGTGTTTTCAAATCTAATATGCGTCATTGATTACAAACGCTAAAACCGTCCTATTATAGGCCCAGAGACATGACTGATGAACAATACAACAACAGAGACGGAGACATATATAAACGTTTGTCTAAGGATAACTCATCTGATGGTACGACATGATCAGAAATGAAGATGTCTTGAAAAGAACAGAACAAGAGCTAATGAAATAAAAGAGTCTTCTTCTTCGTCTTTCCTTCCTCATTTGCCTTTCTGTGAATATATAATTTGCGGTCTTTTTCTCTTCTGTTGACATCTGCTGCTGTTATGTTTCCTAGTGGTTCTGATATTCTATCAGTCCATAGTTTTCGTGGTCGACCCTTGGGTCTGGTATTCTCCCAATGTTTATTAAAGGCTCGTTGTGTCGTGCTTTGATATTTCTGTCTTATCACGTGGCTAAACCATTACATCTGTTGTGTCTTTATGTATTCTATGACGATAAATATTCTTAGCTTTTTTCCTCAGTTCTTCATTTCTGGTCTTTTCTTTGATTATTAATAAAGATAAAATGGAGGCATACTGTAACATCATTCTCCTCATGCTGGTGTCTGCCGGTAGGTTATCTGACGGACAAGACATAAATGTCATATGCCAATGCAACGTTGAGTATGGGTTACGGATTGTGCTTCCAATCCGGCCCAAAAATAAATCCTTGATTCTACCAGAAATGGCCACACGTCCACCTGAGTGGGCACATGTCCGATCAAGTCCACTCGATAACCTGTTCACCCGCTGTAAGAAAAGAAGCAAAGAAAGACCACACGATTAGAAATACGCGTATGATGTTAGTGTCAAGAGTTACAATTTTTTTTTTTTAATTCTTGATGTATTTTTGAATAAAGTGGTCAGCATTAGGCCAGAAAAAAAATCAGGCAGCCATTGAAGGCTGTGTGAACCCAGAAATCCAACGATCTGGGTTGTCTATAGTCTACTACCTACTGCTCCCCTTCCCAACCACTGAAGCCATTTGTAGCTCCAGAGGCTATTAAAAAAAAAAAACTCGACTTATTATATCTGAACTATTGTTACACATACCATTTATTGTACAGTGATAGGAAGCTTTCACGTTTTGTATTAGAAGAAAGACATGTATGATATATCTCACGAGAAAATGAACAAAGAGGTATACAGACCTGTATGATATATCACATGAGAAACTAAACAAAGAGGTATAAAGACCTATATGAGAAATCACACGAGAAACAAAACAGAGAGGTATAAAGACCTATATGATATATCACACGAGAAACAAAACAGAGAGGTATAAAGACCTATATGATATATCACACGAGAAACAAAACAGAGAGGTATAAAGACCTATATGATATATCACACGAGAAACAAAACAGAGAGGTATAAAGACCTATATGATATATCACATGAGAAACAAAACAGAGAGGTATAAAGACCTATATGGTATATCACATGAGAAACAAAACAGAGATATAAAGACCTATATGATATATCACACAAGAAACTAAACAGAGAGGTATAAAGACCTATATGATATATCACACGAGAAACAAAACAGAGAGGTATACAAATGTAATTGCGGTTCTCATGAGAGTGTAGTACCAAAGGGGTGGAAACCCTGCCAGACTCAGATTGTTAATTTGACTGGCATTGAATATGACACAACGAATTGACCTTCGGGCCCTTTGCCATTTTGGGATTATGATGTTAGTGTCCCAACTTGTATTGTAACTGTCACACTTTGAGGTAATGTGATAATCATTACACAGTCACGTGTTTTTATTGACCAGGAAAAGTGTGGTACCCAGGCTTGGTGAAAGGGATAAATGGCATAATGGAGATCAGAAAAATAGCGTGTCTATGTAGAGCCAATCTAGATATGTGGAAGTGAATCATGGACATTCGGCCATCAGACAGAAAATTAATTGCAAGCCACGTAAATCAGTGTAGTTTTACAGAACATTGTTGACAATACTTAGGACAGCAAAATGAAACTGATGAGACCGTTCTTATAAAGGCTGGAGCGAATAGAAGTTTATTGCAAACATGTAGAATGGAACAGTCATAATTTATTGGCTGCGTGTTGTGAGAAGGGAACAGCTGAGTATGTTGTGGCAGCTGGAAAAATGAGGACAATAGCCAGTAAAGGAAAACAGAGAAAAGACATGAGTTTAAGAGAATAGCTTGGTAAGAAATCAACATATTATAGACAAATGTAGAGATATAAAGTTATGGACAGACGTCATCACCTACAACATTAAGTACAGTACTTGATGATGAATCTCATCATCATCATCCTCATCGATGCCGTTTCCGCAACGAAGGTTGGCTACCATGGAGCGCCATTCTGCTCTGCCTCTTGCTTTGATAGTGCAGGTTGTTATATGCTTATTGGTCCATCTTTTGATGTTACTCGTCCATGTTAGTCTGGTCTGCCTCTTCCTCTTTTATCTTGTATTTTCCCCTCCAGGATTACTTTTAGTGGGCTTTAGTAGGCATGATGAATCTACATGTCAATTATCAGCACTGAACATGATGTGTGTCAACAATGAGTAATGAACTACATCTGTCTGTGTATCTTAGCGTGGTGGTAGCGGCCCCAAGACTGAGCTGCAGTCGCTCTTCTAAGCTGTTTCTTTGTTTATCGCATTTTAATGTAATGCCTGATGAAGCGATCATAGACAGCTGTTACGGGAGTGCAAAGTAATGTAAATGTAGTTGATGTATGTTTAAAGACATGCGAAATAAATAAATATTCGTAGGGATTTCTATGTTGACGCTGCAATTTGCAGACCGTGAGCGCTATCGAACGCTTTTATTTGGAATGTTTTAAGTGTGGACGGAAGCTAACGCTTTTTGATGTAGCATTGACTGGCACTCCGCCGTGACATATTTCACACGTTCTAATAAGTTATCTTTCAGTCATGATGGGAAAATAAGTGTTCTACCCATGTTTTTTTCTTGTTTATTAATTATCATTGTAATATGAATAATCATAACGCTTGAAAATTATTGTTGAAATATCTTTTTTGTAGCTGCCATTAATGTCATTTCTTATTCTTTCCTTCATCATTTGCTTTTCAGCGTCGATGGGAGATATAAGTTGCGGTCTTTTGCTCTTTTTTTCGCCTCTGCTGCTGTTATGTTTCCTTGGTGTTTCTAATTTGTTTGTAAATTCATCTTTTGTCGTGGTCGGCCCTTGGGTTTTGTCTATCCATATCACTTCCAACATTTCCACCTCATTTGTCTCTTTCCTATACATTACTGTCTCCTTTAGTTCCCCTGGTCTACTTATCTCGATCTTCTACAAACCTACTGACCCACAGTTTCTCCCGCTCCGACTCCTCTCACCCGGCAACCCGCAAGAACTCTCTTCCCTATTCGAAGTTACTAAGGCTTCGTCGCTTGTGCCAGGACGATGAGGACTTCCTTCATAATACCAACCTGATGCTCGACTTCTTCGCCGTCGCCTTTATCCTAAATCTGCTCTCCGACGGGCTCACCGCACCTCACACCAGGCTGCACTTACCCCATCTACCCGTTTCCCTTCTGATAGGGTAGTGCTTGCTCTTACCTATCACCCTCACCACGAAGTGGCGATCAGAATTATCTCCCGCTACCTCCCCATTATCCGCTCCGATTCAACTACCCTTCATCACTTCCCCGATCGCCCATTAGTGGCATTTTAAGCGTGATCGCAACCTTCGCCAGGAGCCACCTCCCACCCACCCCATAGCCATCGGGGTACGATCCACTGTGATCGTAGTCGGTGCAATACTTGCAACCACGTCTTCTGGACAGATACGGTTCTCTTCCCCAATGATCCTTTGAGATAAGAGAGGGATTCACTTGTACATCACGTAACATTATCTACGCATTCATATGTAAGCGATGCAAGTTTACCTATAAAGGAGAATCAGGACGCCGAATCATGGACAGGTGCCGGGGGTATATGTACAACATCACTCGAGACGCAGGCACCCATGCAGCATCCCTCTTCAACTCTCAGGGCCATCAGGGTAAGGCGGATGTCCTAGTTACTGGCCTGGTGTCATGTTCTTCTGACAGTCACAGCCGATTCACTTTGGAGAATCGTCTGATCGCCCGTATGGGTTCCCTTACCACACGTGGCATCAATGTATCCCTTCTCACGGGTAACTCCACCCCCCCCCCCCTCTTTTTTTCGTGCTTGATATTTGTAACCTTCTGCAACATGTTCTTGTAGTCTTGTTTGAGGCACCTATGTACAACAATATATACAATTACCGAGAAACTTCGTCTCAATAGGACTTGTAGCACCCTTGAGAAGGTTAACGGACAAAATGGACACATTTTGTTTGATGCCCATGTCGGTTTATGTACGCAATAGGAGTAGACGTTATTATCACTGAACGCATGAATGAGTTGTCCTATGTATTGTAATTCTTATTTAATTATAGGAATCTATTTATGTTGTAATTACATACCATATTATTAACTCCCGTTATTGAACGCTAATTTCCTCCTCTTCTGCTAATTCTCCTTCCTCTTCTTTTCTCCCCCTTCTTTCATCAAATACCACGTCGTTTGTCTAAGGCGTCGAAACTTTCTGGTTACAGCCCCTATCCCCAGACGTGATTCCCCTTGGCTATTTTCTGGGTATAATAAAGGACTCAGCCTTAATAGCAAAAAGACAGAGGTAATGGTAACAACAAAGAAAAAGACAGCACCTCAGTGCAAAATAAAGACAAGTGGAACAATATTAAAACAGGTAAATGAATTTAAATATTTGGGAACTTTGTTAACCTCAGACGGAAGATGTACAAAAGAGGTGAGATGCAGAATGGCTCAGGCAAAAGCAACTTTCCAAAAAAGGAGGAAGATACTATGCCATCCATTTTTTGACAATCGAAACAAGAAAAAGAGTTCTTAAATGTTACGTAGAGCCAGTCTTAACATATGGATACGATTCATGGACAATAGGACAACAGACAAGAAAATCACTGGAGTCTGTAGAAATGTGGTTTTACAGAAGAATGTTGAGAGTACAATGGACAGCTAAGAAGATTAATGAAGATGTTCTGAGAGAGGTCAAAGCAAAAAGAGAGCTAATTTCCAATATTAGGAAGAAACAATCATCATTTTTTGGCCATGTAATGAGAAGAGAACAACTGGAATATATTGTAACAACTGGGAAAATTGAGGGACGAAGAGATAGAGAGAAGCAAAGAGAAAAAATAACAGACAGCTTAAGAGAATGGCTGGGCAGAAGGTCATCAACAGAAATGATAAATAGCTGGCGAGATCGAAAATTGTGGAGAGACATGATCACCTACGCCAGCAGGCCCGATACTTGATGATGATGATTTTCCGGGTCCATACTACATTTCATGTTATCCTCTTCCACATCTCACTTACGGTCGGTGTCTGAGTGATAGTTGGCTGGCTCGCTCGATTTCACACCCCACAATATCTCTTACCAGTACCAGCGACCCCACTCACTGTTTGAGTAATAGAGTGATGTCTGCTTAGTCTGTCTACCCTGACACTGTCATAGACCATAAGGTTTTGTTTTTTTATCTGTGCTTAACTCATCTGTCCCCTGATCTTACCACGTCCCTGTTAGTCCTACAGGCATTCGACCAACTTTCTCTCACAGTGAGCGATTCATCCCTACTACAGCTAAGTCACAGTTTGTATCTATTATTATTTTCTATACACACGTAATGGGAGCCGCGATAGCTCAGTGGTTAGTGAACTGGACTACAAAGGACAAGAGGTAGGGTTCGATCCAACGACGGCATCCAGCCTTTAATGGGTACCGGATATTTTTCTGGGAAAGTGAAGCGGCACGGCGCAATAAAAAAAAAAAAGTAAAGTACCCCGTCACGCCAAGTGGCGGCGTATAGGGAAATATGGTGTTAGTGACCCTATATTTTACAGACCTCAGCACATGATTTTGGGGTAATGTGGTCGGTATTACGCCCGTGCTGCTTTACTTTCCCAGAAAAAATCCGGTACCCATTTAAGGCTGGGTGAACCCGGAGCCGTCGGTTGGGATCGAACCCTACCTCTTGTCCGTAGTAGTCCAGTTCACTTACCACTGAGCTATCGCGGCTCCCACTAATTTTTAGGGAATTAGTAAAACCCAGGGTACGAACCCCGGCTGTTGCCGTGGTAAGCCAACCGCCTATCGATTGCGCTAACCGGACACCCACGGCACGGCGCAATACCGACCACATTACCCTAAAAATCATGTGCCGAAGGTCTGTAAAATTTATGGTCACTAACACCATATTCCCTATACGCCACTTGGCGTGACGGGGGTACTTTACTTTACTTTTTTTTTATACACACGTAAACTTTATTTCCACCTTTGACCTATCCTTCATCATGTAGCACATCCCTCTCTCGTTGCATGTCCTGCCCCCTGTGCCTACTTCCCCTCAACCTGCCTGTCTCTATCATCGTAGATGTAGGAATAATTATCTGTTTCCCATCGTTTCTTGTTGTTCTCGTTTTCTGAAAAAAGGTCGATTGTGGGCCGAAACGTCAGTATTTTGGTGTGTTCCTTTTATGTAAAGCTATCACTATACCTTGTAGGAGTGTACGTTACACCCCACTACAGGCCCCCTGCTACCATCTTTACCGCAGGGCTGCATCTATTTGCTCGTTCCCTATGATATTGTATATTTGGACGAATTCGGGCTCTCTACGCCTATGATTAAAAAAATGGCAATCAATAGACGGCGAACAGTAAAGCACGATTCCTTGCAGAGAAGGCCAGCTCATCATACTAACTCATGCTGGAAGACGGCCTTGTCCATGACGCTGGACTTATTTTCCAATCAAAAAGTGCCGTCGATAGTGACTGCCACACAGACATGAATGGACACATTTTCAGGCAGTGGTTGGAGAACGATCTTCTTCCACTCCTGGATAGTCCTTCATGCTTACTAATGGATAACGCATCTTATCGCATTGCTGTGTCAGCAGAAACAAAGTACCAACTACATCAAATACAAAAATAAATTAGGACATGACCAGCTTAGGAAAATCTCAAATTCGACAACACTTATTTAAAACCCGAGTTGTTGCAGCTTGTGAGGAATACAAATAAGAACAAGGTGTATCATATTGACAACATCTTTAAGGAATACGGCCATACTTCTCTAAGACTCGCATATCATGCGTACCTCAGTCGATCGAGCTTGTGTTGGCTAAAGTCAAAGGACAACAGGATGTTTAAAGTGTGTGATGTTGAAGTTCTAACACGTGAGTCCCTCTCAAGTATAAACATTCAGCTCTGGAAGAAGTGTGTTGCACATGTGCTCTGGGTGGAAGACGAGTACTGGCATCGAGATGGATTACAATTTGTCTAGCCATAGTAGTCAGATATAGAATACCATAGTAGAATAGTCAAAGAAGACAGTGGTGCATACGTTATGACTACGAGTAGCATGACGATGGAGGTGATGGCAGTGACCAGGGCATTCATCGGTTAGAGTTACAAGACTACACCCACGCCTGCATACTGAGTGATTTGCTGAACTGCTTCGTCAGCCGCAGTTTCATCTCTTTAGGGAATTTGCACCGTGTTTTGTTCGTCTTGGGTTGCATTCACTAGAGTAATCAGGAATCTAAAGGGCGCGACATTGTATTGTTGTGTGTGCTACGTCATCGTAATGGCTCATCGTGTGTCCCTAGGTCGGCCGTACACTAGTTATACGGTCTGTTGTTTGATGTGCGGCGCGGATAGTTTGACGACTGACTGTGTGTTTATATGTTCGGAATTGGAGTCAACAACGATGGCCTAACATCATCAAGCGCTATACATTTAAAAAAAAAATATGACGATCATCATTTTCAGGAGGACGTGAACTTCCAGTATATGGTGGATAGGCGGCAGAAACCATTGAAGGCTATGCATGAAAAGTGTTCCTTGTTGCAGTTTCCTCATATTATAAGTCGTGCTTGTTGAAGGAGCTACTGAGTTAAGTGCTCTGTGCACACCGTGAGCTGTGTGTCTCATCCGTTTGATCATGTTTCGATATTCCAATTGTTTACGATGAATGATGATATCATATGATGGAACAGTTGGCTGTGTTCACTTTCTGCGCGGTTTCGCCTTATGCCTTTTGGCGTGTGCTGAGACTGCTACGATGGGGACTACAGTTACCTTTCTTTGTTTGAGAGATGAGATATTAATTCGGATGATTACGCTGGCACGGGCGTTTCAGCAATTATGGATTTTAATTCGTTTGCAGTGATACCGGAGCCTTCCATAACCAAATAAGAAAAGTGGAGCCGGGCTCTGTTCAGGCAATGGGTAGAATACTTGCAGAAATCAAAAATACGTAGTTACCTTTGTCTTTTTTTTTTTTTGGACAGTACGGGGAAATGAAAGAGCGGACAGGTTGGCTAGTTGCGCTGTCGTTGAAAACGGTCAACCAGTGGATCGGGCGGACATCGTCAATGCCCTACGAGATGTGTGTAGGGCACATGACATCGACAGCCATGAGTCCACGTCACTCCTTCAGATGAAAGAGATGGGAGTAGCCAAAAACGAGAAACTTAGTGAGAGTATAAGAAGACGTATCAACTCAGAGTTGGAGTCGTTAGTCGCTGGACACTGTGGGACTTGCTGAGGAGGGGATCTGAGCACCTATGAATATGGACGGAGTGCAGTGATGATGACCCGCACATAACTCAATCACTTGGCCAAGCAATTTATCTGTTATTTAATTATGTATTCTACGGCGGTGGTTATTCCTAACTTTTTCTCAGTTCTTAATTTCTGATCTTACTCTCTGGCTGCTTCCCGTCATTCGTTTAACAGATTTCATCTCGGTAGTGGTTATTTTTGTTATTGTTCTTGCATCTAGGGTCCAGGACTGGCATTGGTAGCACAGCAAATTATCAACATGAAATATAAGCGGTGTGTAGGAAGCGGAGGCCATCTTTATCCATATATGTCACAAGAAATGTCATAGTTTATACCGTCTAACATGTCACTTAAGGATTACAACTTAGAAGAGGTGAGCAGAGTTCGTGCACTATGCTGAGATCTTTATGACTGAGCAGATCGGACTACTAGAGGGGGCACTGTCCCAATACAACGGTCATGTTCATCCTATATACCAGTGGTGGCCAACTTGAGGTTGCCCGAGGGCCGGATTAAAGCCAAGGCCAAGACCCGCGGGCCACACTTAAGAATATCGTCAAAAATGACAGTAGGGACCTATGCGATATAGTAATATATAAATAACGCTTGCACTTTGACTACATATTTGATTTGTAACAAATCCATTAATTATTCATTTTAAAATTACCTTTAATGTCTCAGTGCGACGATTGTGACTTGTCACAGCTTTCCACCAGAGATTTGAAGTCCACTTCCATTTTTGACGTGGCGATTCGGAGAGTATGGGACAATGTCGAATCGGTCATTCTGTTCCTGGTCTTAGATTTAATTAACTTCATGGAAGAGAATGTTGTCTCGCAGAGATATGTGCTGCCGAATATAGAGCACATCTTTAGTGCCCATTTTCTCAGACACGGGTAACGTTCATTTGGTAGCAATTTCCAGAAGTCAGCTCCTAATGCCTTTACAGTACTGAGGAAGGGGTCACACTGAAGGTCACACAACTCTAGTTGAAGATCTGATGGCTGGCACTCCATTGTGCACTTAATTGGGTTATTAAAAAGTTCCGTTTGCGGACGAAACATTTCAAAATCTTGAAATCGTCGATCAAATTCACAAATCAAATGTTCAATGTCAGCTGCGTACTTACTGAAGTTTGCACTTTCTATCTCTGACAACAACTGCTTACAACTTGAAAAATGGAACAGATCATTTTTTTGCAAAGAAAGTCTAAATAGATTCAGCTTCTTTTTAAAACCATCAACATATCCCATCAATTGAAAAATGGTTTGCTTTTCCCCTTGTAGCTGCAAATTCAATATGTTCAAATGTTGTGTGATGTCTGTGAGATATGCCAGATTATGAAGGAAATTAATGTCTTTGAGTGCATGTTGAAGATCAATGGAGCATGGTAAGTTCTCTCGCAGGAAGTCATAAATGTCATTCTTCAGTTCAAAAAATATTATTAAACATTTCCCTCGACTAAGCCATCTTACTTCTGTATAAAGCAGGAGATCACCGTAGCTAGAATCTACTTCCTCTAAAAATGATAAAAACTTCCTGTGATTTAAAGACTGGTGTCCTCCTCTTATCAAATTTGTTATTTTCACAACAGTAGCCATGGTGTCTTTTAGATTTATGGACTTTGCACAAAGGGCCTCTTGATGAATTATGCAATGCAATGTAGGTACGTTAATTTTGTTTTGCTTTAGAAGTCCAACAAAACCAGTATTTGAACCAATAAAAGCTTTGCAACCATCAGTACACACTGCAGACAACTTTCCAAAACCACCTACTTCATCTACGGCACTATGAACTGCAGAAAATATGTCTGTCCCTCTACAAGTGTCATGCAAAGAGCAAACTTTCAACAAATCTTCAATAACAGTAAAATCCTCCTGGATAACTTTAACAAAAATAAGAAGCTGGCAAGTGTCAGTGATGTCAGTACTTTCATCAATCGCGAGCGAAAAATATGAGCAGTTTTCAATACAAGATTTTAAACTTTGAGACAGTTGCAGACTGATGTCTTCTGTTCTTCTGGCTACAGTTTGTTTTGAAAGAGGCACAGATTCAAATTCTTTGGCTATTTTTTCTTGACCGAATGCCTTTGCCATTTGAATCGCACATTTCTTCACAAAATTTCCGTCAGTAAAGGGTTTTTTAGATTTTGCAAGCTCATAGGTAACTGTATATGATGCAATGATCGATGACTCTTTAATTTTATTGCCCTTTGTATACATACTTTGCTGTTGATTCAACTTTGTCTTCAGCTGTTCAACCAAAAGCTTCCTAGCTTCAATGCTATGTTTCTCATACATGTTTTGATGATGTGTGGCATAGTGCCGTTTTAAATTATATTCCTTCAAAACGGCTAACACTTGAACGCAAATTAAGCACTGAGGTTTACTATCCTTATTGAAGATGAACAAATAATCTAATTCCCATTCAGGTTTAAATATGCGATTTTCACAATCAACTTTTCTACGTTTTAACATGATTTAATACAAAATCACACATCAAAGTTAAAAGTCACAGAATGTTGGTCCACTATCGAAAATAAGTCCAGATTTGACAGTTATACACAGACTTGTGTTTGACAATGAAATCAAAAGATTGTGACCAAATGAACACGTTGCAGTCATTTTATGGACAAGACAAGACGATGGATCAAAGGGAATGAAGGCGAACAGTGAAACATTTTGAATGTAACTTCAAAGACAGAATTAGAGCTACGAAGTCCCCTCACCCCTGTCCCTCCCAACCTCATTAACCCCTTACCGCGAAATGAAAGAGCCACCTCAAGTCCAGACGACAAATGTTGAGCCAAAGATCTGACGCTATCACCGCACTGACAATAAAGCAACTTTGCGGTACCAACTCGAAGCAAAGACTTTGAATATTGTCGGCACCATTAGTTGTGCTGTGTGTGTGTGTGTGTGTGTGTGCGTGCGTGCATGTGTGTGTGTGTTATTTGAAATTATGTTGCCAATCTAGCTGTTGCGAGAAATTGACAGAGATTTTCAAATTGTGTATTCTTGAACGATAGAAGAGTTAACTCCGACACGGATTAAAACCAGGAGAAATCCGCTATTAGGGGTAAAAAATGAAGTAAGTCCGTGGAGCTTCGCGGGCCAAGAAAACTAGGCTGGCGGGCCGCCATTTGGCCACCCCTGCTATATACAAGAAATAACCAACAGATATTATTTCCGCAGATTCAAATTGCGTGTCCACTATTGTCCGTTGCTGCCGGTAAGCATGGGTGCAGATGAAGAAAGCGGAGCGGACATGCTTGCAGTTCGCTGCAGAAATCAATATCTGAGGCTGGGTTTGGTGGTGGGTGGGGTGATGTAGGTGCTGAATTTATAAGCAAGCAGTGAGTTGCTGATGATGTTAGCTAATCTCTATACAGAACACTTGTATGTTGTTAGCTAATCTCTATACAGAACACTTGTATGAAGGATTATGTGTGAACGTGTCCGAATGCTCAGTTTTCTTCATCGCACACCTAACCGCACATTCGTTTTGGACAGGCAGCTTTACCATTATTGGTTATTGAGATATTTAGAGAAAAAATATTTGACCGACAATAGAAGATGTGTTATTTAATTACAGCAAAACAAAAACAGCATCTGAATCAGTCATTTCTATTATTGGTCTTTGTTGGAAGCTGGTTTGTATTTACACTTTGTCAACTAATCAATACATGCAAGTCACAATTAACAACGCGAGTGTAAAGTATCCATTCATTTACATTCTCTAGTATGACATGGGCGCGTTGGGTTATCGTGTTTCATCAACATTATTCAACCCCCATCTTTCCACTCCACAAAATTTGTCATAGTCTTATTGTTGACTTTACTCCTTGTGATTGCTATGCTTAATCACCACTGATTTAAATTTTCCTGCTCTCTCATTGACTCGTCAACATTTTATAAATTAGATCGCGACGGCTTCTAATCTTCGAAACGGGAATAAAAAGATATAGGGCTGTCACTTCCTTTTGTGTGTGTGTGTGTGTGTGTGTGTGTGTGTGCGTGCGCGCGCGCGCGCGTGCGTGCGTGCGTGCGTGCGTGCGTGCGTGCGTTATATCATTAGTTCCATTAGAAACAGAGCAAATGTGTTCAAGCTGATCATAGAATTTATGACCGTATTTTTCTTCCAAAGAAATCTAACACTCTAACGAGGAAATCAATGAAGCAGCTGTTTGTTATCTTGTCGTCGTTCATTTCTAATTTTTCGCTTGTAACTTTGTACTTTTGTTACCGCGTTTTCTTTGTTCAATTTTCAACATTTTATTTAGCACAGTCCTTTAGCGTGTGTGTTTACTTGGCTACCTTTTCATCCGTTCATCCTCATATTTTTAAATTCTAGTTATTTTCTACTGTCCTGGATAATTACCTTTTGGTAAGTGGTAGATATTTTCTGACGTGTTTGCGTCAAATAGTTGTATATCTTTAATAGCATTTGTGTTTCAAATTGTTGTTTACTTTATTTATTGGCATTCCATTCTTCTACTTTCCTTCCTCATTTGCCTTTCAGCGTCGAGGGAAGATATAATTTGCGGTCTTTTGCTTTTCTGTTGGTCTTGGCTGCTGTTATGTGTCCTTGTGTTTTAAGTTTTCCATCAAGCCACCTTTTGTGGCCAACCTTGAATCTGGTGTTCTCTCAACGTTTATTAAAGGCTCTGTGTTGTGTTGTGTTTTGTTCTTTATGTGTTATCATGTTGCCAAATCATTGTATCTGATATTTCTTTATGCATTCTGTGGCGGGAATTATTCCTAGCTTTTTTTTATTACTTCTTCATTTCTGATCTTATCTCTCATGCTGTTTCCTACCATTAGTATGACACATTTAATCTCAGTAGAGGTTATTTTTTTTATTGTTCTTGCATCTAGTGTCCATGTCTGTCATTGGTAGCACAACGTTGTGATGAAAATTGTGTTGTAGAGTGCTAGTTTGCTTCTTTTGTTATTTCCTTGTTGGATAATAGTGGTGGTAGTTGTCCCATGATTTGACAAGTGTTGTTGCATCCGAGTCTGTGTACGTTGGTGGTAAGGACATAACAATGCGAAGCTATTGTAAAGCTGATAATAAGGATGTAAAGAAAAAAAATGGAAAAAGGTATGAACACATCTTTATATAAGGGACAATACAAGGTTAAAATGACGTTGCGGCTCGGTAGGCCTTCAGCACGATCATTGGACCACCTACAGACATACACATGTGTAAGTAAATAAAAACTACATAGCAACTTGATAATGAAATATCTTATCTGAAAAAAAAAGAAATATTAACAAATAACAAGAGAAACAACTCTGCAGTGCTTGCTATGACCTGGTCAGAAAAGCAAATGGACTAAACGGTTGTTTGGGCTAGGCAAAGTATGCTGGCGGGAGCGCAGGTAATATTTATAGAAGGGTTCTACAAATATGTGATGAGATTGGTAACTACGAGAGCAGATTGTGTATTGGTTGCCCGCAACTATACCTTTACCAGCGAAACATTTCAGGGAAATGTTATGTTTACTACACTCAGAAACAATCCAAAATAACTGACAACTAAAAAAAAATCAAAGAACAGTAGACAACCCGAAGCAGGATCGAACTCGAACTCCTCGAAACGACGCCTTCGGGCTGTCTATTGTACTTTGTTTTTTTCTGTTATTGGTTATTTGTAATTTTTTTTCCTGAGTGCTGTAAACATACCTCTTTCACTGAAATGATTCGCTGATCTATCGCCCTGGAAGGTTCCCTGCACAATAATATTCATTTATTATCATGTGTCTCCTGTAACTCTACCAGCAGTGCCTATACACACGGACTACAGATTCGGGACTAATTGTACTCAAGTGTAGTTAGAAAAAAAAAACTTATATGACATGCTTACTGTACACAGGTTGTTTCAGATGTTTTCTCACTCCACATACTGCAGTGGAATAAATGTAAGGTATTAAACGATAGTAACAACAACAACAAACGATAGCCACATTTGTTGGATGAAATGCCACCAAGGATGGATGTTTAAGTAAGATCCAGAGTGACTTCCATCATTTATTGTCACGACACAAATTAACTGGACTCCATGATGGTGCTCATGCTAACCTTCTGGACGCTTAAACATACTTCCCGTGTAATATTTAATGCTTCCGATACGCTTCTTTATTGGAATACTTTTCATTGCATCCACTGTGGTATGCTGTATTGGATTATGTTATATTATATTGTATTGTACTGTATTGTATTATATTTTATTGATTGTGGTATGGTGTATTACAATATATTATCAGCGATTATTTCAGCAGATCTGTTGATAGTCCACTTTTCACAGACATATCTTGCTATGTGATAAATACAAGCTCTTAAAAACTTCGGTTTTAATGTTTTGATTGTCACTTCAATTCTCGTGCACTCCGTTAGATTTGTTATTTCGTCTATCTTTTTCATCCGCAGTTTTATTTGAAGAGGCTTCGTTAAGAAATTTAAGTATTTTATTGCAAACTAATTTTAATGTTTTTTTTCTGTTGGCACCAACACTAACTGAAAATTATAATTAGTTGCTGTGTCATATAATACAGGTCCGAATAACAAAACGTCCGGAAAACCGCAGTTCAAATGATTGAGTTTTCAATCATATATCTATTAATAGTGACTCGACGGTTTTATGTTCAGTTTCCCGTATGTGGCTTATTTTAATATCGATACATCTTCAAAGTGCCCCCAGTCTCTGAAAATGGGCACTAGGGACTTGTCTCTAGAAAGGTATGGCAGCCTGGCGTGGTGCTGGTCATATCAGCCATAAAATGTATCATTCTACTCTATTCTATCCTATTCTATCCATGTAACCAGTATCATTGTTGTCAGGAATTCCCCATATCCGCTCCACCACTTGTCACAGTATTTCCAAAAAAATTATGTGAATTGTTCATCGGTAAATTCTGTTAAGGTCACTCCATCACGTCCTATCCTTCTGCACAGACGACGATTGTAAATCTCCTTAGTCGCTTCTTACGATATGCGTGGCAAGTAACGGTGGCTCTATTCTTTTCTCCCTTCACCGTGGGGAACCAGGTGCGGTTCGTCATTGTGAAATATCGTTGTTCAGACAATATTTCTCATACGCCTTAAACCACGAAGGGAAACCTTTCCTTTTTACCTGGTAATGTCCCTTTTTTTCTAATGCTGAAGATCGTATTATTAAAAAATGTCTCATCTCTTTAGCCTCAGTTTGTTTCAACATGGAATGGAATTCTCTCGGTTTGCGTTACTTTTATCTTTCCATTTCTTTATCCTTTGTGTTTCCAAAGTACTTCACTCTTGAATTGCCACAACTTCACCTGGCCATTTAGTTTCTATTCCACTGTCAAATAGCAAATGCTGCGGATTTGCTAGACTGGTCATCTCAAATATTGCTCAATGAATAGCATTTCAATGTAGTTTTTTTGTTTCTAATACTGTATGGTGTATTTAACTCTCTCTCTCTCTCTCTCTCTCTCTCTCTCTCCCTCCCTCTCACCTCTCCTGTATTCATTCATACTTTGACCGTCTCCACATCGAAGGTTGGCTACCATGGATCACCATTTTACTCTGTCACATGTCTTAATGGTGCACAATGTCATAGGTTCACCTGCCCACCTTTAGATGCTATCAGTCCACTTTAGTCTTGGTCAGCCTATGCCTCGTCTACCTTGTACCTTCCCTTGCAAGATGACCTTCAGAAGGGTGTTATGTCTCTCCACATGTCCAACATATTTCAGTTGTTTCTTTCGAATTGTGTTAAGTATGTCTTTTCTTCATTTTCAGCTTTATGAGAGTTAGATGTCTTAGGTTGTAACCTTTCAATGAAAATAAAGGATACAGGGTATCAAAGTAGCTGACTCCTCACACATCATTGCCACATAATTAAAACACTCTTGGTGACTATCAGTTGTCACTTGACCAGAACCATCTTTCACAAATTCGTTGTTTTATGTACAAGACTGAGCACAGTGATATATCTACTTTTTGTTGGGATGCAATATTTATATACAGTGGACTCTCGGTCTTAACGGTTTAACAGGCTTAAGAATAAACGGACTTATGTTTATATAAATGATCACGATGAATATTCATTAGCTTTTGATATGTTAATTAAGTTTTAGTTTAGTTTTTTGTTATACATTAGTCTCTGTGATGCGTATAAACTACTTCCGCGTGCACTGCTTTAATATTGTATTCTTATATCTGTCTATCTATTGTCCTTTCGAGCCGAAGACGGCACATAGGGCAGAACCACAATCTCAAAAACAGAAACCTTGCACTGCTTCTAAAATCTATGGCTCTGTTTCCATAACAATACTTTTTTACAAAACATAGTGGCCGTGTAAGAAGACTTACCAACCAACATAGAACTGGAGTCGTCAGTCGCTGGACACTGCGGGACTTGCTGAGGAGGGGATCTGAGCACCTATGGACATGTTCGGAGTGCAATGATGATGACCCGCAAATAACTCAATAGCTCAATAACTTTTTACAATGACAGCTTGTCAAGACATCGATCAACCTCCTCAGTCGCCTCTTACTATGTACTCGATTCTGATATACTCCTACTATATTTGTAACACAATTTTAAACACAATATGGTACGATAAATGTGTTATTCATCATCATCATTGAGTGCCGTCTCCGCAACGAAGGTTGGCTACCATGGAGCGCCATTCTGCTCTGTCTCTTGCTTTGATGGTGCAGGTTGTCATAGGCTGATTTGTCCATCTATTGATGTTACTCGTCCATGTTAATCTTGGTCTGCCTCTGCCTCTTTTACCTTGTATTTCCCCTCCAGGATTACTTTTAGTAGGCTGTTGTGTCTTTTAACATGACCCAAAAATCGCATTTGTCTTGTTTGAATTGTGTTTAGTAGTTCTCTTTTCATTTTTAGTTGTTTTAAGACTTCATCGTTTGTTTTCTTTTTTCCTTCCATCCAATTCTATCTATTCTTCTATATATCCACATTTCAAAGGCTTCAATTCTCTTTTCTGTTTTCTTGTCTAATGTCCATGTTTCTGCACCATATAGGAATATTGAGAAGGTATAAAATTTTGCTATTCTTAGTTTTAGCCCTGGTGTTATTTGTTTTGATGTTAGTATGTCCTTCATGACATTAAAATTACTTTTTGCCAATTCTTTTGTTTATTTCAGTTGTACATTTTCCATCACTGGTTATAGTATGTCCAAGGTAGTTGTAGTTCTGAACTGTCTCCAGGTCTATTCCTTCAATTTGTATGTCCACTTGTGGGTTTTGAGTATTTTCTTTGTTTATGATCATAATTGATAATAAATGTATTATTAATAAGCTGCGAGGTATATTTTAAGTAGACTTTCAGCAGTAGCATACACCAATTTTACCTAAATTAGTCCGTGAACTCGAGACATTATTGAAATTGAAGAGGACAATGTCTATTATACATTCTATTATTATAGTTGAACACTTCAAGTGAAAGAGCTGGAATAATCTGTTTCCATATTTTCTATGCATTCCTCAGATCGCAAACCTGTTGAGTCCACGGTGTCAACCGATGACAGAAAGTGAACGGCTATAGTGCTCTCACGAAATCTCTAGCAGCCATCATTTCTGGCTGTCATCGATTTTCTCTGATATTTTTTCGAGTGCCCGTTCATTTGTCGCCAAAGTTAAACTGGGCCTCAAGTCGTGCTGTTAGCTCAGACGATCTCCACGCAATGTGCCCTGAGCTATCACGTGCACACTCCAAGTAGTCGTGTGTCGTCGCTGACGTCTTGACAGTGGCCTGTTGTGTTCTCAAACTTTTGTCTTTCTGGGAGATAACGATTTCAGTGTGCCGTGAAAATGTCGAAAAACCTGACCGAGGAAGGGACGTATATCCTGGGACAAAGCCAGGTAGGTTTTTCCTATGAATGCACATTCTTTTACTACCTGTTTTAAATAACTTCTCCATGTCTGATTCCTTATCTGCCTCGGGAACCTTTGAGACGTCAAGATGAGTTGTTCACGATCTTTCTCCATTTATCTCTCTAGTAAATCAGTTAAGGGTTTGTTTGAATGTTTCCTCTGTCCAATCTTTGACACTGACATCATTCTATTTTATTTTGTGTCTTCCACTATATTTGCCTATTATCGCTGCACCATGGTCAAATGTGGTTTTCACCAAGAAGTTAAAGGGAGTATTTCCATTTGATAAATGCAACTAATCTCGACATTAATTCAACTCTATGGGGGGAAAGATGTGACGTTGTATTATGACGATGATAGGAGACTCCTTATACTGGACTTGCCAGCAGGAGACAATCTGGTCATGAGAAAAGTCTCCCTCGAGCTCATGTTTTCGCCCTATAGCTTCTTGATACACTCCCAAAATGTTCAACATAGAATATATGCAAGACTAGTCTGCTCGAAAGTGCAGATCAAATTGTGAATGTTTAGATGGAGGCTGGTTAGTTGCAGCGTTAGTGAACTCATTTGCTGACTAGGCCAGGATTCTATTTCCAGGCTGTAACAATTACTTTTGGACTCAAGCACTGTAGCCTCAGAAAGTGGCTACCAGAGATTGTGTCTAGTAGAAGAGTTGTCTGGCGTTATTCATGGAGACACTAACACGTATCGCCCACGTGGGCACGTGCAATATGCCTCTTTATATGTTGTCATAGACAGAAGTAATGGTAACAACAAAGAAAAAGACATCACATCAGTGCAAAATAAAGACAAAGTGGAACAATTTTTAAAGCAGGTAAATGAGTTTTAATATTTGGAAACTTTGTTAACCTCAGACGGAAGATGTACAAAAGAGGTGAGATGCAGAATAGTTCAAGCAAAAGCAGCTTTCAAAAAATGAGGAAGATACTATGGCATTCATTTTTGACAATCGAAACAAGAAAAAGAGTTCTTAAATGTTACGTAGAGTCAGTCTTAACATATGGATGTGAATCATGGACAATAGGACAACAAACACGAAAATCACTAGCGGCTGTAGAAGTGTGGTTTTAAGAAGAACGTTGAGAATACTATGGACAGCTAAGAAGAGTAATGAAAACGTTCTGAAAGAGGCCAAAGCAAAAAGAGAGCTAATTTCCAATATTAGGAAGAAACAATCATCATTTTTTTGCCATGTAATAAGAAGATAACTGGGGAAAATTGAGGGACGAAGAGATAGAGGGAAGCAAAGAGAAAAAATACCAGACAGCTTAAGAGAATGGCTTGGCAGAAGGTCAACAACAGAAATGATAAGTCACTGTCGTGATCAAAAATTGTGGAGAGACATGATCATCTACGCCAGTAGGCCCGGTACTTGATGATGATGATAATATGTTGTCATAAACATGTTCTGGAGATTAGATATCACACCTATGTCCGGTTGTAACATCAACGTTTCGGTAGTGTAGCAAGTGTTATGTTGGCTTTGTGCAGCCAGATGAATTAGTTACACTTAATTAAACTTTGTTGGTAAGCATGCTTGTTGATTTGTTTGAGCTAGTTAGACAGATGACATAGATAGTCAGGTATAACGTGCGGGTGTTAGTGTTAGAGTAATCGGTGAAAAAAGTCATAACTGATAATTGTGTGAAACAATTACAGTTACTGTCGGCTTCATTTTCTAACATGAGCAGCAGCACGGCAGCTGAATGTGTGTGTTTGCATGCGCATGCTTACGTGCACTATCGTTTTAAGGATTAGGGATGGGTATATTTGGATGATGCATGCATCAGCTTCATTCACATGCCTAAAGTGATAGGCCAACATTTGCTTTATATATTAAGAGATCTAAACAGATACGTGTATTGACTCTGTTGCATTTATGTTTTCATAAAATATTTGATATAGCTTTAAGTATTATTCTCTAACACATGAAGTGGATTAATCGACGATTATGGATCTGGTGGTGATGTTTAACAGTGTTGTCGCCGACTTTCTTTTGTGACTCCAGAAATGGCTGTTAGCATTTTATGACCAGTTTAGTTGAGTTTAGTTTAGTTTAGTTTAGTTTAGTTTAGTTTAGTTTAGTTTAGTTTAGTTTAGTTTAGTTTAGTTTAGTTGTTGAGTTGAGTTGCGTTGAGTTGAGTTATTGAGTTTAGTTTAGTTTAGTTTAATTTAGTTTAGTTTAGTTTAGTCGACGGATCATCTTCATTGCTTATTGGGCACGTCCATAAGTGATGAGATCTGCGCCCCCTCCCCCCACCAGTATGTCCCTCAGTGTGTGGACTCAGACTGTTCTGTGTCGATTTGTTGTTCTTGTGTACCCCCCCACCCCCTTAAATAGCGCCCTTTTTGGAATTTCCATCTTTGACCTAATGTTTCGTGCAGCCTGGACGTCGTATGACTTATTATCATTAATGGAATCATTAGCTCGCCCTATCTCCCTGAGGACATTCAGAGTGTCAGCCTGGTCCATTACACGTCCGCCACCCATGAATCCGTTCCAGTCAAGCTGTCAGTTCGTTAGTTTCCTCTCACGCAAAAGTGTCCAGGAGCGAAATGAAACAAATGCAAGTCAGTTCTGAGTTCGTTAATGACACCAACCTCCGCCTTCTAGCCCATCGCCTTTTGACTTGTATAACCATGCTGATCGAATCATTCAGAAAACATAGTGAAAGGTTATGTTTCTGTCCTGGTCATCCCTTAGTTTATGTCATGATCTCCATGGTCAAACATCTTGTAGCTACGGCGAATGAAGCGCCCGCCTTCTTTACTGTTCTTTCATGAAGCTTCATGAGCTTTGGCTGTGTTGAACAACAGACCCATCAGTGTAGATGACTGTCGCACGCGTAGCTGAATTCTTATAGATCAAGGCCTGCACCTCCGCCTCCACAATTACAGGCTTTTGTTTGCCTGCATTCTCTGTTCAAAGTGATACAAACCGATAAGGACGTAGAGCACTCTCCTGACACCCGTATCCACTCTTCTCCTGGTTCAATGTCCCCCAGTGGACAAATCTGTTATACAATGTCCCCAGCCTTGACAATCATGATTTTCCTCTTATGAGCCTGCTGCCCTTTCTCCTCCCCTTTCTCCTCCCAATCTCATTGTTTAGTGGATGTTGTACATCAGCACTGATAAACACGTGCAGGGACATTATTGCCATGGTGGAAACATCGAAGTCCTACCGCATCGCCCTGCATGGCGTGGCTTTCGTGCATCCAAGTATGACGCGCATGCCCTCGTTTGTAATTTCTCACTTTCTTTAGGCCCGATACTTGACTGTCCAGTATCTTCTGACTTTTTATGGCAGGATAATTAACTGTCCACTATCCTCTTATTTACTATGATGGCACTCTACTGCCCAATATGACTACTTTCAGTGGGACAATACTTGACTATCCAATATCTTTCTCTATGTTGACCTCCCATCCTCCTAACTTGGATGTTACCCATTATTATAATAAGTTTTATACAACATTTCTTGCTAGTGGTATGTCCCAAACAAAAATGTCTGCCTCTCTGTAATAATTGCAATGTTTCATAAGTTCCATTTTGCGCATTAGTGGCTCACTTATATTGAACGTGTTTGTTAATTCTCAACGGCTGCATTCACAAGTATCAGAAAAAAAAAAAAATAAAAACTCAAAAGACCGGCAGAAATCGATACCACTTTGCATGTTTGATGTCTACTGAAGTGAGAATGAAGAAGATAAAGTTGGACATGTTCACGCGTGTGATTACCATCATCGTGCTTAAATAGATGGTTATTTAAATAATTATGTTAGTGTTATATACCTAGCCAACGTTGTGCTATCGCTATTTGCAACGTTGGACTTGTGACCGAGATATGCCCACTCTTTCCTTCTATGTGTCTGCGTGTGTGTGTGCGTTCATTCATTTTCTTGGCAGTCTGTGAAGGGCATACAGATATATTTACATATATCTACATGAGGCAGGGAGTGAGTTGGAGTAGAGGGTAGCTGTCGCTTTAGCATGATTGTTAGGATGCTCGTTTTCACCTTATGTTGGAATATTCGTACTCGCCTTCTGTTGACGTGTTCTCTTCATGTAAGGGTGCTCTCCCTCGTTTTATGTTCAGTTGTTCATCTTCGCCTCTTTGGGGTGCACGCCCTCGCCTCATGTTAGGTCCCTCGCCTCATGTTATGTCCCTAGCCACGCTTCATATCATGGCGCTCGCCCTTTGCTCATGCTGGAGTGCACGGGTCATGTTAGGAGACTGTCTTTATTTTAGAGCCCTCGCCTCATGTTAGGTCCCTCACCTCATGTTACAATGACCTTGCCGTATGATCAATACCTAGTTTTATTTCCAATCAAGCATGGTTATTGTTTTGTTCAATGACTTAGGTAGATGATTTTTTTGGACCTAATCCTGTCCGAGACGGACTGTAAAATGCACGCCTCCTTTACATCTTGTGCACGAAAATGAACCCTTCATATTTTAAGGAGAAAAAAGTTGAGTCCGCTTCCCCGTGGCCTGTTTAAAAAATAAAATGTTAACCGTTTTTTAACATTACGTTAAAAATTCATCGGTTTCTTTCCGTCCCTAAGTTCTTACAATAATTGGTTGAGAATTATATAATTATCATCATCATCAAGTACCATGCCTGCTGGCGTATGTGATCTTGACTCTCCACAAATTTCGGTCTCGACAGTTATTTATCATTTCTATTGTTGACCTTCTGCCAAGCCAGCCATTCTCTTTGTCTGGTATCTTTCCTCTTTGCTTCCCTTTATCTCTTCCTCTCTGAATTGACCCAGCTGTCACAATATATTCCAGCTATTCCCTTCTCATTATATGGCCATCATTAACGTTAACAATTCTAACCGTCATTTAACATTACGTTAACAATCTATAATTATCACATTAATCCTCTCTGATCTTATGGATTTCGACAGTTCGAACTCTGTGCTAAGATCATAATGGTCGCCATGGATGTTTACTGGTATAAGTAATTGTGACAACTGACATTTATTTTATTGGGGTTCATTACCTGATCTTTATTGGTATTATCTTGGGGTGTCATAGAGATACTCCATGTGCAACAATGTGGTCTCTTCTTGGCTTTACCAACATGAATGACAGGATCAAGATCTGGAGGGCTCGAGCATAACTGAAGGTAAACTAGATAAAGAGCACCAATTATACCAAGGGCTCAATGCAGGGATACAGACGGATCCGTAATACGACAGCAAAGGATGGCATGGGACAGCACACTATATGAATAACCATACCGTTTTTTTTTTTAAATTTTCTTTTTAATGTATTTTTTTCATTTCTCCTCACAAGTAGCTTCACTTCTACTTCACATTTTGATGCATTTCTTTGTTTTGATCCGACAGTACACTTTGCGGGCGGAACAGTTAAATAAAACATTGATGCATACGTTATGACTACGAGTAGCATGGCGATGGAGGTAATGTCAGTAGCCAGGGCATTCATCTGGTTAGGGTCACAAGACTAACCCACGATTACATACTAAGTGATTAGATAAGCATGATAAGAAAAGTGGAGACTGGCTGTGTACACAGACAGTTGGTTAAGTCATTACAGAAGTCAACGATACGTATAGTGATCTTTGTCTACGTCCCTGGACATGAGCATTGTACGGGGAAATGAAATAGCGGACAGGCTGGCTTGCTGTGCTGTTGTCGAAGACTGTCAACTAATATACAGACGAAAGTCATTAATGCCCTTAGAGATGTGGGAAGGACACAGGACTTCGAGAACCATGAGTCCACCTATCTCCTATGGATAAAAGAGATGGAAGTAAAGATGTGTACAGCCATAAACAAGAGACTTAGTGAGCACATAAGAGGACTTTTCAACTAACACAGAACTGAGTCGTCGGTCTCTGAACGCTGCAGGACTTGCTGAGGAGGAGATATGAGCATCAGTGGACATGTTCGGAATGCAGCGATGGGAATCCACAAAAAAACTCAATAACTCATGATTACGTGCATGACTGACACGTTAATCTGTGTTAATATACTGACCCAACCGCAGCCCGAAGACTTTCTCATGTACACAGACATTTAATTATGTTGCTGTGGAAAAAATACAGGCTTTCTTTAAATCAGGTTTTGTTGTTATTTCCAAGTTATATCCTTTTGATTCATTTATAATCTGTTTTATTGTTGTAAAAAACGTTAATTTCTGTTGCACTGAGATGCACGTGTTGTTGTTTTTTAATACTACTTTGAAATGACGTTTATCTTTTCAATTTTAATTTTGAAATGTATTAGCATATGGGGGAAAGGGGAAAAAAGGGGGTGGGTGGGTTGGCCCCTGAGCCTTAAATTGGTACCTGATTTTTTCTGGGATAGTAAAGCGCCTCGGGCCGACCACATTACCCCAATAATCATGTGCTGAAGGTCTGTAAAAATGATGGTCACTAACGCCATATTCCCTATACGTCACTTGGCGTGACGGAGCTCTTGACTTGACTTTTATATGGGGGGGGGGGGGGGGGAGCTGCGACAGCTCAGTGGAATGTGAACTGGACTTCCAGGTTCATCTAGCCTTAAATGGGAACTGAATTATTTTATTTATTTATTTTTTTTTTGGGGGGGGGGAGTAAACCGACGTGGGTGTAATACTGACCACAATACCCCAAAAATAATGTGCCGAAGGTCTATACAAATATGGGAACTCACTAACACCATATTTCCTATTCACCCAGTGGTGTGACGGAACTATTTACTTGTTTCTGTTATGTTAACATATTGTATTTATGGAACTGCAAAGTCTGTAGTAATATGAGCGTCATATTGTTCCTTATTATCCGTTTATCTAAAAATCATTCATATTGTTCTCAAAGAACGACTGGGTCGAAGAAAATGCAGCAAGACTAGACCCACTAATAGCTAATAAGAAAAAGGCTTTACTGAACTTCAATAATAATCCCAATCAAATCACCAAGGATCAGCTCAAACATGCGCAAGCCACCCTACAACGCGAAGCAAGAAGATGCGCAAAACGAATACTGGAACAATCTATGCTCTGAAATACAGAAAGCCTCAGACAGGGGCGACTCAAAAACCATGCATGACAATATAAAAAAGGCCCTTGGACCAAAAATAACAAAATTAGCCCCCCTAAAATCCAAGTTTGGAGAACCTATTACTGACAAGGGACAACAAATGCAAAGATGGGTTGAGCACTACTCTAATCTATACAGTGACGACAGACCAGCAAACACAGCTCTAGCACAATCAATACCCAAATATCCTACAATGTTTGAACTGGATGTTGAGCCTACTATGAACGAACTTGCTGACGCTATAAATGCCCTCTCAAGAGGAAAAGCGCAGGAAATGACAACATTCCCACAGATGTACTAAAGGACAACCTAAGCGTACTACTTCCACGCCTATACAAACTGCTAATTAAATGCTGGAGAAACGGAGAAATACCTCATGATATGAGAAATGCCAAGATTATAACGCTGTACAAGAATAAAGGAGACAGGGGTGACTGCAACAATTACAGAGGCATTTCTCTCCTTAGCACAACAGGCAAAGCTTTTGCTAGAGTCGTACTTAATCGCCTGCATAGACTTGCAGAACGGGTGCTTCCCGAGTCCCAATGCGGTTTCAGACCCGGGAGATCAACCATAGATATGATCTTCACTCTTAGACAACTGCAGGAAAAATGTCGGGAACAAAATATGCCGCTCTATATTGCCTTTGTGGATCTCACAAAGGCATTCGACACAGTAAACAGAGATGGTCTCTACAAGGTGTTAGAAGGCATAGGCTGCCCTCCTAAATTACTTAGGCTGATAATTTCCTTCCATGAAGACATGAATGGCAAAGTCCATTTTGATGGGAGTCCATCAGAGAATTTCAAAGTCAACAAAGGAGTGAAACAGGGATGTGTCCTCGCCCCCACCCTTTTTGGTATATTTTTTGCTGCCCTCCTAAATTACACCTTCGAAAACAGCTCAGGAGATATTTACATTCGCACTAGACCAGATGGCTCACTGTTCAACCTAGCACGACTAAGAGCAAAAACCAAAACAAATGTTGCCCTACTTAAAGAATTTTTATTTGCTGACGATGCAGCCCTAGTCGCTCATAGTGAGGCCACCCTACAGTCGCTGATCAACAACCTGGATAAAGCATGCGACCTTTTTCACTGTCAATTAATGTTCAGAAGACAGTAATACTAAATCAAGGTGACTTCAAACCTATATCTATTACTCTAAAAGACTGCCCACTAGAATCAGTACAGAAATTTACATATCTGGATCCACAGTTACGCAAACCATCTCTCTTGATGAAGAAATAAACTGTCGAATTGGTAAGGCAGCTACGACCTTCGGCAAACTCACAAAAAGGGCATGGAACAACACGAAACTAACTCAAAAGACTAAACTCTTAATATATCAAACTTGTGTGCTTAGCACACTACTATATGGATCCGAAACCTGGACAACATACTCAAACCAGGAAAAAAGACTAAATGTCTTCCACATGCGATGTCTCCGCAAAATAATGCACATCAAATGGCAGGACAAAATAACCAACTTAACTGTCCTGCAACGTGCTAAGACCCTAACAATCATGTCGATGCTCAGAAGTCGAAGGCTAAGATGGCTGGGGCATGTCCATCGGATGGAAGAAAAACGCATTCCTAGGCAAATACTATATGGCGAGCTAAAACACGGAAAACGACAAATCGGCAGACCTAAACTACGATATAGAGATATCTGCAAATCATCTCTGAAAGACTTCTCCATCTGTGAAAACGACTGGCAACATCTGGCAAGTGATCGCACATCATGGAGAGCACGTATAAGGAACGGTATAACAACATTTGAGACTGTTCTAAGAATGGACTTAGAAGAGAAGAGACTCATGAAAAAGGATGGTAAACCCTGTGGACCAGCGAGCCTGACCTGTTCATTATGTGACCGCGTGTGTTTGTCAAACATTGGTAGAATTAGCCACAAGAGAAGCTGTTCGGCAAAAACAATACCTCAAAAAAATACGCAATAGCCTCCACTAGACCGTCTGACAAGACGAAAAGGGTCATATATAATATTCATATTGTTGCTTATATATTGGATAGAGAAGGTTTTATGAAGCATGCTACTTACTCTTTGATCTGTTCCAAACCAACCTGATGTATCGTTTTCAATGCGATCTACTGCTTTTAGTCTGTGTAAGACATTTATCATGAGCTCTGGATGAGAACTCATTTTACATACTCTTCAAATAGGAAGAACATTTCTATCCTTCGATGTCCCCTCTCTATTCACTCCAGGAGTGTAATTTATCTTTGCGATCTCAATCTCAAGGTTTCGTCTCCACATTTTCCTAGGTCTTGCCTGTTTCCTTTTCCTCTATCGGTTCCAGTTGAGAGCATGCCTGATAAAGCTTATAGTTGGCTTGTACAATGTGTGTTCTATTCATCACCACCGTCCTTTTATAATAATTTCTTTAACTGTGGGTTGCTTTTTTGTTTTTTGTTTTGGTCACTGTTCATCATTCCTAATGGTGTCTGATTATCTGAGACTTTGTGTCACCTCTTGTAATGTCATGAATCGTAGAATGACTTGGAAAAATCAGATAGACAGAGCAAGGAAAAAAGCCAGAAAACGAACACATATTATGAAGAAATTGGCAGGAACGGACTGGGGGGCAGACATCAATATTTTGAAAAGACTCTACGTAGGAAGAGTCAGACCAGTTTTAGAATATGGAGTCACAGCCTGGGCTATGACTTCCAAATCACACCTTAGCAAAATTAACAGAACACAGAACCAAGCTGCCCGTAGCATCACTGGTGCTATGAAATCTACAACTATCAAGACTCTAGAAACAGTAACAGGTTTACAACCCTTAGATGATAGACGGGTCACTAAAGTATTGGTAAAGGGTAACTGTATCACCTGTGCCTATGTGCTCCCTGCTGACTCGGTCTTGTTCCCTAATGGACGGTTCGAGATCAAGCATAGCTTCACATGTGTGTCCCGCAACATCATTTATGCCATCATATGCCAACGATGCCACATGATCTATATTGGTGAGTCTGGGAGAATATTAGCGGAAAGATTTGTGAACATCTACGTGATGTCCAACAGAATACTGGTACTCCGGTGTCTTCCCATTTCAACTCCCCTGATCACAAGGGCAAAGACGACATCCGTGTCACTGGTATTGTCCTTTGTCACTCTGGCGAACGCAGCCGCTATACTTTGGAAAATCGCCTCATAGTCCAGTATGGTTCGCTGACCCCAAGAGGTATGAATGTATCACACTCATACACATAGTTTTCTTTTGGTTGCTCCTTCCCTTTTGCATAGCCTTCTCTACTGCACATATTTGGGTTCTTTGGTCTACTTACTATGCCATGCTATTTATAGTTCTTCTCCTCTAGTCTCTTATGAGACACTTCGGTGTTCTCCTCTATACCTTTTTTTCTGTGCTCCTTACCCCTCATTGTTTTTATCAGCTCACTCTCAGACATCTCACTCTTACCGCCTTTTGAACACCTGTTAGTCTACTATTCTATTCTTTCTCCTTTGTGTTTGCACACTGACCCCTGTGTGAACTCCTCTGGTTCTGTGTGCATTTGCGCACATTTTTGCACGTTTCTCTACGTTCACGACAGCCGCACTTGGTTGCTATTTCCTTTTGTTTTGACAGGATAGATAATTTTGTTTTCTTTAACATATTTCGATTGTTTTTGTTTTGGCTGTTTCGTTATTAGTTTGGTGTGTGTGTTTTTTTTTTGTTCCTGATGAATGCTTATTTGGCCGGAACGTCGTTTAGTCTGTGTCGTCCACTTATCACGTAAAGCTTCTTACATACTATTTTTTGTTTTTTTATTTTTCCTCACTAAAGTATTGCAACAAGCGGAGAAATATAGAAGGCTCCTTAACCACTCTATGCACCGAAGAATATCTGGTTCTGGAATTGTACGACTTAAGAGGAGCAACTTCGCTGCAATTGCCAATGAACTAACTACTGGAGACCCAGTACTTTCACAAACAATATCGAAACCCTTGGGCCCATCTGATATGTCTCCTCATGGAAAGCATAAAATACCAGAACTTAAGGAAAATATAACAAGAATCATGAAAAAGGCACACAATCAGACACAGAAAGAAAACACGTAGCAGAAAAACATATACACGATACCTACCCACAGGACTCTTGGTCCCACATATACACAGATGGCTCTGCTACAAATGCCACCAGAAATGGAGGGGGAGGTGTGTTCTTGACGCTGAATAATCAGGATGAGATCACCAAGTCAATAGATACTGGAAAATTCTCAAACAACTTTAAAGCAGAAGCTGAGGCCATCAGAGATGCTGCAACACTGGCTACTCAACACATCCACCTAAAGGGTTAGTTCCATGAAAATGGAAACGAGAACACCCAAAGCATAACGAGAGTGACGGATACCACCAACTATCAAGGAGGGATCAAGTCATCATACTTCGCCTACGCACTGGCCACAATAGAATGAGAAATCACATGTTCACCAAATTCAAAATAGGTACAACCAGCCTATGCCACTGTACACTGGACAATATGACTACAAAACATGTTCTACAGGATTGTCCCCCAGTATACAGACCTGAGAAGAGCAATGTGGTCCACACCCACCTCCCTGGAAGAGAAAATATATGGGGCAATCGATTCGCTTAAACGGGCAGCTGACTTCATGAGAGAGTCTGGAATCCTACTCTGATTCAGTCTTGATCGCAGAGAGAGAGAGAGAGAGAGAGAGAGAGAGAGATAATGTCAGAGCTTTAGAGATCAAACATAGTCTGCGCGCAATGAATTGTTGAGCTAACTACAGGAGATAGAAGTTCAATGTATCTAAGTCTTCTAGAGGCGCTCCTATGTTATCAATTGTCAGGTTAAATGTGCGTTGGCTATTTGCTTTACTGCAGCGAATGCTAATTTTAATTTCTTTGACCATTTACATCAAAAATGTTATTTTTATAACGCCCGCCTATAATTTCTGTTGACGTGTACCGTTGGTTTGTTTCGTATTTCCGGTGTACATTTTTTAATATGCAGTCCGTTGACGACTTCGTTGTTTTGTTTGAATATTTCTGTGCATGTTGAACCAAGAACAGCTTCATCGAAACCAACATTACTGGCTATTTGCACGGAAATCGGCATCAATGGTGAATATGTGTTATGAAGTAGACCATAAATTGTGCTTACACTACGTATTAATGTAATTACTTTGTGACATAAACGTACTTCCGCTGTCAAAATTAAACAGTTAAAATATTATCATTTACAATAAAACATTGGCTTTTAATTCTGATTAAAAAAAAAAAACCTGTCCGTGTTTAAATCAGCAGTTCCCCTTCCCTTGTAGCTTGTATCAGAAAAAAGCGCTAAAGCTGGCGCTACGAAGTGACAAATTAAACATTCATGATCGTTTTCCCGATTGAACACTGTTAAATCATGCAGATAAAGAAAATGGCGTTTTCATGTTAGAAAGCCACGGAGTTTAAATTTAAATTCTTCGCATAGTTCTGTCATCAATTTAGCAGGTGTAGCAAGATTAAGAAAGAGAAGGGCAATTTAAAAGTGATCGGCATCACATATATATAATAGAGCATATAACAAGCAGATTTTCATGGTTATTATATTCATGTATTAGTAATGAATTTCTGAAGTTAGACCAAAGCTCACTGTACCAGACTTATATGAGCTTACTATCTTACAGAGGATGTTGATGGAGATGTTTTTTCAAGGTTTGTTTAAACAACTGGTTATACATCCTGGCTTATTTAGGCTATTGGTTATACATCCTGGCTTATTTAGGCTATTGGTTATACATCCTGGCTTATTTTGACTATCGCTTACACATGGATTATTTAGACCACTGGTTACACATTCTGGCTTATTTAGACTATTGGTTATACATCCTGGCTATTTTGACTATAGGTTATACATCCTGCTTATTTAGACCATTGGTTATATATCCTTGCTTATTTTGACTATTGGTTATACATCCTGGCTTATTTTGACTATATGGTTATATATCCTGGCTTATTTAGACTATTGGTTATACATCCTGGCTTATTTTTACTATCGTTTACTCATGGATTATTTAGACCACTGGTTACACATCCTGGCTTATTTAGAAAACTTTTTTTTTTCACACTAGATTATTGAGATACATTGCGCTGCTACTTTATATTACCAGATTCATTGAACGGTTGGTTATATTACTTGCTTATTTAGACAGCTCGTTATATACACTGGATTATTTAGACAACTGGCTATACATATTGTATTATAATATACAGATTGCTATGCATGTTGGATTATTTGAACTGCTGTTTATACATATTATATTATTTGAACAGTTATTTGTGCATATTAGATTACGTTGACAGTTGGTATTTATATGTGGATTTATTGGATAACTGTATATATATATATATAATATATTATATATATATATATATATATATATATATATATATATACACACTGATTTCTCTGAGCAACTTTCTTTAGTCGTGAATTGTTTGTTTTCACCTATGCCAAATATAATCTAAATATTTTATTTTTTCACAGCATTGTTTTTCTTTTATAAAAATTCATAATACAAGTACTAGGATAGTGCTCATTCGACCTCAAATCTCTTTGTTCATTTCAAAGAAAGATCTTCACACATTTCCCGAGCACTGACGAGGATCCCTGTCGGCATTTTAGAGGGTTGGTGATTATTTAATTTGGTAGAATTTTTATTTTTATTTTAGCACGGACAGCAGCAGACAGCCTACTCTTGTCGACTGTTTCAGCTGTAAATGATATTTTAGCAGGGACAGCAGCAGACAGCCTGCTCTTGCCGACTGTTTCAGCTGTAAATGATATTTTAGCAGGGACAGCAGCAGACAGCCTACTCTTGCCGACTGTTCAGCTGTAAATGATATTTTAGCAGGGACAGCAGCAGACAGCCTACTCTTGTCCAACTGTTTCAGCTGTAAATGATATTTTAGCAGGGACAGCAGCAGACAGCCTACTCTTGTCGACTGTTTCAGCTGTAAATGATATTTTAGCAGGGACAGCAGCAGACAGCCTACTCTTGTCGACTGTTTCAGCTGTAAATGATATTTTGCCATAGGTAATTTGTCGTGTCATTTCCAATATAACTAGGCATGCGATCTCACCTAATTTCAGATATTAATTTTTTTTTGAATTAAAACTATCTTTCCACGCCTTTTAGAGCCACCAAGTTTGACGTGACGCGAGCACTTTAGCCTCGATACTACAGCGACCCATATTTTCTTGGTGATGTTTACAATAATGAAACCTTATGTCATGAATTATTTTATTGTGGCTTATCTTTATGTTGACCCCATTCCCTCTCCAAAATAAGTGTTACTTGTCTCTTCATACTCACATAAATCGACGCCATTTTGCATGTTTGATGTCTCACATAATGATCTCATTTCCTAGTGTTCTATCAAGTCAGACAAGAGAATCAACGTGATGAGTTTGATGTCTCACATAATGATCTCATTTCTGAGTGTTCTATCCAGTCAGACAAGAGAATCAACGTCATGAGTTTGATGTCTCACATAATGATCTCATTGCCGAGTGTTCTATCAATCAGACAAGAGAATCAACGTGATGAGCTTGATGCCTCACATAATGATTCATTGCCGAGTGTTCTATCCAATCAGACAAGAGAATCAACGTGATGAGCGTGATGTCTCACATAATGATCTCATTGCCGAGTGTTCTATCCAATCAGACAAGAGAATCAACGTGATGAGCATGATGTCTCACATAATGATCTCATTGCCGAGTGTTCTATCCAATCAGACAAGAGAATCAACGTGATGAGCGTGATGTCTCACATAGTGAACTCATTGCGAGTGTTTCTATCCAATCAGACAAGAGAATCAACGTGATGAGCTTGATGTCTCACATAATGATCTCATTGCCGAGTGTTCTATCCAATCAGACAAGAGAATCAACGTGATGTCTCACATAATGATCTCATTGCCGAGTGTCTATCAATCAGACAAGAGAATCAACGTGATGAGCGTGATGTCTCACATAATGATCTCATTGCCGAGTGTTCTATCAATCAGACAAGAGAATCAGCGTGATGAGCGTGATGTCTCACATAATGATCTCATTGCTGAGTGTTCTATCCAATCAGACAAGAGAATCAACGTGATGAGCTTGATGTCTCGCATAATGATCTCATTGCTGAGTGTCTATCCAATCAGACAAGAGAATCAGCGTGATGTCTCACATAATGATCTCATTGCCGCGTGTTCTATCCAATCAGACAAGAGATTCAGCGTGATGAGCGTGATGTCTCACATATTGATCTCATTGCCGAGTGTTCTATCCAATCAGACAAGAGAATCAGTGTGATGAGCGTGATGTCTCACATAATGATCTCATTGCCGAGTGTTCTATCCAGTCAGACAAGAGAATCAGTGTGATGAGCGTGATGTCTCACATAATGATCTCATTGCTGAGTGTTCTATCCAATCAGACAAGAGAATCAACGTGATGAACGTGATGTCTCACATAATGATCTCATTGCCGAGTGTTCTATCCAATCAAACAAGAGAATCAACGTGATGAACGTGATGTCTCACATAATGATCTCATTGCCGAGTGTTCTATCCAATCAGACAAGAGAATCAGCGTGATGTCTCACATAATGATCTCATTGCCGAGTGTTCTATCCAATCAGACAAGAGAATCAACGTGATGAGCGTGATGTCTCACATAATGATCTCATTGCCGAGTGTTCTATCCAATCAGGCAAGAGAATCAGCGTGATGAGCTTGATGTCTCACATAATGATCTCATTGCCGAGTGTTCTATCCAATCAGACAAGAGAATCAACGTGATGAGCGTGATGTCTCACATAATGATCTCATTGCCGAGTGTTCTATCCAATCAGACAAGAGAATCAGCGTGATGTCTCACATAATGATCTCATTGCCGAGTGTTCTATCCAATCAGACAAGAGAATCAACGTGATGAGCGTGATGTCTCACATAATGATCTCATTGCCGAGTGTTCTATCCAATCAGGCAAGAGAATCAGCGTGATGAGCTTGATGTCTCACATAATGATCTTATTGCCGAGTGTTCTATCCCAATCAGACAAGAGAATCAACGTGATGAGCGTGATGTCTCACATAATGATCTCATTGCCGAGTGTTCTATCCAATCAGACAAGAGAATCAGCGTGATGAGCGTGATGTCTCACATAATGATCTCATTGCTGAGTGTTCTATCCAATCAGACAAGAGAATCAACTTGATGAGCGTGATGTCTCACATAATGATCTCATTGCTGAGTGTTCTATCCAATCAGACAAGAGAATCAGCGTGATGAGCTTGATGTCTCACATAATGATCTCATTGCCGAGTGTTCTATCCAATCAGACAAGAGAATCAACGTGATGAGCGTGATATATCACATAATGATCTCATTGCCGAGTGTTCTATACAATCAGACAAGAGAATCAGCGTGATGAGCGTGATGTCTCACATAATGATCTCATTGCCGTGTTCTATCCAATCAGACAGGAGAATCAGCGTGATGAGCGTGATGTCTCACATAATGATCTCATTGCCGCGTGTTCTATCCAATCAGACAGAGAATCAGCGTGATGAGCGTGATGTCTCACATAATGATCTCATTGCCGAGTGTTTCTATCCAATCAGACAAGAGAATCAGTGTGATGAGCGTGATGTTTCACATAATGATCTCATTGCTGAGTGTTCTATCCAGTCAGACAAGAGAATCAGTGTGATGAGCGTGATGTCTCACATAATGATCTCATTGCTGAGTGTTCTATCCAATCAGACAAGAGAATCAGTGTGATGAACGTGATGTCTCACATAATGATCTCATTGCTGAGTGTTCTATCCAATCAGACAAGAGAATCAACGTGATGAACGTGATGTCTCACATACTGATCTCATTGCCGAGTGTTCTATCCAATCAGACAAGAGAATCAACGCGATGAACGTGATGTCTCACATAATGATCTCATTGCCGAGTTTTCTATCCAATCAGACAAGAGAATCAACGTGATGAGCGTGATGTCTCACATAATGATCTCATTGCCGAGTGTTCTATCCAATCAGACAAGAGAATCAACGTGATGAGCGTGATGTCTCACATAATGATCTCATTGCCGAGTGTTTCTATCCAATCAGACAAGAGAATCAGCGCTGATGAGCGTGATGTCTCACATAATGATCTCATTGCTGAGTGTTCTATCCAATCAGACAAGAGAATCAACTTGATGAGCGTGATGTCTCACATAATGATCTCATTGCCGAGTGTTCTATCCAATCAGACAAGAGAATCAACGTGATGAGCTTGATGTCTCACATAATGATCTCATTGCCGAGTGTTCTATCCAATCAGACAAGAGAATCAACGTGATGAGCGTGATGTCTCACATAATGATCTCATTGCCGAGTGTTCTATACAATCAGACAAGAGAATCAACGTGATGAGCTTGATGTCTCACATAATGATCTCATTGCCGAGTGTTCTATCCAATCAGACAAGAGAATCAACTTGATGAGCGTGATGTCTCACATAATGATCTCATTGCCGAGTGTTCTATCCAATCAGACAAGAGAATCAACGTGATGAGCGTGATGTCTCACATAATGATCTCATTGCCGAGTGTTCTATCCAATCAGACAAGAGAATCAGCGTGATGAGCGTGATGTCTCACATAATGATCTCATTGCTGAGTGTTCTATCCAATCAGACAAGAGAATCAACGTGATGAGCGTGATGTCTCGCATAATGATCTCATTGCTGAGTGTTCTATCCAATAGACAGACAAGAGAATCAGCGTGATGAGCGTGATGTCTCACATAATGATCTCATTCCGCGTGTTCTATCCAATCAGACAAGAGATTCAGCGTGATGAGCGTGATGTCTCACATATTGATCTCATTGCCGAGTGTTCTATCCAATCAGTCAGAGAATCAGTGTGATGAGCGTGATGTCTCACATAATGATCTCATTGCCGAGTGTTCTATCCAGTCAGACAAGAGAATCAGTGTGATGAGCGTGATGTCTCACATAATGATCTCATTGCTGAGTGTTCTATCCAATCTGACAAGAGAATCAACGTGATGAACGTGATGTCTCACATAATGATCTCATTGCCGAGTGTTCTATCCAATCAAACAAGAGAATCAACGTGATGAACGTGATGTCTCACATAATGATCTCATTGCCGAGTGTTCTATCCAATCAGACAAGAGAATCAGCGTGATGTCTCACATAATGATCTCATTGCTGAGTGTTCTATCCAATCAGACAAGAGAATCAACGTGATGAGCGTGATGTCTCACATAATGATCTCATTGCCGAGTGTTCTATCCAATCAGACAAGAGAATCAGTGTGATGAGCGTGATGTTTCACATAATGATCTCATTGCTGAGTGTTCTATCCAGTCAGGACAAGAGAATCAGTGTGATGAGCGTGATGTCTCACATAATGATCTCATTGCTGAGTGTTCTATCCAATCAGACAAGAGAATCAGTGTGATGAACGTGATGTCTCACATAATGATCTCATTGCTGAGTGTTCTATCCAATCAGACAAGAGAATCAACGTGATGAACGTGATGTCTCACATACTGATCTCATTGCCGAGTGTTCTATCCAATCAGACAAGAGAATCAACGCGATGAACGTGATGTCTCACATAATGATCTCATTGCCGAGTTTTCTATCCAATCAGACAAGAGAATCAACGTGATGAGCGTGATGTCTCACATAATGATCTCATTGCCGAGTGTTCTATCCAATCAGACAAGAGAATCAACGTGATGAGCGTGATGTCTCACATAATGATCTCATTGCCGAGTGTTCTATCCAATCAGACAAGAGAATCAGCGTGATGAGCGTGATGTCTCACATAATGATCTCATTGCTGAGTGTTCTATCCAATCAGACAAGAGAATCAACTTGATGAGCGTGATGTCTCACATAATGATCTCATTGCCGAGTGTTCTATCCAATCAGACAAGAGAATCAACGTGATGAGCTTGATGTCTCACATAATGATCTCATTGCCGAGTGTTCTATCCAATCAGACAAGAGAATCAACGTGATGAGCGTGATGTCTCACATAATGATCTCATTGCCGAGTGTTCTATACAATCAGACAAGAGAATCAACGTGATGAGCTTGATGTCTCACATAATGATCTCATTGCCGAGTGTTCTATCCAATCAGACAAGAGAATCAACTTGATGAGCGTGATGTCTCACATAATGATCTCATTGCCGAGTGTTCTATCCAATCAGACAAGAGAATCAACGTGATGAGCGTGATGTCTCACATAATGATCTCATTGCCGAGTGTTCTATCAATCAGACAAGAGAATCAGCGTGATGAGCGTGATGTCTCACATAATGATCTCATTGCTGAGTGTTCTATCCAATCAGACAAGAGAATCAACGTGATGAGCGTGATGTCTCGCATAATGATCTCATTGCTGAGTGTTCTATCCAATCAGACAAGAGAATCAGTGTGATGAGCGTGATGTCTCACATAATGATCTCATTGCCGCGTGTTCTATCCAATCAGACAAGAGATTCAGCGTGATGAGCGTGATGTCTCACATATTGATCTCATTGCCGAGTGTTCTATCCAATCAGTCAAGAGAATCAGTGTGATGAGCGTGATGTCTCACATAATGATCTCATTGCCGAGTGTTCTATCCAGTCAGACAAGAGAATCAGTGTGATGAGCGTGATGTCTCACATAATGATCTCATTGCTGAGTGTTCTATCCAATCAGACAAGAGAGAATCAACGTGATGAACGTGATGTCTCACATAATGATCTCATTGCCGAGTGTTCTATCCAATCAAACAAGAGAATCAACGTGATGAACGTGATGTCTCACATAATGATCTCATTGCCGAGTGTTCTATCCAATCAGACAAGAGAATCAGCGTGATGTCTCACATAATGATCTCATTGCCGAGTGTTCTATCCAATCAGACAAGAGAATCAACGTGATGAGCGTGATGTCTCACATAATGATCTCATTGCCGAGTGTTCTATCCAATCAGGCAAGAGAATCAGCGTGATGAGCTTGATGTCTCACATAATGATCTCATTGCCGAGTGTTCTATCCAATCAGACAAGAGAATCAACGTGATGAGCGTGATGTCTCACATAATGATCTCATTGCCGAGTGTTCTATCCAATCAGACAAGAGAATCAGCGTGATGAGCGTGATGTCTCACATAATGATCTCATTGCTGAGTGTTCTATCCAATCAGACAAGAGAATCAACTTGATGAGCGTGATGTCTCACATAATGATCTCATTGCCGAGTGTTCTATCCAATCAGACAAGAGAATCAGCGTGATGTCTCACATAATGATCTCATTGCCGAGTGTTCTATCCAATCAGACAAGAGAATCAACGTGATGAGCGTGATGTCTCACATAATGATCTCATTGCCGAGTGTTCTATCCAATCAGGCAAGAGAATCAGCGTGATGAGCTTGATGTCTCACATAATGATCTCATTGCCGAGTGTACTATCCAATCAGACAAGAGAATCAACGTGATGAGCGTGATGTCTCACATAATGATCTCATTGCCGAGTGTTCTATCCAATCAGACAAGAGAATCAGCGTGATGAGCGTGATGTCTCACATAATGATCTCATTGCTGAGTGTTCTATCCAATCAGACAAGAGAATCAACTTGATGAGCGTGATGTCTCACATAATGTTCTCATTGCCGAGTGTTCTATCCAATCAGACAAGAGAATCAACGTGATGAGCGTGATGTTTCACATAATGATCTCATTGCTGAGTGTTCTTTCCAGTCAGACAAGAGAATCAGTGTGATGAGCGTGATGTCTCACATAATGATCTCATTGCTGAGTGTTCTATCCAATCAGACAAGAGAATCAGTGTGATGAACGTGATGTCTCACATAATGATCTCATTGCTGAGTGTTCTATCCAATCAGACAAGAGAATCAACGTGATGAACGTGATGTCTCACATACTGATCTCATTGCCGAGTGTTCTATCCAATCAGACAAGAGAATCAACGCGATGAACGTGATGTCTCACATAATGATCTCATTGCCGAGTTTTCTATCCAATCAGACAAGAGAATCAACGTGATGAGCGTGATGTCTCACATAATGATCTCATTGCCGAGTGTTCTATCCAATCAGACAAGAGAATCAACGTGATGAGCGTGATGTCTCACATAATGATCTCATTGCCGAGTGTTCTATCCAATCAGACAAGAGAATCAACGTGATGAGCGTGATGTCTCACATAATGATCTCATTGCCGAGTGTTCTATCCAATCAGGCAAGAGAATCAGCGTGATGAGCTTGATGTCTCACATAATGATCTCATTGCCGAGTGTTCTATCCAATCAGACAAGAGAATCAACGTGATGAGCGTGATGTCTCACATAATGATCTCATTGCCGAGTGTTCTATCCAATCAGACAAGAGAATCAGCGTGATGAGCGTGATGTCTCACATAATGATCTCATTGCTGAGTGTTCTATCCAATCAGACAAGAGAATCAACTTGATGAGCGTGATGTCTCACATAATGATCTCATTGCCGAGTGTTCTATCCAATCAGACAAGAGAATCAGCGTGATGTCTCACATAATGATCTCATTGCCGAGTGTTCTATCCAATCAGACAAGAGAATCAACGTGATGAGCGTGATGTCTCACATAATGATCTCATTGCCGAGTGTTCTATCCAATCAGGCAAGAGAATCAGCGTGATGAGCGTGATGTCTCACATAATGATCTCATTGCCGAGTGTTCTATCCAATCAGACAAGAGAATCAACGTGATGAGCGTGATGTCTCACATAATGATCTCATTGCCGAGTGTTCTATCCAATCAGACAAGAGAATCAGCGTGATGAGCGTGATGTCTCACATAATGATCTCATTGCTGAGTGTTCTATCCAATCAGACAAGAGAATCAACTTGATGAGCGTGATGTCTCACATAATGATCTCATTGCCGAGTGTTCTATCCAATCAGACAAAGAGAATCACGTGATGAGCTTGATGTCTCACATAATGATCTCATTGCCGAGTGTTCTATCCAATCAGACAAGAGAATCAACGTGATGAGCGTGATGTCTCACATAATGATCTCATTGCTGAGTGTTCTATCCAATCAGACAAGAGAATCAGCGTGATGAGCTTGATGTCTCACATAATGATCTCATTGCCGAGTGTTTCTATCCAATCAGACAAGAGAATCAACGTGATGAGCGTGATATCTCACATAATGATCTCATTGCCGAGTGTTCTAACCAATCAGACAAGAGAATCAGCGTGATGAGCGTGATGTCTCCATAATGATCTCATTGCCGAGTGTTCTATCCAATCAGACAGGAGAATCAGCGTGATGAGCGTGATGTCTCACATAATGATCTCATTGCCGCGTGTTCTATCCAATCAGACAAGAGAATCAGCGTGATGAGCGTGATGTCTCACATAATGATCTCATTGCCGAGTGTTCTATCCAATCAGACAAGAGAATCAGTGTGATGAGCGTGATGTTTCACATAATGATCTCATTGCTGAGTGTTCTTTCCAGTCAGACAAGAGAATCAGTGTGATGAGCGTGATGTCTCACATAATGATCTCATTGCCGAGTGTTCTATCCAATCAGACAAGAGAATCAACGTGATGAGCGTGATGTCTCACATAATGATCTCATTGCCGAGTGTTCTATCCAATCAGACAAGAGAATCAGCGTGATGAGCGTGATGTCTCACATAATGATCTCATTGCTGAGTATTCTATCCAATCAGACAAGAGAATCAACTTGATGAGCGAGATGTCTCACATAATGATCTCATTGCCGAGGTGTTCTATCCAATCAGACAAGAGAATCAACGTGATGAGCTTGATGTCTCACATAATGATCTCATTGCCGAGTGTTCTATCCAATCAGACAAGAGAATCAACGTGATGATCGTGATGTCTCACATAATGATCTCATTGCAGAGTGTTCTATCCAATCAGACAAGAGAATCAGCGTGATGAGCTTGATGTCTCACATAATGATCTCATTGCCGAGTGTTCTATCAATCAGACAAGAGAATCAACGTGATGAGCGTGATGTCTCACATAATGATCTCATTGCCGAGTGTTCTATCCAATCAGACATGAGAATCAGCGTGATGAGCGTGATGTCTCACATAATGATCTCATTGCTGAGTGTTCTATCCAATCAGACAAGAGAATCAACTTGATGAGCGTGATGTCTCACATAATGATCTCATTGCCGAGTGTTCTATCCAATCAGACAAGAGAATCAGCGTGATGTCTCACATAATGATCTCATTGCCGAGTGTTCTATCCAATCAGACAAGAGAATCAACGTGATGAGCGTGATGTCTCACATAATGATCTCATTGCCGAGTGTTCTATCCAATCAGACAAGAGAATCAGCGTGATGAGCTGATGTCTCACATAATGATCTCATTGCCGAGTGTTCTATCCAATCAGACAAGAGAATCAACGTGATGAGCGTGATGTCTCACATAATGATCTCATTGCCGAGTGTTCTATCCAATCAGACAAAGAATCAGCGTGATGAGCGTGATGTCTCACATAATGATCTCATTGCTGAGTGTTCTATCCAATCAGACAAGAGAATCAACTTGATGAGCGTGATGTCTCACATAATGATCTCATTGCCGAGTGTTCTATCCAATCAGACAAGAGAATCAACGTGATGAGCTTGATGTCTCACATAATGATCTCATTGCCGAGTGTTCTATCCAATCAGACAAGAGAATCAACGTGATGAGCGTTATGTCTCACATAATGATCTCATTGCTGAGTGTTCTATCCAATCAGACAAGAGAATCAGCGTGATGAGCTTGATGTCTCACATAATGATCTCATTGCCGAGTGTTCTATCCAATCAGACAAGAGAATCAACGTGATGAGCGTGATATCTCACATAATGATCTCATTGCCGAGTGTTCTATCCAATCATACAAGAGAATCAGCGTGATGAGCGTGATGTCTCACATAATGATCTCATTGCCGAGTGTTCTATCCAATCAGACAGAGAATCAGCGTGATGAGCGTGATGTCTCACATAATGATCTCATTGCCGCGTGTTCTATCCAATCAGACAAGAGAATCAGCGTGATGAGCGTGATGTCTCACATAATGATCTCATTGCCGAGTGTTCTATCCAATCAGACAAGAGAATCAGTGTGATGAGCGTGATGTTCACATAATGATCTCATTGCTGAGTGTTCTTCCAGTCAGACAAGAGAATCAGTGTGATGAGCGTGATGTCTCACATAATGATCTCATTGCCGAGTGTTCTATCCAATCAGACAAGAGAATCAACGTGATGAGCGTGTGATGTTTCACATAATGATCTCATTGCCGAGTGTTCTATCCAATCAGACAAGAGAATCAGCGTGATGAGCGTGATGTCTCACATAATGATCTCATTGCTGAGTATTCTATCCAATCAGACAAGAGAATCAACTTGATGAGCGTGATGTCTCACATAATGATTTCATTGCCGAGTGTTCTATCCAATCAGACAAGAGAATCAACGTGATGAGCTTGATGTCTCACATAATGATCTCATTGCCGAGTGTTCTATCCAATCAGACAAGAGAATCACGTGATGAGCGTGATATCTCACATAATGATCTCATTGCCGAGTGTTCTATCCAATCAGACAAGAGAATCAGCGTGATGAGCGTGATGTCTCACATAATGATCTCATTGCCGAGTGTTCTATCCAATCAGACAAGAGAATCAGCGTGATGAGCGTGATGTCTCACATAATGATCTCATTGCCGAGTGTTCTATCCAATCAGACAAGAGAATCAGTGTGATGAGCGTGATGTCTCACATAATGATCTCATTGCTGAGTGTTCTATCCAATCAGACAAGAGAATCAACGTGATGAACGTGATGTCTCACATAATGATCTCATTGCTGAGTGTTCTATCCAATCAGACAAGAGAATCAGTGTGATGAACGTGATGTCTCACATAATGATCTCATTGCTGAGTGTTCTATCCAATCAGACAAGAGAATCAACGTGATGAACGTGATGTCTCACATACTGATCTCATTGCCGAGTTTTCTATCCAATCAGACAAGAGAATCAACGCGATGAACGTGATGTCTCACATAATGATCTCATTGCCGAGTTTTCTATCCAATCAGACAAGAGAATCAACGTGATGAGCGTGATGTCTCACATAATGATCTCATTGCCGAGTGTTCTATCTAATCAGACAAGAGAATCAACGTGATGAGCGTGATGTCTCACATAATGATCTCATTGCCGAGTGTTCTATCCAATCAGACAAGAGAATCAGCGTGATGAGCGTGATGTCTCACATAATGATCTCATTGCTGAGTGTTCTATCCAATCAGACAAGAGAATCAACGTGATGAGCGTGATGTCTTGCATAATGATCTCATTGCTGAGTGTTCTATCCAATATGACAAGAGAATCAACGTGATGAGCGTGATGTCTCACACAATGATCTCATTGCCGCGTGTTCTATCCAATCATACAAGAGAATCAGCGTGATGTCTCACATAATGATCTCATTGCCGAGTGTTCTATCCAATCAGACAAGAGAATCAGTGTGATGAGCGTGATGTCTCACATAATGATCTCATTGCCGAGTGTTCTATCCATTCAGACAAGAGAATCAGTGTGATGAGCGTGATGTCTCACATAATGATCTCATTGCCGAGTGTTCTATCAATCAGAGAAGAGAATCAGTGTGATGAACGTGATGTCTCACATAATGATCTCATTGCTGAGTGTTCTATCCAATCAGACAAGAGAATCAACGTGATGAACGTGATGTCTCACATAATGATCTCATTGCCGAGTGTTCTATCCAATCAGACAAGAGAATCAACGTGATGAGCGTGATGTCTCACATAATGATCTCATTGCCGAGTGTTCTATCCAATCAGACAAGAGAATCAACGTAATGAGCGTGATGTCTCACATAATGATCTCATTGCCGAGTGTTCTATCCAATCAGACAAGAGAATCAACGTGATGAGCGTGATGCCTCACATAATGATCTCATTGCTGAGTGTTCTATCCAATCAGACAAGAGAATCAGCGTGATGAGCTTGATGTCTCATATAATGATCTCATTGCCGAGTGTTCTATCCAATCAGACAAGAGAATCATCGTGATGAGCGTGATGTCTCACATAATGATCTCATTGCCGAGTGTTCTATCCAATCAGACAAGAGAATCAGCGTGATGAGCGTGATGTCTCACATAATGATCTCATTGCTGAGTGTTCTATCCAATCAGACAAGAGAATCAACGTGATGAGCGTGATGTCTCACATAATGATCTCATTGCCGAGTGTTCTATCCAATCAGACAAGAGAATCAACGTGATGAGCTTGATGTCTCACATAATGATCTCATTGCCGAGTGTTCTATCCAATCAGACAAGAGACTCAACGTGATGAGCGTGATGCCTCACATAATGATCTCATTGCTGAGTGTTCTATCCAATCAGACAAGAGAATCAGCGTGATGAGCTTGATGTCTCACATAATGATCTCATTGCCGAGTGTTCTATCCAACCAGACAAGAGAATCAACGTGATGAGCGTGATATCTCACATAATGATCTCATTGCCGAGTGTTCTATCCAATCAGACAAGAGAATCAACGTGATGAGCGTGATGTCTCACATAATGATCTCATTGCCGAGGTTCTATCCAATCAGACAAGAAAATCAGCGTGATGTCTCACATAATGATCTCATTGCTGAGTGTTCTATCCAATCAGACAAGAGAATCAGCGTGATGAGCGTGATGTCTCACATAATGATCTCATTGCGAGTGTTCTATCCAATCAGACAAGAGAATCAGCGTGATGAGCGTGATGTTCACATAATAATCTAATTGCTGAGTGTTCTATCCAGTCAGACAAGAGAATCAGTGTGATGAGCGTGATGTCTCACATAATGATCTCATTGCTGAGTGTTCTATCCAATCAGACAAGAGAATCAGTGTGATGAACGTGATGTCTCACATAATGATCTCATTGCTGAGTGTTCTATCCAATCAGACAAGAGAATCAACGTGATGAACGTGATGTCTCACATACTGATCTCATTGCCGAGTGTTCTATCCAGTCAGACAAGAGAATCAGTGTGATGAGCGTGATGTCTCACATAATGATCTCATTGCCGAGTGTTCTATCCAATCAGACAAGAGAATCAGTGTGATGAACGTGATGTCTCACATAATGATCTCATTGCTGAGTGTTCTATCCAATCAGACAAGAGAATCAACGTGATGAACGTGATGTCTCACATAATGATCTCATTGCCGAGTGTTCTATCCAATCAGACAAGAGAAATCAACGTGATGAGCGTGATGTCTCACATAATGATCTCATTGCCGAGTGTTCTATCCAATCAGACAAGAGAATCAACGTGATGAGCGTGATGTCTCACATAATGATCTCATTGCTGAGTGTTCTATCCAATCAGACAAGAGAATCAGCGTGATGAGCTTGATGTCTCACATAATGATCTCATTGCCGAGTGTTCTATCCAATCAGACAAGAGAATCAACGTGATGAGCGTGAATCTCACATAATATTCTCATTGCCGAGTGTTCTATCCAATCAGACAAGAGAATCAGCGTGATGAGCGTGATGTCTCACATAATGATCTCATTGCCGAGTGTTCTATCCAATCAGACAGGAGAATCAGCGTGATGAGCGTGATGTCTCACATAATGATCTCATTGCCGCGTGTCTATCCAATCAGACAAGAGAATCAGCGTGATGAGCGTGATGTCTCACATAATGATCTCATTGCCGAGTGTTCTATCCAATCAGACAAGAGAATCAGTGTGATGAGCGTGATGTTTCACATAATGATCTCATTGCTGAGTGTTCTTTCCAGTCAGACAAGAGAATCAGTGTGATGAGCGTGATGTCTCACATAATGATCTCATTGCCGAGTGTTCTATCCAATCAGACAAGAGAATCAACGTGATGAGCGTGATGTCTCACATAATGATCTCATTGCTGAGTGTTCTATCCAATCAGACAAGAGAATCAGCGTGATGAGCTTGATGTCTCACATAATGATCTCATTGCCGAGTGTTCTATCCAATCAGACAAGAGAATCAACGTGATGAGCGTGATGTCTCACATAATGATCTCATTGCCGAGTGTTCTATCCAATCAGACAAGAGAATCAGCGTGATGAGCTTGATGTCTCACATAATGATCTCATTGCTGAGTGTTCTATCCAATCAGACAAGAGTATCAACGTGATGAGCGTGATGTCTCACATATGATCTCATTGCCGAGTGTTCTATCCAATCAGACAAGAGAATCAACGTGATGAGCTTGATGTCTCACATAATGATCTCATTGCCGAGTGTTCTATCCAATCAGACAAGAGACTCAACGTGATGAGCGTGATGCCTCACATAATGATCTCATTGCTGAGTGTTCTATCCAATCAGACAAGAGAATCAGCGTGATGAGCTTGATGTCTCACATAATGATCTCATTGCCGAGTGTTCTATCCAACCAGACAAGAGAATCAACGTGATGAGCGTGATATCTCACATAATGATCTCATTGCCGAGTGTTCTATCCAATCAGACAAGAGAATCAACGTGATGAGCGTGATGTCTCACATAATGATCTCATTGCGAGTTCTATCAATCAGACAAGAGAATCAGCGTGATGTCTCACATAATGATCTCATGCTGAGTGTTCTATCCAATCAGACAAGAGAATCAGCGTGATGAGCGTGATGTCTCACATAATGATCTCATTGCCGAGTGTTCTATCCAATCAGACAAGAGAATCAGCGTGATGAGCGTGATGTTTCACATAATGATCTCATTGCTGAGTGTTCTATCCAGTCAGACAAGAGAATCAGTGTGATGAGCGTGATGTCTCACATAATGATCTCATTGCTGAGTGTTCTATCCAATCAGACAGAGAATCAGTGTGATGAACGTGATGTCTCACATAATGATCTCATTGCTGAGTGTTCTATCCAATCAGACAAGAGAATCAACGTGATGAACGTGATGTCTCACGTACTGATCTCATTGCCGAGTGTTCTATCCAGTCAGACAAGAGAATCAGTGTGATGAGCGTGATGTCTCACATAATGATCTCATTGCCGAGTGTTCTATCAATCAGACAAGAGAATCAGCGTGATGAGCGTGATGTCTCACATAATGATCTCATTGCTGAGTGTTCTATCCAATCAGACAAGAGAATCAACGTGATGAGCGTGATGTCTCACATAATGATCTCATTGCCGAGTGTTCTATCCAATCAGACAAGAGAATCAACGTGATGAGCGTGATGTCTCACATAATGATCTCATTGCCGAGTGTTCTATCCAATCAGACAAGAGACTCAACGTGATGAGCGTGATGCCTCACATAATGATCTCATGCTGAGTGTTCTATCCAATCAGACAAGAGAATCAGCGTGATGAGCTTGATGTCTCACATAATGATCTCATTGCCGAGTGTTCTATCCAACCAGACAAGAGAATCAACGTGATGAGCGTGATATCTCACATAATGATCTCATTGCCGAGTGTTCTATCCAATCAGACAAGAGAATCAACGTGATGAGCGTGATGTCTCACATAATGATCTCATTGCCGAGTGTTCTATCCAATCAGACAAGAGAATCAGCGTAATGTCTCACATAATGATCTCATTGCTGAGTGTTCTATCCAATCAGACAAGAGAATCAGCGTGATGAGCGTGATGTCTCACATAATGATCTCATTGCCGAGTGTTCTATCCAATCAGACAAGAGAATCAGCGTGATGAGCGTGATGTTTCACATAATGATCTCATTGCTGAGTGTTCTATCCAGTCAGACAAGAAGAATCAGTGTGATGAGCGTGATGTCTCACATACTGATCTCATTGCCCAGTGTTCTATCCAATCTGACAAGAGAATCAACGCGATGAACGTGATGTCTCTCATAATGATCTCATTGCCGAGTGTTCTATCCAATCAGACAAGAGAATCAACGTGATGAGCGTGATGTCTCACATAATGATCTCATTGCCGAGTGTTCTATCCAATCAGACAAGAGAATCAGCGTGATGAGCTTGATGTCTCAAATACTGATCTCATTGCCGAGTGTTCTATCCAATCAGACAAGAGAATCAACGTGATGAGCGTAATGTCTCACATAATGATCTCATTGCCGAGTGTTCTATCCAATCAGACAAGAGAATGAGCGTGATGTCTCACATAATGATCTCATTGCCGAGTGTTCTATCCAATCAGACAAGAGAATCAGCGTGATGAGCGTGATGTCTCACATAATGATCTCATTGCCGAGTGTTCTATCCAGTCAGACAAGAGAATCAGTGTGATGAGCGTGATGTCTCACATAATGATCTCATTGCCGAGTGTTCTATCCAATCAGACAAGAGAATCAACGTGATGAGCTTGATGTCTCATATAATTATCTCATTGCTGAGAGTTCTATCCCGTCCATAGACTCAGTGTGATGAGCTTAGTGTCTCTTTATGAACTTGATGTCCCTCACACCTTATTGCATATATCAGGAATATGGTGTTAGTGTCCGTATCTTATCATTACAGTTTTTGGCTGATGTGGTCAGTATTACGTCAGTTCCTCCTATTTTCTCAGAGAAAGTCTCGGGTGCTCATTTTCAAAGGCTGTGCGTGAGTGCCGAAAAAGTGTTTGGCTGAAAAAGGTCACGTTTGGAAATTGACCCTGCCATTAGGCGAGCGCTCTAACCACTTCGCTACAGCGATTTCTGTTTCAGTATCCAAATGTACAGACTTTGGTGTAAATTTTTGGAACAGTGTTGGGGTTGCTGCTATCACGACAAATGGATGATGTTACCATCTAATGTTTCATCATGATTGTTTTTAACTCTTGGAGATCGTTGAAAGTCGTTTTGTCATGGTCACTCGTCTTTTTCACATTCAACCTCGTTTCTTATATATCAACATTTGATGAAGCATAATCATATTTCACACTGATATCAACTTGCAGTTATTGACTTTCTATGTATGTACAGAGTAGATTTATCATGAGAGTACCACGTATTAAATGTTAGATTGATGTCAAATATATCCTAGCACAACACAATGTACAGTGCCACTAGTCAACTAAACTAAATACAGTGTTAATGATGTCCCGACAGAGAGTTATTTGATTTTTTGTTGTAAATTTGTTAAATAATGTAAATCCTATACATCTTAAAGGTTAAATAAATATTAGTTGACCTGAACACGTAAGTAATGTCTACAAAAACTCTTAATCTATTTGTCATTCCTACACTACTTTGTGGTAGAAATCGTTCTACACTTGCTACAGCATATCTGTTTTTTACTAACAAAACAATGCATTATTTAAGGGACTTCTGTTGGAGCAACAGATAATTAATAATTCATGGTCGTTGTGGGTGAAATATTTAATATCTTCATCCCTCAGCCTTGTAGTATGATCACAAGTCCCGAGGGCCAGGTTTTCTAGCGAGGGAAAGTGGATGTCGTCACAAATAATGGCCACATAGCAAATTGAATATAGCATTTATTATTTGTTTCATTTCCTGTCTGGAAATTTCCCGTTGTGGCTTACTGTAGTAACTCGAGAGCGCTATCAAGAGGAAAATGTTTTAAGCTGGAAGTATGCATATTTTGATTATGCCGAAATGGATTGTTTGTGACGTAAATTCCACTTTGTTCATGTGGAATTACCCGAGTGTATTATCGATCTTAAGAGCTGTGACATCTTGACGTTGTTATAGGATTCAACCAAGCTGAACACTGGACAGAGGCTAGTCTGAGACCATCATCCCCCTCCTCTAGACAGCCGTTAAATATCAGTATGTTGTGCTATATATACACTCAGTTCACTAATTTTTACCCAAACTCAACATCAATTTTCTTGGAAACTAGCTAGTGTATTGCTGTGAATTTTTGCGCGGAGTCTTAAATTTTCCTGGACTTTAAAAGCTTATAAAAATCTGAGTCCAAAGGCAAAGTGGATTTCGCGCATATGGTTATTTCAATATAAATTGTGCAGTAAAAAACATATAGTGTGCAAGGAACATTAGATTTTACAATATTACACATAATGGCACAGTGACTTGTAGGCGTATCCACACTGTATAGAGAAGGGCGCACTTTCTTTGTTACCTACTATTTTCCATCATTAGTACAGAGTATAGTGTTCATTCTGTACTTTTCTCTATGAACAAGGCCAAGATTGTTTTCCACTAATTTGGGAAAGCGCTGGTTTTACCATGAAGGGTATTTGTATGATGCAGTGGGCTGGACTGTTAGCGGAAGAGATTTGCCAGTGGCCTACTTCATTCAGAATCTGGAGAAACTTGGAGGCTCACAACTGTTATTCGCTGGAGAAAATACAAAAAATCTCGCTCCATGTGCTCTTTTTCTTCTCGGAGCATGTGCTCTTCACATTTCTTCCAGTACTCAATGCCTGTCTGTAGGAGGGATCACGTACCACATTTTTAACATCACATATTCTAAACGTGCTGTTCTATACTACCACTCGCCCATTGGCCCACGCAAGCTTTAGTGGATTAAGGTGGCAATGGTGGGAATCGAAGAGATGGTGGTCGTGCTATGTCATTATTTTGACAATCAACAACCTCCTTGCTTCTTCCTTTGTTTCACAAGCTCCAACAACTCTCATCTCAACTGGTTGTCGTGAAGGGGGGCACTTTCCTTTGTAAGCCAGGTCTTAGTTTGATGTTTTGTGTTTGATGAAGTTGAAACTTTATCTTGATGCTCTACAACATTATGATAAGATCATTGTCCATTACCGAGCATGGCGGGTCTATACAGGCTGGGTAACTGTTCTACAACATTATGATAGGGGCAATGTCCATTACCAAGCATGGCGGGTCTATACAGGCTGGGTAACTGTTCTACAACATTTTGATAGGGACATGTCCATTACCAAGCATGGCGGGTCTATACAGGCTGCGTAACTGTTCTACAACATTATGATAGGGGCAATGTCCATTACCAAGCATGGCGGGTCTATACAGGCTGGGTAACTGTTCTACAACATTTTGATAGGGACATTGTCCATTACCAAGAATGGCGGTTTATCCAGGTGGGCAAAATAGCGTTCATACCCAATCCCTAAAAATGTGTCCAATCTTTTTAGAGTAGTAGTTCCTACCGTTTGTAGACTTTACTTGCAAATAAAAGCTCTGCTTCATTGACAAGACTATTCTCTCTTTTGCCTGCATGTCTTATTAGAATGCCCTGTCTTTTCATCATCATCATTGAGTGACGTCTTCGCATCGAAGGTTGGCTACCATGGAGCGCCATTCCACTCTGTCTCTTGCTTTGATGGTGCAGATTGTTATAGGCTGACTTGTCCATCTTTGATGTTACTCGTCCATTTTAGTCTTGGTCTGCCTCTGCCTCTTTTACCTGCATTTTCCCTTCCAATATTACTTTTATTAGGCTGTTGTGTCTTTTAACATGCCCCAAAAAATTGCAATTGTCTTGTTCTAATCGTGTTTAGTAGTTCTCTTTCAATTTTTAGTTGTTTTCAAACGTCATCGTTTGTTTTCTTTTCTTTCCATCCTATTCTTCTATAAATCCACATTTCAAAGGCTTCAATTTTCTGTTCTGTTTTCTTGTCTAATGTCCATGTTTCTGCACCATACAGGAATATTGAGAAGATGTAACATTTTACAAACACAATCCTGTCCCCTTTGATGCTCGGTATTTTCCTTTTTTTTTCTCTGTCAAGTGATTGCCATTCTTTCTCAAAGTTATGGTCAGTATTTACTCAAGGTTCACCCTAATATACGATGTCGTAGCCTTCCGATTATTATTTTTTTTCGGATCTGCGTCGGTATTTACTCAGAGAAAACAAACAACTGTGACTTTCACAATTTTCCTACCGCCTGAAGATGTTCGAAAAATGAAACCACTGCTTCTTAGTTTAGTTGACTGATCATCCTCATTGTACATCTGACGTGTTCATAAGTGCTCAGGTCTCCTCCTCAGTATGCCCCTCACTGTGTGAAGACTGACGGCTCCAGTTCTGTGTTTATTTGTTATTCGTCTGTGTTTCCCAGCGCAACGCTTCTGTCTGGTAAAAGATTGTGTCTATTGGCATGTCATCGCTTTAGTTACTGCTATGATCTCCATAGCTGCTGGTAGTTATCGCCAAAGCACCGCTTTCTTCCTTTACTTTTCCTTCTCTGACATGGACCGTGAAAGCCTACGAGCTACGAATGTGCCGAACAACAGATCCATCAGTGTCAATGGCTGACGCATCATCGTGCGGCTTTTCATAGATCAAAGCCAACACATCTGCCACTATGGGTTTTGACCACAGGGTTTTATTGTCCGCATTCTTTGTTCAAAATGATGTAAACCGACAAGGATGTAGAGCACTCTGCTGACACCCGTATCCACTCTTCCCTTTGTTTCAATGTCCCAAGTGGACAAATCTGTTGAACAATGTCCTCAGCCCGCTCCATCCCGCTCCATCTTGATCTCCTCTTTAGAGCTTGATATCTTTTCCCTGCCAATCATCATCGCTTCTTACAACTTTCCACAAAGTAGTATTTGTCAGTTTAATTGTGCATTCCAATTGTATTTTAACTTTAAGTTTGTGCCGGGTAACAAGTTGATTTGCTTAAAACATTTTCAAAACCTCACGTCTAATAACGTCTTTGCAAAAATCTTCGGCTTTTCTTTTCTTTCTTGGTTGAAAGTAGCTTCTTTATTTTCACAGTCCTGTTTTATCCACCAGGTACAACATTTTCTAACTACACCTAGCGCGTGCTGCGTTCTATTCTCTGGTTCTTGGATGTTGTAATATAATCGACAGCATTTAGGTTCCTTGCAAAAGTGTCTGTACAATATTAAAGTTAGTTTTTACATAGTGATGAATTCGAGTTATAAATTCGTTATGAGTTACAAAATTGACGTATCTCACTATTTTAGCACTTCAGAAAAAAAAATGAAATTATGGACGTCTTTGCTATGAGCTTTAACAACGTCATTCACCGTGCTCACTATTGATGAATCGGTGCTCATAAAGCCAGTTGCCAAGCTCAGCTGGAAAATCTCGTGCGCTTTGAACTTTTTCATGCTTGGTGTGTGTGTGTGTTTTTTTTCCATGAAAAATGTGTTAGTGTGCACTTTATTGAACTGGGGAGGCGTTTGACTGTAAAACGTTTAAATATATATGCTCAAACCTCTTGTGTGTTTTTTACAAAATCTTTGTAATCAAAATCCTACGCTATATCAGTTTTAGAATATATTTTAAAAAAATATTATACTACGGTCAGGTAGGAACTAAAACTACATGTAAAATTTCACAACAATACACCAAACAGTTTCCGGTAAAATTTATGTTGAATTTTGGCAACAATTTCTGAGCGTACTATAGCAGGTCAACCTCGGCAAGAACGAAAACGCCGAGGAATTCACAAACTACATTAGAAGTTACAATAATTGATACGACAGGATGAAATCTATAAGAAACTTAAGGTTTATTGTCGCATGCCACAGCTATATAGGAAGCCAGATCCATTTAGCGATGAAGAGAAGCAAAGATGTGCACTTTAATCATCAAACATCAAATTGACTTTGGAGACAACCCAAATAGTCATCTACGTTAAATGTTCGAAATGAACATAGCTGGCTATGTGGAGACAATGTTCAATGAAGCAGGAGATAACGTGTTGATCACACAAGAAATTATAATAATTTATTCGGGACAAGAAGATGGAAACTATTTACACTTATCACATGGGGATTTGCTGAATAGATTGTATCCTAGACCAAGAAACCACTCATGGAATGAGAAACCATTATTGCAAAGGTAGAAAAGCAAATTAGCATCATCAGTGCTTACCTAATAAGTCAAGTCCCATATTGCTATAACACTCTTCATGGTATGTTAGATAGAACGTATCTCTTTTTTTTCTCTTTTCTTCTCGCCTTCCTCATTTGCCTTTCAGCGTCGAGGGAAGATATAGTTTGCGGTCATTTGCTCTTCTCTTGACCTCTCCTGCTGTTATGTTCCTAGTGTTGATAATATTCATCAATTCATCTTTTTCGTGGTCGGCCCTTGGGTCTGGTGTTCTTGCAACGTTTATCGAAGAAACGTTGGGTAGTGTTTTGATCTTTCTTACTTTCACGTGACCAATCCATTTATCTGTTGTTTCTTTATGTACTCAATGGCGGGAACTATTTTTAGCATTTTTTTCTCAGTTCTTCGTTTCTGATCTTGCCTCTGAGGTTGTTTCTTGTCATTCGTCTAACACATTTCTTCTCGATAGTGGTTATTTTTCTTATTGCTCTTGCATCTAAGATCCAGGCCTGGCGTAGGGTAGCATGACGTTGGAATGAAGAACTTATAGACTTGTCAATGTTGTTCAATATATGAAGTGTGTTTGTAATCAACTGTTGGTAGGAACATGATGAACAGAAGATCTGAGCTTTCAATTATCGCGTCATCTCGTCTTTTTTCACAATTTCAAGCAGAAAAGTTCTGAGACCCGAGATACTAGCAGTTGATTACCGTCTTACATTGTCTTACTTCTGATCGTGTCACATTGACAATATTTGAAGACTGATTTGTCATTGTCTTCGTCTTCTTCTTTTTCTTTTTTTTCTTCCTCTTTTTTTTTTTTTTTTTTTTTTTTTACAGTTTCTTGTTTAAAGTGAGATGCAGTGTTCTGGATCTCTTTTCTTTCAGCCTCATTTACATGTAATTGACATTGCGGAGTTCTATAGTGTCACGTCAACCTAGTCCGGGTCTACCTCAAGTTTTGTGTCCTTCACCTCTTTTTGTGTATGTCTAGTATGGTATGGCATCTCTAAACATTCTCTCCAGGTGGACAAACCTTTTTTATTTGTTGTCTTTCTATGTCATTTAAAATGTGTTATGTGCCAACTCTTTCTCTGTGGTTATTACATTTCATTTCCCGTGTTGTGTTGAGTGACAATGTTTGTAGTTGGTATCATCATCATCATGTGCCATACCGGTTGGCGTAGGTGATCATGTCCCTCCACAATCTTCTATCTACAGTGCATCGTTTCAGTTCTGTTGTCGACTGTTTTCCATGCCATGACACCAAGCTATCCAGTATTTTCTCTCTTTGTCGCCCGCGATCTCTCTTTCCTTTTATTTTGCCAGTTGTAACCAAGTATTCCAACTTTCCACTTCTCATGATGTGCCCGAAAAATGTTGATTGCTTCTTTCTGATGTTTTTTAAGAGCTCCCTTTTTGTGTTGGCCTCTTTGAGAACTTCCTCATTGGTCTTTTTAGCTATCCAGGGAACGTTCAACATTCTTCTGAGAAATCCCATCTCTGTGGCCTCTAATCTTCTTTTCATTTGTTTGTCTACTGTCCATGATTCGCTTCCATAGGTCAGAATTGGTTCTATATAGCACCGATGAACTCTCTTTCTCATTTTTATTGATATAGATTTATTGCATAAGATATTTTTCATTTTCTGAAATGCTATTTTGGCCTGAGCTATTCTGCTTTTTATTTCCGTGGTGCATCTCCCATCTGATGTTATTATTGTGCCCAAGTATTTGAAACGTTGCACTTGTTTCAGATTTGTCTTGTTTATTTTTATGCTGCATGATGTGATGATTGTTTCTTCTTCTTCTCTTTCCTTCCTCATTTGCCTTTCAGCGTCGAGGGGAGATATAATTTGCGGTCTTTTGCTCTTCTGTTCGCCACTGCTGCTGTTATGTTTCCTAGTGCTTCTAATATTCCATCGACCCATCTTTTTCGTGGTCGACCCTTGGGTCTGGTGTTCTCACAACGCTTGTTGAAAGCTCGTTTTGTTGTGTTTTGTTCTTTCTGCCTTGTCGCGTGGCCAAACCATTTATCTGTTGTTTATTTATATATTCTATGGCGGGGGCTATTCCTAGCTTTTTTCTCAGTTCTTTATTTCTGATCTTATCTCTCAGACTGTTTCCTGTCATTCGTCTAACACATTTAATCTTTGTAGATGTCATTTTTCTTATTGTTCTTGCATCTAGGGTCCAGGTCTGGCATTGGTAGCACAACGTTGGGATGAAGATTGTGTTGTATAGTGCTCGTTTTGCCTCCAGAGTTATTTCCTTGTTGGACAATAGTGGTGATAACTGTCCAATGATTTGACAAGCTTTGTTGCATCTTGATTCTATCTCTGCTGTTTGATAATTATCGTTTGTCATTAGACTTCCTAGGTATTTGAATTCCTCTACTTGTTTTAGTTGTCTGCCTTCTATAGTTATGTTGATGTTCTGTTTATTTTTGGCGACGTTCATGACTTCTGTTTTGTTGATGTTAATTTTCATGTTGTATTTTGTGCCTGAGACGTTGAGTTTGTTTAAGTGTTCTTGTAGGTCTTCTATTGTTTCATGTATTAGTGCCTGATCGTCTGCAAATAGAAGCTCGTTGATCTCCTCTGTCTCTGATGGGTTGGCTAGCTTGCATATATGGTCCATGTATGTAATAAACAGTAGGGGGGATAGTACGCACCTCTGTCTTACGCCTGATCTAACTTCGAAGTGGTCTGTGTAGCCTGCTGCTGTTCTGACCCTGCAGCTGCTGTTGACGTAGAGGCTTTAATAATGTTGGTTAGATATTGGCTTACTCCGTATGTTGTTAGTATCTCCTATAGTTGTTCTCTGTGTATTCTGTCGAATGCATTTTCTGGTCAATGAAGGCTATGTATAAGTTTTGATTGTGTTCTGTCGTTTTTTCTGCAAGCTGTTTTAGTATGAATAGTGCGTCGGTGCATCCTCTGTTTTTTTCGGAATACCATTTGAGAATCGCTTAACTGTAGTTCTATTATTGGTCTCAGCCTTTTTCCCAAGATTTTGGCGCATAGCTTTCCTACATGGCTGAGAAGAGATATACCTCTATATTATTGCAGTCTCTTTTGCTACCTTTCTTTTTCCATATTGGTATGATGATTGCCTTCGATGAAAGTTCGACTTTGTAACATCTTTCAGTTCCTTCATCACGTCTTGTAATAAATGCAGGTTCAAAGCCACGTGTAGGTTGTTAGCAAATTAATTGACTGTTTTGGACAGGACCACTGAACCAACAGTAGTCATACTCCACCTTGTCGCGATGGCTCTAGAAATTTTTTTTTTGGTCGAATGAGTAGGTATCAAAGAGGGATGTCAGAACCGGTGTAACATATTCCATTACGAAGTCGGATGTTTTTGACTGAAGGCGCAGATATCATAACATACAGTAAACAACGGCACAGCGCAGCTAAGCTCGAGAGATTAAGCAGAGCTTTCGTCTGGCGAAGATAGAAGACACAAATGATACTACATTTGGTACAGTTAACAGCAGAATTATATTTGTAATCGTCTAGGAATAGCGTTATTCTAAAATATGTAGTCGAAAGAGTTTGATAACATGAATAATTATATGCTGTTCACATTCTTTATCGAGTACACATTTTTGCCACATGGGCACAATTTCAGTTCAGATATAAGCCCTGTTTTAATACTAGTGAGAAGATAAATAGCAAGTACAGACAACAACAACGTTAAGCATATTAATGTCAAAACTGTGATTTGTTAGAGATGTGATAACCAGACCATAACCAACTAATAGACTGAATTTCTTTAGTGTGGAAATAGCACGATTATCTCTCTCCGTCTCGTGATAATAACACATTAAAAAAAGAATAATGAAAATAATGTGACAATCTTTCATGGCACAAAACAAATACATTGATAGAAAAAAGAGAGCTTAGATCCCGGAAGAATACCACGGGCCACAATAATTGGAGAGCTCGACAAAAGCGACATCACAGAGGTAAAATCTGGGCCTAATCTTATTGGATCTCAGCAGTGCGGATGAATCAATCCAGCATCAGATGTTATGGCACGCCCAACAATGTATCGGCCGCCGAGGGAAAGACCGGCCAGGGTAGACGTGCCAGATAGCTGAAAGAGTACACAGTGAAGCTGCTGGTTATTAGCAATTTCTGGCTACCTTCTTTGATGTATACATACAAAGTATTGGCCCCTCTGGCAATCCTATTTTCTTGTTGGTAAAAGTAGTGTAATTATCTTGGAGTGTAATTGTCGAAGAGACTCAAGAATTGTAAAACAAACAGCAGTCACTGCATTGTGTAGAGAGACATATTAGCAGGTAGTCAGCAACCACAAATGTTGCTTGATCTTTTTTAGAAATGTAAAGAAATCTTCAACCATTGTTAGCATGCGCTGAAGTGACTTTGGCTTATAAGTGCAAACCTTGTAACAGTGTTTACTGATAGTGTGCCCACTGATAGTGTTGCCCACTGGATAGTTGTGCCCACTTTAATAACTTGCACGTTTCTTTCTCCATGCAATGTCCAGTATCGTGAGTTCATGTTAAGATGCCTACATGTGACTAACTCTGTTTAATGTTCTTGAAACAAAAAGAAATGAACTATCGACGACGACACTTGTAGAATAGGCATTGGCTGGAGGAACAATTTGCACCTTTGTTTTTACCGATTATAATCTAAGCAGCCTAACAGGAAGCGAAGAAATTGTTATACAAATCAGTCAGCTATATGAAGCCTCTACACGATATGGCGTCCAAAAAAAGTAGGAACGCAAAAGGGAAAAAAAATCATGTGTAAGCAGCTGCAGCGCTAAGAAGATGTCAATAATACTTCTATAGAGAAGCCTATGTAAATCGTAAACAGCAATTCAAATATCTAAGATCTATCATCAATATCGATTGTTCAAAACAGAAATTAATACTTGAATAGCATAGTGGACCACTGCATTACCACCTTCAAACACATTTTGCCTGACCAATCAATCAATGTAAAATATAAGATGAGACTTTAACTCTGGCTGGGAAAATCAATATTCTCATATTCCTGCGAAACATGGACCCTAAATGCAGAATTAGAAAGGTCAACATAAGTCGTATATTTTACCATTAAAGACCCTCGGCATCTGCGACATGGACATTCATTAAGTGGTCAACTCTAGCACGTGTGGGCGCATTTGAATTGTGTAACACAGCAACATAAATAAGAAGGGTACGTGCTTGAACAAGATCTATCTCCTGGGCCTAGTCCACCTTGAGGGAACAAAATGGACAGAGATACAGACTTGAGTGAAAATATGTACAGAGAGAGACATGATTGAAAATGTGTACAGATAGACGTGAGGAAAAATGTGTAGATAGGAGAAACCACATGAGTTAAAATGTGTAGAGAGGAGAGAGACATGAGTGAAGATGGGTAGAGGAGGAGAGAGAGACAGGAGAGTGAAAAATGTGCAGAAAGACAGGAGTGAAAATGCATAGAGAGTGAGAGAGACAGAGTGAAGATGTGTAGAGAGATGAGAGAGACAGGAGTGAAAAATGTGTAGAAAGACAGGAGTGAAAATGTGTAGAGAATGAGAGAGACAGGAGTAAAAATGTTGTAGAGAGAGATAGAGAAGAGACAGACAGAGAGAAGTGAAAATGTAGAGAGTGATAGAGACAGGAGTGAAAATGTGTAGAGAGTGAGAGAGACAGGAGTGAAAAAATGTGTAGAGAATGAGAGAGACAGGAGTGAAAATGTGTGTAGAGAGAGACAGGAGTGAAAATGTGTAGAGAGAGAGAGAAAAGGAGTGAAAATGTGTTGATAGATAGATAGATAGAGAGAGAGAGAGAGAGAGAGAGAGAGGAGTAAAAATGTGAAGAGGGAGAGAGAGACAGGAGTAAAAATGTGTGTAGAGAAGGAGAGAGAAACAGAGTAAAAATGTGTGTAGAGAGAGAGAGAAAGGAGTGAAAATGTGTGATAGATAGATAGAGAGAGAGTGGAGAGAGAGAGAGAGGAGGGTAAAAATGTGAAGAGGGAGAGAGAGACAGGAGTAAAAAATGTGTGTAGAGAAGGAGGAGAGAAAACAGAGAGTAAAAAAATGTGTGTAGAGAGAGAGAGAAATGAGTGAAAATGTAAAGAGAGAGAGAGAGAGACAAGAGTAAAAATGTGAGAGAGAGAGAGAGAGACAGGAGTAAAAATGTGTAGAGAGAGAGAGACAGGAGTAAAATGTGAAGAGAGAGAGACAGGAGTAAAAATGTGAAGAGAGAAGAGAGAGACAGGAGTAGAAATGTGAGAGAGAGAGAGAGACAGGAGTAAAATGTGAAGAGAGAGAGAGAGACAGGAGTAAATGTGAAAGAGAGAGAGAGAGACAGGAGTAAAAAATGTGAAGAGAGAGAGAGAGTCAGGAGTAAAAATGTGTAGAGAGAGAGAGAGAAGTGAAAATGGGTAGATGATAGATATAGAGAGAGAGACAGGAGTAAAAATGTGAAGAGAGAGAGAGACAGGAGTAAAAATGTGTAGAGAGAGAGAGAAAGGAGTGAAGATGTGTATATATATATATAGAGAGAGAGTGAGAGAGACAGGAGTAAAAATGTTAAGAGAGAGAGACAGGAGTAAAAATGTGTTGAGAGAGAGACAGGAGTACAAATGTGTAGAGAGAGAGAGAGAGAGAGAAACTGGAGTAAAAATGTGTAGAGAGAGAGAGGAGTACAAATGTGTAGAGAGAGAGAGAGAGAGAGAAAACTGGAGTAAAAATGTGTAGAGAGAGAGAGAAACTGGAGTGAAAATGTGTGTAGAGAGAGCGAGACAGGAGTAAAAATGTGTGTGAGAGAGAGAGAGAGAGAGAGAGAGAGAGGAGAGAAAGACAGGAGTGAAAATGTGTTGAGAGAGATACAGGAGTAAAAATGTGTTGAGAGAGAAGCAGGAGTAAAAATGTGTGAGAGAGACAGACAGAAAGGATGTGTAGAGAGAATGGTGAGAGATAGAGAGAGGACAGGAGTAAAAATTGTTGAGAGAGAGACAGGAGTAAAAATGTGTTGAGAGAGAGACAGGAGTAAAAATGTGTTGAGAGAGAGGACAGGAGTAAAAAATGTGTGAGAGAGAGCGACAGAGTTGAAAATGTGTAGAGAATGAGAGACAGGAGTGACCATGTGTAGAGAGAGAGACAGGAGTAAAAATGTGTAGAGAGAGAGACATGAGTAAAAATGTGTGTAGAGAGAGAGAGAGAGGAGGACCATGTGTAGAGAGAGAAGACAGGAGTAAAAATGTGTAGAGAGAGAGACAGGAGTGTCATGTATAGAGAGAGAGAGAGACAGGAGTAAAAATGTGGAGAGAGAGAGAGAGACAGGAGTGAAAATGTGTTATAGAGAGAGAGACAGGAGTAAAAATGTGTTGAGAGAGAGAGAGAGACAGACAGGAGTAAAACGTGTAGTAAGATTGAGAGACAGGAGGTAAAAATGTGTAGAGAGATTGAGAGACGAGTAAAAATGTGTAGAGAGTGAGAGAGAGACAGGAGTGGAAATGCGTAGAGAGAGAGATAGGAGTGGAAATGTGTAGAGAGTGAGAGAGAGACAGACAGACAGGACTAAAAACGTGTAGAGAGATTGAGAGATAGGAGTAAAAATGTGTAGAGAGATTGAGAGACAGGAGTGGAAATGTGTAGAGAGTGGGAGAGAGACAGGAGTAAAAATGTGTGTAGACAGAGAGACATGAGTGAAAATGTGTAGAGAGATAGGAGTGAACATGTGTAGAGAGAGAGAGAGAGAGAGACAGGAGGAAAAATGTGTGTAGAGAGAGAGAAATAGACAGGAGTAAAAATGTGTAGAGAGTGAGAGAGAGACAGACAGATGTAAAAACGTGTAGAGAGATTGAGAGACAGGAGTAAAATGTGTAGAGAGTGAGAGAGACAGGAGTGAAAATGTGTAAAGAGTGAGAGAGAGACAGGAGTGAAATGTGTAGAGAGTGAGAGAGACAGGAGTGAAAATGTGTAGAGAGTGAGAGAGAGACAGGAGTCAAAAATGTGTGTAGAGAGTGAGAGAGAGACAGGAGTCAAAAATGTGTGTAGAGAGAGAGAGACAGGAGAGAAAATGTGTAGAGAGAGAGAGAGGAGTGAACATGTGTAGAGAGAGAGAGAGAGAGACAGGAGGAAAAATGTGTAGAGAGAGAGAAAGAGACAGGAGTAAAATGTGTAAAGAGAGAGAGAGAGAGAGAGAGAGAGACAGGAGTGGAAATGTGTAGAGAAAGAGAGAGAGAGCGAAAATGTGTAGAGAGTGAGAGAGAGACAGAAGTGAAAATGTGTAGAGAAAGAGAGAGAGTAAAAATGTGTAGAAAGTGAGAGAGAAGAGAGACAGAAGTGAAAATGTGTAGAGAAAAAGAGAGAGTGAAAATGTGTAGAGAGTGAGAGAGAGACAGGAGTGAAAAAGTGTAGAGAAAGAGAGAGTGTGTGAAAATGTGTAGATAGTGAGAGAGAGACAGGAGTAAAAATGTGTAGAGAGAGAGACAGGAGTAAAAATGTGTAGAGAGAGAGACAGGAGTAAAAATGTGTAGAGAGAGAATGAGACAGGAGTAAAAATGTGTAGAGAGAGAGACAGGAGTAAAAATGTGTAGAGAGAGAGACAGGAGTAAAAATGTGTGAGAGAGAGACAGGAGTAAAAATGTGTTGTAGAGAGAGAGACAGGAGTAAAAATGTGTAGAGAGAATGAGACAAGAGTAAAAATGTGTAGAGAGAGAGAGACAGGAGTAAAAATGTGTAGAGAGAGAGACAGGAGTAAAAATGTGTTGAGAGAGAGACAGGAGTAAAAATGTGTGTAGAGAGAAGCAGGAGTAAAAATGTGTTGAGAGAGAGACAGGAGTAAAAATGTGTGTAGAGAGAGAGAGACAGACAGACAGGAGTAAAAATGTGTTGAGAGATAGAGAGAGACAGGAGTAAAAATGTGTTGAGAGAGAGACAGGAGTAAAAATGTGTTGAGAGAGAGACAGGAGTAAAAATGTGTTGAGAGAGAGAGACAGAAGTGAAAATGTGTAGAGAATGAGAGACAGGAGTGACCATGTGTAGAGAGAGAGAGAGACAGGAGTAAAAATGTGTAGAGAGAGAGACATGAGTAAAAATGTGTAGAGAGAGAGAGAGGAGTGACCATGTGTAGAGAGAGAGAGACAGGAGTAAAAATGTGTAGAGAGAGAGACAGGAGTGACCATGTTATATATAGAGAGAGAGAGAGAGACAGGAGTAAAAATGTGGAGGGAGAGAGAGACAGGAGTGAAACTGTGTATAGAGAGAGAGACAGACAGGAGTAAAAATGTGTGTAGAGAGAGAGACAGACAGGAGTAAAAACGTGTAGTAAGATTGAGAGACAGGGGTAAAAATGTGTAGAGAGATTGAGAGACAGGAGTGAAAATGTGTAGAGAGTGAGAGAGAGACAGGAGTAAAAACGTGTAGTAAGATTGAGAGACAGGGGTAAAAATGTGTAGAGAGATGAGAGACAGGAGTGAAAATGTGTAGAGAGTGAGAGAGAGACAGGAGTGGAAATGTGTAGAGAGAGAGATAGGAGTGGAAATGTGTAGAGAGTGAGAGAGAGAGAGACAGACAGACAGGACTAAAAACGTGTAGAGAGATTGAGAGATAGGAGTAAAAATGTGTAGAGAGATTGAGAGACAGGAGTTGAAATGTGTAGAGAGTGGGAGAGAGACAGGAGTAAAAAATGTGTGTAGACAGAGAGACATGAGTGAAAATGTGTAGAGAGATAGGAGTGAACATGTGTAGAGAGAGAGAGAGAGAGAGACAGGAGGAAAAATGTGTAGAGAGAGAGAGAAAGAGACAGGAGTAAAATGTGTAGAGAGTGAGAGAGAGGCAGACAGATGTAAAAACGTGTAGAGAGTTGAGAGACAGGAGTAAAATGTGTAGAGAGTGAGAGAGACAGGAGTGAAAATGTGTAAAGAGTGAGAGAGAGACAGGAGTGGAAATGTGTAGAGAGTGAGAGAGACAGGAGTGAAAATGTGTAGAGAGAGAGAGAGGAGTGAACATGTGTAGAGAGAGAGAGAGAGACAGGAGGAAAAATGTGTAGAGAGAGAGAGAAAGAGACAGGAGTAAAAATGTGTAGAGAGAGAGAGAGAGAGAGAGAGACAGGAGTGGAAATGTGTAGAGAAAGAGAGAGAGAGAGTGAAAATGTGTAGAGAGTGAGAGAGAGAGACAGAAGTGAAAATGTGTAGAGAGAGAGAGAGAGAGAGTGAAAATGTGTAGAAAGTGAGAGAGAGAGATACAGGAGTGAAAATGAAATGTGTAGAGAAAAAGAGAGAGTGAAAATGTGTAGAGAGTGAGAGAGAGACAGGAGTGAAATGTGTAGAGAAAGAGAGAGAGTGAAAATGTGTAGAGAGTGAGAGAGAGACAGAAGTGAAAAAGTGTAGAGAAAGAATGAGAGTGTTGAAAATGTGTAGATAGTGAGAGAGAGAGAGAGAGAGAGAGAGAGAGAGAGAGAGGAGTGAAAATGTGTAGAGAGTGAGAGAGAGACAGAAGTGAAAATGTGTAGAGAAAGAGAGAGAGTAAAAATGTGAAGAGGGAGAGAGAGACAGGAGTAAAAATGTGTGTAGAGAAGGAGAGAGAAACAGGAGTAAAAATGTGTAGAGAGAGAGAGAGAGAGAAACAGGAGTAAAAATGTGTGTAGAGAGAGAGAGAGGAAAGGAGTGAAAATGTAAAGAGAGAGAGAGAGAGACAAGAGTAAAAATGTGAAGAGAGAGAGAGAGAGACAGGAGTAAATATGTGTAGAGAGAGAGAGACAGGAGCAAAAATGTGAAGAGAGAGAGAGGACAGGAGTAAAAATGTGAAGTGAGAGAGAGACAGGAGTAAAAATGTGAAGAGAGAGAGAGAGACAGGAGTAAAAATTGAAGAGAGAGAAAGACAGGAGTAAAAATGTGAAGAGAGAGAGACAGGAGTAAAAATGTGAAGAGAGAGAGAGAGACAGGAGTAAAAATGTGAAGAGAGAGAGAGACAGGAGTAAAATGTGAAGAGAGAGAGAGAGAGACAGGAGTAAAAATGTGAAGAGAGAGAGAGACAGGAGTAAAAATGTGAAGAGAGAGAGAGTCAGGAGTAAGAATGTGTAGAGAGAGAGAGAGAGGAGTGAAAATGGGTAGATAGATAGATATAGAGAGAGAGACAGGAGTAAAAATGTGAAGAGAGAGAGAGACAGAAGTAAAAATGTGTAGAGAGAGAGAAAGGCGTGAAGATGTGTATATATATATATAGAGAGAGAGAGAGAGAGTGAGAGACAGGAGTAAAAATGTGAAAGAGAGAGACTGGAGTAAAAATGTGTAGAGAGAGAGAGAGAAAACTGGAGTGAAAATGTGTGTAGAGAGAGCGAGAGGAGTAAAATTGTGTGTAGAGAGAGAGAGAGAGAAAGAAAGGAGTGAAAATGTGTTGAGAGATATACAGGAGTAAAAATGTGTTGAGAGAGAGACAGGAGTAAAAATGTGTTGAGAGAGAGACAGGAGTAAAAATGTGTTGAGAGAGAGACAGGAGTAAAAATGTGTTGAGAGAGAGAGACAGGAGTAAAAATGTGTTGAGAGAGAGAGACAGGAGTAAAAATGTGTAGAGAGAGAGAGACAGGAGTAAAAATGTGTTGAGAGAGAGACAGGAGTAAAAATGTGTGAGAGAGAGAGACAGGAGTAAAAATGTGTTGAGAGAGAGAGACAGGAGTAAAAATGTGTTGAGAGAGAGACAGGAGTAAAAATGTGTGAGAGAGAGAGACAGGAGTAAAAAATGTGTTGAGAGAGAGAGACAGGAGTAAAAATGTGTTGAGAGAGAGACAGGAGTAAAAATGTGTAGAGAGAGAGAGACAGGAGTAAAAAATGTGTTGAGAGAGAGACAGGAGTAAAAATGTGTTGAGAGAGAGACAGGAGTAAAAAATGTGTTGAGAAACAGGAGTAAAAATGTGTTGAGAGAGAGACAGGAGTAAAAATGTGTTGAGAGAGAGAGACAGGAGTAAAAATGTGTACAGAGAGAGACAGGAGTAAAAATGTGTAGAGAGAGAGACAGGAGTAAAAATGTGTAGAGAGAGAGACAGACAGGAGTAAAAATGTGTTGAGAGAGAGACAGGAGTAAAAATGTGTTGAGAGAGAGACAGGAGTAAAAATGTGTTGAGAGAGAGACAGGAGTAAAAATGTGTTGAGAGAGAGACAGGAGTAAAAATGTGTTGAGAGAGAGACAGGAGTAAAAATGTGTACAGAGAGAGACAGGAGTAAAAATGTGTAGAGAGAGAGACAGGAGTAAAAATGTGTAGAGAGAGAGACAGGAGTAAAAATGTGTACAGAGAGAGACAGGAGTAAAAATGTGTAGAGAGAGAGAGACAGGAGTAAAAATGTGTTGAGAGAGAGGCAGGAGTAAAAATTGTTGAGAGAGAGGCAGGAGTAAAAATGTGTTGAGAGAGAGGCAGGAGTAAAAATGTGTTGAGAGAGAGACAGGAGTAAAAATGTGTGTAGAGAGAGAGAGAGACAGACAGACAGGAGTAAAAATGTGTTGAGAGAGAGAGAGAGACAGACAGACAGGAGTAAAAATGTGTTGAGAGAGAGACAGGAGTAAAAATGTGTTGAGAGAGAGACAGAAGTGAAAATGTGTTGAGAGAGAGACAGGAGTAAAAATGTGTAGAGAGAGAGAGAGAAAGACAGGAGTGAAAATGTGTAGAGAGAGAGACAGAAGTGACCATGTGTAGAGAGAGAGACAGAAGTGACCATGTGTAGAGAGAGAGACAGAAGTGACCATGTGTAGAGAGAGAGACAGAAGTGACCATGTGTAGAGAGAGAGAGAGACAAAGTGACCATGTGTAGAGAGAGAGAAACAGGAGTAAAAATGTGTAGAGAGAGAGAGAGACAGGAGTGACCATGTATAGAGAGAGAGACAGGAGTAAAAATGTGGAGAGAGAGAGAGACAGGAGTGAAACTGTGTATAGAGAGAGAGAGAGAGAGACAGGAGTAAAAATGTGTGTAGAGAGAGAGAGACAGACAGGAGTAAAAAACGTGTAGTAAGATTGAGAGACAGGGGTAAAAATGTGTAGAGAGATTGAGAGACAGGAGTGAAAATGTGTAGAGAGTGAGAGAGAGACAGGAGTGGAAATGTGTAGAGAGAGAGACAGGAGTGGAAATGTGTAGAGAGTGAGAGAGAGACAGACAGACAGGAGTAAAAACGTGTAGAGAGATTGAGAGATAGGAGTAAAAATGTGTAGAGAGATTGAGAGATAGGAGTGGAAATGTGTAGAGAGTGGGAGAGAGACAGGAGTAAAAAATGTGTGTAGACAGAGAGACATGAGTGAAAATGTGTAGAGAGAGAGAGAGAGAGAGAGGAGTGAACATGTGTAGAGAGAGAGAGAGACAGGAGGAAAAATGTGTAGAGAGAGAGAGAAAGAGACAGGAGTAAAAATGTGTAGAGAGTGAGAGAGACAGACCGAAGTAAAAACGTGTAGAGAGATTGAGAGACAGGAGTAAAATGTGTAGAGAGTGAGAGAGACAGGAGTGAAAATGTGTAGAGAGTGAGAGAGAGACAGGAGTGGAAATGTGTAGAGAGTGAGAGAGACAGGAGTGAAAATGTGTAGAGAGTGAGAGAGAGACAGGAGTCAAAAATGTGTGTAGAGAGAGAGACAGGAGTGAAAATGTGTAGAGAGAGAGAGAGAGAGAGACAGAGTCAAAAATGTGTGTAGAGAGAGAGACAGGAGTGAAAATGTGTAGAGAGAGAGAGGAGTGAACATGTGTAGAGAGAGAGAGAGAGAGAGACAGAAGTGAAAATGTGTAGAGAAAGAGAGAGAGAGAGAGAGTGAAAATGTGTAGAAAGTGAGAGAGAGAGAGATACAGGAGTGAAAATGAAATGTGTAGAGAAAAGAGAGAGTGAAAATGTGTAGAGAGTGAGAGAGAGACAGAAGTGAAAATGTGTAGAGAAAGAGAGAGAGTGTGTGAAAATGTGAAGATAGTGAGAGAGAGAGAGAGAGAGAGAGAGAGGAGTGAAAATGTGTAGAGAGTGAGAGAGAGACAGAAGTGAAAATGTGTAGAGAAAGAGAGAGAGTGAAAATTTGTAGAGAGTGAGAGAGAGATACAGGAGTAAAAATGTGTAGAGAAAGAGAGAGAGTGAAAATTTGTAGAGAGTGAGAGAGAGATACAGAGTAAAAATGTGTTGAGAGAGAGACAGGAGTAAAAATGTGTTGAGAGAGAGACAGGAGTAAAAATGTGTACAGGGAGAGACAGGAGTAAAAATGTGTACAGAGAGAGACAGGAGTAAAAATGTGTAGAGAGAGAGAGACAGGAGTAAAATGTGTACAGAGAGAGACAGGAGTAAAAATGTGTAGAGAGAGAGACAGGAGTAAAATTGTGTTGAGAGAGAGGCAGGAGTAAAAATGTGTTGAGAGAGAGGCAGGAGTAAAAATGTGTTGAGAGAGAGGCAGGAGTAAAAATGTGTTGAGAGAGAGACAGGAGTAAAAATGTGTGTAGAGAGAGAGAGAGACAGACAGACAGGAGTAAAAATGTGTTGAGAGAGAGAGAGAGACAGACAGACAGGAGTAAAAATGTGTTGAGAGAGAGACAGGAGTAAAAATGTGTTGAGAGAGAGACAGAAGTGAAAATGTGTTGAGAGAGAGACAGGAGTAAAAATGTGTAGAGAGAGAGAGAAAGACAGGAGTGAAAATGTGTAGAGAGAGAGACAGAAGTGACCATGTGTAGAGAGAGAGACAGAAGTGACCATGTGTAGAGAGAGAGACAGAAGTGACCATGTGTAGAGAGAGAGACAGAAGTGACCATGTGTAGAGAGAGAGACAGAAGTGACCATGTGTAGAGAGAGAGAAACAGGAGTAAAAATGTGTAGAGAGAGAGAGAGACAGGAGTGACCATGTATAGAGAGAGAGAGACAGGAGTAAAAATGTGGAGAGAGAGAGAGACAGGAGTGAAACTGTGTATAGAGAGAGATAGAGAGAGACAGGAGTAAAAATGTGTGTAGAGAGAGAGAGACAGACAGGAGTAAAAACGTGTAGTAAGATTGAGAGACAGGGGTAAAAATGTGTAGAGAGATTGAGAGACAGGAGTGAAAATGTGTAGAGAGTGAGAGAGAGACAGGAGTGGAAATGTGTAGAGAGAGAGACAGGAGTGGAAATGTGTAGAGAGTGAGAGAGAGACAGACAGACAGGAGTAAAAACGTGTAGAGAGATTGAGAGATAGGAGTAAAAATGTGTAGAGAGATTGAGAGATAGGAGTGGAAATGTGTAGAGAGTGGGAGAGAGACAGGAGTAAAAAATGTGTGTAGACAGAGAGACATGAGTGAAAATGTGTAGAGAGAGAGAGAGAGAGAGAGGAGTGAACATGTGTAGAGAGAGAGAGAGACAGGAGGAAAAATGTGTAGAGAGAGAGAGAAAGAGACAGGAGTAAAAATGTGTAGAGAGTGAGAGAGAGACAGACAGAAGTAAAAACGTGTAGAGAGATTGAGAGACAGGAGTAAAATGTGTAGAGAGTGAGAGAGACAGGAGTGAAAATGTGTAGAGAGTGAGAGAGAGACAGGAGTGGAAATGTGTAGAGAGTGAGAGAGACAGGAGTGAAAATGTGTAGAGAGTGAGAGAGAGACAGGAGTCAAAAATGTGTGTAGAGAGAGAGACAGGAGTGAAAATGTGTAGAGAGAGAGAGAGAGAGACAGGAGTCAAAAATGTGTGTAGAGAGAGAGACAGGAGTGAAAATGTGTAGAGAGAGAGAGGAGTGAACATGTGTAGAGAGAGAGAGAGAGAGAAAATGTGTAGAGAAAGAGAGAGAGAGAGTGAAAATGTGTAGAAAGTGAGAGAGAGAGATACAGGAGTGAAAATGAAATGTGTAGAGAAAAAGAGAGAGTGAAAATGTGTAGAGAGTGAGAGAGAGACAGGAGTGAAAATGTGTAGAGAAAGAGAGAGAGTGAAAACGTGTAGAGAGTGAGAGAGAGACAGAAGTGAAAAAGTGTAGAGAAAGAGAGAGAGTGTGAAAACGTGTAGAGAGTGAGAGAGAGACAGAAGTGAAAATGTGTAGAGAGTGAGAGAGAGACAGAAGTGAAAAAGTGTAGAGAAAGAGAGAGAGAGTGTGAAAATGTGTAGAGAAAGAGAGAGAGGAGTGAAAATGTGTAGAGAAAGAGAGAGAGAGTGAAAACGTGTAGAGAGTGAGAGAGAGACAGAAGTGAAAAAGTGTAGAGAAAGAGAGAGAGAGTGTGAAAATGTGAAGATAGTGAGAGAGAGAGAGAGAGAGAGAGGAGTGAAAATGTGTAGAGAGTGAGAGAGAGACAGAAGTGAAAATGTGTAGAGAAAGAGAGAGAGTGAAAATTTGTAGAGAGTGAGAGAGAGATACAGGAGTAAAAATGTGTAGAGAAAGAGAGAGAGTGAAAATTTGTAGAGAGTGAGAGAGAGATACAGGAGTAAAAATGTGTAGAGAAAGAGAGAGAGTGAAAATTTGTAGAGAGTGAGAGAGAGACAGGAGTAAAAATGTGTAGAGAAAGAGAGAGAGGGGAGTGAAAATGTGTAGAGAGTGAGAGGGAGAGGAGTGAAAATGTATAGAGAGTGAGAGAGAGTGATAATGTATAGAGAGTGAGAGAGAGACAGGAGTAAAAATGTATAGAGAAAGAGAGAGAGGGGAGTGAAAATGTGTAGAGAGTGAGAGGGAGAGGAGTGAAAATGTGTAGAGAGTGAGAGAGAGAGGAGTGAAAATGTGTAGAGAGAAAGAGAGAGGAGTGAAAATGTGTGTAGAGAGAGAGAGAGAGAGAGGAGTGAAAATGTGTAGAGAGTGAGAGAGAGAGAGAGGAATGAAAATGTGTAGAGAGAGAGAGAGAGGAGTGAAAATGTGTAGAGAGTGAGAGAGAGAGAGAGAGAGAGAGGAGTGAAAATGTGTAGAGAAAGAGAGAGAATGAGGAGTGAAAATGTGTAGAGAGTGAGAGAGAGAAAGAGAGGAGTGAAAATGTGTAGAGAAAGAGAGAGAGTTCGAGAGAAGTGAAAATGTGTAGAGAGAGAGAGAGGAGTGAAAATGTATAGAGAGAGTGAGAGGAATGACAATGTGTCGAGAAAGACGGAGACAGGAGTGATAATGTATAGAGAAAGATATGAATGAAAATATGTGTGTAGAGAGAGAGAGAGAGAGAGAGAGAGAGAGAGAGAAAGACATAAGTGAAAATTTGTAAAGAGAAAGAGAAAGACATGAGTGAAAATGGGTTAATTGTATTAAAGCTGGACCTGGAAAACATTCAAATAAACTTAGACATTATTAGCAGATAAGAGAGAAGAATGGAGACATTTCGTGTAGAATTCATCGTATCCAGCGCTTGAAATATCCTCAAGGAGAGCTAGGGATCAGTGAGTGAAACTGAATGATGTCATACTGTATTAGCATCATACAGGTTTCTGTAGACAGATCCTACTTTTAGCCTGTTAATGATGTCATACTGTATTAGCATCATACAGGTTCCTGTAGACAGATCCACCTTTTAGCCTGTTAATGGTGTCATACTGTATTAGCATCATACAGGTTCCTGTTGACAGATCCTACTTTTAGCCTGTTAATGATGTCATACTGTATTAGCATCATACAGGTTCCTGTAGACAGATCCCCCCTTTTAGCCTGTTAATGGTGTCATACTGTATTAACATTATACAGGTTCCTGTAGACAGATGCTACTTTTAGCCTGTTAATGATGTCATACTGTACTAGCATCTTACAGCTTCCCGTAGACAGATCCCCCTTTTAGCCTGTTAATGGTGTCATACTGTATTAGCATCATACAGGTTCCTGTAGACAGATGCTACTTTTAGCCTGTTAATGGTGTCATACTGTATTAGCATCATACTGGTTCCTGTACACAGATCCCCCTTTTAGCCTGTTAATGGTGTCATACTGTATTAGCATCATACAGGTGTTCCTGTAGACAGATTCCCCTTTTAACCTGTTAATGATGTCATACTGTATTAGCATTATACAGGATCCTGTAGCCAGATTCCCCTTTTAACCTGTTAATGATGTCATACTGTATTAGCATCATACAGGTTCCCGTAGACAGATCCTACTTTTAGCCTGTTAATGGTGTCATACTGTATTAGCATCATACAGGTTCCTGTAGACAGATGCTACTTTTAGCCTGTTAATGGTGTCATACTGTATTAGCATCATACTGGTTCCTGTAGACAGATTCTCCTATTAACCTGTTAATGATGTCATACTGTATTAGCATCATACAGGTTCCTGTAGACGGATCCTACTTTTAGCCTGTTAATGATGTCATACTGTATTAGCATCATACAGGTTCCTGTAGACAGATGCTACTTTTAGCCTGTTAATGATGTCATACTGTATTAGCATCATACATGTTCCTGTAGACAGATTCCCCTTTTAGCCTGTTAATGATGTCATACTATATTAGCATCATACAGATTCCTGTAGACAGATCCTACTTTTAACCTGTTAATGATGTCATACTGTATTAGCATCATACAGGTTCCTGTAGACAGATCCTACTTTTAGCCCGTTAATGATGTCATGATCTATTAGCATCATACAGATTCCTGTAGACAGATGCTACTTTTAGCCTGTTAATGATGTCATACTGTATTAGCATCATACAGGTTCCTGTAGACAGATCCTACTTTTAGCCTGTTAATGGTGTCATACTGTATTAGCATCATACAGGTTCCTGTAGACAGATCCCCCTTTTAACCTGTTAATGATGCCATACTGTATTAGCATTATACAGGTTCCTGTAGACAGATCCCCCTTTTAGCCTGTTAATGGTGTCATACTGTATTAGCATCATACAGGTTCCCGGTGACAGATCCTACTTTTAGCCTGTTAATGATGTCATACTGTATTAGCATCATACAGGTTCCTGTAGACGGATCCTACTTTTAGCCTGTTAATGATGTCAAACTGTATTACCATCATACAGGTTCCTGTAGACAGATCCCCCTTTTAGCCTGTTAATGGTGTCATACTGTATTAGCATCATACAGGTTCCTGTAGACAGATCCTACTTTTAGCCTGTTAATGATGTCATACTGTATTAGCATCATACAGGTTCCTGTAGACAGATCCTACTTTTAGCCTGTTAATGATGTCATACTGTATTAGCATCATACAGGTTCCTGTAGACAGATTCCTCTTTTAGCCTGCTAATGATGTCATACTATATTAGCATCATACAGGTTCCTGTAGACAGATCCTACTTTTAACCTGTTAATGATGTCATACTGTATTAGCATCATACAGGTTCCTGTAGACAGATCCTACTTTTAACCTGTTAATGATGTCATACTGTATTAGCATCATACAGGTTCCCGTAGACAGATCCTACTTTTAGCCTGTTAATGATGTCATACTGTATTAGCATCATACAGGTTCCTGTAGACATATCCTACTTTTAGCCTGTTAATGGTGTCATACTGTATTAGCATCATACAGGTTCCTGTAGACAGATCCTACTTTAGCCTGTTAATGATGTCATACTGTATTAGCATCATACAGGTTCCCGTAGACAGATCCTACTTTTAGCCTGTTAATGGTGTCATACTGTATTAGCATCATACAGGTTCCTGTAGACAGATGCTACTTTTAGCCTGTTAATGGTGTCATACTGTATTAGCATCATACTGGTTCCTGTAGACAGATTCTCCTATTAACCTGTTAATGATGTCATACTGTATTAGCATCATACAGGTTCCTGTAGACGGATCCTACTTTTAGCCTGTTAATGATGTCATACTGTATTAGCATCATACAGGTTCCTGTAGACAGATGCTACTTTTAGCCTGTTAATGATGTCATACTGTATTAGCATCATACATGTTCCTGTAGACAGATTCCCCTTTTAGCCTGTTAATGATGTCATACTATATTAGCATCATACAGATTCCTGTAGACAGATCCTACTTTTAACCTGTTAATGATGTCATACTGTATTAGCATCATACAGGTTCCTGTAGACAGATCCTACTTTTAGCCCGTTAATGATGTCATGATCTATTAGCATCATACAGATTCCTGTAGACAGATGCTACTTTTAGCCTGTTAATGATGTCATACTGTATTAGCATCATACAGGTTCCTGTAGACAGATCCTACTTTTAGCCTGTTAATGGTGTCATACTGTATTAGCATCATACAGGTTCCTGTAGACAGATCCCCCTTTTAACCTGTTAATGATGCCATACTGTATTAGCATTATACAGGTTCCTGTAGACAGATCCCCCTTTTAGCCTGTTAATGGTGTCATACTGTATTAGCATCATACAGGTTCCCGGTGACAGATCCTACTTTTAGCCTGTTAATGGTGTCATACTGTATTAGCATCATACAGGTTCCTGTAGACAGATTCTCCTTTTAACCTGTTAATGATGTCATACTGTATTAGCATCATACAGGTTCCTGTAGACGGATCCTACTTTTAGCCTGTTAATGATGTCAAACTGTATTACCATCATACAGGTTCCTGTAGACAGATCCCCCTTTTAGCCTGTTAATGGTGTCATACTGTATTAGCATCATACAGGTTCCTGTAGACAGATCCTACTTTTAGCCTGTTAATGATGTCATACTGTATTAGCATCATACAGGTTCCTGTAGACAGATCCTACTTTTAGCCTGTTAATGGTGTCATACTGTATTAACATTATACAGGTTCCTGTAGACAGATGCTACTTTTAGCCTGTTAATGATGTCATACTGTACTAGCATCTTACAGCTTCCCGTAGACAGATCCCCCTTTTAGCCTGTTAATGGTGTCATACTGTATTAGCATCATACAGGTTCCTGTAGACAGATGCTACTTTTAGCCTGTTAATGGTGTCATACTGTATTAGCATCATACAGGTTCCTGTAGACAGATCCCCCTTTTAGCCTGTTAATGGTGTCATACTGTATTAGCATCATACAGGTGTTCCTGTAGACAGATTCCCCTTTTAACCTGTTAATGATGTCATACTGTATTAGCATTATACAGGATCCTGTAGCCAGATTCCCCTTTTAACCTGTTAATGATGTCATACTGTATTAGCATCATACAGGTTCCCGTAGACAGATCCTACTTTTAGCCTGTTAATGGTGTCATACTGTATTAGCATCATACAGGTTCCCATAGACAGATCCTACTTTTAGCCTGTTAATGATGTCTTACTGTATTAGCATCATACAGGTTCCCGTAGACAGATCCCACTTTTAGCCTGTTAATGATGTCATACTGTATTTGCATCATACATGTCCCTGTGGACAGATCCTACTTTTAGCCTGTTCACGTTCATGATACCCCAAAGACATCAACACAAGCCGTAAGCAACTTTAATGTTTATCGATCTAGTCGTGACCTCTATGTCTGTCAAGTTGCTGTATTGACCACAGAAAGACCAAAGTCTCACCTCTGCTGGAAGCTCATTTTATGTACTTTTACGAAAGCTCATTTTACGAAAGCTCTTACAAATGCACTGCGACTTCTTCGGGACTTTCGTCTCTTCGATTGAAGCTTCATTTTACTTGATTGACATGGAGGTGAAGCGATGTGAGTCAGCACGTTGTAGTAATGTAAAAACATGTTTCTAGAAGCAATCTAAGGTCGACATTATGTACAAATAATTCCTGCCTAATGCTTGCATCTAATCTAACCATGTATATGGTGTGGATCGGTGAAGTAACTAAACGTCATACAACCGTGCTGCAGACATCTTGGTTTCATTTCAGGGCAACATTGGTGCTCACATGACTTGAAGCAATGCCCGTAGGAAATGAACATTATAGTCATAGCAGTGCACAAAGATCTGACACAGCGCTTCAGAAAGATCAACTTTCCATCAGTGGTCCTGTTATGGCATTATCATTATCATCAAGTACCAAGCCAGCTGGCGTAGGTGATCATGTCTCTTCACAACTTTCGATCTGGACACTTATTTATCATTTCTGTTGTTGACCTTATGTCAAGCCATTCTCTTAAGCTGTCTGATATCTTTTTCTCTTTGCTTCTCTTTATCTCTTCGTCCCTCAATTGTCCCAGTTGTTACAATATATTCCAGCTGTCCCCTTCTCATAACATGTCCAAAAAATGATGATTGTTTCTTCCTAATGTTGGAAATTATCTCTTTTTGCTTTGGCCACTTTCAGAACGTTTTAAAGCCACCGTCGTAAATTATTTGCATAATGATGGATCGCCACAATTACAGAGTTCATGACGATAACGTTAAGGGAGATTGCAACGGAATACCCTGGTTTGGTAGGGGATACCATGTGCTACAGGTGATACCTGATCGTCGTCAAGCTACTGTAAGCAAGATAAAGATATAAAATAACGGCATATTTACCGCCAATATCGTGGTTTTTAGTTTCGACTGTGAGCGGTATCTTATCTGTACGTCTATCCTTTCTTGTATATGCGTAAGAGAAAAGAGAGAGAGAGAGAGAGAGAGAGAGCGAGAGAGTTTGTGTTTGTGGATGCAGTCAGGCACAAATCTCCGTTTAGTTTTCCCTGGAGAGTCTGTCGTTTCACTAACCGCTACATAAAACGCCAAGACCATTACGGTGAAAGCTCTCGGTCCTCCGTAAATGAATAGAGCGTGTACAATGTACATTAATGATTGAAGAAGAGAGTGCCTAATCACGGCTTAGCTAGTGAAAGGTCAGAAGATTACCGCTAGCTAGCCCAAGCTGCTTTACGAAAATCGTTCTCCTTCTCTTGGCTAAAACAACCTTTCAGAATCAAATTGGGTTTATTATAGGCCGCCCTCCGGCCTCTATATTTTTTGCTCAGAAGCTATTTATAGCCTGTTTGAAGAACATCGGGTAATTGCCAAGATGAGCATCCATATATTAACAGTTCAGTGTCGCATGAAAAATGGTACTTTTGTTTGTGCATATTCTTGATGAAATTTGGACAGCGATTATTGATTTCCTTGTTGTCGGACTAGACAGAAACTGTAGCGGGAATGTGAGTGGCCTTCAGAGGGCTAACAGTGGCGGTGTTATTGTGCTGCTGGAAGGGAGCTCATTCGATCTCACTCCGTCTTAACGGAACAGCTGGAATTAGGCACATGCAATGGTCCGTACCTATTCAACTCTCTTCCCTTTCTCTATGCCTTTATTTGTTTGATGTATATTTTTAACCAATATAGTTTGACAGACCACCAACCCCTAGCTCCTGTTACAGGTTCACCTTTTCTTTCACTCCCGTGAGATGATGATATTAATGGAAGTATTATTGATAAGTTCACTTATCGTGTTCGGGTGGACTGTGTGTGCCGTGTGACATGTGATACACTTCTGACATCGCGTTTGAAATGTTAGAGCTAAATATAGTATCTAGTTCATTAGTTGAAAGCTACAATCACGATATTCTCAAATACTTATTGATGTAAGTAAAAAAAAAAAGTAAAGAACCCCGTCACGTCAAGTGGTGTATACGGAATATGGTGTTAATGACCATAAATTTTACAGACACAGCACATGAATGTATGGGTAATGTGGTCGGTATTACGCCCAGCCGCTTTACTTTCACAGAAAAATATCCGGTACCCATTTAAGGCTGGGTGAACCTGGAAGCCGTCGATTGGGATCGAACCCTACCTCTTGTCCTTTGTAGTCCCGTTTACTAACCACTGAGCTATCGCAGCCCCCACTTATTGAAGTAGCAATTGCTTAAATGCCAGTACAGGCTGTGCACGCAGTCCGAGGCTACTCCCAGGACACACAAAAACATTAAAAGTCTCACATTCAAATGTTGTCGAGTGATCTTCCCGCTGCACCTCATATTTATTTTAAAACCATTATCATTTTGTGCCGTGCATCAGCGGAACATTATCAACTGTTTACAATTTCACTAGTTTGTGTATGTGTGTGTTAGTTTTGTTCTTGATTGCTTTCTATTTAACGATATCAGACTCGTTATCTTTTTTCCCTATCTGTTTGTACTTTCATTCTCTCATATGCATGACATGTTGGCAACACTTAAAGAAGAATTAAGTTTCCGATACTTAAAGAAGAATTAGTTGGCAACACTGAAGGAAGAATTAGTTTTCGATACTTAAAGAATATTTAGTTGTGACACTGAAAGAATAATTAGTTGTGACACTGAAAGAATAATTAGTTGTGACACTGAAAGAAAATTAGTTGTGACACTGAAAGAATAATTAATTGTGACGCTGAAAGAATAATTAGTTGTGACACTGAAAGAATAATTAGTTGTGACACTGAAAGAAGAATTAGTTGGCAACACTGAAGGAAGAATTAGTTTTCGATACTTAAAGAATATTTAGTTGTGACACTGAAAGAATAATTAGTTGTGACACTGAAAGAATAATTAGTTGTGACACTGAAAGAAAATTAGTTGTGACACTGAAAGAATAATTAATTGTGACGCTGAAAGAATAATTAGTTGTGACACTGAAAGAATAATTAGTTGTGACACTGAAAGAAGAATTAGTTAGCGACACTGAAAGAAGAATTAGTTGTGACACTGAAAGAATAATTAGTTGTGACGCTGAAAGAAGAATTAGTTAGCGACACTGAAAGAATAATTAGTTGTGACACTGAAAGAATAATTAGTTGTGACACTGAAAGAAGAATTAGTTAGCGACACTGAAAGAAGAATTAGTTGTGACACTGAAAGAATAATTAGTTGTGACACTGAAAGAATAATTAGTTGTGACGCTGAAAGAATAATTAGTTGTGACGCTGAAAGAAAAATTAGTTGCGACGCTGAAAGAATAATTAGTTAGCGACGCTGAAAGAATAATTAGTTGTGACACTGAAAGAATAATTAGTTGTGACACTGAAAGAATAATTAGTTGTGACACTGAAAGAATAATTAGTTGTGACACTGAAAGAATAATTAGTTGTGACACTGAAAGAATAATTAGTTGTGACACTGAAAGAATAATTAGTTGTGACACTGAAAGAATAGTTAGTTGTGACACTGAAAGAATAATTAGTTGTGACACTGAAAGAATAATTAGTTAGCGACACTGAAAGAATAATTAGTTGTGACGCTGAAAGAATAATTAGTTGTGCCACTGAAAGAATAATTAGTTGTGACACTGAAAGAATAATTAGTTAGCGACACTGAAAGAAGAATTAGTTGTGACACTGAAAGAAGAATTAGTTGTGACGCTGAAAGAAGAATTAGTTAGCGACGCTGAAAGAAGAATTAGTTAGCGACACTGAAAGAATAATTAGTTGTGACACTGAAAGAAGAATTAGTTAGCGACACTGAAAGAATAATTAGTTGTGACGCTGAAAGAAGAAATAGTTGTGACGCTGAAAGAAGAATTAGTTAGCGACACTGAAAGAAGAATTAGTTAGCGACACTGAAAGAATAATTAGTTGTGACACTGAAAGAAGAATTAGTTAGCGACACTGAAAGAAGAATTAGTTGTGACGCTGAAAGAAGAATTAGTTAGCGACACTGAAAGAATAATTAGTTGTGACACTGAAAGAAGAATTAGTTAGCGACACTGAAAGAATAATTAGTTGTGACGCTGAAAGAAGAATTAGTTAGCGACACTGAAAGAATAATTAGTTGTGACGCTGAAAGAAGAATTAGTTAGCGACACTGAAAGAAGAATTAGTTGTGACACTGAAAGAATAATTAGTTGTGACACTGAAAGAATAATTAGTTAGCGACACTGAAAGAATAATTAGTTGTGACACTGAAAGAATAATTAGTTGTGACGCTGAAAGAAGAATTAGTTGCGACACTGAAAGAATAATTAGTTAGCGACACTGAAAGAAGAATTAGTTAGCGACACTGAAAGAAGAATTAGTTGTGACGCTGAAAGAATAATTGGTTGTGACGCTGAAAGAATAATTAGTTGTGACGCTGAAAAAAGAATTAGTTAGCAACACTGAAAGAATAATTAGTTGTGACGCTGAAAGAAGAATTAGTTAGCGACACTGAAAGAATAATTAGTTGTGACGCTGAAAGAAGAATTAGTTAGCGACACTGAAAGAATAATTAGTTGTGACGCTGAAAGAAGAATTAGTTAGCGACACTGAAAGAATAATTAGTTGTTACGCTGAAAGAAGAATTAGTTAGCGACACTGAAAGAAGAATTAGTTGTGACACTGAAAGAATAATTAGTTGTGACACTGAAAGAAGAATTAGTTAGCGACACTGAAAGAATAATTAGTTGTGACACTGAAAGAATAATTAGTTGTGACACTGAAAGAATAATTAGTTGTGACACTGAAAGAAGAATTAGTTAGCGACACTGAAAGAATAATTAGTTGTGACACTGAAAGAATAATTAGTTAGCGACACTGAAAGAATAATTAGTTGTGACGCTGAAAGAATAATTAGTTGTGGCACTGAAAGAATAATTAGTTGTGACGCTGAAAGAATAATTAGTTGTGACGCTGAAAGAATAATTAGTTGTGACGCTGAAAGAATAATTAGTTGTGACACTGAAAGAATAATTAGTTGTGACACTGAAAGAATAATTAGTTGTGACTCTGAAAGAATAATTAGTTGTGACACTGAAAGAATAGTTAGTTGTGACACTGAAAGAATAATTAGTTAGCGACACTGAAAGAATAATTAGTTGTGACGCTGAAAGAAGAATTAGTTGTGACACTGAAAGAATAATTAGTTGTGACACTGAAAGAATAATTAGTTGTGACACTGAAAGAAGAATTAATTGTGACACTGAAAGAAGAATTAGTTGTGACACTGAAAGAATAATTAGTTGTGACACTGAAAGAAGAATTAGTTGTGACACTGAAAGAATAATTAGTTGTGACACTGAAAGAATAATTAGTTGTGACGCTGAAAGAATAATTAGTTGTGACACTGAAAGAATAATTAGTTGTGACACTGAAAGAAGAATTAATTGGCGACACTGAAAGAATAATTAGTTGGCTACACTGAAAGAAGAATTATTTATCAATAAGGGAATCCTCATCTGCTTTTTTCTTCTTTGCGCACTCTCGTTAAGTAAATGCGGATGCATTGCTTACAGTCCGACATATCCGTCTTCGCCATTAATAAGGAAATCAAGAGATTGTATATTTGATCATTATTGATGAACCGTTGGGATAATATCGGATATGGCAATGCTGTTATTCCATTCACAAAATACGAGTTTGATATGTGGAATAAATGAAACAATTCGAACGAAGCGTCGAATGCAACAAACCAATAGTTCGTGGAGAAGTGTTGTGGACTACAAAATGTCTGGGCATAAACAGAGATGGATATTTCTTAAATATGGTGAGAATAATAGAAAGGAGAGCAAAATAGTTCATACAATAAACGCAGACAATTAGCACTCGCAAATACTAGAAATAAAATACCGGGATCCTTTCTTCGTATGTAGCGGGAGGATGCGTTGCTACAGCCATGAAATGTCTCAGCTATAGTTCTGGGATGTTCACGACTATATACTCTGGGCACATAGATACCTACCTAGTTTGGTTTGTGTGTAGTCTAGTGTAGTTCTTTGATCGATTCGTGCACAATGATTATGCCGGAAATAGCCACCATTTTACCAGTCTGATGAAAGTTGTTATAGTTCGTTTAGAAATTCGTGCCCACGGAGTTTATCAATTATCTCGGAAACTGTTTGATGAATTTCTGTAATTCTATTTCGTGAAATCTTATTTTTTCGCCGAACGTCAGTCTGATTTTCTGCCCTACTGTCATGCATTTAGGAAAGGTTTTTTGCTTATTTGAGGTATATAAAAATATGATTTTCTTGCTTGTCTTAAATTTTAAGATTTCACAATACCCACATTTGTTGTAATCAACTCACCATTTAAAAAGGCACATTTCACGTGTTCTCCACACAATATTAGCACCGTTTCGCACTCGTAAATTGTAAGACGCGCTCCGTTCCGAGGTTTTTTTTGGTAATTTCTGGTTTCTTGTCAAATTGGTCCAGAGGTGTATTTTGACAAAATATTTACTATTAATATATATTCCTTTCTATATGATAATTTGTAAGCTGTTGTGAAGTGACTACTTGATTTTTAAAACCATGAAGAGTTTAGAGTGTAGATCACTCTGCTAAAGATAACTTTGTTATTGTACAGGCGCTTTTGCAAGGAATCTAAAAGGGGTCGGTTATATTACGATATAAAAAACCAAAAAAACATAACATGGGCAGCTCTAAATATAGATAGAAAGTTTTTCAATCGATGTATAGGACAGAACTTTGACTCTGCAGCGGCGACGGTCAAACAAGGAAGAAAAATGAAAGTTAATGATTTTGACAAAGATGTTAATAGTCGGAAAATTTTGAATCGAATCAACTTGTTATACTGCGCAAACTTAAAGTTCGACTGCAATTATAATGTGATATTGAAATCTCAAAAACGACTCGTTAGAAGATCGTAAGAGGCGTTGGTTTCACTTTTCGAACTCTGCTCTAGTGGTACAAATATTGTTGTGAAAAACTACACCTGATAGCTGCCCGAAACAAATATCTGAGGCAGATCCGTGAGCGACGAATGGAAGGCTACGATATAGTATAATTGGATGAAACGTGGGTCAATGCTCATCATACATATGAGAAAGAATGGCAATCAGTTGACAGAGAAAATAAAAGCATTCCCAGCAGCAAAGGACAACGCATTATATTGTTACATGCTGGCAGTAGAGAGAATGGTCTTGTTAATGACTGTTAAAGAGTTATTTTATCTTATTTATTTCTCTTGTTATTTTATAGTTTGGAGTCAGAGTACATCACATTTATAGTTGACAACATCAGTCATCACAGACTTCTCATTTTATAATATAATCATAATCATGTTTATTGATTCTTATTATTCTGGCACGTGATACAATATCGTGGATGCACTTCTCTTGAATTAATGTTCTTTAATTCTGGACGTTCAGAGACTATTGTCGTTGACTATTGAACATTCCATAAGTGCATATTATACATTCAATCTCTCCATCAACTTACTTACGATTATAAGAAATATGAAGCACAACTTGGAAACTCTCAAAACACTTTCACAACTAAATTCATATGTCCTAATTTACTTGTTCTGTCTTACTATAGCTCAACTAATTGCTTAAGTCACTAATATCTTTATTTCATGTAGGTATTTCATGCAATAGAGAGAAGTAGTAATACTCTCTAGTCTGTTCCTTAATAACTTGTCAACTAACTTAAAACTACAAACTTGAAGATTCCTAACTTCCTAACTAACTTCTCTTGACTAAACTTAACTTGCGGTCTAACTTTCTTAGTCTACATTCTGACTTCACTATTAACTAACTGCTTTGGGCAGTTCGGCCGAATCCGGACTAAGCTTACTTAGTCTACATTCTGACTTCATTATTAACTAACTGCTTTGGGCAGTTCGGCCGAATCCGGACTAAGCTTACTTAGTCTACATTCTGATTTCACTATTAACTAACTGCTTTGGGCAGTTCGGCCGAATCCGGACTAAGCTTACTTAGTCTACATTTCTGGCTTAACTTTTCGGGCCTGACTTAGCTGAACTTAAAACCTATCGTGTCGAAGGTTAAATACTCTCATCAAACTCTTCGCGTGAAATATCTTCAGCCAATGAAATTGTCGCAAAGTGACAACTTGCAACCTTTCCGATCACTCATGGAGTCCACACTCATGAACTATTGTTAACCCCATCTCAGAATCTACAACAACAATTTGTTTTCGTGGCTCCGTGAGCAACCTCTACTTGATTGTTCCGTGACTTCTGTATAAACTTTGGTCAGTTTTAACCTCTCGTGAGTTTCAAAATAATGATTACTTCATGCCTTTGACTTGTCCTGGAGTTGTTCATCAACTTATTTACCGAACAGTAAAGTCATGCGCTTATTCTCACTTACACAACCTGCTGCGTGGAAATTTCCATTCTCTAAACTTATTATGCCCAGTACTATTCTACACCTTTACTTCCTCCCCACTTTCTGTGTGTCCACTTCCCCCTATGAACTTTCCATTCCCTTAACTTGTTATTATGTCACTAACTGATGATCGCTATCATATGTCACTGCTATAGTCTATCATGAAGTGGGTACCGGCTAAGTTACCTGCCCCATCTTTCATACACCTTTACTGTTACATTAGTTAATGACACACAACTTATTTTTCAATCAAAGTCTACAGACAATAGGGACTAACACACTGAAATGAATGGACGAATTTTCAGAGACTGAATAGAGAACACTCTACTCCCCATTCTGGATAAACCTTCATGTATTGTAATGGACAATGCAACCTATCATAATGCAGTAGCACTGGAGGATAAAGTTCATAATTCGTTAAGCACAAAAGATAAAATCATCACATGGTTTAGAAAAGAAAATGTTTTCTTTCAAAACACCCAGTTAAAACCAGAGTTGTTGGACAAACTAAGAAAACAAAGTTATATCAAATTGATAAAATAATTGCGAAGTATGGCCACACATCTCTTCGCCTCCAACCCTATCATTCGCACCTCAACCCAATAGAACTTGTGTGGGCTAAAGTCAAAGGGCAAGTTGCTGCGCAGAACATGACGTTTAAAATGTGTGATGTTAAAGAATTGACGCGTGATGCCCTCTCAACAATAGACATTGATAGTTTGTCCAACCGATAACAATTGTTTACCTCTTAGAGACTTCTGATTCGGAATGAAATGTGCACAATTTTATTGATGACACTTACTATTTGCTGACTATGTGTATTTGATGTTCTGGCTGTTCCATATATTTTGTTGATGACACGCCTGCTATTTGGCGAATATGTGTGTTTGATACTTTGGTCAAAGTTTACCTATCTTTATGACGAAGATATAAAATCAAATGAAAAATGTTGCCCTCTTCAATGTGATACGGATACGCCTTTGGCTTGCATTGTTAGAAAATTAACATAATTTACAGTAAAATCTAATGTTTAGAGCACGCGGTTTGATATTTTCCTAAAATTATATAACAAAAAACGATTTGTGCAAAATTCAGACTACCTTTGTACTTAAATGTTATAAAATCTGAAGGTCGGTGGAAAAAAATAAGATTTCATGAAAAAGAATTACAGAAATTCATCAAACAGTTTCCGAGATAATTGATCAACCCTGTGGGCACGAATTTGTGAACGAACTATACGTTTGTGTTCCTGTGGATAGGAAAACTCGAGCCTGGGGCATGTACTCAATAGTTAACTAAACCTCGGAGTCTACGGACGATATTTGTTTGAAATTGATGAGCAATGTTGTGTAGAGAGTTTCATTTGCACCATTGAACGAGATAAAAGTCTAGCGATGAACGTTCTAGTTGCGCTGTTTTGTTAACTGATATTATTTGAAGGTTCTGTTGCTTCTTTGGTGTCAAGTGTTGACGTTGAAAGAGAGAGAGAGAGATAGAGAGAGAGAAAACTGTCGCCGTGAAGCGAGAATACTTGGACAAGAGGAATTACATCGCGACTACTGGGGTGGTAGCTAACAACAGTTTGACGAGATAACGCCGAAGCTGTTATAATTCGGACAAGTCTGTAGGACTGTTATAGTTTGTCAACTTCTTTTTTTTTAAAGGCTTTTTTTGAAACTGCAGAAGCACATAACACAATCACAAAGATCCAGACTTTCATTCATTTATGCTTCTTCTTCTTCTATCCTTCCTCCATTGCCGTTGGCGACGAGGGGAGATACAATCTGCAATTCTTTGCTCTTCTGTTGGCCTCTTCTGGTGTTATCCCTCCTAGTGACTCTAGTATTCTCTTTATCCATCTCTTTCTCGGTTTTCCTCTTAATCTGGCGTTTTCGTAGCGTTTATTTATGGCTCTTTGAGTCATTGTTTGTTCTTTTTGTCTTGTTATGTGGCCGAACCAATTTATCTGTTGTTTCTTTATGTATTCGATGGCTGGTTCAATTGATGCTCTGCACAGAATAAAAGGATCGAAATGGCAGGACAAAATCACTAACATAGAATTATGGAAAAGTACCAGTCAAATACCAGTGGATAAAGAGAAACAACAAAAACGATGGCTCTGGATAGGACACACACCGTGAATGCCAATTGAGAGTATTACACAACAAACCCTTTTTTGGAATCCCCATGGGAAGAGAAAAAGAGGAAAACCAAAATATTCATGGAGAAGGCAGATGGAAGCAGAGATGAAGATGATGGGGAAGACATGGAACGATCTTAAAAGAATAACACGAAACAGAACGGCTTGGAAAGTGTTTGTTGAAGACCTATGCTCCACAGGGAGCTGAAAGGTAGGAGAAAGAGAGAGAGAGAGAGAGAGAAAGAAAGAAACACATAACACATGCACGTTTATATGCAGACACACATAAACTATTGCACTATAAAGTAATGGTGTTTACAAAAATATAGAGACGTTAGGCGGGATGGTGGTCGAGGAGAGATGAGATACAGAAGCATATCTCTGTTTACGTATACCTGGTGTGAGATTAAAGGTGAGGAGGAAGCCCTCGCTTTAGCCTCCATTAATTTATCAACCATTGTCAACATGTCTGTTTACCGAAGTGATGGCAACAATGCTGGGAGAGAACGCAATATTCTACGCTTGATGAGCTTGCCTAGATTTGCTTAATGTGCTACAGTACTAGAGAATGCACCGTTAAACCCACAAGTGCTGTCATTAGCGACATTGCTGGACTGTGAAGCTATTGAAGCGAAACTTAATTATATATTTTTTTTTCACTTTAAATCGATGTTTTTATGTAGAGCTTATGGTTGGTTTACATATATATATATATATATATATATCTCCACCATAAGCTTGACACAAAAGAAATGGATTTAAAGTGCGGAGTTTCGTACTTCCAACAATCTTAACTTCGATCTTTTCAGAGTTCGAACGCTTAATTTGAGAAAAATTCTAGTCGAAAATCTAAAACGATGCGTAAAGTTCGAACTGCGATTGCAGAAGCGCAGTAAAAAATTGTTATCTGTGCGCCCCAGACCACCTCCTGCATTGCGCTGCTGTTTTCACTACTTTTTTTTCATTTTATTTGGTGTGTGTGGTTTTATATATTACTCCAATGTGTTAACTATTTCATCCAAGAAGATTGTGAGGCAAATATGCCAAAGAAACGATTGTAATATAATTACGATTAAGGGGAGCATGAAATTATCGAGAAGCATAAAAATGTTAGACCTATGGCGGTGATACCAATGCCAGTCCACATTGGGAAATTAAAAAAAGGAAGGTTGTGGGTCAGAACCGTTAACAAGAAATGCTAAAAGACTGGAGAGAGAGAGAGGGAGAGAGAGAGAGAGAGAGAGTGATAGAGGAAGAGAGAGAGAGAGAGAGAGAGAGATAAAGTATACCAGAAGTACAATTATTTGGTGTGTTTTTGCAAGGGAACTTTCTTCCAAACAGTAGTCTTTCTCTTCCTCTCCATCATCCACATAAGATATTACCGCTCACTAAGTTACAGTAAGTGCAATTTTTATTTTATTATATATTATGTGTACGTATTGTATTTAATCGTGTTGCTTTTACCATAAGTTATTTATGTATATATGATTTTCAAAATTCACTAAAATCGTTATAGTTCACGGTCTAGGAACGGATTAATTTGTATTCCATTGTTTTTAATGGGGAAAATGATTCGAATATTTCAGTTCAAAGACCTTCTGGAAATATGAAGTATATTTGAAGTACGAACAACCAAACCGTCAATGTTTATATACAGAGTCCACATTTCAACAAAAGAGAAACGTGTATAAAGATTTCAATATTAAACTGTTCATACATCACGAGATGAAGGCACGTTACCGCGTGTTGGAGTTGTTTTCCGAACTCACGCTTTCATTGTCGTTGAATATCAACAGCTTTATCAAATTGGAAATACCAGTTTCAATGTTTTTACTTACGTTCGTCAAATGATAGCTGTATCTTCGCTATTTTGTTTTACAGTCGTACACACCGCCACATTTACAGTCGTACACACCGCCACATTTACAGTCGTACACACCGCCAGATTTACAGTCGTACAGATCGCCACATTTACAGTCGTACACACCGCCACATTTACAGTCGTACAGATCGCCACATTTACAGTCGTAGACATCGCCACATTTACAGTAGTACACACCGCCACATTTACAGTCGTACACACCGCCACATTTACAGTCGTACACACCGCCACATTTACAGTCGTACACATCGCCACATTTACAGTCGTACAGATCGCCACATTTACAGTCGTAGACATCGCCACATTTACAGTCGTACACACCGCCACATTTACAGTCGTACACACCGCCACATTTACAGTCGTACACACCGCCACATTTACAGTCGTACACACCGCCACATTTACAGTCGTACACATCGCCACATTTACAGTCGTACACATCGCCACATTTACAGTCGTACAGATCGCCACATTTATAGTCGTAGACATCGCCACATTTACAGTCGTACACACCGCCACATTTACAGTCGTACACACCGCCACATTTACAGTCGTACACACTGCCACATTTACAGTCGTACAGATCGCCACATTTACAGTCGTACACACCGCCACATTTACAGTCGTACACACCGCCACATTTACAGTCGTACACACCGCCACATTTACAGCCGTACAGATCGCCACATTTACAGTCGTACACACCGTCACATTTACAGTCGTACACACCGCCACATTTACAGTCGTACACACCGCCACATTTACAGTCGTACACACCGCCACATTTACAGTCGTACACACCGCCACATTTACAGTCATACAGATCGCCACATTTACAGTCGTACACACCGTCATATTTACAGTCGTACACACCGCCACATTTACAGTCGTACACACCGCCACATTTACAGTCGTACACACCGCCACATTTACAGTCGTACACACCGACACATTTACAGTCGTACAGATCGCCACATTTACAGTCGTACACACAGCCACATTTACAGTCGTACACACCGCCACATTTACAGTCGTACACACAGCCACATTTACAGTATTACACGCAGCCACATTTACAGTCGTACACACAGCCACATTTACAGTCGTACACATCGCCACATTTACAGTCGTAGACATCGCCGCAGTTTTTTTTTTTTTTATATTTAACTTCCGGTCAATATGGCGGGACGATGGCAATGAACCGTTGAGACACTGTCTGACAAGGTTCCTTGTTGCAGTTTCCTCATATTCCAAGTACATGCTTGCTGCAGGGGCTACTGAGATTAGTACTCTGTGCACACCATGAGCTGTGTGTTTCTATATTTAGATTGCTTACGATGAATGATGATATCATATGACGAAGGACAGTTCAGTTACCTTCACTGTGCGTGCTACTATGCCTTATATCTTTTGACGTGTGCTGTGTTTGCTGTGCTACAAATCTATGTCAATAAAAATGAGAAAGAGAGTTCATCGGTGCTATATAGAACCAATTCTGACCAATGGAAGTGAATCATGGACAGTAGACAAACAAATGAAAAGACGATTAGTGGCCACAGAGATGGGATTTCTCAGAAGAATGTTGAAAGTTCCCTGGACAGCTAAAAAGACCAATGAGGAAGTTCTCAAAGAGGCCAAGACAAAAATGGAGCTCTTAAAAAACATCAGAAAGAAGCAATCAACATTTTTCGGGCACATCGTGAGAAGAGGAAAGTTGGAGACTTGGTTACAATTGGCAAAATAAAAGGAAAGAGAGATCGCGGACGACAAAGAGAGAAAATACTGGATAGCTTGGTGTCATGGGTTGGAAAACAGTCAACAATAGAACTGATACGATGCACTGTAGATAGAAGATTGTGGAAGGACATGATCACCTACGCCAACCGGTATGGCACATGATGATGTGTTTGCTACGATGGGGAGTGCAGCTGCCTTTTATTTATTTATTTTTTTATTTATTTATTTTTTTTAATTTTTTTTTTTTTTTAATTTTTTTTTTATTAATATATTCGACGAAATGTTACTGGTGATGATCCCACTGGCACGGACGGTTGAGTAACTATGGACTTTAATTCGTTTGCAGTGATACCGGGGTCTTCGAATAACTATAACTATTATTTTGTAATTTTTTTTCTTCAATCAGGCTGTATGATATAATGACTTTTTGTGGAAGCTACCGACAAATCGTTTCTCTATCCTAACTAAATATTCACGACTGAGTCTCTTTTCTATCATGTATCTTTTACACATGTTTCCGTGTTGCCTGTGATGTGATTTGTTGCAAGTATTCACAACGATACACACTGTATAGCTGACGTTAAAATGTCTATTCTATTTTTGGATATTTGTCAGACAATGTCGGACTTCTCAGACACTTCCAGTGTCAGCGACACCAGAGGTTTGGTGGCTGACAAGGATGACGGGAGGCCACGGAGCTCCATCCCTATGACGTCATTCAACTTTATCAACTCAATCATCGGCTCTGGCATCATTGGTAAGCCATCATGTATCGAATTCTGATTCTGTGTCTGATTGTTTGTCTTATTCATTGACAGTAAATTATAGAATATGTCTACATAATAACCTGTAAAAATATATAGACTGTCTGTACATTATAGAAGTTGTCTACGCAATGGTCTATAATGTTTAACTCCAGCAAGGTGGATAAATGAAACATTTTAAAAATACGTTCAAGACCTTATTAAACGCCTTCTATAATGACACATTGAGGAACAAGGCACAAGAAGAACTACTTGACACGTATATTCTAAGAGAGACACACACTAAAGTGTCAGCCACGAAAAGGTGACAAGCTAGAAGAAATGGATTCCCCTGTATTCAGCAACATGTCAATATTGTCCTAGATTGTTTCAGGGTTCATATCGCGATTAATAGTCATATTTGGACGCAACGACTACTACAACATCACACAGACTAATGTAACAACACACAAAGACTAATAATGTAACAACAAACACAGACTAATGTAAAACACAGAGACTAAAGTAACAATACACGCATAAAGACTAATGTTACAACACACAGGCTAATGTAACAACAAAGACTAATGTAAAAACACAGACTAATGTAATAGCACACATACAAAGACTAAAGTAAAAACACACACGTACTAATGTAACAACACACTAACTAATGTAAAAACAAACTTAGACTAACGTAACAACACATAGACTAATGTAACAACACATTCACACATTGACTAATGAACACCGTACTTACTAATGTAACATTATACAGACTGATGTAACAACTCACAGAGACTAATGTAAAAGCGCAGACCGACTAATGTACACACAGACTAATGTAAACAAACACAAATACTAATGTAACAACACAAACTAGTGTAACAACACACACCGACTAATGTAAAAACACACACTGACTGATGTAACGACACGCACAGACTAATGTAACAACACACACAACCTAATGTAACAATACACAAATATTAATGTAACAACACAAACTAATGTAACAACACACAAAGGCTAATGTAACAACTGTAAAATGAGTAGTCTTCATCACCTCACACGAGAGAATAGCTGTAGACTATATATAACAGATTTTAAATGACTTCCAACAGTTCTGTAATTATTTGTATAGCATAGGCCCTCAGGTTTAGGGACTTGTTAAGTATTAATCGAAATGCATATCCTACCAAGATGTTGACTTAAATGGAATCGTGATGGCGCTGACGTCCTCATTATATCAAACAAATTCTCCTCTACTTATATATACCTTGTAGAATATGGAATCAGAAAAGAAAATTTATTCTGGCACATAATGAAGTTTTGCAAGAGACAACACACATGTTGAGAACGTTATTTCAATGAGAAAAGAAGAAAATGGAAATATCAGAACGATTGCAAATGTATCATGGTATGTACTGTGACGGTACATGGGGTGGAAGATTCATAAGTTATTAACGGCTCAGAAGCGAAAACAACAAAGTGTGTGGACATATTCACCTCACGGAAGACGAATATGACAGTCCGCCGAGGAAAAGATTGGAGCCTCATCATGAAACATTTATACATTCATAAGAAAGTTATGGAGAGAAATTCTAAATTATTTGAGAAGGAAAATATGCGAATATGTACATGCGTTGTTAGACCACTTTACTAAGAAGAGTAATTCAAAGAAGACAAATGGGATTTTTAGAGCATGTTAAGACACAGCAGCCTACTAAATGTAATCTAGGAAGGGAAAATTCAAAGTAAAATAGGCAGATGCATACCAAGACTAACATGGACGAGTAACATTAAGAGATGGACAAGTCAACCTATGACAACCTGCACTATCAAAGCAATAGACAGTGGAATGGCGCTCCATGGTAGCCAAACTTTGATGTGGAGACGGCACCGAGTGGTGATGATGATGTATATAAATGAGAAGAAATGGAAGCTTGCTACTAATTTACTCTATCCGCGATATTTTATATTCTTCTCTATAAACACTGTTCAATTAAAGTTGTGTTCTCTTGTACAGTATCATCACCACCATTGTAGTTGGACAGTAGGCAGTAGCACCCGAATCACTTCTCTCATTTTCATTGGGAGCCCTCAGCGCAGCAAACTCCAGCAGTTACAGCATCAGCTATTTTCCCTCTTCACCACAGCACAGGTAGTCAAACACCATATTATCACCTTTTTTGTGTGTTCGCCAGCTTTCAACTCAGGCGAAGTCTCTAGAGACCAGGAACTGGATTTTGCGTGTTAATTCGTTTTTTCCCTGGCAGCCACGTGCACAGGGGTCTCTCGCCGCACAGGCACATAACTCCGCCTTCGGAGGTACGCATATATTTTTTTCGCTGATGAGTAATTGACGTTTCAAGCCGGACCTCGCTGCTAAGACCAGGGGTGGTTGGTGCAGAGAGAAATAATAATAATAAAAAAAATGTCAGTCCCAACTGATGCAGCTAGTATTTGAAACACCCCCCCCCCCTTTTCCCCGTTCCCCTTATCACCTTTTAAAGCAAACACACCTTTCACACAACACCTCCAGGAAAACACTTGTTCTTATCCCTTATAAAGTAAGACACCTCCCCTCCCCTCACGCAAATAATATATAAATCTATTTCACGTCCCACTAAAACTGGTTATAGGAGACCTCACAGATACCCAGCCTTAGGGGAAGGACCCATAAATGAAGCATCCCGATATAAACACGTGCGCGCATACACACAAGTCGTTCAACATTTCGTTTCAGCCAGTTCGATTCTTTCTAATTCTTCAAAAGGACATTCAATTGCATAAGTTTCGAGTTTTTTTTTTGTGTTTTTTTTTTCTCTCGAAGTTTTATGGCGGTCAGTTTGGAATTTGAAAGAATGTAGTGTAATTTATGACCACCGCTGTTGGACGCTATTGACAGGTTTAATTCGTATTGATTGTACGCGTGTTCATTTTGCCAGGGCTGATAAAAGATGAGAAATATTTGACAGAAGCAGATGCCAAACCGGAGCAGACTAGAGAGGGAGCTGGTAAATAATTGCAATGCTGCGGTAAAGCTAGTAGCAAGGAGCAAGTGTTGGGGTGTAACGTCAGAGCCGAATTGTTTGATGATAAAGTTCATCTCCAGCTGAAAAATGTGGCCCATGCTTGCAACACGTCAGTTTCCTGGCAGGCTTCTTCAGTTTCTTCTTTTCTAAAAGCATAATAAGACATGACAGCATGTAGAAATCTAACCTTAATGGTCCCTTGGAAGTCTTTGCAGTATCCACCCTATATGAAGTGACTATCGACTTTCTCCAATCTCCTCTGTCTCAATCTCTACCAACATCTAGCTGTGCTTGAACAGTTTCTCCATCCAATCTTTGATATTAACTATCCATTTCTTATGATATCTCCCCGTGACCTTTTTCTTCCTTGCTTTGTCTGTCGATTAAGAAGTTCCACGTATGGGAACTATTATCTTGATTTTGGTTTTGTGAGCTTTTTTTTTCCTTTGTAGGTTCTACACTGATTTATTGAGAATCTTAAGGTGTAGTAGTATTCAGTCAGCGAGTCATCTCAGGAGAAGAGGAATGTTTATAACACTCGGAAAAAAAAAAATCACAAATAATCAACAGAAAAAAAAACAACAGCAATAGATGGTCTGAAGCAGAATCGAACCCGTACTCCTCCGCACAACACCTTGCCACGAGAACCAAATATTAGAGCACACTGCCAACTCAGCTGCCTAAAAAGATAGCTATCATTGGCGATGTCTTTCACGCATGTGTACTCCTGACTATAGCATAGAACACAGCTCTAGAATAAATTGTGTATCTGTGTTTTCTTATTAAGACAAATATCTCCCGGATAGAGTAGGGCTGATTACTTCCGTTTCAGACAAACAGTTATAGGACGAAACAGCACGAATAGCAGTTTCCTGTGGTTTAAACTGGAGACAAATAATAGTAAATGAATATTATTATAGAGGGAAACTTCCAAGGCGATAGAAAAATCCATTCCAACCCTAACCAATGCAGCATGACATCAACAAAAAGCCCCAGAAGACTAGCAACAGGCAGTCATCATATCAATATGGAAAAAGAAAGGCAGCAAGAGAGACTGCAGTCAATATAGAGGTATATCGCTTCTTAGCCGTGTAGGAAAGTTATGTGCCAAAATTGTGGAGAAAAGGCTGAGACCAATAATAGAACCACAGTTAAACGATTCTCAAATGGGGTTTCGAAAAAAACAAAACAGCTTGTCAAGCCACTGGACGGCTTATATCTTACATTAGTGAATCGGTCCGGTCTGTAGTAAACTATTGCTGACTGTTTTTGCATTTGTATATTGAAGATTGGGGGAGGGAGGGAGGAAGAGGGATGGTTCCCCCCATTCTCTATTTTTCAAATCCTAAAGTGAAACAAAAGAAAACAGTTGTAAAATCGCCGTTTGGGGAAGGGGAAAATGCCATGAGTTTAGGGAAGATGTAAATTCGTTCAGAACGACAAGATGAAATAACTCTGTTCATGACATATACTTACGCATTATTACGAAACTTAACACGGAATTTTTTAGAGTAATTTCCCTTTGTCACGCGGCGATGTAATTTTCTAATGATGTATAGCTCAGATTTGGCTCCGGGTGGATTGTGTTTCTGTCTAGTGAATGCTTTTGCTGTTTGTCATTTATCACGTTTCTCATTTGTACAAAACTTATTGTTCACCTCACCCCCGGCTCAATTTATATTGATTCTTTAAAAAAAGTGAAACAAACACAATGGCAGCAAGCGAAAACGATCAGATGAACACAAACAATCATTATCGGCACATTGCACAAGAAATGAGAGTCTTTATCATGTTATATAATTATGATGTACGGTAATGTCCTAATTTAGTGTCTTTCTGCTAAACGAATGATCTCCCCTGATTGACCCCGTGTATTTGAATGTGTCAAATGCTTCTAATTTGTGTGCATTTTAATTTTATTTTTTCAACGTTTTGGGTTAGGTTTAGAGTATTCCAAACCCATGGGTCTTCTCATGACAGATTAGTGAACGACCAAATCAAGTGCAAAAAAGGGGGGGGGGGCGTTTCTCGAGCAGACAGACAATGTCGCTATATCGTTATATGAGATTGAATTAATTTTGTGTACAAAGTTGTACTCACGCATGCTAGTTTCAATTGATGCTACTCAAACCGTCTCTTAGTCTTCCATTCTCAAACTGTACTTCGTCTTTCTCATTTCCCTCATTTTCGCCATAAAACTGAACCCTTTCCCTGGAAGTATTTACATCGCATCATTACGTGAGCACATATCGCATCAAAGACTGGTTTATTGAGCGTTCTATACACACGATTATTCAAGCCTGCTGGTCCAGCTGACTTGGTTGCAGAAGTGGGAGTTCAAATTGCTTCTGTTCTAATATAGTAAGGGTATGCATGGAACAGGAAAGTAAGTGCAGGGGTGCGGTAAATTAGCAGGGACCAGTGTGCTGGAGTATAACGTCCTACAAAGTTTGGTGACTACTTCACGGTAGAGGAGCGAATCTTGACGTTTCGGCCTACGTGCGGCCTTCTTCAGAAATCACAAACACAGAAACAGACAAAGAAATGAAGAATAACTAAACTACGGGTTCTAGAGTAACCAGAACTAGTGGATCTAGAATAGAAAATTAAAAGAGAAGACAAAAATACTATATTACTGGAAATTCATTAATAAAAATAGGCATTAACTGAAATGTAGAAATTAAATTTAATGAAAAGACACGTAACTGGAAGTCTATGCTGAGTCTCCGATGTGCCCACGACTGGGCGTCAAATGTGAATTAGAGTGAAGGTAAAGGGAAAATCAAGCCAAGGTGTGGGAGAAGAGTGGAAAGGGAAACATTATTGACTGAGGCTGTGACTGACGAGCCTGTGATGTGGATGAGAAGAGGCGGGTATGAGTTAGATACGGAATTGTAAAACAGTCTGGCAGTCCACCAGGAATGACAAAGGTGTGAATAAACTGAGGAAGGTAAGTGTAAGTCAAATTGAAAAAGGTAACAATAAAGTGCGCCGTCACGCCAAGTGACGTACAGGGAATATGGTGTTAGTGACCATAATATTTATGGACCTTCGGCACATGATTTTTGGGGTAATGTGGTCAATACTACGCCCGTGCCGATTTACTTCCCCCAAAAAACCCGGTACCCATTTAAGGCTGGGTGAAACCGGAAGCCATCGATAAGGATCGAACCCGACCACTCGTCCTTTGTAGTCCAGTTCACTAACCACTGAGCTATCGCCGCTCCCTAAGTACAAATAGTCAGAGTGTAAATGAGGTTGAATTTCTATTTTTGGAACTGTCAGAGATTTACCTAGGCTCTGAATATGATTACAGATGTTTACTCTGATAAATTATGGCGACCTTGCGTGGTGCCGACCACATCACCCATAAATGTGTCACTAGCCGTGGAGAAATGTGAACACCAACGTCAGTTTCTCTTACATAAATAAGCATTGCTGATTTCCTTTCCTTAATTTTTGCATAAATAATTACATCTGCCCTGACGTGAATGTATTTGTGCAGATAAGAAAGTACAAATATACGCATCTATAAATATAGATAATTTATTTACTTTTTATCATTCATGTTTCACTCTTTAGTGTCTAGCTCCTATCATTCTTTATACCTACGATTTTGTATATCTCTACACTCATCCTACCTCCCCTCATGTAACACATCTCTCTTTTTTAATCTCACCATCCTGTATTTCATCTCTCCGTCCACCTCTCCCCTAACTTTGTCATCCAACATGCAGCTCTAGGTGTTATAGAGCTCTTATTTATTCTTCTTTCTGATATGATATTAAATTATATTATAACGTGACAGCACAGCACATTTATTTTAGTTGACCACAACAGGTAATTCATGACATACTCTTTTTCTCTCATAAAATTATAATCAGTTTATTGATTTCTCTATTATCAATCTTGGCCCATGATCGTGCACTTATCTTAAATTAATCATCGTTAATTCAGGACACTCAAGAGACTATCGTCGGTGACTATTTGAATGTCCGTAAGTGCATATCTTTCATACAACAGTATTCATTTGTTTATTTACGAACTTGTAAGAATATATTGCAGCACAATTCTATGAATCTTTCAACAACACATTCACAGCTTAAGTTCATAATTCCTCTCTATCAACTTCTACTAATAACTTCTAAACTGACTTGAACTACAACTTGAAGATTCTAACTTCCTAATTAACCGGCTTTGCTACATCAAGAAAACTTACTAACTAAACTTGTGATCTAACTTGCTTAGCTTCTTATTCTAACACTTCTAGTTCTACTTAACTTCTAACTAACTGCTTTCGGCAGTTCGGCCGAAGCCGGACTAAGCTTACTTAGTCTACATTCTGACTTCTCTCGCTCTCTGTCTGTAACTTCCTAATTCCTGTTGTGTTAAAGTTTAAATAGTTCAACCACTCTCTTCACCTGAAAATCAGTAACCAATCAAAATCGTCGCGAAGTGACAATTTGCGACTCCCTCCTCATCACTTGCAGCCTCGTGTCCGAGACTTGAACTCTACAACTGACTTATGTCTCAACTGTCAAAGACTTTGACAATAACAGATTATTTTCGTGACTTCTATAACCTATTAAAAATAATATTACTTCACGACTCTGACCTTTTCTGGTAGCTGTTTACTGGACAGTAAATTCATGAGGTCAACACGCACTATTTGTTATTTCCCCAACCTGCTGTTGGTGAAAATCTGTATCTCCTCTCACTTACAAACTTGTTTTGAAGTGGAAATTTCCATGGACCTAAACTATTCATTGTGTCGTCCAGTAATTCTGGACATTTCCTCCTTAGCTTGGTGGGTGCCTTGTTACTTCTGAGGACCCTACCCCGATGTAAACTTCTATTTCTGGCTGGAAATTTTCCATTCCCCAACTTCATGTCCTAACTACTGCTCTTCTACCTATTAGCTCCCAGTGGAGCATAGGTCTTCAACAAACACTTTCCAAGTCGTTCTGTTTTTTGCAATTCTTTTAAGATCATTCCATGTCTTCCCCATCATCTTCATCTCTGCTTCGATCTGTCTTCTCCAAGAATTCCTTGGTCTTCCTCTTTGTCTTTTCCCCTGGGGATTCCAAAAAAGGGCCTGTTTTGTAATACTCTCAGTTGGCTTCCGTAGTGTGTGTCCTATCCATCGCCATCGTCTACGATGTATCTCTTTATCCCCTGGTATTTGACCGGTACATTTCCATAATTCCACGTTAGTGACTTTGTCCTGCCATTTCCATCCCTTTATTCTACGTAAGCATCCGTTAATGAAAGTCTGTACCTTCGTGATTGTCAATTTTGTTATTCTCCATGTTTCACAGCCATATAATAGGACCGACTTAACATTTGAGTTGAAAATGTTTATTTTTGTATTTAACCTAATTTCTTTGGATTTCCATATGTTTCCCAGTGCAATGAAAGCTCCTCTTGCTTTTGATATCCTTATTATAGTATTATTTTCTGTTCCTCCCTCTTTATCTATATTACTGCCCAGATATATGTAAGATTGTACGTCTAGTAGAGGTATTTCTCCTAGTTTTATTTGGTTATTGCCAACTGCATTAATTCTCATAATGTTGGTCTTATCTCTATTAATCTTTAGTCCTAGCTGTTGTGATCTCTCATCTAATATACTCACTTTATCCTGCATCTATTGATGGCTGTGTAATAAGAGAGCTATGTCATCAGCAAAGTCTAAATCATCAAGTTGTTTGGTCAGTGACCACTGGATCCCATTTCTGTTGTTTTGAGTTATTTTCATAATCCAATCTATGGCCAGTAGAAAGAGAAATGGAGACAGGGGGCATCCTTGCCTTACTCCTGTTCTTATTTCAAATGCTTGTGTAAGCTGTCCTTCATGCACCACTCTACATTTTGTTCCTTCATACATTGTTTTTATCAGGTTAATAAACTTTATGGGGATTCCGTAATGACTCAGCAACTTCCAAAGCATTCTTCTGTCTAAACTATCAAATGCCTTTTCGTAATCTATGAATCCAATATAAAGTGGGCCTAACTACTGCTGGTCGCTACTATTTGTTACTAATTATCTATTGAGAAGCGGGTAACAACTAAGTTACCAGCCCCCATGCTCTCACTAGCTATCTAGTCTCACTCACTACCTAGTCTCATCATTTGTTGTAGTTGTCCCCGTATTCTGAAGAAGGCCACAGGCCGAAACGTCATTATTGTGTTGTGTTCCTTCTTTGTAAAGCTGTCACTATACCTTTGAGTGTTTAGTACACCCCACTACTGGATCCTTGCTAGCAGCTTTACCGCAGCATTGCAATTATTTGCCTTTTCCTCGAATATAAAGGACTCAGCCTCAGTTGCAAAAATAAAAAAAAACGAATGGTAGCAATGACAAAGGTGTGACATGATAATCATCACTATCATGCAGCATAAAAATAAACAAGACAAATCTGAAACAAGTGCAACGTTTTGAAATACTTGGGCACAGTGATAACATCAGATGGAAGATGCAACAAAGAAATAAAAAGCAGAATAGCTCAGGCCAAAATAGCATTTCAGAAAATGAAAATTATCCTATGCAACAAATCTATGTCAATAGAAATGAGAAGGAGAGTTCATCGGTGCTATATAGAACTAATTCTGACCTATGGAAGCGAATCATGGACAATAGACAAACAAATGAAAAGACGATTAGAGGCCACAGAGATGGGATTTCTCAGAAGAATGTTGAAAGTTCATTGGACAGCTAAAAAGACAAATGAGAAAGTTCTCAAAGAGGCCAAGACAAAAATTGAGCTCTTAAAAAACATCAGAAAGAAGCAATCAACATTTTTTTGGGCACATCATGAGAAGAGGAAAGTTGGAATACTTGGTTACAACTGGCAAAATAAAAGGAAAGAGAGATCGCGGGCGACAAAAAGAGAAACTACTGGATAGCTTAGTGTCATGGCATGGAAAACAGTCAACAACAGAACTGATACGATGCACTGTAGACAGAAGATTGTGGAAGGACATGGTCGCCAACGCCAACCGGTACGGCACATGATGATGATGAATGGTAGCAACAAATAGAACTCTACACCCATTGATATAAAAAGAGGAATAAGACAGGGATGCATCCTATCACCAAGCTTGTTCAATCTATACACTGAGAAAATTTGTAAAAACATCATAGAGATGCCAGGCCTACAAATTAATGGAAAGATAATCAATAACCTAAGATATGCTGACGATACTGTACTACTAGCAGAAAATCCTAAAGATCTACAACAATTACTTAACAAAATAAATATGACAAGCAACAAATATGGACTGGATATGAATATCAAAAAGACTAAAACTATGATCATAAACAAAGAAGATACTCAAAACCCACAAGTGGATATCAAAATAGAAGGGAACAGCTGGAATATATTGTAACAATTGGAAAAATCGAAGGACGAATAGAAAGAGGGAAGCAAAGAGAAAAGATCCCAGTGATTCAATTCATCTTGTGTTCATCACTACAACGGCAAACTTATCACTTCTAACAAAACAGAACTTACAAACATATAACTTGTAACAAAATACAACGCACAAACATTGGTTGTTATTATTATTATTATTATTGGTTATGGAAGGCCTCGGCATCACTGCAAACGAATTAAAATCCATAATTGCTCAACCGCCCGTGCCAGTGGAATCATCCGAATTACTAACACATCTCCCAAACAAAGAAAGGTAACTGTAGTCCCCATCGTAGCAGTCTCAGCACACGCCAAAAGACATAAGGCGAAACCGCGCAGAAAGTGAATACAGCCAACTGTTCCCTGTCATACGATATCATCCTTCATCGTAAACAAGCGGGATATCGAAACAGGATCAAAACGGATGAGACACACAGCTCACGGTGTGCACAGAGCACTTAACTCAGTAGCTCCTGCAACAAGCCGGACTTGGAATATGAGGAAACTGCAAGAAGGAACACTTTTCAGACATAGCCTTCAATGGTTCCCGCCGCCTATCCACCGTATACCATGGAAGTTCGCGTCCTCCCGAAAACGATGATCGTCGTATCACTCGATGATGTTAGGCCATCGCTGATGACTCCAATTCCAAACATATAGACACACAGTGGTGGTAAGTTATCATTTCCAATCCAACAGAAGCCACCTGACCTGTAGTTAGTAAAACCACAGAGATACTATGATTTTGTGACCTTCACTGATTCACTCTTGGATGTGAATGTGTAGTTTACACAAGAGGAGAAGTTTTCAACTACAGTGATCCCATTTAAGGCAATTCTGTGATAGCAAAGCAAGTCTCCTTTATAGCAGCAGAACTTGATGTTCTCTGCTCCCTTCTTGTAGCTGCTGCCACACGATTCTGATGTCTCATTAACTTGGACATCATTCAAGAACAATGTCAGATTAACATTCCATAGATATGGCTCTGCTGATGAAGTGCTTGGTGCAACAGTTGTATCAATCATACAGGAGGCATCTGGTTTGTGGTCATTAATATCACAGACGGCATATGAGGTTGTTATAGTCAGTATTTCTTTCTGGGGTGTAAATATGTGGCACACACATGCAGAGTGGTTTGTGGTCACAGTAATCCCATTAAAGGCAATTATAGGGTAGCATGGCATAGCTGTTTCAGAACAGCACAATCCTATGATGTTTTCTGTGTTCGCTATAAAGCTGCTGCTGCTACACAATCCTTACCAATTATAGGTGTGGACATTATTCACTTGCAATGACAAAACTGCTTTGTTTACATCATAAACCTCTGGAAGCGAATCATTTATGGGACTAATAATACAATTTATTCTTCCATCGGGGATATCTTCCTTGAGCCGCCCCCCCCCCCCCCAAAAAAAAATGTCTTTGGTTAAAAAGCACATATGCTTTTGAGTTAAACACACAATGAGCCCACTTCAAAGATTCAAAATGATCCTTGCCAATGCCATCCGTTTGCACAATTTAGGTCCTTAGCTACCAAGGTCACAAAACGAAGCCATCAAATTAAAGACTTTATCTACAGCGAAGGTTAACGAACTGTGAACAAACATTTATGTTCAAACCCTTGAATACATTTTCAAAAATCTGCCAACTCGCTGCAATAACATATATCGTGTTGTTCAAAATAAACATTGCTTAGTCCATGGCTCGAATATAAATCCGCACAAACATATGAGCCACTAACTTCACAACTCACAAACATATGAGTCACTAACTTCACAACTCACAAACATATCAGCTATTAACATGCATAACTCAAACATATATTGACCACTAACGTACACAACTCGCACATTTCTGATTCCATTTCTCATTAAACAGCACCAAATGACGTCGTCTTCTTTCACTCTGTCCTGACAGTGCTAACTGTAGCTTCAAGACTGCTTTCAGCATCGTAGGTTAAAGGACTTCATTTACATAGCCTTACCACGATACACATCATTCATAATCCCAGGTCTTCCATTGCCCCTATCTAGCTGATCGTATGTAGACGTTATATGGTGAGGAGTTGTCACTGAGCGTTCTTCATCAAACCGGATATGTAGTCTCTGATCCTATCACATTGTGCCGCTAGCAAGCCTTTCAATCAGCTTTCACTTTTCTTGAGGCTGCCTCTTCCATTGTAACTTTAACTTCAAACAAAAGACGTCATCATCATCATCTTTCCTTCCTCATTTGCCGTTCAGCGTCGAGGGGAGATATAATTTGCGGTCTTTTGCTCTTCTGTTCGTCTCTGAAGCTGATATGTTTCATAGTGTTTCCAATATTTCGTTGATCTAACTTTTTCGTGGTCGGTCTTTAGGTCTGGTCTTCTTCGTACTTCACGTAGTGTTCTGGTTCGTCTGGTGGGTCGGAATACGTCACACCTGTCTACATGAAATTGACTGTACACATGTCTCTTGTACAAGAGAATAGCAATACTTTATTTACATAATCCACTTTACAGAAGTTTTCAATATAAACAGCCCTGCGGCGTGGAATCACCGCTCGGGTATCACGTTAAATGCTAAGGAGGTTTCAGTTACCTCCGAACTCCTGTAATCAAACTCAGGGCTCTCATCACATATGGAAATCACTTATCTCTTTCCACATTCCCTGAACAGTGCACAGAACTTAACAACCAACTTAATGTCCACGTCATAAATTCAACTCATGGAACATCTCATTACAGACACTTCCTCACTAGTCTGCTCACTGTTACTCCACAGTATGATTACCAAATATCCAGTTTCCTATACTAAAGGATTCAGTCTCACTCGTTCCTTTAACTGCATTCAACTACTTAGACGAAATGTACAACTTATTGTTATCCCTACACACGATTAATCGCATGTCTCAACCAATGGAAAACAACCTACGTCATTTCCCCCAACCAATGAAATCTTGACACATCATAGTCTCTGTCTCGAACTTAACACTCCCCTTAACAATAATCTTCCCTTTGTGATTCTAATTATCCCGTGAATGTCACTTTCCCTAAACACACGATGGTTCTCCAATTCTCCTTACACTGTCCCCAACTCCATTATTTCCCTATATCCTTACTACTGTTACATATTTTCATGTTGTATTTTGTGCCTGTGCTGTTGAGTTTATATACGTGTTCTTGTACGTCTTCTATTTTGTCATATATTTGTGCCTAATCGTCTGCAAATAAAAGCTCGCTGATAGATTTGCGATCGACCAAGATGGCGGTTTGTTAAATTTCGGAGTGTGGATTATGTGAGAAAAGTGATTGAAAGACTTATTTTCCAATGGATATATATTGTTAAAAAATGGTGTCAATTGTCCTATCCAAGGAGGAGGACAAGATCAGATAAGTACTTTCTACATGTAAACAGCTAAAAATGTATAGCTAGACCGTAAAAGGTCGCGTGTGAGACCTAGCGATCGTGAGGAGGAAACATCACCCGGGATATCCCAAACGTGTATTTTTAAATTAAGCTTTTAACTTACGACTTACTCAGAAGGGTGGTAAGGTATATATGTTTTATGCTCAACGAAATCACAGAAAGACATCTTGAATAAAGTAATTTACTAAAAAATGAACACAAAAATGGCGCAACTTCTTTATATAGCTTCTAGATCATAGCTGTTATCTCCCTTATCTTTGGCTTCCAACTGACAATGAATGCCACAAATGGTTTGGCCACGTGTCAAGGCAGAAAGATCAAAACATAACACGACTGGCCTTCAATAGTCGTTGCGAGAACACCAAACCCAAGGGCTGACCACGAAAAAGATAGATATTAGAAACACTAGGAAACATAGCAGCAGAGGCGAACAGGAAAGCAAAAGACCATAAAATTATATCTCCCTTCGACGCTGAAAGGCAGATGTGGAAGGAAAGAAAACTGAATGCCGTTGAAAATTGTGAATATCTCCACATCACTCTAATTATTTTGTTTAAAAAAAACATATGCAACCCACACACACACTTAGATATTTATTTCAATCTATTTTGCTTTTTTTTTTTTTATAAGATACAATAAGTTATAAGTTAACTAATGGATAGAAACAGTTTGTTGTCGTGAGTGCGTGGCGTCCTGATTGCAGTGATGCGTCTTTTGGCTGGTTGCCTCCGTCGTCAGCACTTCTACTCGCTAGAACACACTGTGGTCTTGCTCGGATGTGGGAAGGCCTGGCTAGTCTTGCTTTTCTGTCCCTGGTGACAGCCCCATCCCCACCACGAGGAGCTGGCCTTGATTGGGGAGATAGCGGTTTTTTTTTTGGAAGGGGGAGACGGGGAGACCATTCTAGAAATATATAAAATAATTACACTTATGGTGTTTCTTTCTTCTCCCCCCCCCCCCTTTTTCTCTCTCTATTTTCCCACTTAGCACTACTGATTAAGGATTCTAGTTCACTTTTCACCCTTTCTAGATCCGTCACACGTGTACCTCTTTCATGCTTCATGGTAGGTTCCTTTTTCCACTTTCAACTTCGATATCTCAACCTTCCGCTGATGCTTCCACACCGATCTCGTATTCTAGAATTAGCTGACAGTGGTTATATATAACCAAACACACCATAAAAAAGCTTTGCAAACAGTAATTTAGCTTGAAGAGATTACTTAGGTGCACCCCGTAATGCATTTATAGATGCCATTTATTCCAATGCGCCTGCGTACGTCCACCCGCCGGCCAGTTCGAATAAAGAAGAATCAACATTCTCTGGAATTTATCGAACTCTGAAACGGTAGAATTGATGGTCGAGCAAGAGACTCCACCGTATATTCAAATATTTCGCTGACACTGCAAGTCAGGTATCTAAACACAAGAGACAAATAATAATAAATGAATATTATTATAGAGGGAAACATCCGAGGCGATAATCAGTTAATCAATTCAGAGGAAGAGGTATGTTTACAGCACTCGGAAAAAATGACAAATAATAAACAACAGAAAAAAATATGGACCAAGGCAGGATCGAACCCGTACTCAGTGGCACAGATGTGCGGGCGAACAGTACAGGTTTGATTTGACTGTAGCTACCAACCTGGTCCTCATTTTATTCTCTTAACACCTAAACACCCCCCCCCCCCCTTTCCCGCATTTCTGTTGCTGAATCCGTCTTCTTCTTTTCTCTTCTCACTGATACCTAAAAGGTGTCGTGGTTTATATCATTTGTCGTTCTTGAGCTGCCCGAACTGTCTGAATTAGTGATTTTCCTTTGTTGTTACATGTCTCTGTCACTGCATCTATTCATCTTCTTCTTTTCTCTTTTCACTGATACCTAAAAGGTGTCGTGGTTTATATCATTTGTCATTCTTGAGCTGCACGAATTGTCTGAATTAGTGATTTTCCATTGTTGTTACATGTCTCTGTCACTGCATCTATCCATCTTCTTCTGGGTCTTCCTCTTGGTCTTTTTCCATGCATTCTCGAGAAGAACGCCCTTGATGGTGATTGGTAAGGGTTCATTCTGATCAGGTGGCCAAACCATTTAAGTTGTTGCTCTATATATTCTTGGCAGGGTTTAGTTCCTACCATTTTTCTTATGGTTTCATTTCGTATTCTATCTCTTCTTATGTTGTTTGTTACTTTTCTCAAGCATCACATCTCACATGCATTGTTTTAATGTCACTAAATTGTCCTAGGTATAATTCCCACTGTGTTCTCCTTTGTCCTACTCTACCGTTGAAATCTCCTAGTACAAACAATTTCTCTGCGTCTTTGACTTTATTTATTGGTGCTGAGAGTTCATCAAAATATTCTTGTTTGCTGTCCTCAATATATGTGTCGTTGCATGGAGCATATGTTTGAGTGTAAGTGGTATTTCCTCCTTTTTCTGCTAATTTGATACTTATTATTTTTCCGAGATGTAATCTATTTCTAGTGTGTTTTTGGCAGTATTACTTTCAATAATGAAACCGACCCCATGTTTGTTTACTTCTGCCATGTTGTTAATTCCGCTCGTGACGAATGTGTAGCTTTGGTGTATTTCTTTAATGATTTTACCCCTCTTTCTTGTGTCCGCTAATCCTAAGATTTTTATGTTTCTTGTCTTCATAAATTCAACTATTTCTGTGCTTTTATCACCTAAACTGAAGATGTTCCAAGTGCCTACTAAATGCTTTGATTGTTTTCTTTGTGTTGTTGTAGTTTTCCCTCTTTCATTTTGCATTTTCGTTCGTGCTGAATCCGTATTGGCCAGTATTTGTTGCTTGACTGCTGTTATGTTTTTAAATGTTACCGTTTGTTCCCGTGCCGTGACGTCAGCTATCACATTCTGCTCGCCCTATCCCAATGGTTTATTCACTTAAGTATCCACACAAGGGTGACTGTGTCGTGCTAGCCGCCATCCACACAAGGGTGACTGTGTCGTGCTAGCCATCATCCACACAAGGGTGACTGTGTCGTGCTAGCCGTCATCCACACAAGGGTGACTGTGTCGTACTAGCCATCATCCACACAAGGGTGACTGTGTCGTGCTAGCCGTCATCCACACAAGGGTAGCTGTGTCGTGCTAGCCATCATCCACACAAGGGTGACTGTGTCGTACTAGCCATCATCCACACAAGGGTGACTGTGTCGTGCTAGCCGTCATCCACACAAGGGTGACTGTGTCGTGCTAGCCATCATCCACACAAGGGTGACTGTGTCGTGCTAGCCATCATCCACACAAGGGTGACTGTGTCGTACTAGCCATCATCCACACAAGGGTGACTGTGTCGTGCTAGCCGCCATCCACACAAGGGTGACTGTGTCGTGCTAGCCATCATCCACACAAGGGTGACTGTGTCGTGCTAGCCGTCATCCACACAAGGGTGACTGTGTCGTACTAGCCATCATCCACACAAGGGTGACTGTGTCGTGCTAGCCATCATCCACACAAGGGTGACTGTGTCGTACTAGCCATCATCCACACAAGGGTGACTGTGTCGTGCTAGCCATCATCCACACAAGGGTGACTGTGTCGTACTAGCCATCATCCACACAAGGGTGACTATGTCGTGCTAGCCATCATCCACGCAAGGGTGACTGTGTCGTACTAGCCATCATCCACACAAGGGTGACTGTGTCGTACTAGTCATCATCCACACAAGGGTGACTGTGTCGTGCTAGCCATCATCCACACAAGGGTAACTGTGTCGTACTAGTCATCATCCACACAAGGGTGACTGTGTCGTGCTAGCCATCATCCACACAAGGGTGACTGTGTCGTACTAGCCATCATCCACGCAAGGGTGACTGTGTCGTACTAGCCATCATCCACACAAGGGTGACTGTGTCGTACTAGTCATCATCCACACAAGGGTGACTGTGTCGTGCTAGCCATCATCCACACAAGGGTGACTGTATCGTGCTAGCCATCATCCACACAAGGGTAGCTGTGTCGAGCTAGCCGCCCAATGTTGTCTTTACCATTAATTTTTCAGCAGCGCTCACTATGTAAGTAAAAAAAAAGTAAAGTACCTCCATCACGCCAAGTGGCGTATAGAGAATGTTATGAAATGTATAGAGAGTGTTAGCGACCATAAATTTTACAGACCCTCGGCACATGATTTTTGGGGTAATGTGGTCGGTATTACGCCCGTGCCGCTTTACTTTCCCAGAAAAAATCCGGTACCAATTAAAGGCTGAGTGAACCCAGAAGCCGTCGGTTGGGATCGAACCCTACCTCTTGTCCTTTGTAGTCCAGTTCACTAGCCACTGAGCTATCGCGGCTCCGCTCATTATGTGTGTCCACTAATTGTTTTTGACTGCTCCAGTTCTTTGAATGTTCACTTCTGTTCCATTGACAGAGTACACATCGCTTTGTATTGCTTTGTGTACTCTTACTTTTTGGATTTAAAATCTGATAATCTTCAAGGCAAATGTCAAACCGTTACTGTTTTATAGTTCGCAGTTCTAAGGCTCAATAAATATTGAAATCATGATAATGAATGCTGGCGGAGAACAGAGGTGTTGGTAGACTAATGAAGAACGCATGGGCAGATCCTGTTTGTTAGATAATAGTAAATCAGGTTTTAGTGATAGAAAGATTAAGTTAATAAGGCACCTACACAGTATACCGCGACTGACTTTTTGATGAAATCTACAGGAGTAAAAGAGTAGAGCAAAATAGAGACTGTCAGGAATAGGAAATAGAAACGAGAATAGGGACTATCGTTGGGACATTTATTCTATTTCAGTTTTTTGTTGAGTTGTGAGGAAGGAGAGGGGAGAGATGCTGTAGGGATGGAGAATAAAGGTCGCATGACCAATAGAATCGCCTCAAGATGTTCGGGTCAGAATGTTGATTTCACTCATGGTAGAAAAAAACAACAACTAGGCGTACTAGAGGTATTCTATATAGTCTACCCGCCTATACTTGAAGTAAACAATGGATGAATAATGTTGAAGACATGTGCTCAACGGTGAACTGAAAGTTACATGTTGATACTTCGCATATAATTAGTATTCTAGTCATTCTACTAAATCATCATCATTGGGTGCCGTCTCCGAATCGAAGGTTGGCTACCATGGAGCGCCATTCCGCTCTGTCTCATGCTTTGATGGTGCACATTGTCATAGGATGTCTTGCCCATCTTTTGATGTTACTCGTCCATGTTAGTCTTGGTCTTTCCTCTTTTACCTTGTATTTTCCCTTCCAATATTACATTCAGTAGACTGTTGTGTCTTTTAACATGCCCCAACAATTTCGTCTTGTTTGAATTGTGTTTAGTAGTTCTCTTTTCATTTTTAGTTGTTTTAAAACTTCATCAATTATTTTCTTTTCTTGCCATCCAATTTTACTTATTCTTTTATAAATCCACATTTCAAAGGCCTCAGTTTTCTGTTCTGTTTTCTTGTCTAATGTCCATGTTTCTCCACCATACTGGAATATTCAGAAAATGTAACATTTTGCTATTCTTAGTTTTAGCCCTGGTGTTAAATGTTTATATGTTAGTATACTTTTCATGGCATTAAAATTACTTTTTGCCATACCTATTCTTTTGTTTATTTCAGTTTTACATTTTCCATCACTGGTTATAGTATGTCCCAGGTAGTTGTAGCTCTGAACTGTCTGCAGGTGTATTCCTTCAACTTTGATATTTATTTGTAGGTCTTGAGAATTTTCTCTCCTTGTGATCATAGTTTTAGTCTTTTTGATATTCATATCTAATCCATATTTTTTGCTTGTCATGCTTATTTCATTAGGTAATTGTAGATCTTTAGGATTTTCTGCTAGTAATACAGTATCGTCAGCATACCTTAGGTTATTGATTATCTTTCAATTAATGTTTAAGCCTGGCATCTCTGTTATGTTTTTAAAGATTTTCTCAGTGTATAGATTGAACAAGCTTTGGTGATAGGATGATGCTTCCTTATTTTACTCTTCTTTTTACATCAATGGGTGTAGAGTTCTCTTTGTTATATTTTATTATTGCTGTTTGCTCCCAGTACAGATTGCTTATTAGTCGTATATCCATGTCATCTAGATGTATCTCTTTTAGGCATTCTATAAGTTGTTTGTGGTATATTCTATCAAATGCTTTGGTGTAGTCTATGAAGCAGGCATATATTGGTTTGTTTACTTCTATGTATGTTTCAATCAATGTCCTCATGCTGAATATGGCTTCTTTTGTCCCACTGTTTTTTCCAGAATCATATTGATGCTCCTCAAATTCAGTATTAATTTTGTTCAGAATCCTTTCCTGTATAACGTTTAGTAAAATTGTTGTTACCCGGCTCATTAGGCTTATTGTTCTAAAATCACTGCATTCAACTGCACCTACTAAAAATACAGGAATTTATATACTTATGAAGTCTAGTGACAAATGGTCAGTCACAAACAGCAGAATTAGACTCAAGATGCAACAAAGCTTGTTAAATTTTTATACAGCTATCACCAATATTGTCCAACAAGGAATTAACTCTAGAAACAAAACGGGCACTCTACAATTCAATTTTCATTCCAACGTTGTGCTACCAATGCCAGTCCTGGACCATTGGTGCAAGAACAATAAGAAAAAAAACCTCTTCTGAGATGAAATGTGTTAGACGAATGGCAGGAAACAGCCTGAGAGATAAGATTACAAATAAGGAAGTGAGAAAATACTAGCAATAGAATGCATAAAGAAACAACAGATAAAATGTTTTGGCCATGTGTCAAAGCAGAAAGAGCAAACCACAACACAACTAACCTTCAATAAACGTTGCCAGAACACCAGACATAAAGCCCGACCACGAAAAAGATGGATCGACGGAATATTGGAAACACTAGGAAACATAACAGCTTCAGAAGCGAACAGAAGAGCAAAAGACTGCAAATTATATCTCACCTCGACGCTGAAAGGCAGATGAGGAAGGAAAGAAGGGAGTAGTAGTCATTCCACATCATTAGTGTTCAAGTCTCTCCCCAGTACATGAAGACAACTGGAATCTCATAAGAATAGATAGTAATACGCAGAGACTGTAACTGCACTTGACTTAGATAAACAGATTAGTCCAGGGTGGGAATCGTTCTTGGAAGCCACAATTGAGCCAAGGGGGGAGCAGAATGGGAATATTTCATTGTTGTGTAAAGCCAGTCTTGTGATTTGTAAACTCATGGGAACATGAATAGATCTAGCGCCACACATTAACGACATCTTACAGTGCAGGTTATAATAAATTCATTGAATAATTAGCTGACTGGTGAGATTTTATAGAAATTTCATATATCCAGTGGATAAATAAACTGCTGCCGAATTGTATGGGAAATATTCTATATCCAGTTGATTTAGTGTCGTATTTGTTTGGTTATTTGCTTATCGAAGGCTCTGGTATCACTGCAAACGAATTAAAAGCCATAATTGCTCAACCGCCCGTGCCAGCGTAATCATCCGAATTAATATCCCATCTCTCAAACAAAGAAAGGTAACTGTAGTCCCCATCGTAGCAGTCTCAGCACTCGCCAAAACACATAAGAAGAAACCACGCAGGAAAGTGAACACAGCCAACTGTTACCTGTCATACGATATCATCACTCATCGTAAACAATTGAATATCGAAACATGATCAAAACGGATGAGACACACAGCTCACGGTGTGCACAGAGCGCTTAACTCAGTAGCTCCTGCAACAAGCAGTTTTGACAAAATAGTTTATATATATTAGTTCCATGATGATGTGTCCATAACTTGAAACGACAGGTGAGTTTTACGGAGAAATGCCATATTCTAGTGGATAAGACAACTACAAGTACTAGTGATGTTATGTTGAAATTAGTCAATAGACAAAATATCATGGCTATACTTCCGAGAGAAACTGTTGTTCAAGTGTTTTATATGAAATTAGAAATGTGACGTAGTTTATAAGGGCAGGAGCGGCAGAGAGTGCCCGCACTGACCTCTTCAAAAGTACGTCACAAGCCGTGTTGATATTTGAAAATATTGTTTTATGGGTGAAAATAAAATTGAATGGCCAGATTTTATCAGTGAAACACAATAACGGGGATAAGTGGATGTAGTGTGAGGTCTTCATTGCTTGAAGGTTGCCGTTGTCATTGTGCTGGTTTCATCCCTGGCTCTTTCTCTCTCTCTCTTTCTCTCTCTCTTTCTCTCTCTCTCTCTCTCTCTCTCTCTCTTTGTCTATCTCTGGTCGTTCTCAATCTAAAACAATTACATATTACCATATTAGGTTTCAGCATCACCCAAGTTACTTTCAATCCGCGCATTCTATCCTCTTTTGAATATCGTCTTCAGTCTCCTTCTCCCATCCCTTCCTCCCTATCTATTTATTTCTGGCTTTCTCTGATGCTCACTGCCTCCATATTTTCCCCTATATTAGAATGGTCGTTAAAATCCATTCTGGGAAGATAATATAAAGTATTATTGTGTGTACATGCAGCACGTGTGGGTAATGTAGCAGACTTATAGAGACTCAGTTTTTGACAGAAACGCGTATGAAAACAAACAGATCAGACTACTAGACTATCTGATGATCTCTTCTGGAAATCACAAAAAATCTATTTGTCACCACTAACGTAAATAATTGAATCAGATAAGGAATGGACATTTTTCCCATTTAAAAAAAAATGAATTTGTTGAAGTTATTTCACTGACAGCGACAAGTTCGATCGCTGGTACAAACAACATGGAGAATTTACATTTTTCAGCAGCACTTCTCTCATTTCCAAATTACCCTCACGTGCATAAATCCCGTTCTCACTTCCAAATTACATAAAGGTAAAAGGTAAGGTAAAGTACGAGACTTGAACCGGCGTCTTAGCACGCGAGTTTACACCCATGTGTGCTCGGCCGCCTATCCAGAAATGTTCGGAGATTTCTGTATTGTGTAGCCTCAAGCATCGGAGCTCAGATGCGAAGCGACATTCCTGACAGTGGGGGTATTTTTTTTTTCCAACCACGAGCACAATTCACACTGCTTCCAGCGGGAATCGAACACGGGTTGTCCGAACGTCGGTAGTCCAGTCGGATGGTTTTCCCAACTAGGCTACTGAGGCCCCCTTCCAAATTACCTTCTCATCCCCAACGTGGTGTTCTCACTTCTAAGTTACCTTTTCGTGTACAACGTGGTGTTTCTCACTTCCAAACTGCCTTATAATGCACAATGTAGCGTTCCCATTCCCATTTTACCTTCTCCTGCACAACGCTCTGTTCTCATTTCCAAATTATTTTCTCGTATATAACATGGTGTTCTTACATCTGATTTACCTTCTTGTGCTCAACGTGATGTTTTCACTTCCAAGTTACCTGCTTGTGCAAATCTGTTCAGATGAAGATGTATGTTTACTCGGAAAAAAATCACAAATAATCAACAGAAAAAGAACAAAGAACAATATATGGTCCAAAGCCTTCTTGTGCAGAACGTGGTGTTCTCACATCTAAATCACCGTCTTGTGCACAACGTGGTGTTTTCACTTCAAAGCTACCTTCTCGTGCACAACGTGGTGTTTTCACTTCCAATTGACCTTTTTGTACACAACGTGGTGTTCGCACTTCCAAGTTACCTTCTCGTGCACAACGTGGTGTTTTTTACTTCCAAGTGACCTTTTTGTACACAACGTGGTGTTCGCACTTCCAAGTTACCTTCTCGTGCACAACGTGGTGTTCGCACCTAAAATGTACCTTCTTAATCCAATGTGGTTTTCACATTTGTAAGACACTGTGAACATGTACAACTCATATTTTCACGCTGCCTTTTGCTCTGCGACTATTTGAAACAGTTTGTTCAGAAATGCCTGGTTTATCTCCTTGTATGTTGATGTGAGAATCTTGTCATATCTTCATAGAACCTTCTAGAGATAAGACTAGCCTGCAGTATCTTATAATTTGTTGTATTCCTGTGACACCTGACTAGGCATTACTTGAAAGGCCTGACGTCGCAGATCAATGTTTTGACAGTCCAAGCATGTTTTAGGGCTAATGCTCCTAAAGGGTAAAGGCACCATCCGATGGTGAACGATTTTATAGATGTCCCAACAGTCTCTGAGTCCTGTTTTTGTTTTCAGTCTTACTGTCATGGTTTTGCTACACATGAATCTGATTATTTTTGTTGTTTCTATTGCTGTCTCTAACTTTTGCTCATTCCAATTTAATTATTCTGATTATAAGTTCGGATTCATATTAAGATTGATATGATAGTTTAGGTTTCTGATGCAGTTTCCAGCTTACAGAATGGAGCGGGTGTTGCTCTGTCTAGCTTCGGTTCTAACAAGGTCAAATAAAATAAATGCTATGATATCCTTGTCACTGTAAGAGTCTCTCCCATACCAGACACAGTAGTCGACTCGACCATGTCAGCTCATTAATCAGCGGGACAGTAACAAATATTCCAACGAATATGTTTGATCATTTAATATATTTATCAGAACATATTACCAGATGCTTGAAGCGGCAATCTCCAAGTCTCTGAACACTTCTGAATTGTCGGCCGAACACATATGGGTGAAAACTTGTGTGCTAAGATGCCGACTCGTACTTTACCTTTACACTACCAGTCCATCTTAGCTCAAACTGTAGCCTGTACAAGGCTTTCTGATCATATCTAATAATATCATCATCTTACGGTCTGCTGTTTGATGTGCGACGGGAAAATTTGACGTCTGACTGTGTATCGCTATGTTCGGATTGGAGTCATCAACGATGGCCTAACATCATCAAGTGCTACGACGATCATCATTTTCAAGGGACGTGACTTACCGGTATATGGGGATAGGCGGCGGGAACAGTCGGAGGCTGTGCATGAAAGTGTTCCTAGTTGCAGTTTCCTCATATTACAAGTCGCATGTCTGTGGTAGTCACCTCTAGTGACTCGGGCAGATGGTGCTCGTAAACCTGGGAAGGCCGACCATCTAAGGGCAGAATCCCCCTACAGAAAAGATCATCTGCTGCCTTGCAGGAAGATTGGGACAATCAAAGGCTAAGGAAAGCAAACCTGAACAAAATGCTGGCTGAAATCGGACGCACTGGGCCACTGGCGCAGAACACAGTGCAACGTTTTAACAGATATTCAATCGGAGTGGATCTAACAGGCTTAAACAGACAGCTGTTTTCGTGTGAGAGTCTGGAGTCCTACTCTGATTGAGTCCTGATCGCAGAGAGAGAGAAGAGAGAGAGAGAGAGAGAGAGAGAGAGAGAATATGTTATTTATAGACTAGATAAGAAAATTACACAGCTAATTTGTAACTGATAAATATATATATATTTACATTTGCTCATCCTGAGTATATGGAGCATCGTACTTCGAACCCTAAATTCGTGATCAATTCGATCCGATGCTTCTACCTTCCAATTGTACGTGCGCAGGGGGAAAACTGTAAACGTCATCTGTTGTGTGCCTATGTCACATCTTGTGTTTCGCTTGCTTTTGGTGCTTTATTATTATTATTATTATTATTATTATTATTATTATTATTATTATATAATATAATATAAAGTAAAGAGACCCGCCACAACACGTGGCGTATAGGGAATATGGTGTTGGTGACCATAATTTTTATAGACTTTCGGCACATAATTTTTGGGGCAGTGTAGTCGGTATTACGCCCGTAGTTCACTGGGGTCTGTATAAATGTGGTTTTACAGAAGAATATTGAGAATACCATGGACAGCTAAGAAGAGTAATGAAAACGTTCTGGAACAGGCCAAAGCAAAAAGAGGGCTAATTTCCAATATTAGGAAGAAACAGTCATCATTTTTTTGGTTACGTTATGAGAATATAACAGCTGGAATATATTGTAACGACTTGGAAAATTGAGGCACGAAGAGATAGAGGGAAGCAAAAGAAAAGATACGAGACAGCTTAAGAGAATGGCTTGTAGAAGGTCAACAACAGAAATGATAAATAACTGTCGAGATCGAAAGTTGTGGAGAGACATGGTCACCTACGCCATCAGACCCGGTACTTTATTATGATGATGATGATAATTACGCCCGTGCCGATTTACTTTCCCAGAACAAAAACCCGTACCCATTTAAGGCTGGGTGAACCCGGAAGCTCTTGTGCTTTGTACTCCAGTTCACTATCCACTGATCTATAGTGGCTCCAATTCATATATATAAGTAATGAAGATGCAAATTCACCCAAAAGAGAAAATATACCTGGAAGAAGAAGCAATGGAGAAGTTTTTGTTGGTGACATCATCCATTCCAGTGACACTATTTATTACGGAACTTTATAACTTCCATTTGTTGATGACATCATCCACTCCAGTGACACTATTTATTACGGAACTTTATAACTTCCATTTGTTGGTGACATCATCCATTCCAGTGACACTATATATTACGGAACTTTATAACTTTCATTTGTTGATGACATCACCCATTCCAGTGACTTATTTATTACGGAACTTTATAACTTCCATTTGTTGATGACATCGTCCATTCCAGTGACACTATTTATTACGGAACTTTATAACTTCCATTTGTTGGTGACATCATCCATTCCAGTGACACTATTTATTACGGAACTTTATAACTTCCATTTGTTGATGACATCACCCATTCCAGTGACATTATTTATTACGGAACTTTATAACTTCCATTTGTTGATGACATCGTCCATTCCAGTGACACTATTTATTACGGAACTTTATAACTTCCATTTGTTGATGACATCATCCATTCCAGTGGCACTATTTATTACGGAACTTTATAACTTCCATTTGTTGATGACATCATCCATTCCAGTGACACTATTTATTACGGAACTTTATAACTTCCATTTGTTGATGACATCATCCATTCCAGTGACACTATTTATTACGGAACTTTATAACTTCCATTTGTTGATGACATCGTCCATCTACAGTAAACTTCACTTCCAGACATAATTTAAGTTGGCAAGATCTACAGTCAGTTATCAGTATTCAGTACAATAATAAGAATTCCTGTCTGTCTGCTTTTGCAGGTATGCCATTTGCCCTTAAGCAGGCTGGCTTTGGATTTGGAATAATCCTCATCATTGTGGTTGCATTTGTAACGGGTAAGTTACAACAGTCTTTATATATTTACATATCCTTACTACTTCATACACAATAAACTGCGATAGGACAGAACAAATGTATTTGTTTCTGACAAAATAATCTATATAGATTAGTTCCACGTTGATATATTCATAACTTGAAATTTTGGGGTCTCATAGACGCTCCAGCATCTCTCAGTTGTGTTCTCTGTGAAAATATATAGTCTTCTAGTGTAGGCCCAACTAATACATACATAGAAATATATAGTCTTATAGTGTACATACAACTGATACATACATAGAAATATATAGTCTTATACTGCACGCCAAACTGATACATGTGTTCGTTAGGTACTGCACGCCCCATAAATGCCATGCCTTATATGTTTTTCCTCTCCTTGAACCAGGTGACAGTTTAACTTTTCTTGGAAAATCTGTACCTGTAATACAATCGTTTGAAAAGTGTTTTCAAAGACCTGAACAGATAAGATAAGAGTCTGTTTATTCTAATTTTCTGGTCTCTTCTTTTTTTAATAAATCTTAAGCACATTTCAGTAAGTGGTCTCTTCAATCTGATGTCACATGGAATCTTGCTTTTTTTGTAGTCCAACACAACGAAAACGAGCAATCCTATCTTAGGGCATATTTCATTTGGTTAGAATTGAAACATTCAACTTGTCAATGTATTAATTTAAACAAAAATTTAAAGTGTTAATTTGTTCATATGCGCTGAGTCGGCACTTCAAATGTGTTTTTATTAAATTGTTTATAGTAATAGTATGATAATAATAACTTCTAAACAAGAGTAAACAACGACTGCCAACGAAATTTGAAGATATCAAGTTATGGCATGACGTTTTGGAGTGCTGGCTCACAAGGGATAACGGCTCAGTCATTAATTACAAAATGACGGGCTCCGAGCTGACGCATTTCATTTCAACTCGATGTCTGATCACTACTTTGTTTAAAAGTCCCCGCCCTTATTGTTGACGTAAGAAGTCTGTGGTAGCAACTTGCTGTGCACGGAACTGCTAAATCAGAGTCTGATACGAATGACAGAATCCGGCAGTTCGAGCACACAGACGTGATAGCGGAGCCTTACATTTGTCAGACTGCTCCGGTATTATGACAGTCACATTCCCGCGCTTCTCTCTCTGTCTGATTCGTTTCCGTGATTGAGGATTCTTTCAATCTGACAGTCACTTTCCCTCACTTCTCTCTCTGTCTGATCCGGTTCCTCGTCGAGCACAGAATCGTCCGAATGTTGACATTTGGTATTTATTAAATGTTAAAACTGAACTACCTTTTGATTACAAAAATGTTTCGCTGTGAATTTAAAACAGTAATGGGAAACTTGTTATACAGAGCTTCGCAGCAGGAAGCAATCTGATCATCAGAAACAGACCCTGTCAAGCAAGTGTTGCGGCCCTTCAGCTTCTTGACACTCTAAGGGAGATTGGTCTGCCTTGTTCATGACTAGCAGGCGTTGACCTCCTGATGTATTGAACACTAAGTAAAAAGTAGTAAAGTACCCCCCGTCACGCCAAGTGGCGTATAGGGAAATATGGTGTTAGTGACCCTATATTTTACAGACCTTCAGCACATGATTTTTTGGGTAATGTGGTCAGTATTACGCCCGTGCTGCTTTTACTTTCCCAGAAAAAATCCGGTACCATTTAAGGCTGGGTGAACCCGGGAGCCGTCGGTTGGGATCGAACCCTACCCCTTGTCCGTAGTAGTCCAGTTCACTAACCACTGAGCTATCACGGCTCCTACTAATTTTTAGGGAATTAGTAAAACCAGGTGTCTTCACCAGGATTACGAACCCCGGCTGTTGCCGTGGTAAGCCAACCGCCTATCGATTGCGCTAACCGACACCCTATTGAACACTAAGGCTCGCACTATATTCGCTTGTAATTACTACACCCATTCTGCGCAACACTTCTGGTCGAACTTGCTGTCTATACTCGTACTAAACGACTGTCTCAGCTTAATCTAAAACACTGGTGGCAGTAGTCTAAAATGGCTGGGGTCTTTTTTCCCCGCGACGCCCTTTACATACACTCGCATCCACGCTGCTTCTTGTCATGGCGTGACTCGTACGGTAGGGGTGGTCTTTAGCTTATAATAAATTATAACAATACACAGAAAAACATAATCCAACTTTGTATTCGTTCATTTGGTACTTAAATTATAATATTTGTATTATGTGGATTTGCTTTGTCTATCATCAGATAGAGGCAACACATTTTTTAAGACGCTCTCTCGTGTGCATTAATCTATTCTTCTTCTTCTTCTTTCCTTCCTCATCTGCCTTTCAGCGTCGAGGGGAGATATAATTTGCGGTCTTTTGCTCTTCTGTTCGCCTCTGCTGCTGTTATGTTTCCTAGTGCTTCTAATATTCCATCGATCCATCTTTTTCGTGGTCGACCCTTGGGTCTGGTGTTCTCACAACGTTTGTTGACGGCTCGTTGTGTTGTGTTTTGTTCTTTCTGCCTTGTCACGTGGCCAAACCATTGTATCTGTTGTTTCCTTATATATTCTATGGCGGGGGCTATTCCTAGCTTTTTTCTCAGTTCTTTATTTATGATCTTGTCTCTCAGACTGTTTCCTGTCATTCGTCTAACACATTTCATCTCTATGGAGGTTATTTTTCTTATTGTTCTTGCATCTAGGGTCCAGGTCTGGCATTGGTAGCACAACGTTGGGATGAAGATTGTATTGTATAGTGCTCGTTTTGCCTCCAAATTTATTTCCTTGTTGGACAATATTGGTGATAACTGTCCAATGATTTGACAAGCTTTGTTGCATCTTGATTCTATCTCTGCTGTTTGAGAATTATCGTTTGTCATTAGACTTCCTAGGTATTTGAATTCCTCTACTTGTTTTAGTGTATGCATTCTATAGTTATGTTGATGTTCTGTGTATTTTTGGCGACATTCATGACTTCTGTTTTGTTGATGTTGATTTTCATGTTGTATTTTGTGCCTGAGCTGTTGAGTTTGTTTAAGTGTTCTTGTAGGTCTTCTATTGTTTCATGTATTAGTGCCTGATCGTCTGCAAATAAAAGCCCGTTGATCTCCTCCGTCTCTGATGGGTTGGCTAGCTTGCATATATAGTCCATATATGTAATAAACAGTAGGGGGGATAGTACGCACCCCTGTCTTACACCTGATCTAACTTCGAAGTGGTCTGTGTAGCCTGCTGTTGTTCTGACCCTGCAGCTGCTGTTGATGTAGAGACTTTTAATAAGGTTGGTTAGATGTTGGCTCAGGCTCACTCCGTATGTTGTTAGTATCTCCCACAGTTGTTCTCTGTTTACTCTGTCGAATGCTTTTTCCTGGTCAATGAAGGCTATGTATATGTTTTGATTGTGATCTGTCGTTTTTTTCTGCAAGCTGTTTTAGTGTGAACAGTGCGTCAGTACATCCTCTGTTTTTTTCAGAACCCCATTTGAGAATCGCTTAACTGTAGTTCTATTATTGGTCTCAGCCTTTTTTCCAAGATTTTGGCGTATAGCTTTCCTACATGGCTGAGAAGAGATATACCTCTATATTGATTGCAGTCTCTTTTGCTACCTTCTATTTCCATATTGGTATGATGATTGCCTGTTGCCAGTCTTCTGGGACTTGTTGTTGGTGCCATGCTGCCAATTAATATATTAAGGCATGAAAACAAACGGTAGTTATCGTAGTTAAACTAAGATATACAATATTTTTAAACAAAATAAAATTGAACTGTTTTACATTATTGTTTACTGCGTCTCTTAAAATGTACAAATGTACACAAATTAAACAGAAATCGTGAGGTCTTTTTCTGTATATTTGATGTAAGATCTATAAGATTGTAACTAAAAGATCACTATTGGGCAAAATCAGACTTCAAGTACAAGAATAAAATTAATGGAGAAAGGGCGTAGCATCAAAAATTAGTGATGATAAAATCTGTAGTTTGGAAATAAGAGACAAAACGATAGAAAGATATGGTTGTAGATAACGATGATAATATCAGAGAGAGCAGAGCCATGTTTGTCGTGCGCTGTTTTCAGCAACATCCATCTACAATCAGCGCCCATCTACAATCAGTGTCCATCTACAATCAAGAGTCCATCTACAATCAAGAGTCCTTCTACAATCAGTGTCCGTCTACAATCAGTGTCCATCTACAATCAAGAGTCCATCTACAATATGTGCCCATCTACAATCAGTGTCCATCTACAATTAAGAGTCCATCTACAATCAAGAGTCCATCTACAATCAAGAGTCCATCTACAATCAAGTGCCCTTATACAATCAGTGTCCATCTACAATCAAGTGCCCTTATACAATCAGTGTCCATCTACAATAAGTGTCCATCTACAATCAAGAGTCCATCTACAATCAGTGTCCATCTACAATCAAGAGTCCATCTACAATCAGTGTCCATCTACAATCAAGAGTCCATCTACAATCAAGAGTCCATCTACAATCAGAGTCCATCTACAATCAAGAGTCCATCTACAATCAAGAGTCCATCTACAATCAAAGGTCCATCTACAATCAGTGTCCATCTACAATCAAGTGTCCATCTACAATCAAGTGCCCTTCTACAATCAGTGCCATCTACAATCAGTGGCCATCTACAATCAAGAGTCCATCTACAATCAAAGTCCATCTACAATCAAGAGTCCATCTACAATCAGTGTCCATCTACAATCAAGTGCCCTTATACAATCAGTGTCCATCTACAATCAAGAGTCCATCTACAATCAGTGTCCATCTACAATCAAGAGTCCATCTACAATCACGTGTCCATCTACAATCAAGAGTCCATCTACAATCAAGAGTCCATCTACAATCAAGAGTCCATCACAATCAAGTGCCTTTATACAATCAGTGTCCATCAACAATCGAGAGTCCATCTACAATCAAGAGTCCGTATACAATCAAGAGTCCATCTACAATCATCAAGAGTCCATCTACAATCGTCAAGATTCCATCTACAATCAAGAGTCCATCTACAATCAGTGTCCATCTACAATCAAGTGCCCTTATATAATCAGTGTCCATCTACAAGCAAGAGTTCATCTACAATCAAGTGCCCTTATACAATCAGTGTTCATCTACAATAAATATTCATTTACAGTCAGTGTACATCTACAATCAATATTCATTTACAGTCAGTGTCCATTACAATCAGGTGTCCATCTACAATCAAGTGCCCTTATACAATCATTGTCCATCTAAAATCAAGTGTCTACATACAATCAAGTGTCCATAAACAAACAAGTGTCTATATACAATCAAGTGTCAATTTGCAATCAAGAGTCCATCTACAATCAGTACTCATTTACAATCAGTGCTCATTTACAGTCAGTGTCCGTCTATAATCAGTGTATATTTATAATCAGTGTCCATCTGCAATCAGTGGCCATATACAATCAGTGTCCATCTATAATAAGTGTCTATCTATAATCAGTGTCCATCTGCATTCAGTGGCCATATACAATCAGTGTATATCTATAATCAGTGTCTATCTATAATCAGTGTCTATCTATAATCAGTATCTATCTATAATCAGTGTCTATCTATAATCAGTGTCTATCTATAATCAGTATCTATCTATAATCAGTGTCCATCTGCATTCAGTGCCATATACAATCAGTGTCTAACTATAATCAGTGTCCACCTGCTTCAGTGTCTATCTATAATCAGTGTCTATCTATAATCAGTGTCTATCTACAATCAGTGTCCATCTACAATCAGTATCTATCTATAATCAGTGTCTATCTATAACCAGTGTCCATCTGCAGTCGATTTTCATTTACAGTATGTGTACATCTAGATTAGAATAACGGAACAACAACAAAACAAACTGTTGTATAGAAATGTGACGTCTTTCCTGTTACAGAACTCAACATGGGGAAATGGTTGTTACTTGTGTGCTATCGAATGTTCACTGTCAGATGTCGTAGGTTGTTGTAGATCATCAGTTACAAGAACTCAAGCAGCGAAAATAGGCAAATATGCTGGGACTAATGGAGAGGTCAAGGTACCTGCAGAGATTGTGAAATAATGACAAGAACTGTCATGAGTTTGCCCACAGGGAGATGTCAGAGATTGAGAAATAATGACAAAAACTGTCGTGAGTTGGCCCACAGGGAGATGTCAGAGATTGGGAAATAATGACAAGAACTGTCGTGAATTGGCCCACAGGGAGATGTCAGAGATTGGGAAATAATGACAAGAACTGTCGTGAGTTGGCCCACAGGGAGATGTCAGAGATTGTGAAATAATGACAAAAACTGTCGTGAATTGGCCCACAGGGAGATGTCAGAGATTGGGAAATGATGACAAGAACTGTCGTGAGTTGGCCCACAGGGAGATGTCAGAGATTGTGAAATAATGACAAAAACTGTCGTGAGTTGGCCCACAGGGAGATGTCAGGGATTGTGAAATAATGACAAGAACTGTCGTGAGTTGGCCCACAGGGAGATGTCAGAGATTGGGAAATAATGACAAGAACTGTCGTGAGTTGGCCCACAGGGAGATGTCAGAGATTGGGAAATAATGACAAGAACTGTCGTGAGTTGGCCCACAGGGAGATGTCAGAGATTGTGAAATAATAACAAGAACTGTCGTGAGTTGGCCCACAGGGAGATGTCAGAGATTGTGAAATAATAACAAGAACTGTCATGAGTTGGCCCACAGGGAGATGTCAGAGATTGTGAAATAATGACAAGAACTGTCATGATTGGCCCACAGGGAGATGTCAAAGATTCGGAAATAATGACAAGAACTGTCATGAGTTAGCCCACAGGGAGATGTCAGAGATTGGGAAATAATGACAAGAACTGTCATGAGTTGGCCCACAGAGAGATGTCGCTTTTGAAAGGAGCAAACAAACGACAACGTTGTGGGAAAACAGTAGAAATGAGGAAAAAATGACAGTGTGGTCCAGACTTGGAAGATCCTGCTAAACACAGTCTCACAGCGTAATCAAGAGGAGACTTTGTTTCTGCTGGCAACATGCCAAGTATGCTATTAATTGTTCTGTCGGTCTGTGATCAATGTGAAGAAGCATAAACAAGTCCCACTGAAGCAAACAATTATGGCATTCATATTTCATGTAACCAAATAGCTTTTCTTCCACAATATTCAGATGTAAGTGCAAAACTTGGACACCTTTTCTCTTCATTCATTCACCGAGGTCTGTATCTTCTAAAGTTGTCTTTTCTATGAATTTGATAGCTCTTTTAGCTCTGGCTTTGGGCTATACAATTTTGTGTACAATGTAGTGGCAGTCAATTTGTGTGTACAATCTAGCTCTATGTGGCCGTAAAGTTTTATGTACAATGTAGGTCTATGTGGCCGTAAAGTTTTATGTACAATGTAGTTCTAAGTGGCTGTAAAGTTTGTGTACAATGTAGTTCTAAGTGGCTGTAAAGCTTTGTGTACAATGTAGTTCTAAAGTAGTAAATGTAGTACAATGTTGTAAAGCACCAAGAAATAATCAACATTTTAGAAAGCATAAACATAGACAGCAAAGATCTAAGAATAATAAAGAACATGTACTGGCAACAAACAGCGGCCATAAGAACTGGAAACCAATTGGTAATGTTTCAACAAATAAAACAGGGTGTTAGACAAGGTTGTGTGCTGTCACCAGATTTGTTTAATATTTATAGTGAGATTATTTTAAGATCCATAAGGTGCATGCCTGGAATAACAATTGGAGGTCATAATATAAATAATCTAAGGTATGCTGATGATACAGTATTAATCGCTAAAAGTGAAAATGAGTTACAAGTAATGTTGGACATTATAGTGAAGGAAAGCAAAAATAAAAGACTTAGCCTTAATAGCAAAAAGACAGAGGTAATGATAACAACAAAGAAAAAGACATCACCTCAGTGCAAAATAAAGACAAGTGGAACAATATTAAAACAGGTAAATGAATTTAAATATTTGGAACTTTGTTAACCTCAGACGGAAGATGTACAAAAGAGGTGAGATGCAGAATGGCTCAGGCAAAAGCAGCTTTCCAAAAAATGAGGAAAATACTACGCAATCAATTTTTGACAATAGAAACAAGAAAAAGAGTCCTTAAATGTTACGTAGAGCCAGTCTTAACATACGGATGCGAGTCATGGACAATAGGACAACAGACAAGAAAATCACTGGAGTCTGTATGAGGTTTTACAGAAGAATGTTGAGAATACCATAGACAGCTAAGAGAGTAATGAAGAGGTTCTGAGAGAGGTCAAAGCAAAAAGAGAGCTAATTTCCAATGTTAGGAGAGACAATCATCATTTTTTGGCCATGGAATGAGAAGAGAACAACTGGAATATATTGTACAACTGAAAAAATTGAGGGACGAAGAGATAGAGGGAAGCAAAGAGAAAAAATAACAGACAGCTTAAGAGAATGGCTTGGCAGAAGGTCAACAACAGAAATGATAAATAGCTGCCGAGATCGAAAGTTGTGGAGAGACATGATCACCTACGCCACTAGGCCCGGTACTTGATGATGATGTAGTTCTAAGGGCCGTTAAGTTTTGTGAATGGTGTTGTTCTGTTTTTGGACTTGTACACTAACAGTCAATCTAAAAAATGCAAATCGTCACAACGGAGGTGAGATTGTGACAGGAGAGGCAGATTCAGAAAGGTTACCTTATAAGGAAAACGAGTTGGAGTAACACTAGTGCAGGACCACACTTTGGAAAGCAACAAATCAAATAGATTAGCACGATCACCACCAGACAGCTTCCATAAGAGAGTTTTAATGTTTAAAAGTAACTGAAGTAGAGGAAAGGATAGACCAAGAAGATTGTGGATTCATGAAGTAGGAGACATCACTATGAGCTAGCAGCTTTCAGGACACATGCCTAGCAATATACAAGTAAATTGTCTTTTCTCGCCCACTGTCTGTTCATCCATAAGCCCGCATGATGTAGTCTTCCAGCAGAACATTTTTAAAGCTAACGAGAGCCCACCACTTGTTCCCCCTACCAGCTTTACCGCAACATTGCATTTATTTGCCTGTTTCCTTAACAAGAAGACACATTAACGCTAGTTGACCGGGCATGGGTAATATTTCTGGTTGAATTAGTGAGAAGAAAGAAGCTGCAATTCCCATTGATATCGGCAGCTACACCTGCGAGAATTCGTGTCACGGTTTCCCACAAAATGTAAGCAAATCGATCCACTGTCCTGGCATCCCCTAATTGTGTTACTTATCGGGACTTTCTGACATTCCTGACCTTGCTACTTTTATTGATGGTGTCGGGAACATAGGGCTCTAGTTCAGTTGATTTAGTCCTCCGGAGACGGGTAATAAATATGTACTGAAGGTCTCTAGTGTTATAGATGTCGCCTCTTGTAAACGAAATGCGGCGTTATCTGTGGAAGTTAAATTAGGTCATAGCAAACGTAACAGATAGCAATATCAATTTTTTTTTTTTTTGAATGAGGAAATTGTGCTCTTGTGATAAATAGATGACACCAATAGCAAATCCTACATTTAAAATATATTAGATTGCATGGTGCATTATGCACGTGCACTTTTAATTGAAATTAACTAAATAATTTTCTAAAATATTAATTACTAACAGCGTTGGAAACTAAGTAAAATATTTGTAAACAAGCCAAAATCACATAGTTAAGTAGTGCGCACTTATTTCTAACTCTCTCATCCAATCTGGTATTAGAGTCCGCACTTTCTTTCTAATCGCTTGTGCACATTTTTTCAAAAGTTGTTAAAGAAATTAATGCAGCCTTTTCTTGGTGGTTTTGCCATCCTAATTTAAACATTCATAATGAAACTGACCAAATGGCTCTTATTTCTTTGATATTGAAAACTTATGGGAGTTGGGTAGTCTAGAATTAAGATAAGATATCGACCTCTAGACAAAAGATCCCGTGTTTGAATTATGTATAGACGGTGCAATTGTTCTCTTAGAATCCCTAGTTTCTTCCTGGCTTTACCCCTGCCCTCGGTCTAGACCTCTCAGATAACGGAATAAGAAAAGTGTTTCCGTGTGCATTCTACTTACGTTAAAGATCTCTTAGCTTTTCCAACTGGAAAATAGTAGTCGTAAAATGCATTCCCATGCATTATTGAAGGGAAAATTTACACACAATTTCAAAACTCTCAACGATAAAAGAAATGGAATACTTCTGAAGTCGGAGAATATCTGTCTGAGTGGTGAGGGACACCCGAACTGTCATTAAAAATGGAATGAAAGCGATATTCATGCAAACTGCAGTCCCTCTGGACTTTGCTCGAGTTAGAAAGCTACCTTACGCAAACAATGCATCACATTTGATGAAATCTCTCATCATGCTCATCGTTCACTGCCCCACAGTTTGATCTCTCACCATGCTCCATCGTTCACTGCCCCACAGTTTGATCTCTCATCATGCTCCATCGTTCACTGCCCCACAGTTTTGATCTCTCACCATGCTCATCGTTCACTGCCCCACAGTTTGATCTCTCACCATGCTCATCGTTCACTGCCCCACAGTTTGATCTCTCACCATGCTCCATCGTTCACTGCCCCACAGTTTGATCTCTCACCATGCTCATCGTTCACTGCCCCACAGTTTGATCTCTCACCATGCTCCATCGTTCACTGCCCCACAGTTTGATCTCTCACCATGCTCATCGTTCACTGCCCCACAGTTTGATCTCTCACCATGCTCATCGTTCACTGCCCCACAGTTTGATCTCTCACCATGCTCCATCGTTCACTGCCTCACAGTTTGATGATCTCTCACCATGCTCATCGTTCACTGCCCCACAGTTTGATCTCTCACCATGCTCCATCGTTCACTGCCTCACAGTTGATGATCTCTCACCATGCTCCATCGTTCACTGCCTCACAGTTTGATCTCTCACCATGCTCATCGTTCACTGCCCCACAGTTTGATCTCTCACCATGCTCATCGTTCACTGCCCCACAGTTTGATCTCTCACCATGCTCATCGTTCACTGCCTCACAGTTTGATGAAATCTCTCACCATGCTCATCGTTCACTGCCCCACAGTTTGATCTCTCACCATGCTCCATCGTTCACTGCCTCACAGTTTGATCTCTCACCATGCTCATCGTTCACTGCCCCACAGTTTTATCTCTCACCATGCTCATCATTCACTGCCCCACAGTTTGAAATCTCTCACCATGCTCATCGTTCACTGCCCCACAGTTTGATCTCTCACCATGCTCCATCGTTCACTGCCCCACAGTTTGATCTCTCACCATGCTCCATCGTTCACTGCCCCACAGTTTGATCTCTCACCATGCTCCATCGTTCACTGCCCCACAGTTTGATGAAATCTCTCACCATGCTCATCGTTCACTGCCCCACAGTTTGATCTCTCACCATGCTCATCGTTCACTGCCCCACAGTTTGATCTTTCACCATGCTCATAGCTCACTGCCCTACAGTTTGATGAAATCTCTCACCATGCTCATCGTTCACTGCCCCACAGTTTGATCTCTCACCATGCTCATCGTTCACTGCCCTACAGTTTGATCTCTCACCATGCTCATCGTTCACTGCCCCACAGTTTGATCTCTCACCATGCTCCATCGTTCACTGCCCCACAGTTTGATCTCTCACCATGCTCATCGTTCACTGCCCCACAGTTTGATGAAATCTCTCACCATGCTCATCGTTCACTGCCCCACAGTTTGATCTCTCACCATGCTCATCGTTCACTGCCCCACAGTTTGATATCTCATCATGCTCATCGTTCACTGCCCCACAGTTTGATCTCTCATCATGCTCATCGTTCACTGCCCCACAGTTTGATCTCTCACCATGCTCATCGTTCACTGCCCCACAGTTTGATCTCTCATCATGCTCATCGTTCACTGCCCCACAGTTTGATCTCTCACCATGCTCATCGTTCACTGCCCCACAGTTTGATCTCTCACCATGCTCCATCGTTCACTGCCCCACAGTTTGATCTCTCACCATGCTCCATCGTTCACTGCCCCACAGTTTGATCTCTCATCATGCTCATCGTTCACTGCCCCACAGTTTGATCTCTCACCATGCTCCATCGTTCACTGCCCCACAGTTTGATCTCTCATCATGCTCATCGTTCACTGCCCCACAGTTTGATCTCTCATCATGCTCATCGTTCACTGCCCCACAGTTTGATCTCTCACCATGCTCCATCGTTCACTGCCCCACAGTTTGATCTCTCACCATGCTCATCGTTCACTGCCCCACAGTTTGATCTCTCACCATGCTCCATCGTTCACTGCCCCACAGTTTGATCTCTCACCATGCTCCATCGTTCACTGCCCCACAGTTTGATCTCTCATCATGCTCATCGTTCACTGCCCCACAGTTTGATCTCTCATCATGCTCATCGTTCACTGCCCCACAGTTTGATCTCTCATCATGCTCATCGCTCACTGCCCCACAGTTTGATCTCTCATCATGCTCATCGTTCACTGCCCCACAGTTTGATCTCTCACCATGCTCCATCGTTCACTGCCCCACAGTTTGATCTCTCACCATGCTCATCGTTCACTGCCCCACAGTTTGATCTCTCATCATGCTCATCGTTCACTGCCCCACAGTTTGATCTCTCACCATGCTCATCGTTCACTGCCCCACAGTTTGATCTCTCATCATGCTCCATCGTTCACTGCCCCACAGTTGATGAAATCTCTCACCATGCTCCATCGCTCACTGCCCCACAGTTTGATCTCTCACCATGCCCATCGTTCACTGCCCCACAGTTTGATCTCTCACCATGCTCCATCGTTCACTGCCCCACAGTTTGATCTCTCATCATGCTCCATCGTTCACTGCCCCACAGTTTGATCTCTCATCATGCTCCATCGTTCACTGCCCCACAGTTTGATCTCTCATCATGCTCCATCGTTCACTGCCCCACAGTTTGATCTCTCATCATGCTCCATCGTTCACTGCCCCACAGTTTGATCTCTCATCATGCTCCATCGTTCACTGCCTCACAGTTTGATGAAATCTCTCACCATGCTCATCGTTCACTGCCCCACAGTTTGATCTCTCATCATGCTCATCGTTCACTGCCCCACAGTTTGATCTCTCACCATGCTCATCGTTCACTGCCCCACAGTTTGATGAAATCTCTCACCATGCTCATCGTTCACTGCCCCACAGTTTGATCTCTCACCATGCTCATCGTTCACTGCCCCACAGTTTGATCTCTCACCTGCTCATCGTTCACTGCCCCACAGTTTGATCTCTCGCCATGCTCATCGTTCACTGCCCCACAGTTTGATCTCTCACCATGCTCATCGTTCACTGCCCCACAGTTTGATCTCTCTCCATGATCATCGTTCACTGCCCCACAGTTTGATCTCTCATCATGCTCCATCGTTCACTGCCCCACAGTTTGATCTCTCATCATGCTCCATCGTTCACTGCCCCACAGTTTGATCTCTCATCATGCTCATCGTTCACTGCCCCACAGTTTGATCTCTCATCATGCTCATCGTTCACTGCCCACAGTTTGATCTCTCATCATGCTCCATCGTTCACTGCCCCACAGTTTGATCTCTCACCATGCTCCATCGTTCACTGCCCCACAGTTTGATCTCTCACCATGCTCATCGTTCACTGCCCCACAGTTTGATCTCTCATCATGCTCATCGTTCACTGCCCCACAGTTTGATCTCTCATCATGCTCATCGTTCACTGCCCCACAGTTTGATCTCTCATCATGCTCATCGCTCACTGCCCCACAGTTTGATCTCTCATCATGCTCATCGTTCACTGCCCCACAGTTTGATCTCTCACCATGCTCCATCGTTCACTGCCCCACAGTTTGATCTCTCACCATGCTCCATCGTTCACTGCCCCACAGTTTGATCTCTCACCATGCTCCATCGTTCACTGCCCCACAGTTTGATCTCTCACCATGCTCCATCGTTCACTGCCCCACAGTTTGATCTCTCATCATGCTCATCGTTCACTGCCCCACAGTTTGATCTCTCATCATGCTCATCGTTCACTGCCCCACAGTTTGATCTCTCATCATGCTCATCGCTCACTGCCCCACAGTTTGATCTCTCATCATGCTCATCGTTCACTGCCCCACAGTTTGATCTCTCACCATGCTCATCGTTCACTGCCCCACAGTTTGATCTCTCATCATGCTCATCGTTCACTGCCCCACAGTTTGATCTCTCACCATGCTCCATCGTTCACTGCCCCACAGTTTGATGAAATCTCTCACCATGCTCATCGTTCACTGCCCCACAGTTTGATGAAATCTCTCACCATGCTCATCGTTCCCTGCCCCACAGTTTGATCTCTCACCATGCTCATCGTTCACTGCCCCACAGTTTGATCTCTCACCATGCTCATCGTTCACTGCCCCACAGTTTGATCTCTCACCATGCTCATCGTTCACTGCCCCACAGTTTGATCTCTCACCATGCTCATCGTTCACTGCCCCACAGTTTGATCTCTCATCATGCTCCATCGTTTACTGCCCCACAGTTTGATGAAATCTCTCACCATGCTCCATCGCTCACTGCCCCACAGTTTGATCTCTCACCATGCTCATCGTTCACTGCCCCACAGTTGATGATCTCTCACCATGCTCATCGTTCACTGCCCCACAGTTTGATCTCTCACCATGCTCATCGTTCACTGCCCCACAGTTTGATCTCTCACCATGCTCATCGTTCACTGCCCCACAGTTTGATCTCTCGCCATGCTCATCGTTCACTGTCCCACAGTTTGATATCTCACCATGCTCATCGTTCACTGCCCCACAGTTTGATCTCTCTCCATGCTCATCGTTCACTGCCCCACAGTTTGATCTCTCATCATGCTCCATCGTTCACTGCCCCACAGTTTGATCTCTCATCATGCTCCATCGTTCACTGCCCCACAGTTTGATCTCTCACCATGCTCATCGTTCACTGCCCCACAGTTTGATCTCTCATCATGCTCATCGTTCACTGCCCCACAGTTTGATCTCTCATCATGCTCATCGTTCACTGCCCCACAGTTTGATCTCTCACCATGCTCATCGTTCACTGCCCCACAGTTTGATCTCTCATCATGCTCATCGTTCACTGCCCCACAGTTTGATCTCTCACCATGCTCCATCGTTCACTGCCCCACAGTTTGATGATCTCTCACCATGCTCATCGTTCACTGCCCCACAGTTTGATGAAATCTCTCACCATGCTCATCGTTCCCTGCCCCACAGTTTGATCTCTCACCATGCTCATCGTTCACTGCCCCACAGTTTGATCTCTCACCATGCTCATCGTTCACTGCCCCACAGTTTGATCTCTCACCATGCTCATCGTTCACTGCCCCACAGTTTGATCTCTCACCATGCTCATCGTTCACTGCCCCACAGTTTGATCTCTCATCATGCTCCATCGTTTACTGCCCCACAGTTGATGAAATCTCTCACCATGCTCCATCGTTCACTGCCCCACAGTTTGATCTCTCACCATGCTCATCGTTCACTGCCCCACAGTTTGAAATTTCTCACCATGCTCATCGTTCACTGCCCCACAGTTTGATCTCTCACCATGCTCATCGTTCACTGCCCCACAGTTTGATCTCTCACCCTGCTCATCGTTCACTGCCCCACAGTTTGATCTCTCGCCATGCTCATCGTTCACTGTCCCACAGTTTGATCTCTCACCATGCTCATCGTTCACTGCCCCACAGTTTGATCTCTCTCCATGCTCATCGTTCACTGCCCCACAGTTTGATCTCTCATCATGCTCCATCGTTCACTGCCCCACAGTTTGATCTCTCATCATGCTCCATCGCTCACTGCCCCACAGTTTGATCTCTCACCATGCTCATCGTTCACTGCCCCACAGTTTGATCTCTCATCATGCTCATCGTTCACTGCCCCACAGTTTTATCTCTCATCATGCTCATCGTTCACTGCCCCACAGTTTGATCTCTCACCATGCTCATCGTTCACTGCCCCACAGTTTGATCTCTCATCATGCTCATCGTTCACTGCCCCACAGTTTGATCTCTCACCATGCTCCATCGTTCACTGCCCCACAGTTTGATCTCTCACCATGCTCCATCGTTCACTGCCCCACAGTTTGATCTCTCACCATGCTCCATCGTTCACTGCCCCACAGTTTGATCTCTCATCATGCTCATCGCTCACTGCCCCACAGTTTGATCTCTCATCATGCTCATCGTTCACTGCCCCACAGTTTGATCTCTCATCATGCTCATCGCTCACTGCCCCACAGTTTGATCTATCATCATGCTCATCGTTCACTGCCCCACAGTTTGATCTCTCACCATGCTCCATCGTTCACTGCCCCACAGTTTGATCTCTCATCATGCTCATCGTTCACTGCCCCACAGTTTGATCTCTCACCATGCTCCATCGTTCACTGCCCCACAGTTTGATGAAATCTCTCACCATGCTCATCGTTCACTGCCCCACAGTTTGATCTCTCACCATGCTCATCGTTCACTGCCCCACAGTTTGATGAAATCTCTCACCATGCTCATCGTTCACTGCCCCACAGTTTGATCTCGCACCATGCTCATCGTTCACTGCCCCACAGTTTGATCACTCACCCTGCTCACCGTTCACTGCCCCACAGTTTGATCTCTCGCCATGCTCATCGTTCACTGTCCCACAGTTTGATCTCTCACCATGCTCATCGTTCACTGCCCCACAGTTTGATCTCTCTCCATGATCATCGTTCACTGCCCCACAGTTTGATCTCTCATCATGCTCCATCGTTCACTGTGCCCCACAGTTTGATCTCTCATCATGCTCCATCGCTCACTGCCCCACAGTTTGATCTCTCATCATGCTCATCGTTCACTGCCCCACAGTTTGAACTCTCATCATGCTCATCGTGCACTGCCCCACAGTTTTATCTCTCATCATGCTCCATCGTTCACTGCCCCACAGTTTGATCTCTCACCATGCTCCATCGTTCACTGCCCCACAGTTTGATCTCTCACCATGCTCCATCGTTCACTGCCCCACAGTTTGATCTCTCATCATGCTCATCGCTCACTGCCCCACAGTTTGATCTCTCATCATGCTCATCGTTCACTGCCCCACAGTTTGATCTCTCATCATGCTCATCGCTCACTGCCCCACAGTTTGATCTATCATCATGCTCATCGTTCACTGCCCCACAGTTTGATCTCTCACCATGCTCCATCGTTCACTGCCCCACAGTTTGATCTCTCACCATGCTCCATCGTTCACTGCCCCACAGTTTGATCTCTCACCATGCTCCATCGTTCACTGCCCCACAGTTTGATCTCTCACCATGCTCCATCGTTCACTGCCCCACAGTTTGATCTCTCATCATGCTCATCGCTCACTGCCCCACAGTTTGATCTCTCATCATGCTCATCGTTCACTGCCCCACAGTTTGATCTCTCATCATGCTCATCGCTCACTGCCCCACAGTTTGATCTCTCATCATGCTCATCGTTCACTGCCCCACAGTTTGATCTCTCACCATGCTCATCGTTCACTGCCCCACAGTTTGATCTCTCATCATGCTCATCGTTCCCTGCCCCACAGTTTGATCTCTCACCATGCTCCATCGTTCACTGCCCCACAGTTTGATGAAATCTCTCACCATGCTCATCGTTCACTGCCCCACAGTTTGATGAAATCTCTCACCATGCTCATCGTTCCCTGCCCCACAGTTTGATCTCTCACCATGCTCATCGTTCACTGCCCCACAGTTTGATCTCTCACCATGCTCATCGTTCACTGCCCCACAGTTTGATCTCTCACCATGCTCATAGTTCACTGCCCCACAGTTTGATCTCTCACCATGCTCATCGTTCACTGCCCCACAGTTTGATCTCTCATCATGCTCCATCGTTTACTGCCCCACAGTTTGATGAAATCTCTCACCATGCTCCATCGCTCACTGCCCCACAGTTTGATCTCTCACCATGCTCATCGTTCACTGCCCCACAGTTTGATGAAATCTCTCACCATGCTCATCGTTCACTGCCCCACAGTTTGATCTCGCACCATGCTCATCGTTCACTGCCCCACAGTTTGATCACTCACCTGCTCATCGTTCACTGCCCCACAGTTTGATCTCTCGCCATGCTCATCGTTCACTGCCCCACAGTTTGATCTCTCACCATGCTCATCGTTCACTGCCCCACAGTTTGATCTCTCTCCATGATCATCGTTCACTGCCCCACAGTTTGATCTCTCATCATGCTCCATCGTTCACTGCCCCACAGTTTGATCTCTCATCATGCTCCATCGCTCACTGCCCCACAGTTTGATCTCTCACCATGCTCATCGTTCACTGCCCCACAGTTTGATCTCTCATCATGCTCATCGTTCACTGCCCCACAGTTTTATCTCTCATCATGCTCATCGTTCACTGCCCCACAGTTTGATCTCTCACCATGCTCATCGATCACTGCCCCACAGTTTGATCTCTCATCATGCTCATCGTTCACTGCCCCACAGTTTGATCTCTCACCATGCTCCATCGTTCACTGCCCCACAGTTTGATGAAATCTCTCACCATGCTCATCGTTCACTGCCCCACAGTTTGATGAAATCTCTCACCATGCTCATCGTTCCTGCCCCACAGTTTGATCTCTCACCATGCTCATCGTTCACTGCCCCACAGTTTGATCTCTCACCATGCTCATCGTTCACTGCCCCACAGTTTGATCTCTCACCATGCTCATAGTTCACTGCCCCACAGTTTGATCTCTCACCATGCTCATCGTTCACTGCCCCACAGTTTGATCTCTCATCATGCTCCATCGTTTACTGCCCCACAGTTTGATGAAATCTCTCACCATGCTCCATCGCTCACTGCCCCACAGTTTGATCTCTCACCATGCTCATCGTTCACTGCCCCACAGTTTGATGAAATCTCTCACCATGCTCATCGTTCACTGCCCCACAGTTTGATCTCGCACCATGCTCATCGTTCACTGCCCCACAGTTTGATCACTCACCCTGCTCATCGTTCACTGCCCCACAGTTTGATCTCTCGCCATGCTCATCGTTCACTGTCCCACAGTTTGATATCTCACCATGCTCATCGTTCACTGCCCCACAGTTTGATCTCTCTCCATGATCATCGTTCACTGCCCCACAGTTTGATCTCTCATCATGCTCCATCGTTCACTGCCCCACAGTTTGATCTCTCATCATGCTCCATCGCTCACTGCCCCACAGTTTGATCTCTCACCATGCTCATCGTTCACTGCCCCACAGTTTGATCTCTCATCATGCTCATCGTTCACTGCCCCACAGTTTTATCTCTCATCATGCTCATCGTTCACTGCCCCACAGTTTGATCTCTCACCATGCTCATCGATCACTGCCCCACAGTTTGATCTCTCATCATGCTCATCGTTCACTGCCCCACAGTTTGATCTCTCACCATGCTCCATCGTTCACTGCCCCACAGTTTGATCTCTCACCATGCTCCATCGTTCACTGCCCCACAGTTTGATCTCTCACCATGCTCCATCGTTCACTGCCCCACAGTTTGATCTCTCATCATGCTCATCGCTCACTGCCCCACAGTTTGATCTCTCATCATGCTCATCGTTCACTGCCCCACAGTTTGATCTCTCATCATGCTCATCGCTCACTGCCCCACAGTTTGATCTATCATCATGCTCATCGTTCACTGCCCCACAGTTTGATCTCTCACCATGCTCCATCGTTCACTGCCCCACAGTTTGATCTCTCATCATGCTCATCGTTCACTGCCCCACAGTTTGATCTCTCACCATGCTCCATCGTTCACTGCCCCACAGTTGATGAAATCTCTCACCATGCTCATCGTTCACTGCCCCACAGTTTGATGAAATCTCTCACCATGCTCATCGTTCCCTGCCCCACAGTTTGATCTCTCACCATGCTCATCGTTCACTGCCGCACAGTTTGATCTCTCACCATGCTCATCGTTCACTGCCCCACAGTTTGATCTCTCACCATGCTCATAGTTCACTGCCCCACAGTTTGATCTCTCACCATGCTCATCGTTCACTGCCCCACAGTTTGATCTCTCATCATGCTCCATCGTTTACTGCCTCACAGTTTGATGAAATCTCTCATCATGCTCCATCGCTCACTGCCCCACAGTTTGATTCTCACCATGCCCATCGTTCACTGCCCCACAGTTTTATCTCTCACCATGATCCATCGTTCACTGCCCCACAGTTTGATCTCTCATCATGCTCCATCGTTCACTGCCCCACAATTTGATCTCTCATCGTGCTCCATCTTTCACTGCCCCACAGTTTGATCTCTCATCATGCTCCATCGTTCACTGCCCCACAATTTGATCTCTCATCATGCTCCATCGTTCACTACCCCACAGTTTGATCTCTCATCATGCTCCATCGTTCACTGCCCCACAGTTTGATCTCTCATCATGCTCCATCGTTCACTGCCTCACAGTTTGATGAAATCTCTCACCATGCTCATCGTTCACTGCCCCACAGTTTGATCTCTCATCATGCTCATCGTTCACTGTCCCACAGTTTGATCTCTCACCATGCTCATCGTTCACTGCCCCACAGTTTGATGAAATCTCTCACCATGCTCATCGTTCACTGCCCCACAGTTTGATCTCTCACCATACTCATCGTTCACTGCCCCACAGTTTGATCTTTCACCATGCTCCATCGTTCACTGCCCCACAGTTTGATCACTCACCCTGCTCATCGTTCACTGCCCCACAGTTTGATCTCTCGCCATGCTCATCGTTCACTGTCCCACAGTTTAATCTCTCACCATGCTCATCGTTCACTGCCCCACAGTTTGATCTCTCATCATGCTCATCGTTCACTGCCCCACAGTTTGATCTCTCATCATGCTCCATCGTTCACTGCCCCACAGTTTGATCTCTCATCATGCTCCATCGTTCACTGTCCCACAGTTTGATCTTTCATCATGCTCATAGCTCACTGCCCCACAGTTTGATCTCTCACCATGCTCATAGCTCACTGCCCCACAGTTTGATGAAATCTTTCACCATGCTCATCGTTCACTTCCCCTCAGTTTGATGAAATCTCTCACCATGCTCATCGTTCACTGCCCCACAGTTTGATAAAATCTCTCACCATGCTCATCGCTCACTGCCCCACAGTTTGATCTCTCACCATGCTCATAGCTCACTGCCCCACAGTTTGATCTCTCATCATGCTCCATGGTTCACTGCCCCACAGTTTGATGAAATCTCTCACCATGCTCATCGTTCACTGCCCCACAGTTTGATCTCTCACCATGCTCATCGTTCACTGCCCCACAGTTTGATCCCTCACCATGCTCATCGTTCAATGTCCCACAGTTTGATGAAATCTTTCATCATGCTCCATCGTTCACTGCCCCACAGTTTGATGAAATCTCTCACCATGCTCATCGTTCACTGCCCCACAGTTTGATGAAATCTCTCATCATTCTCCATCGTTCACTGCCCCACAGTTTAAAGAAATCTCTCATCATGCTCATCGTTCACTGCCCCACTGTTTGATGAAATCTCTCATCATTCTGCATCGTTCACTGCCCAACAGTTTGAAGAAATCTCTCACCATGCTCATCGTTCACTGCCCCACTGTTTGATGAAATCTCTCATCATTCTCCATCGTTCACTGCCCCACAGTTTGAAGAAATCTCTCACCATGCTCATCGCTCAGTGCCCCACTGTTTGATGAAATCTCTCACCATGCTCATCGTTCACTGCCCCACAGTTTGATCTCTCACCATGCTCATCGTTCACTGCCCCACAGTTTGATGAAATCTCTCACCATGCTCATCGTTCACTGCCCCACAGTTTGATGAAATCTCTCACCATGCTCATCGTTCACTGCCCCACAGTTTGATGAAATCTCTCACCATGCTCATCGTTCACTGCCCCACTGTTTGATGAAATCTCTCATCATGCTCCATCGTTCACTGCCCCACTGTTTGATGAAATCTCTCACCATGCTCATCGTTCACTGCCCCACAGTTTGATGAAATCTCTCACCATGCTCATCGTTCACTGCCCCACTGTTTGATGAAATCTCTCACCATGCTCATCGTTCACTGCCCCACTGTTTGATGAAATCTCTCACCATGCTCATCGTTCACTGCCCCACAGTTTGATGAAATCTCTCACCATGCTCATCGTTCACTGCCCCACAGGTTGCTGGAAAGAAATCGGGATGTGAGTGCAAAAATTAGCCTTCAAAGACTTGTTGCAGCCAAGCATGTTTTACACTAGAAGAGGAAATTTTCTACAATTTCCTGATATCTGATCTGATCTGATTGTTTCCAATAAAAAATTGTTTATCACTGACTGGACTACTACACAAGCAGCCTTTTCCTTGCCCTGCATCACTTGAAACAACTTATTATCTGCAATAAGTTCACGAATTTGTAGACCAACAAATACTCTCTCCTTTAATTTAACTTCACTCAGTCTTGGACGAGTTCTGATGAGGGACTGAGGTCTCTCTCTTCTTTTTTTATCTTTTGCCTTAGAAACATTTTCATGAGACCCAACTAAACATGCAAGAACAGCAACAAAAGCTGATGCTGCCAACAAGTAATAGAAACTCAACATTCTTACTGGAAGCCTGGAGTGATCGGCCATTCTTCTTTTTAGTTTTAATGCTTTCGTAATTGTGTGCACGACTATCACACTCACAGGTTGAAGCAACAGTACATGATGTAGTGATCATTTCTGGTACAACTATCCCACTCACAAAGAATGCAACAGTACTTGATGTATCCACCCTCCAAGCACAAACGAGCGACCACATTTAAGTCAGCACAGACTGACCGCTGATAGCAGTTTCTACACCTCTAAAGCAACGTATTTTTTTCATAAGTTTCTTGTGTTCGTAGTTCAAGACCAACGGAAGGTTAGACATGAGACCATTATGCAGTCAAGAGCTTTAAGTCTTGATTTGGACAAAGAGATTAAAGGCTTCCAATCATCTGCTCTGTGACTGGGGCCTGCCAATAAACCAGAAGTGTTGTGGCACGTAGAAAGATTAGCAGCTTTGGAGTAGAATGTAACAGGATGTTTGTGGCGGTTCGAAACACAGAACTTCGAACATCATTAGCCAGATGATTCTTCTGTTGTATTCTGGAACCTAAAAGTTGCCCCATGTTCTTGGGGAAATTCACATTTCTGACAAAGTCATTCAGTTCACTTTGAGTTGTGTTGGTTAGTGGAGGACACTTGTATAAAATCATGGTCGTGTGGAGCTGATGATTCAGGATCACAAACTTCTATTCTTCTTCCACGGAATCAGCGGAAAACATCTCTGACACTTCGGGAACCGGTAGATCATTTCCGTGTAGTGCTTCACGTATTGCAGACGGAATGTTTGGATATTTCACAATCCACATTTTTTTTTTTTTTTTTTTTTGACATGCCTTTCCATAATGGAGGGAGGGGCCATACAAAGATAACAATGGCTGATCTGATCAGTGGGCTCTCTCTCAAAGACATTGGAACTGCCACTGAACCACAGTTTACACATTTTTGTATTGCGTCATATGTGTGGCGCCCAGCTATTATCCTGAACTTTGTTTTGCAGTCATAATTCAAATTGTAGGCTCTCTTAATCAACCGCAATTGTATTTCTCTTTTATAATGTAAAAGTCACTTCTTCATCAATATGGCAAAAATTATCTGCAGTGTTCACAAAGGTCCTGGAGATTTGTGTACTAAAGTAGATAGAGAAAAAAGCACAAAACTGTGCTCAAAATAATAATGCTTTTTAGTTGTGAGAGCTAGGTTATTTATCAGAGAGATGATGCGAACATATGTAACATTGTGTCAGCTATCTCCAATTTAGTTTTTAATTGGTCATTGGCACAAATGATATTTGCGCGTTAAATCTGCCTCTAAAGTTGCATCACATATCTATAGTTTCTAGCAACCGGAATTCGCGCCCAAACAAAAACACAGAAGGCACACAAATATCATACATCCTCACTTGTTTTGTTTGTTTGTAACTGGAGTTATCTTCAAATATTTGGATTGGCAAAAACTGCACTATCAAAGACTGCACTGAAGATAGCGATAATCCCCGAAACTATTTGTTTCCTTTGTGTCTGCTTGTGACAGGTTCACAATAAGGCTGGCTGTGTGCAGTCATAAATGAGATTTGTAATCGGCGTCTGTATTTATTGAAGAGCTGGCCAAGCAAAGCCAGTCGTGCCGCTGATCAATACCTTCTTGTTAATTTACATGGCTTAGCTGACGTTACTGGAGATGTTGTGCTTCCTGTTTGTGACGTTGTGTGTAGCCTTGATCGTCTTCATTAACTATAATGAACTGATCGCGTGCACAATGCATGCCAGCTTATAGATGACTCATAATCTAATATCGGTCCCTATTAATTTTTTATTTAATATTCTACATATTGTTATTTGTTACTATGGCAACATCAACGAAGTTTATTGCCTCCCTTATTTTCAACTATTTAAATTGCCCCAGTGTGGACGCTCGCTCCACTTATAGCCACTATCACTTTTCCTTGTGATGTCACGTACACAGGAAACGCATTCCTGTGCAATTTATGTTCATTGTCGACCTCCGCAGTGATTGGCCTATCTTAAGCCACAGCGTGCGTGCTTGTTGCCATGGTTATGATTGTAAAGTTTTGATTCATTAAAGAAAACAATTATATGGCAGTTATTTTTAATTAATTGATATGTTGACTTTATTCCTATTGATATTCTGAAAATAAACGCTGTATTTGAAATACACCAGACTGACGTCATGTATTGGCAAATAATCATTAACAACGGTGTTGTGATATGATTAAAAGTTGCAAACAACAAAGGAAATAACGAAATGTTTTTTTCCTTCTACGTTCCTTTGTTCAGGTTTCTGTTACATTCTTTATTGTTGATAGGGACCAACACATTTATGGATGGTGTGTGGTTGGACTTAGGCCAAATCGGACTTCTTTCTCAGAGAAAAAACTCTAGCATGCGTTTCAGATTTTGAGTAAACTCTGAAGATATGTCGGTCCGAAAAAAAAAGTGTCACGTCTGTATAGAGAATCCAAACCGTCGTTAACAGCAATCAGGGTACTAAGTACCCTTCTATCGCAACTTCGCTTTCATTAGTGACAGACTGATCCTTGGTGACAGACTGATCCTTGGTGACAGACTGATCCTTGGTGACAGACTGATCCTTGGTGACAGACTGATCCTTGGTGACGACAGACTGATCCTTGGTGACAGACTGATCCTTGGTGACAGACTGATTCTTGGTGACAGACTGATCCTTGGTGACAGACTGATCCTTGGTGACAGACTGATCCTTGGTGACCGACTGATCCTTGGTGACAGACTGATCCTTGGTGACAGACTGATCCTTGGTGAGAGATTGATCCTTGGTGACGACAGACTGATCCTTGGTGACGACAGACTGATCCTTGGTGACAGACTGATCCTTGGTGACAGACTGATTCTTGGTGACAGACTGATCCTTGGTGACAGACTGATCCTTGGTGACAGACTGATCCTTGGTGACCGACTGATCCTTGGTGACAGACTGATCCTTGGTGACAGTCTGATCCTTGGTGACAGACTGATCCTTGGTGAGAGATTGATCCTTGGTGACAGACTGATCCTTGGTGACAGACTGATCCTTGGTGACAGACTGATCCTTGGTGACAGACTGATCCTTGGTGAGAGATTGATCCTTGGTGACAGACTGATTCTTGGTGACAGACTGATCCTTGGTGACAGACTGATCCTTGGTGACAGACTGATCCTTGGTGACAGACTGATCCTTGGTGACAGACTGATCCTTGGTGACAGAATGATCCTTGGTGAGTGATTGATTCTTGTTGAGAGATTGATCCATGGTGAGAGATTGATCCTTGGTGAGAGATTGATCCTTGGTGACAGACTGATCCTTGGTGAGAGATTGATCCTTGGTGAGAGATTGATCCTTAGTGAGAGATTGATCCTTGGTGACAGGCTGATCCTTGGTGAGAGATTGATCCTTGGTGAGAGATTGATCCTTGGTGACAGGCTGATCCTTGGTGAGAGATTGATCCTTGGTGACAGACTGATCATTGGTGACAGACTGATCCTTGGTGAGAGATTGATCCTTGGTGACAGGCTGATCCTTGGTGAGAGATTGATCCTTGGTGAGAGATTGATCCTTGGTGACAGGCTGATCCTTGGTGAGAGATTGATCCTTGGTGAGAGATTGATCCTTGGTGAGAGATTGATCCTTGGTGACAGGCTGATCCTTGGTGAGAGATTGATCCTTGGTGAGAGATTGATCCTTGGTGACAGACTGATCCTTGGTGACAGACTGATCCTTGGTGACAGACTGATCCTTGGTGAGAGATTGATCCTTGGTGACAGACTGATCCTTGGTGACAGACTGATCCTTGGTGACAGAATGATCCTTGGTGAGTGATTGATTCTTGTTGAGAGATTGATCCTTGGTGACAGGCTGATCCTTGGTGAGAGACTGATCCTTGGTGAGAGATTGATACTTGGTGAGAGATTGATCCTTGGTGACAGGCTGATCCTTGGTGAGAGATTGATCCTTGGTGAGAGATTGATCCTTGGTGACAGGCTGATCCTTGGTGAGAGACTGATCCTTGGTGAGAGATTGATCCTTAGTGAGAGATTGATCCTTGGTGACAGGCTGATCCTTGGTGAGAGATTGATCCTTGGTGAGAGATTGATCCTTGGTGACAGGCTGATCCTTGGTGAGAGATTGATCCTTGGTGAGAGATTGATCCTTGGTGACAGACTGATCCTTGGTGACAGACTGATCTTTGGTCACAGACTGATCCTTGGTGAGAGATTGATCCTTGGTGACAGGCTGATCCTTGGTGACAGACTGATCTTTGGTCACAGACTGATCCTTGGTGAGAGATTGATCCTTGGTGACAGACTGATCCTTGGTGAGAGATTGATCCTTGGTGACAGACTGATCCTTGGTGACAGACTGATCCTTTGGTGAGAGATTGATCCTTGGTGACAGGCTGATCCTTGGTGAGAGATTGATCCTTGGTGAGAGATTGATCCTTGGTGAGAGATTAATCCTTGGTGAGAGATTGATCCTTGGTTACAGACTGATCCTTGGTGAGAGATTGATCCTTGTTGAGAGATTGATCCTTGGTGAGAGATTGATCCTTGGTAAGAGATTGATCCTTGGTGAGAGATTGATCCTTGGTGACAGACTGATCCTTGTTGACCAACTGATCCTTGGTGAGAGATTGATCCTTGGTGAGAGATTGATCCTTGGTGAGAGATTGATCCTTGGTGAGAGATTGATCCTTGTTGAGAGATTGATCCTTGGTGAGAGATTGATCCTTGGTGAGAGATTGATCCTTGGTGAGAGATTGATCCTTGGTGACAGACTGATCCTTGGTGACAGACTGATCTTTGGTCACAGACTGATCCTTGGTGAGAGATTGATCCTTGGTGACAGACTGATCCTTGGTGAGAGATTGATCCCTGGTGACAGACTGATCCTTGGTGAGTGATTGATTCTTGTTGAGAGATTGATCCTTGGTGAGAGATTGATCCTTGGTAAGAGATTAATCCTTGGTGAGAGATTGATCCTTGGTGATAGATTGATTCTTGTTGAGAGATTGATCCATGGTGAGAGATTGATCCTTGGTGAGAGATTGATCCTTGGTGACAGACTGATCCTTGGTGACAGACTGATCCTTGGTGAGAGATTGATCCTTGGTGACAGGCTGATCCTTGGTGAGAGATTGATCCTTGGTGAGAGATTGATCCTTGGTGACAGACTGATCCTTGGTGACAGACTGATCTTTGGTGACAGACTGATCCTTGGTGACAGACTGATCCTTGGTGACAGACTGATCCTTGGTGACAGACTGGTCCTTGGTTACAGACTGGTCCTTGGTGACAGACTGGTCCTTGGTTACAGACTGATCCTTGGTGACAGACTGATCCTTGGTGACAGACTGATCCTTGGTTACAGACTGATCCTTGGTGACAGACTGATCCTTGGTGACAGACTGATCCTTGGTGACAGATTGATCCTTGGTGACAGACTGATCCTTGGTGACAGACTGATCCTTGGTGACAGACTGATCCTTGGTGACAGACTGATCCTTGGTGACAGACTGATCCTTGGTGACAGACTGGTCCTTGGTGACAGACTGGTCCTTGGTGACAGACTGATCCTTGGTGACAGACTGGTCCTTGGTGACAGACTGGTCCTTGGTGACAGACTGATCCTTGGTGACAGACTGATCCTTGGTTACAGACTGATCCTTGGTGACAGACTGATCCTTGGTGACAGACTGATCCTTGGTGACAGATTGATCCTTGGTGACAGACTGATCCTTGGTGACAGACTGATCCTTGGTGACAGACTGATCCTTGGTGACAGACTGATCCTTGGTGACAGACTGATCCTTGGTGACAGACTGGTCCTTGGTGACAGACTGGTCCTTGGTGACAGACTGATCCTTGGTGACAGACTGGTCCTGGTGACAGACTGGTCCTTGGTGACAGACTGATCCTTGGTGACAGACTGATAGAAATATTGAGTGGCATTCCGGTGTCCTGTACGGCAATAACAAAGTTTCTCCACTTCATGTGGTTATTTTGTGCAGGGTGCCCAAATTCTGGTCGACACTATTATTCTCTGTTTCCATTGCCTGCCGCTAGGTTGTCCTTCGCTTAGATCTCTGTGGCCTCCCCTTGCAACAATTTTAATTTTTGATGGGGTGACTGGAACCCTCCTTGCGTGCACCGCCCTACAAGGCGAATAACTATAACAATCGTGACAGGGCGGAAGCCACACAACTGTTGAACTTTGTGTTACACACTTTACGGTTCAGATACACAAAGCTATTTTCTGCTAATCTGCCGATGGCTGGAAATATTCTGAAAGTACTTCGCTCGATTCTTTATGCCTCCGTAGCTGTGTGTTCTGCTTGCCCGTCTCACTGCCTCGTCGGATCCGGCCGCCTGATGTACTCACAGACTTTGCTTGACCGGACACTTGATTTGCTTATTGACTACTGCCTTCTACCGGACTGCGCCGGCAGCCCGTGAATTACCAGGAACGAACTCCGCTTCCCTTCGTGATCTGTTTAAGTGGTGTACTTTGCGCGGATTTTCTGATGTAACGTCCACACAGCAATCTGAGGACTCAGTCTTCTCCGCGACCTGAATGTTCGTTCTTCACCACGCCGTTTACCAACCACAAACACTGACACAAAATGTACTGTTCAAAATGTCAACTCATAAAATATGATTTGAGTTTATTAACATGTAATTTGTCAAGTAACACAACAGTTAAAAGCTACCGATTTACTTTGCGCTCGGCTGCTCACACACGCAATCTACTGCAGGCACTGTTCATTACAATCGTGCCTCCCTCACTCTCGCACTCTAGTTGTCCACACTGAAAAATCCTCTTAATATGTCACCGAAATCTAATCTCTAGTCTAAACACAAGAATTGCCTCGACTTTAAACACGAGATTTACTTCTGCACTATTATCACTGTAACTACTCATGAACTAACTCTTAGCTCTTATTGCTTCCATAAGCTATTGGCCCACAGCCAAATCTAGTAAGGCTTTCTATAACATTACCCGCTCTGGCCGTACCTTGTGTGAATCTCCTACAGTCGCCCGGACTATCTCTAAGTCAAAAAGTTTCGGAAAAACTCTGAACTAAAACTGAATTCATTGTTGAACTCTTTGCTCGAACATAACTAACATTTAAAATTAACACTATGGAGGATGGTAAGCCATAATGGCTACCGCTTCCCGGCGACACTGCTCTCAGGCCGTCCGCATGAGTCAAATTTCCCCTATGTAACCTGGTACTTTGACTATATCTTTCCCCTCCAGCCAATCACAAATCCTTTTACATTCTCTGCTTCTCTCTGCCTGAACTCTCTCACTATTCACGGAAACCCGTTATTCTGTCTGAGTCCATTTTCTCAATTTCTCCACGTGAAATTGCTCACTCACTCACCTCATTGTTACCCATTTCCACCTCCACTGTTACACCCTTTGAAACATAACAACTAATTTGAACGTTTCTGGACCTTATCCGAGCGCATGACCCTCCAATCCGTATCATATGTCAAGTATCATTGTTTGACCTTACAGTCTCTAACAAATGTCTATTATCATTGTATGAACTTCTAATCCTTATCATATGCCTATTATCAGTGCATGACCTTCACATCCCTATCATGTGCCTTTTATCAACGTATGATCTTCTAATCCCTATCATGTGCCTATTATCAATGTATGATCTTCCAAGCACTAAAACATGCTTACTATCACCTTCCAACCTCTATGATATGCCTATATTCACCTTCCAATCCTTATTATATGTCTATTATCACATTTTATCCCATATTATCACCTTCCAGTTACTATTGTATGTGATTAATCACCTTCCATATTTTGTGTCTATAATCACCTTCCAATCTCTATTGTATGTCCATAATCACTTTCCAATCCATATTGTATGTCTATTATCACCTTCCAATCCCTATTGTATGTCTATAATCACCTTCCAATCCCTATCATATTCCTATAATCACCTCCAAATCCCTGGTGTGTGTCTATTATCGCATTCCAATCCCTTCTGAATGTCTATTATTACATTCCAATCCTTACTGTATGTCTATTATCACCTTCCAATCCCTACTGTATGTCTATTATCATCGTCTAATCCCTATCATATTCTATAATCACCTTCCAATCCCTACTGTATGTCTGTTACCACTTTCCTATCCCTACTGTTTGTCTATTATCACCTTCCAATCCCTATTGTATGTCTATTTCACATTCCAATCCCTACTGTATGTCTATTATCACCTTCCAATCCCTACTGTATGTCTATTATCACCTTCCAATCCCTACTGTATGTTTTTATCACCTTCCAATCCCTACTGTATGTCTATGATTACCTTCCAATCCCTATTATATGCCTATTAATACCTTCCAATCCCTACTGTGTCTATTATTACCTTCCAATCCCTTCTGAATGTTTATTATCACCTTCCAATCCCTATTGTATGTCTCTAATCACCTTCCAATCCATATCATATTCCTGTAATCACCTTCCAATCCCTATTGTGTGTCTATTATCACATTCCAATCCCTACTGTGTGTCTATATTACCTTCCAATTTCTACTGTATGTCTATGATTACCTTCCAATCCCAACTATATGTCTATTAATACCTTCCAATTCCTTCTGTGTCTATTATTACTTTCCAATCCCTTCTGAATGTCTATTATCGCATTCCAATACCTTCTGAATGTCTATTATCGCATTCCAATCCCTACTGTATGTCTATTATCACCTTCCAATCCCTACTCTATGTCTATTATCACCTTCCATTCCCTATCATATTCCTATAATCACCTTCCAATCCTTATTGTATGTCTATTATCACCTTCCAATCCTTACTGTATGTCTATTATCATCGTCTAATCCCTATCATATTCTATAATCACCTTCCAATCCCTACTGTATGTCTGTTATCACTTTCCTATCCCTACAATTTGTATGTTATTACCTTCAAATTCCTACTGTATGTCTATTATCACCTTTCAAACCCTGACTATATGTATATTATCACCTTCCAATCCCTATTGTATGTCTATTATCACCTTCCAAACCCTGACTGTATGTATATTATCACCTTCCAATCCCTACTGTATGTCTATTATCACCTTCCAATCCCTACTGTATGTCTATTATCACCTTCCAATCCCTGTTGTATGTCTATTATCACCTTCCAATCCGTACTGTATGTCTATTATCACCTTCCAATCCCTGTTGTATGTCTATTATCACTTTCCAATCCCTGTTGTATGTCTATTATCACCTTCCAATCCCTATTGTATATCTTTTATCACCTTCCAATCCCTACTGTGTGTCTATTATCACCTTCCAATCCCTATTGTATATCTTTTATCATCTTCCAATCTCTATTGTATGTGTATTATCACCTTCCAATCCCTACCGCATGTCTATTATCACCTTCCAATCCCTACCGCATGTCTATTATCATCTTCCAATCCCTACTGTATGTATTTTATCATCTTCCAATCCCTAGTGTATGTCTATTATCAGCTTCCAATCCCTACCGTATGTCTATCCTCGCCTTCCAATCCCTACTGTATGTCTATTATCACCTTCCAATCCCTACTGCTTGTCTGTTATCACCTCCCAATCCCTTTTGTATGTCTTTTATCACATTCCAATACCTAATGTATGTCTATTATCACCTTCCAATCCCTACTGTTTGTCTATTATCACCTTCCAATCCCTACTGTATGTCTGTTCTCACCTTCCAATCCCTACTGTATGTCTATTATCACCTTCCAATCCCTACTGTTTGTCTATTATCACCTTCCAATCCCTACTGTATGTCTATTATCACCTTCCAATCTCTATTGCATGTCTATTATCACCTTCCAATCCCTACTGTATATCTATTATCACCTCCATTCCCTATTGTATGTCTATTATCACTGTATGCATCTCCTGATAGTTGCATCTCTTGAACAATTCTTGATTGTTGCTTTTATTTAAAACGTTACACCTTTTTCCAGGCTGGCGTGATATGATGACAGCACCTTTTCCATAGCGTCTTCGTTGCCTTCGACTATTCACAACTATAATGAAGCCATATAATAGTGGTCAGCTGTTAAGACAGATATCCTGTTAGTCTGGTATTTCCAGTTGTAGGAAAGTAGACCAAGATTTGTTTTTACAATATCATTGTGAGAGTAGATTTAATTCTATTGAGCCGGAGCTAGCTGTTAACAATGCATTGATTTCAACTGAAAACTAAAAAAAATGTTCTAAATTTGAATGTGAACGCTTACGTGTATACGTCTGTATTTCTCTCAGAGAAATAATGAATGAAACAATAAGGAATGAGTAGTTCCAAAGTATTGGTAAGACAGAAAAAAGCTCAGAAGAAGACTTAGATTATCTGGAAAATAACCCAAAACAGCTGAGAGTAAGGCATAGATTTATATACTAAGGAAATATAATAATACAGAGCAGCTAAGAAAGAGCAAGGCATAGATTTTAAGGAAAGACAAGAATACAGAACAGGTGAGAGTAAGGAAAGATCATATTGAAAGACAAGAACAAGGAACAGCTGAGAGTAAGGAAAGATTATATTGAAAGACAAGAACAAGGAACAGCTGAGAGTAAGGAAAGATGATATTGAAAGACAAGAACAAGGAACAGCTGAGAGTAAGGAAAGATTATATTGAAAGACAAGAACAAGGAACAGCTGAGAGTAAGGAAAGATGATATTGAAAGACAAGAACAAGGAACAGCTGAGAGTAAGGAAAGATGATATGGAAAGACAAGAACAAGGAACACCTGAGAGTAAGGAAAGATGATATTGAAAGACAAGAACAAGGAACACCTGAGAGTAAGGAAAGATGATATTGAAAGACAAGAACAAGGAACACCTGAGAGTAAGGAAAGATTATATTGAAAGACAAGAACAAGGAACACCTGAGAGTAAGGAAAGATTATATGGAAAGAAAATAACAAGGAACATGTGAGAGTAAGGAAAGATTATATTGAAAGACAAGAACAAGGAACAGCTGAGAGTAAGGAAAGATGATATGGAAAGACAAGAACAAGGAACAGCTGAGAGTAAGGAAAGATGATATGGAAAGACAAGAACAAGGAACATGTGAGAGTAAGGAAAGATGATATGGAAAGACAAGAACAAGGAACAGCTGAGAGTAAGGAAAGATGATATGGAAAGACAAGAACAAGGAACAGCTGAAAGTAAGGAAAGATCATATGGAAAGAAAAGAACAAGGAACAGCTGAGAGTAAGGAAAGATTAGACGGAAAGATAAAAACACAGAACAATTCAGGGTAAAGAAAGATTATATGGAAAGATAAGAACAAGGAACAGCTGAGAGTAAAGAAAGTTTATATGTAACGACAAGAACATAGAAAAGTAGAGTAAGATAATATTCTATGGAAAGACAAAACATAGAACAGTAGAGAGTAAGTCGTAAATACAAAGAAAAGAGTAAACACGATTTCCGAGAAAAGTGAAAGTATGTTTTTCATTCAGCACACATCTCATGAGATTACTTCTGTCTTCGAGAAGACTCACATGACACGGAGGTTGTCGAGACCTGATGTTTATGTACCAAAGAAAGGGAATGGCAAGTGGGAGGTGCAGATTGATGCGCGAGGAAACAGTCTATGTAAATGAGATACGATACTGACACACTCGATGGTGTGAGGGAAATAAACCTGGAACTTTATAATGAAGTCAGACGAGCAAGCACAAACATATAAACGTAAAAACCTTGCTTTTGTCGTTATTGAACGGAACAAAGAATATAAGATAAAGAGTACGATTTATGATAAACAAGGAATGAATTAAATAAAGAAAGAAATATAAAATAGCATTATATTGACAGAAATTTAAAATAAAGACTTTAGTGCATTATGAAAACATGTCTGTGGATCAATAACTTGGGAGCGATGTTAAACTTGAATGATTAATTTACAGAAGCGATGAGGTACAGAAAAGCTCAGGCAACGGTGGCATCCTGAAGAGTGAGAAAAATGTGATACAATTCATGTTTGTGTACGGAAGTAGAAGATAAATAGTTCTTCATTGATTCGTAGAGTAAGTGTGAGTCTTGACACAGTGATGTGAATCTTGGACAACAGACAAGGAAATAGTTGCAGGCCACAGAAACGTGGTTTTCTCTCTAGATAGTTGTCGTGTAGGCCTACAGTTCAACAATTACTTACGAGAAAGAACATTCTCCGCAGCTCCCGCCACTTTCCCCCTAGCTTGGCAAATAAATAACTGGTATTGAGTTATTTGCGGGTCATCATCATTGCACTCCGAACATGTCCATAGGTGCTTAGATCCCCTCCTCATCAAGTCCCGCAGTGTCCAGCTACTGACGACTCGAGTTCTATGTTGGTTGATAAGTTTTCTTACACGGCCACTAAGTTTCCCATTTCTGGCTGTGCCCATCTTAGCTTCCATTTCCATCATCCGAAGAAGTGATGTGCTCTTCCCACATCTCGGAGGGCATTGATGATGTCCGTCCTCAACGACAGCGCAGCTAGCCAACCTGTCCGCTCTTTCATTTCCCCGTACTCCCGCATGTCCAGGGACATAGACAGAGGTGACCTTACGTATTTTGGACTTCGGCAATGACTCTACCCTATGCATGCGTACAGAGCCCGCCTCCACTTTTTTTTATCATGCTCATCGAATCACTCAGTATACATGCGTGGGTGTAGTCTTGTGACTCTAACCATTTGAATGCCTTGGTCACTGCCATCATCTCCATTGTCATGCTACTTGTGGTCATGACCTATGCACCACTGTCTTCTTCGACTATTCTGCCTGCCGAGCGTGCTGTAAATGCCCATGCACTTCTTTGGTGTCGTCTTACAGATCCGTCTGTATTGATGACTGCATCTTTCTCATCGGTGTTATCGCAGATGAAACCGTTGACCTCAGCATTAACCACGACCGGGTTCTGTTCCCTACTTTTCCTGTCAAGTGTGACGATACATGAGAAAGTCCCCTTGAATGACGTAGGCACCGGTGTCCACTCCTCACCAACGCTGATATTGGTAAGCCCACATACCTGTTTGATGACATCTTCTGCTCGGCCCAACCATGATTTGCCTCTTTTTAGCCTGACACCTTTCCCTGTGTTGAGCACGTGGTGCAATGGATGCTCTTTATCTGTACTAAATCTTCAGGTATGCTCGTGCTCTCCAGATCTTGATTCTGTCATCCATGGTTGGAAAGTCAAGAAGATATCTCATTTCTACACAGGGAGTGTCCCCTGTACATCCCAAGATAATGCGCATGGCTTCATTTTGTATTTTCTCCAGCCCATCAGTTTGAGTCGTACAGACAGTACAAATTGCCAGGGCATACTCGATTGGTGCGAGGACTAATCCCTGGAACAGAAGAGTAATACTCTGCTCGATGTTGGCAGCTGCCATGACCTTCAAGGCGGCTAATCCTTTTCGGGATTTTGTTATCACATGGTTGACGTGGTCCCGAAAACACAGGCTGCGATCAAACTTAACTTCGAGGTATGTCATCAACTTGTCCCTAGTCACCTCATCAGCTCCCATTCGTACTACCGGTGTGGTCGTATTAACGATAGATTGTTAAGGGAGAACCATGAAACTGATGCTTTATTATGATTAACCAAGGCGCCTAAAACCGCACACCAGGAAGAAATGCGATCGAGTTCGTCTGGCATTGTGGAGGCGATTCCCCGTCTGTCTCTTCCCTGTCGATATACCAGAATATAATCAACAAAAGTCATAGTTCTTCCCCTACCATCCAGTTCTTGTTCCGTGATCGTTATTGTGTACACGTTAAAGAACTGTATTAATGTTTAGCCTGGTTTACTGGGTTAAAAATGTTCTCAGAACTCATTATTTGATTTTATATACATCAACCTTATTCATTCTATATAAACTAAAAGTCTTTATTTTATAGACATGAACCTTACTCATTCTAGATAAATTAACAATCTACATTTTATATACATCAACATTACACATTCTAGATAAATTAACCGTTTTGATTTTATAGACATCATCATCATCATCGTGTGATTTCTCCGCAACGAAGGTTGGCTACCATGGATCGACATTCTACTGTTTCTTGCTTTGATGGTGCAGGCTGTCATAGATTGACTTGACCATCTTTTGATGTTACTCGTCCATGTTAGTCTTGGTCTGCCTCTGCCTCTTTTACCTTGTATTTTTCCGTCCAATATTACTTTTAGTAGGCTGTTGTGTCTTTTAACATTCCCAAAAAATTTCATTTGTATTGTCTTAATTGTATTTAGTAGTTCTCTTTTTATTTTCAGTTGTTTTAAAACTGTATCGTTTGTTTTCTTTTCTTTCCATCTAATTCTACATATTCTTCTATAAATCCACATTTCAAAGGCTTCAATTTTCTGATCTGTTTTCTTGTCTAATGTCCATGTTTCTGCACCATACAGGAATATTGAGAAGATGTAACATTTTGCCATTCTTAGTTTCAGCCCTGCTGATATTTGTTTTGTTGTTAGTATATTTTTCATGGCATTAAAATTACTTTTTGCCATACCTATTCTTTTGTTTATTTCAGTTTTGCATTTTCCATCATTGGTTATAGTATGTCCCAGGTAGTTGTAACTCTGGACTGTCTCCAGATGTATTCCCTCAACTGTGATATTTAATTGTAGGTCTTGAGAATTTTCTTTGTTTATGATCATAGTTTTAGTCTTTTTGATATTCATTTCTAGTCCATATTTTTTGCTTGTTATGTTTATCACATTAAGCAATTGTTGTAGGTCTTTAGGATTTTCTGCTAGTAGAACAGTATCATCAGCATATCTCAGGTTATTGATTATCTTTCCATTAATGTTTAGGCCTGGCATCTCTGAGATGTTTTTAAAGATTTGCTCAGTGTATAGATTGAACAAGCTTGGTGATAGGATGCATCCTTGTCTTACTCCTCTTGTTATGTCCATGGGTGTAGAGTTCTCCTTGTTATATCATATTATTGCTGTTTGCTCCCAGTACAAATTACATATTAGTCATATGTCTGTGTCGTCTAGATTTATATCCTTTAGGCAGTCTATAAGTTGGTTATGGTGTATTCTATCGAAAGCTTTGGTGTAGTCTATAAAGCAGGCATATATTGGTTTGTTTACTTCTGTGTACTTTTCAATCAATGTTCTCATGCTGAATATGGCCTCTTCTGTCCCACTGTTTTTCCTGAATCCAAATTGTTGCTCATCTAATTCAGTATTGATTTTATTTTGAATCCATCCCTGTATAACTTTTAGTAAAATTTTTGTTACCTGGCTCATTAGGCTTATTGTTCTGAAGTCACTGCATTCAACTGCAACATTCTTTTTAGGCAATGCAATGAAAGTTGATGTTTTTAGATCGTTTGGTATGTATCCTGTATGGTATATGTCATTGCATATGTCTGTGATCACTTCGACGCCAAACTCTTCTAGAGCCTGTATCATCTCTATCTGTATATTGTCAGGCCCTGCTGCTTTTCCCTTTTTCATTGTTTTTATAGCTTTTTCTACTTCAGATTTCAGGATTTTATAGTTGTATGTACATTTTATGTCTGGCTTTTTGTCCCTTTCGTCATGAAATAATTCTGTTATATGTTCTTGCCATCTATCTATTATATCTTTGTTGTCTCTTAGCATTCTTCCCTTTTTGTTTGCAATACATCCGTTTCCTGCAGCTTTTTTGTCTTTATTCGTCATCCTCTTTATTTCTGTGTGCATCCCTCTTAAGTTTTGTTTACTTTCCATAGTTTCGACTTCTAGACATCTTTGGTTGAGCCAGTCTTCTTTTGCCTTTTTGCAAATTCTCCGTATTTCATTGTCTATATCCTTGTATCTGGCAGTGTTTTTCGCTTGTCTTCATTTTTCTAAGATTTTGTCAGTTATCCATTTTTGTTTTTTGTTACTTTCCTTTTTGGGCAAGGTGTTGCAGGATTTTGCATGCTGTTTTTTATGCATTGCCATTTTGTTGTGACTTTTTCCTCAGGATTGTCTCTTCTGTACTGCTCAATCCCCTCTTCTAGTAGCTTCTGATATGTGTTCTTTACTTGTACAGTATACGTTTCTTGTACATCTTTCTGCTTTAACGCTGTTATATCTATTGGTGTTGCTGAATTCGTTTTTTGTTTGCTTCTCTTTAATTTGATTTTCATTTTTATCATTACAGGATTGTGGTCTGAATTTATATCTGCTCCCGGGTAGGTTTTGGCTTTCTTTGACGCTGTTCCTGAATCTGTCTTGTATCATTATGTAATCTATTTGATTTCTCTTCTTGTCTCCAGGACTTTTCCATGTGTATAATTTCCTTTTCTCTTGCTCAAAGAAGATGTTGCATATTATCAGTCTGTTTTCTTCACAAAATTGTATTAATCTTTCTCCTCTGTTATTCCTTTTTCCTAGACCATGATTTCCTATTATGGTCTTATATTTACCTTTTCCTACTTTAGCGTTCATATCACCCATTATAACCAAGATGTCTGATGATTTCACTTGCTTTATAACTGTGTTTAGATCTTCATAGTATGCCTCTATTTGTTCGTCTGTATAGTCTTGAGTAGGTGCGTATGTCTGTATTATTGCTATGTCGAATGGTTTTGCCTTCATTCTTATTAGTATATTCCTATCATTATATGTCAATTGAGTATTTATATATTTTTGTAGCTCTCGTTTTATTAGAATGCCTACTCCTCTTTGATGTTCTTTTGTGTTACCTGAATATATAAATGTATATATAAATATAGACATCAGTCTTACTCATTCTAGATAAATTAACAGTCTTGATTTTATAGACATCAGTCGTACTCATTCTAGATAAATTAACAGTCTTGATTTTTATAGTAATCAACCTCATTAGTTTTTTTTAGAAATCGGATTTATTGATTTTAAATAAATCATTTTTATCAACACTAATCTATACTTGCGACACCCTCCTTATAAACTGAGAGGAGTCTTGCTAAATCGAACAAAAGGGTAGCCGTACATTGCTTTTAAACCGCAAGAGCGTACAAGAGGGAGACGTGTACACAAAAGAATAGGGCAAACCTGAAAGCGACTTGTAGGGAGATAAAAGTCTTGTCACAATAACAATGTAAACTCTTTCAACCTGTCTGTGGCTGGTCTCTCCAGAGATTGATAAGCTCGCAATCTCTCGGGAGTGGTCTGCTTGACGCGGCGCATTATCAGCTTTTGTGATGGCTTGTCTGGTCCGAAGCTGAACCCTTGTTTAAACATCATTTTATTGTCATCCGTCTCCCATTCTCTTAATCCGATTCAACTGTTTACGTGTGTTCAACTGTGCGAACCGTCAGTATTTAGTGTTTAACTTGAAATGTTTTATTACTTGATTTTATATTCATGTATGTTGTCCACTTATCTGACATTTCTTGTTTCAGATTTGTTTTCTCAGTCTGGCTCCAACAAAATGCTAAAGGTCTGACTGGTACGTGTTTGATGACGAAATAATGAACATTTATCCTTCTTTCTTCCTTGGCCATGAACCGACTTAGTCATGATCGTGTCGGATCGTGTGATGTTGCAGACAGTAACAAAGCTCTTACCTCATATGTCAGATTATCCTTGCCATGGTCCCCAAGATCTGGCCTATGCTACTGATTTATGTTTCTACTGCCCCAACATATTCTCCTTGGTCGACTTCTCTTCCACGACCCTCCAGATTGCACTTAATGTAAGGCCTATCTATCCCCATTGTCTATCTTTTACCATGGTTCTTGTTTAGGGATCACTGCTAAACAAAACATTGGAACATTAGATCAGCATTCCAGGTCGGAAAACTAGAAAGCATCAGCCAAGAAATGAAGAGAATGAAATTGAACATCTTGGGACTATGTGAAATTAGATGGACAGGAGCAGGATTATTACAACACGACAGTGGAAATGTAATTTACTCTGGGGGAACCACACACGAAAGAGGTGTAGGCATAATGTTAGATAGAGAAAGAAGCAAAACAGTGAAAGGATTTTGGCCAGTATTAGACAGAATTCTGCTAGTAAAATTGAGAGGCAGACCAATGAATATTAACATAATTCAAGTTTATACACCAACAAGTAATAGCGAAGAAGAAGACATTGACACTTTTTACGAGGAGCTAGAGGTAACCATGGAACAGTGTAAACCCCAAGAAATAACTATTATATAAGGGGATTTCAATGCAAAGGTAGGAACAGCTAAAGTGCAAAATGTGACTGGGGGCATGGCCTTGGAGAGATGAATGACAGAGGGGATAGACTGATAGATTGGGCAAAGACACATGAAATGATTAATTATAGGTAACACCTGGTTCAAACAACACTCTAGGCGACTATGGACATGGCAAAGCCCAGACAAAAAAGTACACAATCAAATTGATTTTATACTGGTACAGAGAAGATTCAGGAATTGGCTAACATCGGTTAAAACAAGGCCAGGAGCAGATTGCAATAGTGACCATGTACCAGTAGTAAGAATAAAACTGCGGAAGGCACAGAAATCACCAAGAAATATAAAATTAGAACTAGATATGCTAAGAGTAGATAAACAGATGAGTGATAAGTACAGCACGATAGTACAAAATAGATATAATGCTATTGAGAAAATACAGGACATCCAGAAGCAGTGGGAAATGCTCAAACAATCGATTCAACAAACATCAAAAGACGTAATACCAGTGACTAAAAGAATCAACAAAAGGAAATGGATGACAGAAGAAATATTACAACTAATGGACGCAAGAAGAACAGACATACAAAATATTGCACAAAGAGATCCAAAACAAGCGCAGTGAATCAAAGGAAGGATGGTTAAAACAGAAATGTGAAGAAATGGAAAAACAACAACAGAAAGACTCAAAATTTATGCACAATCAGTTAAATGAATTAACAGGAAGAAAAGAAGTCAAAATTTCAGGATGTGTGAAATCAAAGGAAGGAAATATAATAATGGGACAGGAGAAGACAATGGAAAAATGGACAGAATATATCAGTCAACTCTATGATGATGAAAGACCAGAATTAAACAATTCAAATGAAGACACAGGACCACCAATAATGCAGAGTGAAGTGGAGGGCGCAATTCAACACATGAAAAGAGGCAAAGCTCCAGGTCTTGACAATATAACAATCGAAGAGATAAATGCATTAGGAGAGCTGGGTGTACAAGTCATAACAAAATTACTCAATGACATATATAACACTGGACACATACCCGAAGATCTACTAAAATCTATCTTTGTAGCCATACCGAAGAAGTCAGGAGCCACTGATTGTGAAGACCATCGTACTATTAGTCTCATGAGCCATATGACTAAAATATTACTAAGAATCATCATGAGACGTGTAAGGAACAAAATAAAACCAGAAATAAGCGAGGAACAATGTGGATTTGTGGAAGGAAAGGGCACCAATAATGCAATATACATCTTAAGAACATTGATAGAAAGATCTATAGGGGTAAAGAAAGATCTATATATGTGCTTTATAGACTACACGAAAGCATTTGACAAAGTAAAGCATGTGGAAATAATCAATATGCTGGAGAAATTAAACATTGATGGCAAGGATCTGCGAATCATAAAAACATGTACTGGCAACAAACAGCAGCTATACGAATTAACAACCAAACAGGACAATTCCAATATATAAAGCAAGGACACGGCTGTGTTCTGTCGCCGGATTTGTTTTCACTTTACAGCGAATATATTATGAGATCAATAGTAGACAAAAAAGGAATTGAAGTCAACGGTCACAACATAAATAATTTGCAATATGCGGATGACACAGTCTTAATAGCAGAGACAGAGAATGAACTACAAGAAATGATAGACATAATAGTAAAAGAAAGCAACAAGAAAGGTCTCAGTCTGAATAGTAAGAAAACAGAAGTAATGGTTATATCGAAGAAACAATCACCACCATCATGCAGCATAAAAATAAACGAGACAAATCTGAAACAAGTGAAACGTTTCAAATACTTGGGCACAATAATAACATCAGATGGGAGATGCACCACAGAAATAAAAAGCAGAATAGCTCAGGCCAAAATAGCATTTCAGAAGGTTAAAAATATCTTATGCAACAAATCTATGTCAATAAAAATGAGAAAGAGAGTTCATCGGTGCTATATAGAACCAATTCTGAACTATGGAAGCGAATCGTGGACAAACAAATGAAGAGGCGATTGGAGGCCACAGAGATGTGATTTCTCAGAAGAATGTTGAAAGTTCCCTGGACAGCTAAAAAGACCAATGAGAAAGTTCTCAAAGAGGCCAAGACAAAAAGGGAGCTCTTAAAAACATCAGAAAGAAGCAATCAACATTTTTCGGGCACATCATGAGAAGAGGAAAGTTGGAATACTTAGTTACAACTGGCAAAAAATAAAAGGAAAGAGAGATCGCGGGCGACAACGAGAGAAAATACTGGATAGCTTGGTGTCATGGCATGGAAAACAGTCAACAACAGAACTGATACGATGCACTGTAGATAGAGGATTGTGGAGGGACATGATCACCTACGCCAACCGGTATGGCACATGATGATGATGATGCTAAACAAAACGGCCTATCTATCCCCTTTGTCTACCTTTTACTACTCTGTGCACGTCATCTTAGTTGCACAGCTTGAGCATTTCTTGACTGCCAGTGAAACACTCTAGCAGTTTCCCACAGACAAGTTAAGTTGTATGCAACGATTACAGTCTTGACGTTTCCATTTGTTTATTTGTAAGAAATTGTGAGGTAAACATGTTTCCTATGAACGAACCTAGACTATGGTGGCTGGGCCATGTAAGAAGAATGGCAAACAATCGTATCCCCAAACAAATATTATATGGAGAACTTAAGGACGGAAAGAGACCAAAGGACAGACCAGTGCTGTGATATAAGGATGTTTGCAAGGCTTCCTTGAGGGAATTTTCTATAAGTGAAAGAAACTGGGAAACTGGCTACGGATCGTAGCACATGGAAAGCAAAAATAAAAAAATTGCACAGCAATTTTCGAGACAGTGCTGGTATCAAATTCCGAAGACAAAAGGCGCAAAAGAAAAGAGACAAAGACAGGTACCGCAAATACACTTTGCTCGTTCTGTGGATGGATTTGTCTGTCCAAGATTGGCAAATTCAGCCACAAGAGATGTTCAGTAAAGCAGCACCCAGTATGAGACACTAATGCTTTACCAAACTACTGACTTATGACTGCTTACTACCAACCGTCTGTCAAGACGCCAAGGGCCACATACATACATAAAGGAACCAGTCACAACTGGTTGTGTCACCAGCATCATCGTTATCATCAAGATGAGAAGCGTGATAAACCAGCTGACATTTATTAGAGCAGTGCCAGCTGTATAGGACCACATGCACTAATAGATTTAGATGGATACTGTAAAAATTGTCAAGCGGTAACATGTTGCGTCAAAGCTGATGTCAACATTTGTATGAAGCTGTTTAAAATGTGTCCACCCAAAAGTGTTCTTCTGGTGACTTCAAGTATATATGTGTTTGCATGTGTGTATGTCCGTGTACTGCACTCTCGCGCGCACGAGAATCTGGATTATACTAGTAGCAAGGGAAGAAATACATAGTGATAGTAGGAAGATGTAGTTGGATTGGTCGTTTACTGAGAAGAGATCCAGAAGCAGTCACTAGAACTAGCATGATGTTGACTTTGGAAGGAAGATAAAAGAGAGGCAGACAATGGACACTCTAGCGACAGGCAGTGGAAACAGATGCATAATGTGAACCAGACACGGGGCACGATGTGTGGATGACTACTTGCTGCAGGAAGTAGAAGAACTTCGAGACGCTACAAGGTTGAGAGGCTATACTGATCGTTTATTTGTCTTTGGTCGAGGAATTAATTCCACGAAGTGATCGTCCTCGCTGGTGCTACGGAGCTCATGCACAGTCCTGAGATCTCATTGCGCAATACGACAACCGATCCAAGTGTTGTCAGGCACTGTCAAAGTACACAGATAATGGCTCTGCCAAGAACAAATTGTGTTATTGGTTAGTGAGCAACTGGGTATATCGGTATGTATCATATCTGACACTCAATCGATTCTTGCTGATAGGAAGTCTTCATATACTTTACTCGCACCAGAAGACAAAACATGATACCGTGATACAAATATGTAGATCCTGTTTGCGTGTGCACGTGCGTGTCCATAGCCGGTCTGTATCAGTCAGTGTTGATGTTCATTACGATAACGTTGATCACCAATCTCGGTCTGTGCCCAGCTCATTGTTTGCTCGCCGTCAGGAAATCGCCGGTCTTGGCCCGGACAGCGTGGGTGGCCGACAATCAATAAAGAATAATGATTGTGCCTATTTTCAGCGATACCTCGCAGCCATTGTGATAACCAATCTCACCCATTATGTTTCGATTCAAAATCTGGCATTGGTTAGTTTCATTTCACACTTGTCCTGCATGGAAGTCATTCACTGAAATGTGAAGTAGGTTTATATTGACGTACAACTCGCAACCCAATTCTCCTTTAAATTAACATATCTGGAAGAAAGAAGTTTCAATTTTTAAAAAAAATCACCTTGCTTTAGATCATCATCATATGACATGCATGTTGGCATAGGCGACCATGTCCTTCCACAATCTTCTATCTACAGTGCATCGTATCAGTTCTGTTGTTGACTGTTGTCTATGCCATGACACCAAGCTATCCAGTATTTTCTCTCTTTGTCGTCCGCGATCTCTCTTTCCTTTTATTTTGCCAGTTGTAACCAAGTATTCAAACTTTCCTCTTCTCAAGATGTTCCCGAAAAATGTTGATTGTTTCTTTCTGATGTTTTTTAGAAGCTCCGTTTTTGTGTTGGCCTCTCTGAGAATTTTCTCGTTGGTCTTTTTAGCTGTCCAGGGAACTTTCAACATTCTTCTGAGAAATCCCATCTCTGTGGCCTCTAATCGTCTTTTCATTTGTTTGTCTGCTGTTCATGGTTCGCTTCCATAGTTCAGAATTGGTTCTATATAGCACCGATGGACCCTCATTCTCATTTCTATTGACAGATTTGAAATATATTACGATAAGATATTTTTCATTTTCTGAAATACTATTTTGGCCTGAGCTATTCTGCTCTTTATTTCAGTGGTGCATCTTCCATCTGATGTTGTTATTGTGTCCAAGTATTTGACGTGTTACACTTGTTTCAGATTTGTCTTGTTTATTTTTATGCTACATGATGGTGATGATTGTTTCTTTGATATGACCATTACTTCTGTTTTCTTACTATTCTGATTGAAACTTTTTTGTTGCTTTCTTTTACTATTATGTCTATCATTTCTTGTAGTTCATTCTCTGTCTCTGCTATTAAGACTGTGTCATCTGCATATCGCAAATTAATTATGTTGTGACCGTTGACTTCAATTCCTTTTTTTGTGTACTATTGATCTCATAATATGAGATTATATATATATATATATATATATATATATATATATATATATATATTATACAAATATACAATTATATAATTATATAATATACAAATTAACAACCAAACAGGACAATTTCAATTTATATATCATCATCATCGTGTGCCTTCTCCGCAACGAAGGTTGGCTACCATGGATCGCCATTCTACTCTGTTTCTTGCTTTGATCGTGCAGACTGTCATAGATTAACTTGACCATCTTTTGATGTTACTCATCCATGTTAGTCTTGATCTGCCTCTGCCTCTTTTACCTTGTATTTTTCCTTCCAATATTACTTTTAGTAGGCTGTTGTGTCTTTTAACATTCCCAAAAAATGTCATTTGTCTTGTCTTAATTGTATTTAGTAGTTCTCTTTTTATTTTCAGTTGTTTTAAAACTTTATCGTTTGTTATCTTTTGTTTCCATCCAATTCTACCTATTCTTCTATAAATCCACATTTCAAAGGCTTCAATTTTCTGATCTGTTTTCTTGTCTAATGTCCATGTTTCTGCACCATACAGGAATATTGAGAAGATGTAACATTTTGCCATTCTTAGTTTCAGCCCTGCTGATATTTGTTTTGTTGTTAGTATATTTTTCATGGCATTAAAATAACTTTTTGCCATACCTATTCTTTTGTTTATTTCAGTTTTGCATTTTCCATCATTGGTTATAGTATGTCCCAGGTAGTTGTAACTCTGGACTGTCTCCAGATGTGTTCCCTCAACTGTGATATTTAATTGTAGGTCTTGAGAATTTTCTTTGTTTATGATCATAGTTTTAGTCTTTTTGATATTCATAGCTAGTCCATATTTTTTGCTTGTTATGTTTATCACATTAAGCAATTGTTGTAGGTCTTTAGGATTTTCTGCTAGTAAAACAGTATCATCAGTATATCTCAGGTTATTGATTATCTTTCCATTAATGTTTAGGCCTGGTATCTCTGAGATGTTTTTAAAGATTTGCTCAGTGTATAGATTGAACAAGCTTGGTGATAAGATGCATCCTTGTCTTACTCCTCTTTTTATGTCCATGGGTGTAGAGTTCTCCTTGTTATATCTAATTATTGCTGTTTGCTCCCAGTACAAATTACATATTAGTCGTATGTCTTGTCGTCTAGATTTATATCCTTTAGGCAGTCTATAAGTTGGTTATGGTGTATTCTATCGAAAGCTTTGGTGAAGTCTATAAAGCAGGCATATATTGGTTTGTTTACTTCTGTGTACTTTTCAATCAATGTTCTCATGCTGAATATGGCTTGTTTTGTCCCACTGTTTTTCCTGAATCCAAATTGTTGCTCATCTAATTCAGTATTGATTTTATTCTGAATCCTTACCGGTATAACTTTTAGTAAAATTTTTGTTACCTTGCTCATTAGGCTTATTGTTCTGAAGTCACTGCATTCAACTGCACCATTCTTTTTAGGCAATGCAATGAAAGTTGATGTTTTTAGATCGTTTGGTATGTATCCTGTATGGTATATGTCATTGCATATGTCTGTGATTACTTCGATGCCAAATTCTTCTAGAGCCTGTATCATCTCTATTTGTATATTGTCAGGCCCTGCTGCTTTTCCCTTTTTCATTGTTTTTATAGCTTTTTCTACTTCAGATTTCTGGATTTTATAGTTGTATGTACATTTTATGTCTGGCTTTTTGTCCCTTTCGTCATGAAATGATTATGTTATATATTCTTGCCATCTATCTATTATACCTTTGTTGTCTGTTAGCATTCTTCCCTCTTTGTTTGCAATACATCCGTTTCCTGTAGCTTTTTTGTCTTTATTTGTCATCCTCTTTATTTCTGTGTGCATCCCTCTTAAGTTTTGTTTACTTTCCATAGGTTCGACTTCTAGACATCTTTGGTTGAGCCAGTCTTCTTTTGCCCTTTTGCACATTCTCCGTATTTCATTGTCTATATCCTTGTATCTGACAGTGTTTTGCGCTTGTCTTCTTTCTTCCATTTTTTCTAAGATTTTGTCAGTTATCCATTAATTTATATATATATATATATATATAATCTCATAAACTAATCCGGCGAGAGAACACAACCTTGTCTGACTCCTTGTTTTATAAATTGAAATTGTCCTGTTTGGTTGCTAATTTGTATAGCTGCTGTTTGTTGCCAATACATGTTTTTTATGATTCGCAGATCCTTGCCATCAATTTTTAATTTCTCCAGCATATAGATTATTTCCACATACATTACTTTGTCAAATGCTTTTGTGTAATCTAAAATTGTGGAAAAAAATAAAAAATATTTTGTGTATAAAGCACATATATAGATCTTTCTTTACCTCTATAGATCTTTTTATCAATGTTCTTAAGATGTATATTGCATTATTTGTGCCCTTTCCTTTCACAAATCCACATTGTTCATCATTTATTTCTAATTTTATTTTGTTCCTTACACGCCTCATGATGATTCTTAGTAATATTTTCGTCCTGTGGTTCATGAGACTAATTGTGCGATGGTCTTCACAATCACTGGCGCCTAACTCCTTCGGTATGACTACAAAGATATGTCTTAGCAGATATGTCATTGAGTAATTTTGTTATGACTTGTGCTCCCAGCTCTCCTAATGCATTTATCTCTTCGATTGTTATATTGTCGAGACCTAGTACTTTGCCCCTTTTCATGTCTTGTTACTGTAGATATTAAATTGTGTTTTGACATAATTATTCTAGGCAATATAAGAAGGTAATTTTCCATTCCTTTCCTTCTTGGCAGTGACTGTACTAATCGGAGATCGCAGCCATTGTCTCTATACATGAGATCTCTGCCTGTCATAACGGAGTGAGGACCATAACCGCTACTACTTGTCGGCTGCTCCCACAACACCATCCACCAATTGCACCAATGGCTTCATGTAACTTTGATTAGGGGGTAGGGGGGAGGGCTAAACGAGGAGCTCCACCTTGCCCAAGGGTGCCCCAAAGACTAGTGGAGGAAAGGAGTTGTCTTACTCCTCCTTTGGTAGGGCAGAACTCTACCCCGCTAACCCAAGCTTTAGATCATTTAGCGATTTTGGATAAAGCTGTTTACCCTATATATGTATGTACCGGAGTTTTGTCACAAATTTCTACTTTCTTTTCTACATTTTGTGTTGCATCGACTCCCCTTTGGATACATATTTAAGTAAAAAAAAGTAAAGTACCCCCCGTCACGCCAAGTGGCGTATAGGGAAATATGGTGTTAGTGACCCTATATTTTACAGACCTTCAGCACATGATTTTTGGGGTAATGTGGTCGGTATTACGCCCGTGCTGCTTTTACTTTCCCAGAAAAAATCCGGTACCCATTTAAGGCTGGGTGAACCCGGAGCCGTCGGTTGGGATCGAACCCTACCCCTTGTCCGTAGTAGTCCAGTTCACTAACCACTGAGCTATCGCGGCTCCTACTAATTTTTAGGGAATTAGTAAAACCCAGGTGTCCTCGCCAGGATTACGAACCCCGGCTGTTGCCGTGGTAAGCCAACCACATATTTAAGGAGATACTAATATTGTGCAAATATTGCTGTTAGTTATAAGTAAAATTAAAGTACCCCCGTCACGCCAAGTGGCGTATAGGGGATATGGTGTTAGTGACCATAAATTTTACAGACCTTCGGCACATGATTTTTGGGGTAATGTGGTCGGTATAACGCCCGTGCTGCTTCACTTTCCCAGAAAAAAATCCGGTACCCATTAAAGGCTGGGTGAACCCGGGGCCGTCAGTTGGGATCGAACCCTACCCATTGTCCTTTGTAGTCCAGTTCACTAACCACTGAGCTATCGCGGCTCCCTGCTGTTAGTTATAGTCACTGTTATAAACTGTTATTGACGACCGTAAGAATACCGTCCCGCTGGCTTCCATATCTCCATAAATGTGTGATACAGTTGTGGTCCATTCCAAGCCACAGTGTGCACGTGTAATAAGTAATCAGACACACATATTTGTCCACAGACATGTCTTTTATCAAATTTGAAGAAATATTTAAAAACCTGACTCTGTAATCAAACTACTGTGTACTGTAGCATAATGTCTAATCTAATAGGTCATAAGAATAGGCTGGCTCCTGCTAGTATTTTATTAGTTGCCTTTGTTTAAAAAAAAAAAAAACACGAAAATGGTAAAACTTCTATCCCCAGCTTAATTTGGTTTGAACTATATCCCCAACTGAAGCTGATTAATTTGTTTCCTCCCAGACTACTCCATCATGTTGCTGGTCGAGGGTGGACAACTCTCCAATACAGATTCCTACCAGGTACCAAGCTCACTAATCCCCTGCTTCAAGCTGGGCAGATAGTCCAGAAAGATTGTGTTTGTTTCAACTCTTCTTGTGCTTACAGTTACCATTTGTATATAGAAAATAAGGAAGTGAGTGAGAAAGAGATTGCATGTAATCATTAATCATTAACCACATTTATGTTTAATAAATATCATGTAAGCCAATAGTCTGTATGTGTATTTAGTGTATATTTATCTTTATTCAGCATGAGAGTTCTGTATTTAATCCTTACACCATAAAGTCTAGTCATTATTCTCAGTTGAGTTTGTGCTGGCCCAGTAAACATCATCACGGAAATATATTTATAGTGGTAAAAGCTTGGTGACAAGTCATGTAACAATTATAGAAGTAAGATATAGAGGATAGGTTTAATATATGGATTATCAGTATACAGATAGAGATTCAAGACATAGATTATGGGTTTAAGATATAGATTCTAAATTTATGATATCAATTGTATGTTTTAAAAAATTTGGATTATAGATTTAAGATATAAAAATAAAATATAGATTTTTGTATTGATAATGATGAAAGTAAAAAAAAAACAGTTATAATCTAGTTAAAAGTGGTATAGAGTCTGGCCGCACTGACAGCAGAACAATCAGAGAAGTAGTGTTCATTCATTTTTCGTAATCATTTTTTTTTTTTTTGAGTGGACAGCACAGAAAGAACAACACATGGAGTAGGTTTTATCATCGGCCCAGAACACGCAAAGAACATTCTAGAAATAAAATACCATTCAGAAAGAATTATCACAATTAAACTACTAGAAGACGATCGAAAAACAAATTACATTCAAATCTATGCACCATGCAACAACAATGAAAGAGACAGCGAAGAATTCTACGACACATTGAATGAAATCATTAACAAGATTGACGAAAGCGACGACATGTTAGTGATGGGAGATTTTAATGGAAGGCTTGGGAAACGCAACAGTGAGAACAGTGATATCTTAGGACCCTTTGGCGATAAAACAGCTGAAATAAACGAAAATGGAAGCAGACTGCTGGAACTATGCAATCAAAATAATTTATTTATCACCAACACATTCTACAAACACAGAGAGTCGCAAATATACACCTGGTACAAATGGAATGACACAACATGCAGAACTCAGATAGATTTTATACTAACAAGACAACAGAACAAGAAAAGAGTAACCGACAGTAGAGCAATCCCAAATATTACAGATGACACGGATCACAAGATGGTTATGATCACACTAAGACAGCCAAAAATAAATAGAATATATGAAAACAAACAAAAGAAGCAAAAAGAACAGACAATAAAAATAAAACAATTAAAAGATAAAGAAACAAGGAAACCCTTGAAGAAAAACTAACAGAGGAATTCAAGAAACTCCCTAACGAAGTATGCACAGTAGAAGAAGAGTGGAAAAAATTTAAGGAAACAGTAACCAACACCTCTAAAACAGTTTGTGGAACGAAGCTAAGAACAAGAGAAGGGAAAAAGAGCACCCTGTGGTGTAACGAAACAATCAGAGAAGCAATTAAAGAAAAGAAGAAACTGTTTAAAAATTGGAGGGAGAACAAGAACCAAGAAAAATATGAAAAATATGCATTAATTTGAAAAAGGGTTAAAATTTTGATCAAAGAAGCTAAGCAAAAGAATTGGACAGAATTCGGACAAAACATGGCAGGGACTTCAAGACAGCCACAAGAGATTTCTACAAAGCAGTAAAAGCCACAAGAGTGAGAAAAGAAAACCATGATCCTAGTGAGCTGATAAATGACAATAACGGACAGCCAATATCAAATAACCAATGTATGCAACAGAGATGGAAAGAATATTTTGAAGACTTGTTAAACATACCAACTACCAATAAGACAACAAAAACCATACTAGAACTCACAAATACTGAACCCAACATCATGAAAGAGGAAATCGAAGAAGTAATCAAATATGCACCAAGAAATAAAGTACCGGGAATAGATAACATACCAATAGAAATAATAGCAGCAGCAGGAGAAACAGGAGTGCAATGGCTGCACAGAATATTTAATGCAGCATGGCACTAACAACAAGCCCCAGAAGACTGGCAACAGGCAATCATCATACCAATATGGAAAAAGAAAGGTAGCAAAAGAGACTGCAATCAATATAGAGGTATATCTCTTCTCAGCCATGTAGGAAAGCTATGCGCCAAAATCTAGGAAAAAAGGCTGAGACCAATAATAGAACTACTGTTATGCGATTCTCAAATGGGGTTCCGAAAAAACTGAGGATGTACTGATGCACTGTTCATATTAAAACAGCTTGCAGAAAAAATGACAGAACACAATCAAAACTTTTACATAGCCTTCATTGACCAGGAAAAAGCATTCGACAGAGTAAACAGAGAACAACTGTGGGAGATACTAACAACATACGGAGTAAGCCAACATCTAACCAACCTTATTAAAAGTCTCTACATCAACAGCAGCTGCAGGGTCAGAACAGCAGCAGGCTACACAGATCACTTCGAAGTTAGCTCAGGTGTAAAACAGGGGTGCGTACTATCCCCCCTACTGTTTATTACATACATGGACCATATATGCAAGCTAGTCAACCCATCAGAGACAGAGGAGATCAATGAGCTTTTATTTGCTGATGACCAGGCACTAATACCTGAAATAATAGAAGACCTACAAGAACACTTAAACAAACTCAACATCTCAGGCACAAAATACAACATGAAAATCAACATCAACAAAACAGAAGTCATGAATGTTGCCAAAAATAAACAGAACATCAACATAACTATAGAAGGCAGACAGCTAAAACAAGTAGAGGAATTCAAATACCTAGGAAGTCTAATGACAAACAATAATTATCAAACAGCAGAGATAGAATCAAGATGCAACAAAGCTTGTCAAATCATTGGACAGTTATCACCACTATTGTCCAACAAGGAAATAACTTTGGAGGCAGAATGAGCACTATACAATACAATCTTCATCCCCACCGTTGTGCTACCAATGCCAGACCTGGACCCTAGATGCAAGAACAATAAGAAAAATAACCTCTACAGAGATGAAATGTGTTAGACGAATGACAGGAAACAGTCTGAGAGATAAGATCAGAAATAAAGAACTGAGAAAAAAGCTAGGAATAGCCCGCGCCATAGAATATATAAGGAAACAAAAGATAAAATGGTTTGGCCACGTGACAAGGCAGAAAGAACAAAACGCAACGAGCCTTCAACAAACGTTGTGAGAAGACCAGACCCAAGGGTCGACCACGAAAAAGATGGGTCGATGGAATATTAGAAGCACTAGGAAACATAACAGCAGCAGAGGCGAACAGAAGAGCAAAAGACCACAAATTATATCTCCCCTCTATGCTGAAATGCAGATGTGGAAGGAAAGAAGATTTTTTTTTTTCAGATAATTTATTTGCTACGCAATTTTATTTTGTATATATAATTCTTTTATATTTCTATTCTTTATGCCTCTGTGTTATATTCTTTTCAGCTTCACATTTGTATGACATCAGGGTTTGATCGTGGCGAAATGCAATTTATCTAAAATTGTATATTATGTTATGTCACTGAATAATTATAGTATATTTATGACTTTAAACTTTTTTTTACAAATATCTTAGTGTTTCATGAATAAAGAATATTACATGAACCTCATCTATCCCATTTTGTCACCCAAATGTCTCATTTTTGTCTCAAGGAAATTAGCCCATGTGTAGATAATAGGTTTCAGACATATAACATGGGTTTAAGATAAGGTTATAGGTTTCAGACATATAACATGGGTTTAAGATAAGGTTATAGGTTTCAGACATATAACATGGGTTTAAGATAAGGTTATAGGTTTCAGATATTTATTATAAGTTGATGGTATACATTGCAGGTCAAAGATATATCACTCTTCAAGAACCATGCCTGCTGGCATGGATGAACTCTCCACAACTGTTTTTGTCTAGAGCTGTTAATTCTGTTCTTGATTTTCAATGTCACTCTTGTAATCTGTCTGGTGTCTCCTCTCTGTTTTTCCTTTCACTCTTCTTCACTCCATTTTCTCCAGTTGTCACAATAGGTTCCTGTTGTTGCTACCTCATAACGTGGCTGCCTAAAGTAATGACTCTCTCCTTCTGATGTAATAAACTTTCTTTCTGCTTTGCTCTCTTTGAAAACATTATATAGTTACTCTTTTTTGTTAGCTATCCATGGTATTCTTAACATTCTTCTCTAAAAGATTCTTCTCCATGGCCAAATATTTGCTTGTATGTTGTCTGATTGTCCAGAATCCACATCCATATGAGATGCAATTAAGAATACTGACATTGAATTTCCCGCGCTCAACAGGAAGTATTTATAACACATTATATAATGAAAAAAAAAAACAGTGAGGTGAAAATGAGTATTCTGTATGTTATGGAATTGATGCAAAAGCATTGTTAAATACATATTAGACATATATTGTCCGTGATCAGAGCGTTCATATCAGGGATGAGGCTGCAGAATGCTGTGAAATGTTGAAAATTGCAGAGAGCAAAATCAAGTTCATAATTTGATTTGTTTATATCAAAGGGCAATTCTTTACAAATAATGTATGCCCCAGGTCAAAAAGTTTATTTAGTTTTCTATGTTTTGTGAAGTCCAAGAGAGAATGTGAGAAGAAAGTGACCAGAAAAAAATAGCAGAACAAAACATAGCTTCTCCATCACGACAACATACTATCCCATGCTGCACTGCTGACTTGACAGTGTTATACCAGTGATGTAACTTATGGTACTCCATCCTCCCTATTCACCAAACCGTGCACCATGCAAATTTTTATTGTTTACAAATTTAGAAATAAGGCTATAAATAAGGATTAAAAGATGAAGATTATAGGCGGTGGCTGAAGTTCAAGCAGAGTTGCGTCAGTTCTCAACATGCTGGAAAGAAATGACTTGCAGGAATGTCCAGAAAACCAGCATCAGCACCATTGGGATCATTGTCAACACCCAGATAGGGATTACTTTTCTTTGAGCATGATATGGTGGCCACTATCACAAACGTACAAGCTGTGCCTTTTTACAAATGTTTTCATTCTTGGTATCGTTGACCGTACCTTGTATGGCAACACATGTAATCAACAACACTGTAAATCTCTGTTTTAGGTACAAATTATATATAAAATGTAAAGTATATGATAGCTTTAAAAAATATATAAACCAATGGTTTGCGGTTTAGTTTGAATATATAAATTTATAAAATAGATCTAAGAGTGACCATAACATTGATGAATACCCTTTAACTTTAGTATCTTTGAAAAATGAGCACTTTCTTAATTTACCACTTATATCAACACTGTTCTATTGAACTTCCTACTACATTTTCTTCTAATTTAACTTCAGCGCTGACTGTTAGACACATCAAAATAGTTAGCTTGTATTTAATTATCTCTTTCACATCAGTGTGGGCTACTCAAGTAACAAAGTGTTGTAGTATTTACTAGGCTTCTTTCATTATTTCTGTCACTTCAGATTAGTGCTCCCTGTACTTCTCCAACCAGCAATAGCTTTTTACTTCTCTTCTTCTTGACTGTGTCATAGATTAACAAATTGGAGCTCCTTGTTCAACCAGCAACAACTTTCTTCTCCTCTTTACTTCAATGGCCATTACATTTTGTGGTACCTTGCAGGGCAACTACAACCTTCCTCCACTTTGTATGATCCATCACCATAATTCACCGGGTGCCCCATATGTGCCAAAAATCACCTCACTTCCCACCATCCTTTACCAGAGTGTCCTGCTATGTCTTGAAAGCCACTAAATGTTGAAACGAGTCACTTATTATTGTTTCATTAATGCCAGTCTTGCTTGTTAGAGTGTACACCTTCATCAATGATACCCAAATGTGACGTGCACTTTTCTCTGTCAAACATGTTTAATTTTGATATCTCTGACAGTTTGTTATCATCAGAGTCCTCATAAGTACAACAAATGTTGGTATATTGTTGTTATCAGATATTGACTATGTTGTTTTACTGTTCACAGGACTTGGTATTAGTTGCCTTTGGCCGGCCTGGTTATTACTTGTTGACGGTGTTACAATTCCTCTATCCCTTCATTGGTAAGTTTGAGAGAGAGAATAGCCCGTGGAAGCATGCACTTAGTTGTGGCTTGTTAGGGTGAGGCCTTTTTATGTTTGAATGAAGACATAAACACTGTTTGTTGAGTACTCATGACAAGTTAATGCCTATGTTAATAGGAAAACATGAGGGCTTATTGCAAATATATACTCCTTTATGCTCAAACTTCAACTATTAGGTGTATACCATCAACCATTGTCAGTTTTTATCTCTTTACTAGAGAAAACTAAGGTCAGTGAAAATGGAGAAAAGTAAACCTGACAAATGGATGACAAACACATTTACCATTGAATTGTTTGATGTAATACTTTCAGATATTCATAAGGCTATTTTATTCATTAAAACTGTCCCACTATTGGTACACTCTGCTAATGCAACATTTGACAATGGACATCCAGCTATGTGCTGATAAAACTCTGTGATGCTATAATAACCTCTTAATCATGTCATGATATGGACACTATGTTGATACAACATTTTGTCTGGACTTTGAGCATATAGATTTTGACTCATTTTACATTCTATTTTTTTTTTAGAATGAGGTTAGTGAATGACCAGACTCTCTCTCTTTCTCTATGTGTACTTATCTTTGTATGTATGTGTCTTTATGAGATGGAATTGGTGTCATTCCCCTCAGTAACATTTAAGATTGGTCCAGCATTATATTTTAGATAGCTACAGAAAATGTTTGATGTTTATCTGGAGTGTGAGGTACAGTCAACTTTTAACATTTGGAGCTTCTTATTTGTTGACCTTGTAATGTCTTTAATTTTTATGAGGATTCTATTAATCTTGATTAACCAAAAATGTAACAAGAATGGAAGATTGCCAAGAAAAACACTGAAACATCGATGCAATGGCTAAAAGCTGAGGACAAACAGGTTTCTTGTTGTGCTAAAAATAAAATAAAGTGTACAAGTACACATGTAATTGTTGATCTGCAAAGATGGGGCTAGAATATTGAAAATTGTTCTCAGAGTTAAAAATAATTTCCCATAGAGTTAATGATGAATAAAATTGAGTCTATGTGCCAGCTGTTCATTGACATCTCAAGCATTGGTTATACCAGTTGTTCATTGACATCTCAAGCATTGGTTATACCAGTTGTTCATTGACATCTCAAGCATTGGTTATACCAGTTGTTCATTGACATCCCAAGCATTTTCCTGTTTGTTTTCAGCCATGGTCAGTTACAATGTAGTCATTGGAGACACAATAACCAAAGTCATTGGCTGGATGGGAGGGGAAAGTAAGTTTTTTTATTCTCATGTTGTCTATAGACATGGATTAGTGGTTAAAGAAATGTAGCTAGCAGGTTGGAGATGCTCAATAAAAGAATAAGTGGATAATGTGGTGAAGAAGAGATGATCACATTGTCTTGTATGTTTCTACAAAACTAAGTTGTTATATTACATTTCTAGTTTTTTCTCCATTTGCATGCTCTATTCACTTAATTTGAAACAAGTGCTACTACCATATTTTGATCATCTAATAATGATACAACTTTTCTGCTTGCCACTTCTAACAGATCCAACACTGGTGCATTCTGTGTTTGGCAATCGACAATTTATTATTTTGTTGGCAACACTGGTAGTTACCCTGCCACTGTCCCTATACAAGAATATAGCTAAGTTGGGAAAGGTAATAAGCAATCCATAGTTTGTGTCTGTTTGTGTTTTAATATTGGCATGTATATCTGGCATTTCTTGAATATTAGCTTGAAGTGTAATATTCCTAGATGGGTTTCTGAGAATTGCTTCTTATGAAAGTTAGCATCTCAGCATTTCACATAACAGTGTTGTCACTTTCAGCAGATGATGTATACACTTGCTGATATTTCCTGATGTTCACTGGTAAATGTACACACCAAACTCATCCTTGCAGATATCATCTCTACTTGTTTAACATTGCATTCTGAATTGTTGCAGTCCCAGGGCTATATATTTATCAAGTAATGCGTTTATATCTAATATACAATTTTTTGTATGGCCACTGCATTGCCATTTATTTCTCAAAATGATACTATTATGATTTTACAAGTTTGCTTAGACTTCTCTATCTGCACACTGCTGCCAATATTCTATGCAGCCATTTAACTCCTATATCCCTAAAGAATTTGATTTGCTTTGCAAATTATTCCAGCAGCGCACACTGAATTGCATTATGTGTTACATTTTACATCTTTTTTCCCTTGAATCGGTCTTCTTGTTCTTTCAGTTTTCTATATTTATCAATGTACAAATATTTTCCTTGACCATCCGTTTGGTTTAAAAATTCATTTAAGTATTCTTTCCTTGTGAACTTATTTCCTTCACATATGAGCATTTTTTTTTTCTGTTTTGTTTATGCATATTTAAGTCACGATTGAAGATACTCACTCCCAGCCCACACTCAAAACTGATAATTTGACAAATGTTTATTGTACATTCTTTGTGCAGAATTCTTAATTATTCTCATTATTTACACCATATGTTTACTTTTGCTACCTTACATCTGCACACGTAAACACAAGTGTACATTTTTGTAATAAACCAGTAGCTATCTGACTGTACAGTGAGTGAAATAAAGTAAAGGTTCCCTCCATGCTTCTTCAATGAGTATTTTGACGCAGTAGTTAACTCTTTCCATATATTTTGCCACAGCCTTCATCACATTCATTTCAGTCAAGTCTGTATCAATGCAGTCTGTATCACCTTGTGCCAATCCCCAATTTAATTCATATAAACATATTCCTGCTTTTGCACTTAGTCATTTTATATAGTTTCTTGTAAACATTCTTTATTGGAGAGTTCGTTCCTCCTCCTCCTACAGTGTTTACAAAGAAATTGTGTAAAAGAGTGCGATTTTCTATTTGGATTAGCAGTGTTTATCACTGACAAAAATTAGCTGATAGAAATGGCATTGATTAGATTTGATTTTAATGCTAGAATTCATTTGATGAAAAGGCCAATAAGTTAACTCATTATTTCTTAATATTTCAAATAATGATAATATCTCTGCAAAAACAGAAGCAGTTATTTAAGCGATTTTGATCTGAATTTATAAAAATAATAAAGACTCGTGTTGGATGCTTGTAATCAATAAGATTACAATGAAGAGGAAATCAATACATTGTGATTGTTAATGGCAAAAGATAAGTTATTTTTATGCTACCTCAAACCAACTTTCAATGCTGCTTGAAGACATGTTGCTAATTGTTTTTTTCTCCCCACTAAATAATTCACATTGGATTACTTTGACCTAATATTTTGAATATTTATAATGGTAAGTTGGCAAATATGGTCTCAATTTTATGTTTTCATTTGTTTCTTTTTTACATTTATCCACCCTTCTCCTCACTATATGTCTTGTAGCATCTTTTTATTGGTGAAACTTAATTCCTTGTTCAATTATCTGCAAATTTGTATACAATATGTTTTATGTTAGTTAAAGAATGTAGATATTTAAAACCACATGATCCATGACAAATTTTGATTCTGAAATTTCTTTTGATGCATTGATAAAAACCATATGTATTGAAAGAATTAAACACGGTGTTAATGTATTTTTGTGGTCAGAAACAGTGACTGGGAGCAGGCAGAGTGAGCTAGTCTAGTTAAATGCACTTCAGTTTGACTGGGCACAGTTAATATGAGCAAGTTACCAATATGCTTGATGACACCAAAATTATTATCTCTAGATTGGCAGGGGGCAACAGTATGTTGATTCCTTGTGCTGTATTTGTTGCCAGTAACCCATAGCTTCTCCTTTCTTGTTTTAAAAGCATGCTGTTTGTTGTCTCTTTTTCAGTGGGCCTTCTTGTCTATCCTACTGATCTTCTTCATCATGATTGCTGTCATCATCAGGTTGAGCACATTCATTGGAAAAATGTAAGATGAATTAAGGCAATGTGTACAACCATCACCAATATTATCATCCATTGCTATGATTATAACTTTCTTTGGCTTTAGCATGAACTGTTCAAGTCATTTTATATCTTAATATATTTGTTTCTGTGTCTTCCTTATCATTATACACAATTGTATGTTACACTATTAATGTGTAAAATGCAGGAAACTAAAAGGAAAAAAAAAAAACGACTGCTGAAATAATAGCAAAATAATGTGGCTGTCTATTTATTTGTCTGTACATATTTTTATAACAATAAAACATTGGCATTTATTTATTCTTTTATCTGTCATAATTTGGGCAGTCAGAGAGATAGTAGCTCAACTTAGCAGCCTTGTGTTCACAAATCTGTGAAACCAGCATAGTGTTATTGTGTCTGCAACACTCAACAGCTCTGAATGGTTTTCTGTGGCAGCTAAATTGGCACTGATATTACATTTGATGGATTGCTTAAACTAAAAAAAAAAATAAATCTAAAATTGTGATGATTGAATGTTGATAAAGGTTGTTGATCTTTCAAATGTATGATAGATACAGATGACATTAGACTGTGACTGGTAGCAACACAGTACTTATGTTCCTCAACTATTCTCTGGTTATTTCCTCTTCCTTAACTGTCTCTGGTTGATATTTTCCTCCTCATGTTTTAACTCTCAACCTCTCATTAACATTTATTTATTTGAAGAAAATTATTGTCAAGTTAAACTGGTTCAACAAACATCACCCACAGATCTGTGACAAACCCTCAATTTATCACAAATACTCTCATTATTCGCAAACATCACACACAGATCTGTGACAAACCCTCAACTTATCACAAATACTCTCATTATTCGTAAACATCACCCACAGATCTGTGACAAAACCTCAACTTATCACAAATACTCTCATTATTCATAAACATCACCCACAGATCTGTGACAAATCCTCTCATTTTACACACAGATCTGTAACAAATGCTCACCTACCTAACCTGCTCTCAACTTACCTCATCAGTCTCCCACTCCCCCTCTATAAAAAAAAGTAATCTCATTAGGCCTCCCACCTGACCTCACATTTCCCACCCACAAATCTAGAAGTACTTTAATTCAGTCATAACCTTTATCCACAGTCCACCTACAGATGATGCCTGGGAGTTTGCTAACTACAACATATCACAAGCTGTTGGGATTATGGCCTTTGGTACAACTTCCTTTATTATCACCTAGTTATCACCTTCTTATTGACTTTTTGTCTAATCATGTGACTGGTCATCTAGCCCACCCCCCTCCCCTTCCCCAAACTTCTCATCACATCCACATATGACTTACAGTCCACACACTTGCAGCTTCTGGATCAATTCTCAGCTAAGTCTTGTATTATTTGTTATTTATTTAATTTTTTTTTAATTTTTAGTTTACTAATTTTTGTTAATTCTCATTTTGTATCTCTGATAATGTAGTATATCTCCCTTTTGCTTTATCATTTCATTTCTTATCCCACTTTTTATTTCTCCTTGATCTACTAGTCCAGGGATGGCCAATTTCTTTCAAATGGCGGGCCACTTTTTTATTATTTATTTTGTGGCAGGCCACACAAATAACAACATCAATACAAATAAACTTGGCATTTGTTTTAAGGTAATATTTTTGTTATTTATTGGCATTATTTGCTTACATAAATCATTTTGTTGCAACAGAGTTAAAAATGCCTAGTTGATTTATAAAAATGAATACAAGTTGCTATTTATATTGTTTAACAAAAATGTTTTAGTTAGGTCATTTTAAAGTTGACATGTAACAAACCTTAATGAGAACAATGTGGACGTTCATGTGCAGCAACAAGTTCATCAAAGTCAATGTGTAAAGATGATGATGATATTCGTAATAAATCCTGAAGGTGGCCATCAGTGAGTTGGTATCTTTGTTATGATTTTTAATCACCTTAATTGTTGAAAAAGTGCATCCACATATATATGTGCTTCCGAACATAGAAGTAATTTTCAAATTGAAATCACTCAATACGGGATATTTTTCCCATGGCACAAGTTTCCAAAAGTCAACTCCTATCTCCATCCTTGATTGGAAAAAGAAGTCACTCATGAGGTTACATAACTTCAACTGAAAAGTGTCATGTTGTTAGAAAATGTCACACTTCATAGGGTTGTTAAACAATGCCAGTTCTGGTCGTATACCACTGAAGTAAGAAAATCGTTCATTGAATTGCTCCAATTATACATTAATACAGAAAATTTTTAATCAGTGTCACTGCGCTCCTCAATCAATTCTTTGCATGAAGGAAAATGAATGAAGTTTTCTTTGGCCAGGGTAAATCTAAAAACTCTTATCTATCTATCTATCTATTGTCCTTTCGAGCCGAAGACGGCACATAGGGCAGAACCACAATCTCAAAAATAGAAACCTTGCGTGCCAAAATGGCACATATTGCAGAGATCACTGCTTCTAAAATCTATGGAAAAACTTTTAGTTGACTTATAAATCTATCTAGGTGTCCTACCAAATCTGAGACTGTTTGGGAATGTCCATGTAGCTTCACGTTGAGTTCATTCATGTGCTGGGTGATATCAGTTAAAAAGGCCAATACGCTGTTAAAATGTGGATCATACATTTTTCTGATCAGTTCTTTGTTGGTATCATGTTTCTCTAAAAACTGCTTTATCTCGTTTCTCAAAAAAAAAGCCGCCTCAAACAATTCCCTCTGCTTAGCCAGCGTACTTGTGTGTAGAGCACTAAATCGCCATATTCCGCCTCAACTTCTGATAGAAAATTTATAAACTGTCGGTGTGTCAAAGCCTGATTCCCGCCTTTTATTAAATTCACACACTTTATTATAGCTTTATTACATCCTCCACGTCTAGAATCTTGCCACACAGCGCCTCCTGGTGTATAATGCAATGTAATGCTGGGCAATGATTTTCAGCTTTCCTTAATAATCCAACTAAACCTGTTTGAGTACCACACATTGACTTAGCGCCATCACTATTGCTGAAAGTCTGTTTATGTCACCGATACCGTTAACAACTTTCATAACTGAGTCATAAATATCTTGACCTTTGGTCGTATTATGCAATGAATCTAAAGCTAGTAGCTCTTCATTGATAAAAAGTCTTTTGAAATAGTTCTTATGAAAATTAAAAGTTGTCCTGTGTCTGACATGTCAGTAGATTCACCAAAAGCCAGAGAAAAGTAAGCGGAATTTGTAATGACACTCTTTAATTTACTAGATATATGAGAACTTATTTCTCAACCATTCTAGTGACTGTCTGTTTTGATAGTGGAACGCTTTACTTTTTCTTCCCCAAATGCACGCACCATGTTAATAGAACACTTTACGAAGTCACCGTCACATAATGATTTTTTTTATTTCGCTATCTCTGTGCTTACAACAAACGATGCCATTAAGGAACTTGTTTGTTTTGTTGTTAATGTAGTAAAAACAGATTTATGAGCACTAACCTTTTATCTTCAAATCGCACACAAGTGTAGAACGTATTGTACCAATGTAGTCCTTGTATTTAGCGGCATGGTGCTGTGTGTAATGCTGTTTAAGATTATACTCTTTATTTACAGACAACACTTGCAAACACACAAGGCACTGCGGTTTGCTATCCTTATTGTTGATAAATAAAAAAAAAATCATGTTCCCATCTATCATGAAAAAATCTGATTTTTACATTTAATTGACGTTTATTGCTCATATTATACCACGACCGAAGCAACAGACAATGAAAACACAATATGAATAGATTCATAGATTGTAACAAACATTACAAATTATTGCAACGTGAATGGATTTACCAGTATCACTAAATATGGTACATAATAATGAGTTATGATTTTATTTGGCAACATCAGTAATCCGGTTACTTAATTGAGTACAATGGATCATCATCACAGCACTCTGAACACATATCCATTGGTACTTCAATCTTCTCCTTCAAATATTCCAAGGAAAATCCTGATTCAAATGCATGAACTCTGTTGCATGGCCTTGAATTTAAATAGCACACTATTTCCTATTGTTTACACCTATCTCTACCCCTCTCACTCTTTATACACATGCTCACAATATATAAATGTTTCAACCTCTCTCTCTCTCTCCCTTTCTCTCTCCCTTTATGCACATGCTCATTATATATAAATGTTTCAACCTCTCTCTCTCTCTCTCTCTCCCTTTATGCACATGCTCACTATAAACAAATGCTTAAGCCTCTTTATCTTTATACACATGCTCACAATATATAAAATGTTTCATCCTCTCTCTCTTTATACACATGCTCACTAAAAACAAATGCTTACGCCTCTCTCTCTCTTTTTGTATACATGCTCACAATATACAAATATTTCTACATTATTTTTGTTCTGTATGCAAATAGTAACAATCATAGTTACAGTATTTCATGCTAACCGCCTGAACTTTTACTGTCTACATAGCCTACATGTGCCACCACAGCATATTTCTGATCCACTCATCGCTAGAGAATCCCACTAAAAAGCGCTGGGGCTTTGTGACTCATTTCAGTATCTTGTTTGCCATGGTCATGCTTCTAATACTTGGCATTACAGGCTATGCATCTTTCACAGGCAACACAGAGGGTAAGTTTAAAATACACAGGTGTAGGGTAAGTTTAAAATACACTGGTGTAGGGTAAGTTAAACCTAGCTTATGATACCATCGTACAAATTTCTGATATGGGATATGGTCACGATTCTGGCTACAAATTGACAGTAAACCAGGAAATAATTACCGCATCAAATCCCCATGTCTTGTTTTGGGTAAACACACTTCTGTGTAGCGAAAAGTTCAAAGAATATTTTATTTTCCAAAATCAAAATGTTACATTTAAGTGGTAGTAATTTTTACTATGGTATCATAAACAAGTTGTTTCCAAAATGGAGGAATTATTTTTCTCCGGCTTGGTATTGAACCGTTGATCAGAGGTTTAACAAGCCGCTATCGTAAAAACGATGTTGTTAATGAAACGTAGACCTGATACAGAATGTGTAAATTAGCAGTAGATAATAATGATAGTTTTTTCGGCCCCAAAACAACAACAAAAATAGGATTCTGGAATGTGCGAACAATGGCCGCTCCGACGAAACATGCACAGGTCGCGAGCGAGATGGACAGATACGATCTAGATATTTTAGGATTAAGCGAAATGCGCTGGCTTGGAACAGGTAGGAGATCTATTGATAAACAAACCAGTAGAAGAGATCGATCACTTTATCTATCTTGGAAGTCACATTGATCGAGAAGGGGATACGAGCAAAGAAATTAGAATCAGACTGGCTAAAGCAGCAATGTCTTTCAGAAGCCTTGAAAAGTTGTGGAAATCAAAACTCATTAGCACAAACACAAAACTTAGGCTATTCAAATCAAATGTACTATCAACCCTTACGTATGCGTGTGAAAGCTGGAAAACAACAAGAGATATAGAAACAAAGTTGAACGCATTCGAAAATAAATGTCTAAGGAAAATACTTGGTATAGAATGGAACGAATTCAAAACAAACGAGGAAATTAGAGAAATCGCCAATCAACCACTAATATCTTCAGTAATAAAGAAAAGACGATGGTCATACGTTGGACATGTGATGAGAAGAGATAATAATCGAATAGCAAAGCAAGCCCTCATATGGGAAACAACAGGTAAAAGAAAAGAGGAAGACCCAGGGAGACACTGAGAAGAACATTGATGAGAGAGGCAAGAGCAGCAGGAATCGGCTCCCTCAATGAGATAGAACTGCTTGCACAGAACAGAGACAGATGGCGAGATTTAATAAAATATCTTTAAAAGAAAACTGCTAGAACAAAAATTCATATAGGAGAAGGTGTATCTTGGTCTACGCCCTATGGGCCGGTTACGGCTCGAAAGGTCAATAGATAGATAGATAGATCATAAACAAGTGTGTCACACATATGTATCGTAATTAAGGGTTAACATACACTGCTGTAGGGTAGCAAATTCATTTGTAATGTACCATGAATGATATTCTGTAACTTGTACAAATGTAGTATAGCATGCACTAATGAAGAATAATTTTGCACATTTAGCAGGTTTACTGATATATATCATAATACACACTGATTACCCAAAAGCTGTAGTGATATTACATACAGACCAATGTAGCAAAACTTACACCTAAGTTTACTAAATGTAGTATAAGCTGTACTACTATAACATAACATGATCACTGCAAGCTTGGAGAAGTGATAAATGTGTAAATAATAATAATAATGTAGAGATATCCCCACTGTCGAGGAGAGCTCTAATATGTACAGGGCTCACTGTGTCCATCCTCTAAAAGTAGATGTTCTTTGGTTTTCGGTGATTTAATCTCACCTTGGTCACTTGCTCTCTTCTTCAATGACAGTGCTCAAACATTGGTGTATAGCATGTCAACTTTACGTACTTCGCGTTGTGTCAGATTCGTTCGTCATGTTGGAATACAGCACACAATCTACGTGAAATAGTTTGTATACGCAAGTCTCTCATGTAAAAGAATAGTAAGCCTTTATTGGCATCGTCCAACAAACAGAAATGCATCAAAAACCAAAGCTCAGTGCCTGACATTGCCGCTCAGGTATAAAAGTACATGCTAAGGAAATATCATTTACCCCCGACTCTGGTAATCCCTCTCAAGGCTTTCTCCTAATACACTAAATTACTTTTCACTAATAAAGAGCATTTGCTCAGTCCTACTAATTAGCTCAACTGTGTCATCCTAGTTACTTAGTTTCCATCTTGTATCTAGTCTGACTGAAACTACATCCTATCCACTCCTACTAATAAAGAGCTTCTGCTCAGGTACTGCTACAAGAGCCTAACTTAAATACCACTGTCTTCTCCCTATTTACTTCGTTTTTAAGTTCCTCCTGTTTGGAAACTATCCTATCCACTCCTAACTAAAAAAGAGAGTTTGCTCAGTTACTGCTACTAGGGCCCAACACTCTAGGGGCGTGGCCAGTCTCCTAATTCCTTAGTTTACATGTGTCTTCTCTCTCTGGACATCCTCTGCTCAGCCTTAAGTAACTCGTACCTCAGCCAATCAACAACTACCTAAGTAATTCCCCAGCCAATGACATCTTTTTACGTCATAGCCTCTTTCTCGCCTAAACACTTCCCTTAAGTCTATTCACTCCTCCGTGCTCTCACCAGTCCCTATAATCACAAGACTTTCCCATCTCTACTCACCCAAACAAACAGATCACCCATCGTCCCGTGAATGTCACTTTCCCCAAACATACGATGGTTCTCCTTACACTGTCCCTAACTTCATTATTTCCCTACATCCTTACGCTCCCGGCTACAAATGCTGATTTCATCTGTTTTTTTTTTTCGTACACAGGAGACCTCCTAGAAAACTACTGTCGAAATGATATCTTGATGACTGTGTCTCGTCTGTGTTTTGCTGTTACAATTATGCTGACCTACCCTGTCGAGTGTTTTGTCACCAGAGAGGTGAGATCATTTTCAACAATAATTATATAGGAAATTATAAAATTGTATTTCTCAAATTGTGTACAATGTAGATTGTGTTGGTCTGTCAAGAGGACCATGAATGGAATTTTCTGGTCCAATGTGAGGGGAACAGGCAAATAATTGCAGTGCTGTGGTAAAGCTGGAAGCAAGTGATGAGGTGTAACATACACTCTTACAAAGTATGGTGACAACTTTACCATAAAAAAATAAATAAACAAGAACAAAACAAAATCATGACATTTTGGCATGCACATGGCCTTCTACAGAAAACAAAAACAGCAAAAACGGACAATAGAAATAACGATAAACTAAACTACATTATATATTAACCAGAACTTATTATCTTCATTGAGCGCCGTCTCCACATCGAAGGTTGACTACCATTTAGCGCCATTTCACTCTGTCTTGCTTTGAATAGTGCAGGTTGTCATAGGCTAACTTGTCCACCTTTTGATATTACTCATCAGTGTTGTATGTTTGTTCTTGCTGAAGGCCTATTGAGCTGAAACATTTGTTCTAATTTGTCATCCACTTGTTATGTAAAGTCTTAACCACACCGTTTTATCAATCTTTTTCTATATATTTTTTTCATTTCTCCTCATTAGGCTTATTGTTCTTTCTTGCACTTTCTGTGGTTTTTTAAATTTTTACTAGTCATTCTCTTTTTTTTCTGTGTGCATCCTTCTTAAATCTTGCTTACTTTCCGTAGTTTTGATTTCTAGACATCTTTCTATGTGTGTGGTGGGGTGGGGGGTGGTGTCACTGGAGTATTACTGACAGACTTCATGAACCTGCTCCATTTATCTCCATTTTCTTTCATTCTTTGGTACTCTGCAAAGTCAAGGCCTGTCCTTTCTTTGATGTTATCTTCCCATCTCTTTCTGTCTACCTCCCCTTCTTTTTTCCAACAGTTCCTTGCAGAATGGTCTTTGCCAGGCCAGCTGATCAAGACTCATTACCAGTTTCATTTTGCATTTCTTCACAATAATCACAAAAGATCATCAGGTATTTTCAATAATTGACAGATGTAAATGTATGTAAATTTTGTTGATTTTGAAAAGGTATTTTACACCATACAGGGAGAAAACTTGTGGGAAAAAAAATGGCTTGGACATAACAAACACAGAAGCCATAGCACTAATATACAAGCCCTTAACCAGTCATGACAAAACCAGAAGCTTGAGGTTAGCCAGCACATTCACATACTCGGTATGCATCAGTTTGGATGGGGACATCAACAGAAAGATAAAACAAGGCCAGAATAGTTTTTGTCTGTGAAGTACATCATTTGAAGATCTATCTAGTGCAACACAAAAACCAATCTAAGGCTATATGAGGCATGTACAGGCTATATATAATGAGTGTATCATAGAAATGGTTCTCCAGTCTACCATTTATTGAAGGAAACTTATACAAAAGTAGAGCAAATGTCAACATTTGCTGTAAGACATTCAAATTGTCATTTTAAGATTTGATTTGCAATAACATAATTGATAATTTCTGTTCTGTTCTCCCTACAGGTGATAGAGAATGTAGTTTTCCCATCAACCTCTGAGCCACCATTGTGGCGACACATTACAATAACTACAGTTGTAGTTGTACTCACAGCTGCAGTCTCCATGTCTACAGACTGTCTAGGTGTTGTGCTCGAGCTGAACGTAAGATACCCTTCTCTTTAATATACATATATATTTGTGGTCCTCATTTTGAAATAATTTTCCCCTAATAATTATTGTCATCTTATAAATTTTCATGATAGTGGCAATATAGTTGTAAAGTAAAAAAAGTAAAGAACCCAGTTATGCCAAGTGGCATCAAGGGAATATGGTGTTAGTGATCATAATTTTTACAGACACAATCATTCAGCACAATCATTTTTGGGGTAATGTGGTCAGTATTAGGCCTATGCTGCTTTACTATCCTTGAAAAAAATTTGGTACCCATTTAAGGCTGGGTGAACCTGGAAGCCGTCGAACAGGATCAAACCCGATCTCTTGTCCTTAGTAGTCCAGTTCACTAACCACTGAGCTATCATGGCTCCCAATTTAGTAGTAGTTCAAATATAATCAGTGAGAAAGTTCTTCTGATTGGGATACTTCATAGTAACTGTTCAAACATAACCAGTGGGAAAGTTCCCCTTCAAGTAATCCCCCCTTTTATATATATATATATATATATATATATATATATATATATATATACAGTCGAACCTGTCTAAGGCGACCATTCACGGGACTTTCAAAAACTGGTCCCATAGGACAGGTGGTCCTGCCTCACAGGTTTCACATAATAAATAGAGCGATAAAAAAAATTTTATCCTAAGCACTATGAAAACTAACCTGCAAATCAGCGTAGATCCATGAGTAGAACATAGTGCACATGTCGGTCTACAATAGCCACTGGTTGGACACTTTTCATAAAACACGATAGTTAAACACACAAAAATAAAACACACATACACAGATTCCACTTATACTGTACATGTATCACTTTTGACTTGAAAAAAATCCAATATGGTAGTCTGTTGTTTGACAGATGAAATAAACGATAAGTTCAATTTTTCTCTCAAGTCCATGATAACGTCTAGTATGTCAGATCTCCCGTTTGTTATTGAATAGGTGCGCAGAAGCTCCAAAGCATTATGTGCATCTGCGATAGTGTATGTTTTCTCAATGTCAGTAGAATCTTGTTCGTTGTCTGATTCACTATTCACATCCTCAGCAGCTAAAATTGCAGTGGCAGGAAGATCCCAGTTTGTTTCTATTGTGTTGCAAGTTTGGAGCCCTGAATCAATCATGGAGATGTCTGTCAATTGGTATCCAAACAATTCTTTTGAAAGGTTATCCAAAGCAGTAGAAATTGCAGTAGAAACAATTTGCACGTCGGTCTTTGATGCAGATTCCATGTGCGTCAGAGAATATGCGTGTGTTTCAGCAGGACAATGAAAACCTGCTTTACAGAAACACTTAAGGATGGTTGAGTTGTCCACTTCTTTCCATGCTGCAGCAATCCAGTAGACTACATCCAGTAAATTGACCTGTTTCATGAGTTCGGTTCCGGAAGCATCCTTGTTTGATTCCATGACTGTGATAAGATGTAGAAGCTGTTTTTGTCTAAACTTTAATTTAAATGTCTGAATGACACCCTGGTCTAGGGGTTGAACTAATGCAGTTGTGTTGGGTGGCAGAAACTGCAGCTTAACATTCTGTAGTTCGATCTTGGGATGACAGGTAGCGTTGTCAACAAATAAAATAATGTGGCGCTTTTTTTTTCTGCATCTTACGGTCAAAACTTTTCAGCCAATCTTCAAATATAGTTGCAGTCATCCATGCCTTTTTGTTGTTTCTGTAAATCACTGGCAGTGTGTTTATGTTGATGTTTTTAAAAATCTGGTTAGCTGCTTTCCCAATCACTAAAGCCGGTTCTCGTTCCCCCAACATGTTAGTGCATAGCATCACTGTTATTCGCTCTTTGCTTTTTTTACCCCCAGCGCATTTTTCTCCTTTGACAAAAAATGTTTTGTCCGTAGTCGCTTTGAAAAATAACCCGGTTTCATCTAAATTAAAAATGTCTTGAGCAGCGTAACCATAGCATATCTCGGATAATTTAGAAGTCCAGTCAGCCGCAGCACTCATATCTGAATCACCGACTTCGCCACATTGCTTACCAAACACAAGATTGTGTCTTTTAATGAAGGCCTCTAACCAGCCGTTCGATGCTTTAAAGACTGAGTTTTCCAATTCTTTTGCAAACTGTAAAGCTCGTTCTTTGATCATCGGCCCAGATAACGGAATTTTTCGTGCAAGTGCTGATTGACACCATTTCCAACAAAGTGTATTTATGTCTTCATTTCCCGTTTTCCTGCTATTCCTTCTTTTCATACTTGGTGCATTATTTTCAAAGTCATATACTCGGCTTTTCTCTTTAACGTACGTAAAATCTGTGTCTTTCCCACTCCAAACTGTTCTGCCAATAATCGCGAACTTTTACCTTGCTGATTTTGTCGAATCACTGATATTCGTTCTTCCAGCGTTAATGCTTTTGGTTTTACACTTTTGACACTGGCCATTTCCTATATTGTGTGTAACACTTTTAAAATCCACAAAAATAATTCACTGAGATACTGTACATGTACATGAATACACTCTAAGCGGGCAATGACTAATTCTTTAGTTAATTCCTGTAATTTATACGGGCCACGCAATGGTCTACTCTGGTCTAGACGGAACCGCGAAGTGATGTCACTTCACGAATCATAGATCTGTGTCTGCACCAGTATTGACTGATAAACGTAACACGTCCCACTGTAATCTGGGACTCACTAAATACGGGAAAACATCAACACCTGTAGACACCTGTGTCGATCGTTTATAGCTCCCAGCGAGACGAAGGACTGGCTGGTCGTCGTAAACGGGATAAATAACATTGGCGGCGGTTAATTAGCCTGGTCTCTGGTCGCGTCATACGGTGAGCGCCGTAATCAGTGTTAGCATATAGTAAAAAACTCGGGGAAATTGTAGACCCGGTCCTATAACCAGGGAAACGCTTTAAACAGGTGGTCCTAAGACCAGGTTCGACTGTATATATATATATATATATATATATATATATATATATATATATATATCAGTTTCAAGGGAATGATATGAAAATGTAAAATGAATATTAATCTTACATTTTCCCTGTTTTATATTTTTATTGCGGCTTCCACTTTAATCATCATAAATGCACAATAAAACATCAAAGAAAGAAATAGCTTGTACAAGAAATGGAATATATACTGTTTTGTTAAATAGTCAAGCTTAAAATTAACATTTAAATTCAGAATTGAGTTATTTGCGGGTCATCATCATTGCACTCCGAACATGTCCATAGGTGCTCAGATCCCCTCCTCAGCAATTCCCTCAGTGTCCAGCGACTGATGACTCCAGTTCTATGTTGGTTGATAAGTCTTCTTACATGGCCACTAAGTGTCTCATTTCTGGCTGTGCCCAACTTAACTCACATTTCCATCATCTGAAGAAGTGACATGGATCTGTGTTTGTCGAAGTCCTGTGCTCTTCCCACATCTCGAAGGGCATTGATGATGTCCGCCCGATCCATTGGTTGCCCGTCCTCAACGACAGCGCAGCTAGCCAACCTGTCCGCTCTTTCATTTCCCCGTACTCCCGAATGTCCAGGGACATAGACAAAGGTGACCTTACGTATTTTGGATTTCTGCAACGACTCTACCCATTGCATGCGTACAGAGCCCGCCTCCACTTTTTTTATCATGCTCATCGAATCACTCAGTATACATGCGTGGGTGTAGTCTTGTGACTCTAACCATTTGAATGCCTTGGTCACTGCCATTGCCTCCATTGTCATGCTACTCGTGGTCACGACGTATGCACCACTGTCTTCTTTGACTATTCTGCCTGCCGAGCGTGCTGTAAATGCCCATGTACTTCTTTGGTGTCGTCTTACAGATCTGTCTGTATAGATGACTGCATCTTTCTCATCAGTGTTATCGCAGATGAGACCGTTGACCTCAGCATTAACCACGACCGGGTTCTGTTCCCTACTTTTCCTGTCGAGTGTGACAATAAACGAGAAAGTCCCCTTGAATGACATAGGCACCAGTATCCACTCCTCACCAACGCTGATATTGATAAGCCCACAGACCTGTTTGATGACTTCTTCTGCTTGACCCACCCATGATTTGCCTCTTTTTAGCCTGTCACCTTTCTCTGTGTTGAGCACGTGGTGCAATGGATGCTCTGTATCTGTACTAATCTTCAGGTATGCTCGTGCTCTCCAGATCTTGATTCTGTCATCCATGGTTGGAAAGTCAAGAAGATACCTCATTGCTACACAGGGAGTGTCCCTTGTACATCCCAGGATAATGCGCATGGCTTCATTTTGTATTTTCTCCAGCCTATCAATTTGAGTCGTACTGACTGTAAGAATTGCCAGGGCATATTCGATAGGTGCGAGGACTAATCCCTGGAACAGAAGAGTAAGTAGCCTCTGCTCGATGTTGGCAGCTGCCATGACCTTCAAGTCGGCTTATCCTTTGCGGGATTTTGTTATCGCATGGTCGACGTGGTCCCGAAAACACAGGCTGCGATCTAACTTAACTCCGAGGTATGTCATCAACTTGTCCCTGGTCACCTCATCAGCTCCCATTCGTACTACCGGTGTGGTCGTATGAACGATATGATTGTTAAGGGAGAACCATGAAACTGATGCTTTATTAGGATTAACCATGGCACCTGATACCCCACACCAGGAAGAAATGTGATCGAGTTCGTCTTGCATTGTGGAAGCGATTCCCCGTCTGTCTCTTCCCTGTCGATATACCAGAATATCATCAGCAAAAGTCATAGTTCTTCCCCTCCCATCCAGCTGTTGTTCCGTGATCGTTATTGTGTACATGTTAAATAGAACTGATGACAATGGTGAGCCTTGTGGCAGCCCTGGACAAATGGATGTTGGCTCGGAAGACCAACTTCCACATCTGAGTATCACCTTCCTCTGAAACAGTGCCGCAGCGATCCATCTAATGAGGAAGGGGTGCACCGCCAGTTTGAGGAGCATATACATGAGATTTTCAAATGGTACCCTGTTGCATGCATCCTCCAGATCTATAGCAGCAGCACATGTCTCCTCTCTGATGTGGAAGCCTTCGAAGATGTCATAGGCAAATACTGCCGCATTGAGCCATGTCTCTTTGTTATATCTATAACCTCCGAGTGTGGGTGGGAATACACGTTTCTGTTCAAGGTGACAGGTGAGGACACGGGCAACTGTTTTCTCCAGCAGCTTGCCCGCAGTGTATATATAATTCAGAATATTAATTGCTATATTCTCATTTACGCTCAGTGAAATAACAGTTACAGAGAGTTTAATATTGGCTTAATAACATCAAGAAATACAAAGAAAAGTTTACATGCAAACTAAGTAACAACAGCAAGGTGTGCCGATTATGTGACCTGATTGCATCCAGTCGGTTGATGATGACACTTTGCTTGCTAGAAGAACCAATAAATGGTGGCAAATTAAATTAGCTCAAATTATATCAAATATTTTTAATATGATTTGAAGGGGAAACCATGAATATTTGAATATAGCCAACTTCCTTTCTTTCTTTTTTTTTAAATGCTTTAAACTAGGAAAATATATTGACTTTAGTTATTTAATATTTATGTTCATACTACTTGGCTTATAATTGCTTATTTATAGTAAACATCAAATTATATCTAGCAAGTTAGTAGAGAGACGAGACAAACAGTGATGTGTCAGCAGAAATCTTCAGCAGGTACAAAACAAAAAATATACAAAGAGCAACACAATATCAATCAAATAAAAATTTGTTTTGTACCTGTTGAAGGCGTTTGCCAAAACATTGTCTCATCTCTCTACTAATTTAGCTACAATTTTATGTTTATTTTGCATGTTCTCTGCAGCTCTACTTGCACCCCACTTAGTATTTAATATATTTGATCTGTGCTTATCTTTTATAGTTGCATAGCTTCACTGAGCAAAATGTATATTAATGGGTAATTGAAGATTTCTTTCTTAGGGCCATGTTTAATTGAAGATTTCTTTCTTAGGGCCATGTTTTTATGCTTCAGACAATCATAGTCAAAGTTAATTGTTCTTTGTTGCTAACTATTTGTCATAATGGTGGTTAACAGTTGTATATGTTTGGTATACTTTCTTTCAGGGTGTCCTGGCAGCTGCTCCTCTCGCTTACATTATTCCATCTGCCTGTGTCATGAGGCTACGACAAGAGGCCATTTTCTCTCGGCGAAATATTGCACCAATACTGCTGATGACTTTTGGTATTGTGGTTGCTGTGGCCGGCTTCATCATGGCCATTGTTAACATGGTTCATGGGATTAGCTGTAGTCACGGCAAAGAGCCTACATATTGTCTCATGCCTGACAATGCGACCCAGCAACACATAACCACCACCATGCTGGCCACAACTCTGTAGATCTCCTTATAATAATTTCACATCTTTACCTGAAAGTTTGTCAACCATGGATTGCTTTAGGCATAACCTTTGATCCGTCAGGGAAGCCTACTGTTTTAGATCCCCAAGGCTAGCTCTGCTGTCAGTGTTTGATATCAAGTGCCATTCCATCTCAAATATCATACTCCAAATGCATGCATACATGGTTTCTTTTTATTTTTTATACAGAGAGTGTTGGTAAATGTTAAAAGTGAAGAGTCACTCATATAATCTATGTTAATTTATCAGATATTTTTTGTCATTTCTCTAAGACAGTATACAAGACAGTATAAATTAGTGTTCAAGATTGTTAACATTGGACTAGCATGTTGGGGATTGACCATTATTTTGTAAAATAAAATTATAGAAAAATAGCTGCCAGGAACAAGTGTTTTTTTTTTTTAATCAGTAACATGTCATTGATGACTGGGTATTCATATAGTCTAGAACATAAAGATTTAGAAAGAACATGGCAAGAAGATACCAAATGATCCTTTGTGTTGAATATGTTATTAACTTATGAAGTGCTACATGAGCAAAGTGAACTTTTACTTACAATGAATGTAATGCTTTATTACACTTTGTCTTCTGTGTAAGGCAAGGACAGTACTCTCTGATCCATGCCAATTCAGAATAGTTGTACTGCGGACTGGTAAACATTCAACAACTGCAAGACTGATAAACTAGCAGAGAAGTTATCAAAATAGGATGAACCATAAACAAAAACACTTTAGACAATTAGTGAAAACTGCAAGTTTGACTTAGTGAACAGATGGATGTGAGATATATTGTGGGATGTGTCTAGCCAACTCACCCAGACCTTAATGACATTAACCATCTCACTGTGTGAGGTCAGATCAATGTGTTTCACCTCAGTATGTTTGAAAGGTATTAGCAGATAAGAAGAGCTCTCAGTGTTGTGACCTAAAACAATGAACTCCCCTTCAAGACATTATTTCTTTATATCCAACATTTACTACTTAACAATTACCTGGAACAACAACACACCCAGACAACCAGCTGTGTACACATTCTTACGAAAATAATGGTCAGTGCTCAAAATATTGAACAAAATATATTTTCCTTCTAAGGCCATGTGTTATATCTTATATACATGAAATATCCTACATAGAACAAAGAAATAGCTCCCATCCCAAAACTTTCAGATAGTGCTGGAAGTGGTAAGTAGCAGCTAGCTGTTAGTGCTCTGACTTCACAGTCCAGTTGCTGTTGGTTGATTCCTCTCTCCAGTTGGTGCCTACAGAGTTAGAAGGTTAACAACAAAGAGGAACGACATTGACTTCCTTTCTCCAGTTGGTGCCTACAGAGTTAGAAGGTTAACAACAAAGAGGAACGGCATTGACTTCCTTTCTCCAGTTGGTGCCTACAGAGTTAGAAGGTTAACAACAAAGAGGAACGACATTGACTTCCTTTCTCCAGCTGGTGCCTACAGAGTTAGAAGGTTAACAACAAAGAGGAACGGCATTGACTTCCTTTCTCCAGCTGGTGCCTACAGAGTTAGAAGGTTAACAACAAAGAGGAACGGCATTGACTTCCTCTCTCCAGTTGGTGCCTACAGAGTTAGAAGGTTAACAACAAAGAGGAACAGCACTGACTTCCTTGCCTTCAAAGGACATGACTAGTTTTGTGAGATAATGCTCTATGTCCCAACCACATGCTATTTCATAGGACTAACTTTTTATTCATGGCATGAGCAACAACCCAGACTACTGGATGAAGAACAACCCTCTCAACAGAATACAAGTATTGATCACTTTGTTTAATGTGCCTAAAGTTTGATATTATCATTGAATGTTCCTCTGTTATTGATTCATTGCCACCTAAATCCATTGTATTAGCCTTGCTATTTGATGACATTGTGGTGTGGCCAGTGCTAGTTTGTTTACCAATACTTGTGGTCATGAGTGTTCTATTTGTTCTCGTCTGTATTAGCTAGTAAAGTGTACACACATTTGTTTCCTCCCTTGTGTCCATTTGGAATGCTAATGTTAGAGATACACTGTGAAGTTCTCTAGTAATGGACACCATTATTACATTCATTGTGATACTCATTTACTTACTGAATCTTTCTTTACTTAAACCATTTCTCCTATAACTACACAAGCGGCCTTTGTTCTGTGGTTCTATATGCGCACCCCAACCTCCCAAGCAGACCCCAGTAAAGGGATACTGCGGTAAAGCGTTTTTTTTTTGTGTGTGGTTTTTTTTAAAATAAGTATCTTTTAGCTATGGCATTTTACACAGTTACAAATGTGACCTACCTAGGCAGCAAAATGTCCAGAGATGGAGACATGACATCGGAAATTATGACACACATCACACTAGCATCAAAAGCTTTCAACAAACTTACAAACATCTGGAGATCCAGTTCTCAGTAAACAAACAAAACTTAGATTGTTTAACTCATGTGTGACACCAGTGCTAACATATGGATGTGAAAGTTGAAAATCCTCCAAGATTTTAGATGGGAAGTTAAATACCTTGGAAAACAAATGTCTCCATAGATCGCAAACATAAGCTGGAAAGAATACATTTGAAATGAACAGATAAGAAACAATTAAAAACAAAATTATACGTGTTGAGTTCTATAAAAAGAAGGTATTGGAAGTATATCGGTCATGTGCTGAGAATGAATGAAGAGACTTCCCCATCAGGCATTCATGTGGAAACCATCTGGAAAAGGAAAACAAAGCAGACGAAGAGAATACAATCGCTATGTAGAACAATTACTAGTGAAGGTTCATCAACCATGGGACTAAGAAACAACCAAGAACTAGCAGCAAATCGTCAATTGTGGAGAACTATGACTTTTGTCCTATCTGCCATTTTCGGTCCAAGATGAATAGAACTTATAAGCTAAATTGCTATTCAAAGTTGTCAGTTCTTATGATTTACAACTCCTTACCTTAGACAAGGCCCTTCAATATTAGCCAAGGGGCTAAAGCCACATCCCTCAACTTCTCCCAAGCTTTACTAGTTTCCCCACTAGTCAACATATGCATCATCTTATTTAGTTACAGGCAACTTTTGTTCCCACTTAAAAACAGTGGCATAACAATTTGTCATTCTCATCTCAAACTTTAAATCAACTAAGATCAGATACAATTAAGCAAAACACTTGCACAGACTGGATGTGACTTCAAATGTTTGCTCTAAGCTAAAAGATCAAGAAGATGGTAGACAATTTTGGAATAATGCTGGAGCTGTGATGTATAGAATCTGTGACACTGTCTATTCATTTTAAACTGATATTCAGTCATTAAAGGATATTCCTGCTTGTCATTGACAAAATGTGTTAAGGAACAACTGTACTTACACACAAAATGTAATAAGGAGCTACTGAGTTAGGTGCTCTGTGCACACTGTGAGCTGTGTGTTTCATCTGTTTTGATCATGTTCCGATATTCCAATTGTTTACAATGAATGCTGATATCGTATGACAGGGAACAGCTGGCTGTGTTCACTTTCTGTGCGGTTTCACCTTATGCCTTTTGGTGTGTGCTGAGACTGCAGCTACCTTTCTTTGTTTAGGAGATGAGTTAGTAATTTGGATGATTCCACTGGCACGGGCGGTTGAGCAATTATGGATTTTAATTCGTTTGCAGTGATACCGGGGCCTTCCATAACAAAAATGTAATAAGGAACCATACTTACAAAATATGTGATAAGGTTTTGTTTCCTAGTGCTTCTAATATTCCATCGACCCATCTTTTTCGTGGTCGACCCTTGGGTCTGGTGTTCTCACAACGTTTTTTGAAGGCTCGTTGTGTTGTGTTTTGTTCTTTCTGCCTTGTCACGTGGCTAAACCATTTTATCTGTTGTTTCCTTATATATTCTATGGTGGGAGCTATTCCTAGCTTTTTTCTCAGTTCTTCATTTCTGATCTTATCTCTCAGACTGTTTCCTGTCATTCGTCTAACACATTTCATCTCTATAGAGGTTATTTTTCTTATTGTTCTTGCATCGAGGGTCCAGGTCTGGCATTGGTAGCACAACGTTAGGATGAAGATTGTATTGTATAGTGCTCGTTTTGCCTCCAGAGTTAATTCCTTGTTGGACAATAGTGGTGATAACTGTCCGATGATTTGACAAGCTTTGTTGCATCTTGATTCTATCTCTGCTGTTTGAAAATTATCGTTTGTCATTAGACTTCCTAGGTATTTGAATTCCTCTACTTGTTTTAGTTGTCTGCCTTCTATAGTTATGTTGATGTAAGTTATGACTTCTGTTTTGTTGATGTTGATTTTCATGTTGTATTTTGTGCCTGAGATGTTGAGTTTGTTTAAGTGTTCTTGTAGGTCTTCTGTTGTTACATGTATTAGTGCCTGATCGTCTGCATATAGAAGCTCATTAACCTCCTCTGTCTCTGATGGGATGGCTAGCTTGCATATATGATCCATGTATGTAATAAACAGTAGGGGGGATAGTACGCACCCCTGTCTTACACCTGATCTAACTTCGAATTGTCTGTGTAGCCTGCTGCTGTTCTGACCCTGCAGCTGCTGTTGATGTAGAGGCTTTTAATAAGGTTGGTTAGACGTTGGCTTACTCCGTATGTTGTTATTATCTCCCACAGTTGTTCTCTGTTTACTCTGTCGAATGCTTTTTCCTGGTCAATGAAGGCTATGTATAAGTTTTGATTGTGTTCTGTCGTTTTTTCTGCAAGCTGTTTTAGTGTGAATAGTGCGTCGGTACATCCTCTGTTTTTTCAGAACCCCATTTTAGAATCGCATAACTGTAGTTCTATTATTGGTCTCAGCCTTTTTTCCAAGGTTTTGGCGTATAGCTTTCCTACATGGCTGAGAAGAGATATACCTATATATTGATTGCATGCTCTTTTGCTACCTTTCTGTTTCCATATTGGTATGATGATTGCCTGTTGCCAGTCTTCTGGGGCTTGTTGTTGGTGTCATGCTGCATTAAATATTCTGTGCAGCCATTGCATTCCTGTTTCTCCTGCTGCTGCTATTATTTCTATTGGTATGTTATCTATCCCCGGTGCTTTATTTCTTGGTGCATATTTGGTTACTTCTTCGATTTCCTCTTTCATGATGTTGAGTTCAGTATTTGTGAGTTCTGGCGTGGTTTTTGTTTTCTTATTGGTTGTTGGTATGTTTAACAGTTCTTCAAAATATTCTTTCCATCTCTGTTGCATACATTGGTTATTTGATATTGGCTGTCCATCTTTGTCATTTATCAGCTCAGTAGGATCATGATTTTCTTTTCTCGCTCTTGTGGCTTTTACTGCTTTGTAAAAATCTCTTGTGGCTGTCTTGAAGTCCCTGCTCATGTTTTGTCCGAATTCTGTCCAATTCTTTTGCTTAGCTTCTTTGATCAACATTTTAACTCTTTTTCAAATTAAGGCATATTTTTCATATTTTTCTTGGTTCTTGTTCTCCCTCCAATTTTTAAACAGTTTCTTCTTTTCCTTAATTGCTTCTCTGATTGTTTCGTTCCACCACAGGGGGCTCTTTTTCCCTTCTGTTGTTCTTAGCTTCGTTCCACAAACTGTTTTAGAGATGTTGGTTACTGTTTTCGTACTTACTCACAAAATGTGTGATAAGGAACCATACTTACTCACAAAATATGCGATAAGGAACCATACTTACTCACAAAATATGTGATAAGGAACCATACTTACTCACAAAATATGTGATAAGGAACAACTTTACTTACACACAAAATGTGATAAGGAACAACTGTACTTACATACAAAATGTGTGATAAGGAACTGTACTTACACACAAAATATGATAAAGAACAACTGTACTTACACACAAAATGTGTGATAAGGAACAACTGTACTTACACACAAAATATGATAAAGAACAACTGTACTTACACACAAAATGTGTGATAAGGAACTGTACTTACACACAAAATATGATAAAGAACAACTGTACTTACACACAAAATGTGTGATAAAGAACAACTGTACTTACACACAAAATGTGATAAAGAACAACTGTACTTACACACAAAATGTGATAAATAACAACTGTACTTACACACAAAATGTGTGATAAGGAACTGTACTTACACACAAAATGTGATAAAGAACAACTGTACTTACACACAAAATGTGTGATAAGGAACTGTACTTACACACAAAATGTGATAAATAACAACTGTACTTACACACAAAATGTGTGATAAGGAACTGTACTTACACACAAAATGTGATAAAGAACAACTGTACTGACTCGTAAAATGTGTGATAAGGAACTGTACTTACTCACAAAATGTGTGATAAGGAACTTACTTAACTAATCATGTACTTCTACCGGTTGTGCTTGTCACGGTTAGAGGCAGGTACACTTAAATTGCGGCAGCCGTGATAGCTCAGTGGTTAGTGAACTGGACCACAAAGGACAAGAAGTAGGGTTCGATCCCAACCGACGGCTTCCAGTTCACCCAGCCTTTAATGGGTACCAGATTTTTTTCTGGGAAAGTAAAGCGGCACGGGCATAATACTGATCACATTACCCCAAAAATCATGTGCCGAAGGTCTGTAAAATTTATGGTCACTAACACCATATTCCCTATACGCCACTTGGCGTGACGTTACTTTTTTTTCACACTTAAATTGTACAGCTCACTTCAAGGATAGATATGCAAATTCTTTTTTGTATTGAACCTGTACTGTACTATCATATGACATTTGATTGTGGTCGTAGGTTGGGTACTATTGAGCACTGTTTTACTCGTCTTGATGGTCCACCTTTTGATGTTATCGGTTCACTTTAGTCTTGGTCTGCCTTGTACCTTCACTTCCACGATGACCTTTAGAAGGGTATTATGTCTCTTCACATGTCCAACAAATTTCAATTGACTTATTCAAATTGTGTTAAGTAGTTTTTTTTTTTCAGCAGATTCAGAACTTCCTTTGTTTGTCTTCTTTTCCTTCCACCCAATTTTCCCTATTTTTTCATCTTAGTTTTAGTCTTTTTAATATTAGAGTGTGGAAAACAAACAATTTGATACATGACTTCAGTAAGAGATGATTTTACAGAATTGCAATACCGGCTATGATGGTTGTCCTTGATGAGATCTGCATGACAAAAGTTCACTTCAAAATCTACTTTGACCACATTTTAAAAAGAGATTAGTGTCACCATGAAAGACTTTGGTTTAGATCTGCTGTCCTGGATATATAAGAGTTGGGTATAGTGACAATGTATAGATCTTGTGGCAGTTTGACTGATGAAAACCATTACAATTATATAGTTTACATCTAATGAAAACTGTTTTATAATGTTTACCTTAGCATTCATAGAGCATTTTGTAGCACTCAGAAGCTATATGGTCATTGATTTATGCTTATTAACACAAGTCATGAAGATGACATTACTTATAGCCAGACAATGTCAGGTTGTACTTGTACCAGGTGAATTTGAGATGGAGGTGATATAATGTCACAATAGGAACATTTTCTTCAAGCACATTATGCTACACTACAGGACCATAACATCACAGGATCCTAACTGCCTTCTTTCTTCCTCTTTTCACTGATACCTAAAAGGTGTCGTGGTTTATATCATTTGTCGTTCTTGAGCTGCTCGAACTGTCTGAATTAGTGATTTTCCTTTGTTGTTACATGTCTCTGTCACTGCATCTATCCATCTTCTGGGTCTTTTTCCATGCATTCTCTAGAAGAACACCCTTGATGTGATTGGTGAGGATTCATTCTGACCAGGTGGCCAAACCATTTAAGTTGTTGTTTATATATTCTTGGCAGGGTTGTTCCTACCATTTTTCTTATGGTTTCATTTGGTAAAAAAAAAAAAAGTAAAGTACCCCTGTCACGCCAAGTGGCGTATAGGGAAATATGGTGTTAGTGACCCTATATTTTACAGACCTTCAGCAAGTGATTTTTGGGGTAATGTGGTCGGTATTATGCCCATGCTGCTTTACTTTCCCAGAAAAAAATCTGGTACCCATTTAAGGCTGGGTGAACCCGGAAGCCGTCGGTTGGGATCGAACCCTATCCCTTGTCCTTTGTAGTCCAGTTCACTAACCACTGAGCTATCGCGGCTCCCAGTTTCATTTGGTGCTCTATCTCTTTTTGTGTTGTTTGTTACTTTTCTCAAGCATCGCATCTCACATGTATTGATCTTTCTTAAATGTGATTTAGAAAGGGTCCATGTTTTACTTTCATAGCACAAAGTTGGTATGAAAATGCTATTTATCATTTGTTATTTAGCTGCATTTTCGTTCGTGATCGTAATAGCACAATGGATGGTAATTCTACTTATATCGCACAAACTTTAAGAATAAATCACAAATAAATCCATTCAAAATAACACAAGAACGCTTGAATTTCTTTTTACTTCGGGCATTAAAATTCACTTATAACTTAAATTTGACTCCCATAGAAAATTGCATCGTGTTGCCTTCTTTCACAGTACAATAATGTCACCAGCTGATTGACCTGTCACTGGTGGCGACCAGCAGCTAGCCCCGCTGCTAATGTTACAAAGGTGGTGGCACTGTCTCTGAATAAGATCGCTGGGTGACGTTGTTTACCACCACTGCTCATGGTTGAAGTGGATGAATGGCAATTCCCACACACACGTCGCCTGCGGCGTTGTTCTCGTGACCCTTGGATTCTTGGTCCGACTCTGACCGCTAGCCTGGGAAATTGACACGTCTATACCTGTGTCCTGTGGTTAATTGTAGTACTCTGCTTTAGTTTGTGCCTGCGACATTTTCCCAAGTTCTTACTCTGCCTGGTGTGATCAACTGACTGCTAGAAACACAACACTTCACTATGTTGAGGTGAACACATGTCTTTAATCATCTGACTTACAATTGGCGCCTAGTTACAACATATGTGCACATAATTACATGACCAACGGTTCTCTTCCGCACGGTCAGTCACACTTCGCAATAGCAATATTACTCGCCACTGGTCGCTAGGCTCTCGCACAACTTACGACTCCTAACCTCTGGTTTGTTGGGAACTGTTCCCTATTGAACAATTCCCTAATACTTACTTCTGCTCTTATCTATCTTCTCATGTCGCTCAACTTTAGTTCTGTTCGACTTAGCTAAGACTGTTCTCTTAAGCACTACTTGCTAGCTTGGGCAATCATCACCCCTATCTAGTCCTAGGTGTGTGACTTATCTCTCTGACCATAAGCTCACTTATTAGCTTGGGCCATTGTCAGCCCCTGTGGGCCAACCACACGGCGTCGTCGCCCTACCTAATCCTAGGTGTGTGACTTCTTTCTCTAAAGACCTCTGGTTTCTTTGTGTCTCATCTTCAAATACTCCTCCTCTCGTCCAATCAAAAACTACTTACTCTGCTTTTCACCAATCAACTCAACCCATGTCTCTGTTTACTCGTCTAACTATACCCTCTCACTTATCTCAAGACTCACACTTCACATATTTTCCTAATTTCTCATGGATTCCCCACTTACGGCTACCTTCTCACCTATCCCAGACTCACATTTCACCTATATTCCCTCATTTCTCATGGTCTCCCCCACTCACAGCTACATACTTAGCTCAAGTCACCCTCACCAGTAGGTCCTAGATCTAACAAATCTGAGATAAGATCTGCACTTGTGGCTAGTGAACTAGCTTGCTTTGATGGTGTTGGTGCCAAAGTGAAAAGATCTGCAAGGAGAAATGTCAAAAACACAGCTTATCCATTTTCTACATGATCCTTGCAGGTCAACATAAGTGAAGATCATGGGAACATTTGACCATCCAACAGTTCTTGTTGGTCATCTAACAGTTACATGTTATCAAGCAGAGCTTCTTATGATATATACAGCATCTTCATAGGTTTTGCAGGCTATGAAGCTGGGAGAGTAAAGATACAGAACAGATTGAAAACTAACAGGCCTCTTCATCGAGGAGAAGGCGGCAGCAGCTATCTCAGACATTATTTTCTGAAACAGCAAGCTCTAAGATATATTCACACCAACATAGAGGTTCTCTAGTTTGTAATTTGTTTGGCCTTACATTAGCACCAAAGAAACTGAGATCATGTTTAATCCTCCTCACAGGGTGGTAGTACTATAGTACCCAGATATCAAAGTCAAGAGTTGCCTACCAATTGACAGCTTCATCTGTCTTGACAGCACTCCTTCATGAGTAGTAAAGATTGACTCACAGGTCAATGATGAATCTCCAAAACCAGTGCTGACACATGATAGTGTTTGGAACACAAAGGGGATCAGTTTTGCCATGAAACTGAAGGTTTGCCTTGACGCATTCCTCACTATCATGTATGCTTGTCAGACATGGATAACATCCAACAGACAAGTCAAAACTAAACAGTTTCCACCTTAGTTTTCTCAGCAGATTCCTCAAAATAAAGTACCTTAAAGTCCTAAAGATTACAGAAGTCCTCAGGAAAGACAAAATTCCAGGCCTCCGTACACTGCTGCAGAAGGGCTGGAAATGAGACAACAGTGAACACTTACTGAGATTGAATCTGCTGCAGAGACCTGAAGTTCCAACTATTTGAAACACTTTGACCCCTGTCCATCAAACTTTTTATGTTAATAATAGATTGCAAACTTTAAGTGCACATTCATTACCACAATTGCCGCCAATGGCTTCAACACGCCATTTTTAATAATTTTTTAAACATTTGAAATAAGGAAAAAAAACAAAATTGATCTAAATCACACGGTTTGTCAGAAAAGTGGTTAAATAAGAAAATTACTACAAGTTTTAGTGGAAATAATTTTTGAAACATTCATTAAAAGCTACAAAACACTGCTCTTGGGTTCCTGCTACTAGAGCCATATTTTATGGCTTGTGGTGCGGAATGTGTTAACTCAATGTGCTATCACTGAATGTGTCATCATTACCATCCAGGCTATATTGTTGTGTGTGTTTGTTGGCTAATATTGTTAAACTCTTCACAGATCATGTATCGAAATTTATGTACTTGTGTACTCTCTACAAAGGTAATAATTAAGGAAATTCTATAATTTATTACGTTTTAAAGCATTTTCCTTTTGACACACATCACATCGAGCACACACCATGAAGATCTGTTAATTAAAATGTATGTGTGGAGCAGTCATGTACTCACAATCTTTTAGGATAGATGTAGATCAGCACTGGTGTTGAGAAGCTGATATGGAATTTGGAGAGCTTCCACACATTTTGTTTTTATAACTCAAATGTTGACTCATTTAGTTCTCAGCTGGTTCAGTTGCCAAAACACCTGTCTTCCAAGATAGATTTCCAGATTGCTGACAAGATGTATAGGCATTTTTCTAATTTAGAGATAGTATTCAGAATGGTAAACAGACACACAACAATGATAGTTTTCACAATGATAAACAGACATACATCAGAAATAGGGGGCCTCGGTAGCCTAGTTGGGAAAACCACCCGACTAGACTACCGACGTTCGGACAACCCGTGTTCGATTCCCGCTGGGAGCAGTGTGAATTGTACTCGTGGTTGGAATAAAAAAAAAAAAAAATACCCCCACGGTCGACCCAGCCGTTAGCAGAAATGGGTACCAGGGTATATTATCCTGGGAAGGTGAGGAATGTCGCTTCGCATCTGAGTTTCGATGCTTGAGGCTACACTATACAGAAATATCCGAACATTTCTGGATAGGCGGCCGAGCACATATGGGTATATACTCGCGTGCTAAGACGCCGGTTCAAGTCTCGTACTTTACCTTTACCTTTACATCAGAAATAGTATTCACAATAATAAATAGACATACAACAGAGATAGTATTCACAATGATAAACAGATATACAACAGAGATAGTTTTCACAATGATAAATAGACATATAACAGATAGTTTTCACGATAAAGACACATAACAGAGATAGCATTCACAATGATAAACAGACACAGAGATACTATTTAGTTTGATAAACAGACAAATAACAAAGATAGTATTCACAATGGTAAACAGACATATAACAGATATAGCATTCAGAATGGTAAACAGACATATAACAGATATAGCATTCAGAATGGTAAACAGACACAACAGATATAGCATTCAGAATGATAAACAGACATAGCATTCAGAATGGTAAACAGACATATAACAGATATAGCATTCAGAATGATAAACAGACATATAACAGATATATCATTCAGAATGATAAACAGACATATAACAGATATAGCATTCAGAATGGTAAACAGACATATAACAGATATAGCATTCAGAATGGTAAACAGACATATAACAGATATAGCATTCAGAATGGTAAACAGACATATAACAGATATAGCATTCAGAATGGTAAACAGACATATAACAGATATAGCATTCAGAATGGTAAACAGACATATAACAGATATAGCATTCAGAATGGTAAACAGACATAACAGATATAGCATTCAGAATGATAAACAGACGTATAACAGATATAGCATTCAGAATGATAAACAGACATATAACAGATATAGCATTCAGAATGATAAACAGACATAACAGATATATGAATGACAGACATTCGACATAGCATTCATAATGACAGACATACAACAGAGGCAAGTATTCAGAATGATAGACAGCAGTAGCACACAGAATTATAAACAGACATACAACAGAGGCAGCATTCAGAATGATAGACAGCAGTAGCACACAGAATTATAAACAGACATACAACAGAGGCAGCATTCAGAATGATAGACAGCGGTAGCAGACACAATTATAAACAGACATACAACAGAGGTAGCACACAGAATTATAAACAGACATACAACAGAGGCAGCACTCAGAATGATAGACAGACATACAACAGAGGCAGCACTCAGAATTATAGACAGCGGTAGCACACAGAATTATAAACAGACATACAACAGAGGCAGCACTCAGAATGATAGACAGCGGTAGCACACAGAATTATAAACAGACATGCAACAGAGGCAGCACTCAGAATGATAGACAGACATACAACAGAGGCAGCACTCAGAATGATAGACAGCGGTAGCACACAGAATTATAAACAGACATACAACAGAGGCAGCACTCAGAATGGTAAACAAGCAAACAACAGGTAGCATTCTGAATGGTAAACAAGTATACGACAGGCAGCACTCAGAATGATAGACAGCAGTAGCACACAGAATTATAAACAGACAACAGAGGTAGCATTCACAATGGTAAAAAAAACAGAGATAGCATTCAGAATGATAGACATACGACTGATATAGCATTCAAAAAGATAAAAAATAGCATACAACCAAGCAGAAAGACTATCCTTCGTTAATAGAATGATTTGTGCTTAGTAAAATATGCTCACTATTGTAAATTTTGATGTGCGTGTGTGTTTCTAGAAGTGGTTTCCCTTTGTGACTGTTTGCATTTATTTTGTTCATGAACTTTATTTTGGATTGATGGTCATTGTTAAAATTATAAACAAAATAAAACAAACACTTGTTTCTAGCTTGTCAGTTTCTTTTTGATAGTGCACATATGAAGCAGTGAAAGGCAATGCAAATTGAATTCTTTAATCATCACCTGTAACAATCCAAATGTTAAAACCCTTTCACAATTTCAATTGAAGAGATTATTCCAATAATATAATGAATACATCACTTATCAAGTATATCAATATAAAAATACACCATAAAATAACATTTAAGAACTTAGTATAAGACCAGATTCTGGTCTGAGGGACAATATCTTCCAACTTCTTTCTTAAGATCAGCATTCCCAACAAGAGAGATGAGGAAGAAAACTAGATTCCACTTTCCATAAACAAGACATATTTTTTTTAATACGACGATCATCATTTTTAAGAGGAAGTGAACTTCCGGTATATGGTGGATAGGCGGCGGGAACAATTGAAGGCTATGCATGAAAAGTGTTCCTTGTTGCAGTTTCCTCATATTCCAAGTCCGGCTTGTTGCAGTTTCCTCATATTCCAAGTCCGGCTTGTTGCAAGTGCTCTGTGCATACCGTAAGCTGTGTGTCTCATCTGTTTTGATCATGTTTCGATATTCCAATTGTTTACGATGAATGATGATATCGTATGACAAAGAACAGTTGGCTGTGTTCACTTTCTGCACGGTTTCACCTTTTGGCGTGTGCTGAGACTGCTACGATGGGGACTACAGTTACCTTTCTTTGTTTGGGAGATGAGATTCGGATGATTACGCTGGCACGGGCAGTTGAGCAATTATGCTTAATTATAACCTGGATTTTAATTCGTTTGCAGTGATACCGGGGCCTTCCATAAACAAATAACAAACAAGACATATTTTATCTGTAAATTATCAGGGATAATATAAAAAAACAATGAAGTTTGTCACCAAATGAAAAGTCAAACCATGTCACAGGTCTGTGTTTCTTTAACTACATGTTAGCTCATTCCCTGCCACACACTTTTATAAACTCAGTTATAAATGGGTGCCTGACTCACAGAGTTGGGGAAGGCAATAAAAACTAGGACCAGTGCTTGCTCTCAACTCCAAATGGCATCTTAAATTAACTAAAGATTACAACACATGTCCTGTGCATCACATCTGTACGACACGTGCGTAAAAATTATGAACACTAATTGTTACATTTTGAAGGTTGGAAAATAAGATTATCTTTGAACTTTTGCTACACAGCTTTGTGTTTACCCAAGAAGAGACACTGGAATCAGATGTGGTAATCATTTACTGGCTTAGGTTGGATTTATGGCCCAGAATTTTCATGGTGCAGTGACTACTGGAGGTGGTACATTGTCTATTGACATGTTGGCTGTCAGTCCAGCCGGTATGTTCTGCTTCCTTTTAGCATCACTTGCTGCCTATCCCATGTTACAAAGGTTTGTTTGATGTCTCACCAACAGCCAAAGATATTACCTCATCATAAGAAAAATAACGATTTTCTTGAAAATTGGCCAAATTTATGTGTGAAAAAAAAAAGACAGCCGCATTTTTATGACACACACAGTGTTTGGAGAAAAAAAAATTCAACAACAAAGGAAATAGATCGAACACTTAGGGATCACCAGAAGTAATAATTAGGAAGGTATAGGGTGGGTGGAAATGTTTGCCTCGAATTCCAAGAATATATATTGTGCCTTTTTTTTAATGAAGGTGTAATAAATGGTTAAAATACAGTAGTACACTCTGGTCAACTGTCATGGGACTATCTTTGCTTTTCATTGCAAAAATAAACTGACACAGAACATTCTGAAATACACCAGAGCACATGTCACTAAGGATGTTGTGAATAATGTGATCAGCTCAGCCTCATTGGCTCTGTCCTTACCAGAGGAGTTAACTTCTCACATGTTTTTATCTTCCCCAATGTTCTTGCAATGACACTAACAAAACAAAATGTCTGTATAACAATTAATCAAACCATACATCCATGGTACCATCCTAAGTTTTACTACTGTATATACGGTCTGGGTGTGTATGTGGGGCATGCTATTATGGTTTATAGGCTATGTTTTCTTGTTTACACACTATTTGGTTCCAGTCATGTGTACACAAAAGCAGAGTTCATCAGAGAAAGATAATTTCAGTCTAAATGAGTCCTGAATGAAACAATAATGCTTTTCTTCAAGTGAGACTCATGTCAGGGCATGTGACAGTGTATGTGTGGCTCCACTACAGACATACATTAAAATGTAAGGCCTGTGTTCAACTCTGCATATAAGAGGCACCCTTGACAATTACGAAATCGAAAAGAGTAGATTGTAAGCCACTGCCAGGACTACACTTCAAAAACAAGCACTGACCCAGTCTATTCCAATTAGATTACCATCAACTGTGGCTGGAATAAAATCTGGGTGTACTAGAACACCCAGCTGCATATTGCATGTGCCAAAGAAATGGGGAAAAAACAAGTTTAATGGCTGCTGCACCAATAAAAACTGAAAATAAAAATAATTGAAAAAACACAATTCTAGTGCTGCCTTTCCTTTAGAACGATTAACAGAAAGGTGCAACAACATCACAAGAGTTATACGACCCAAGCAGTTGTCAGTCATGGAAAGTTATCATTTCTGCCCTATGTGCCATCTTTAGCCCAAGCAGAACTAACTAACTTTAGGAGTATGTTAATTTTGACACTTTTAAAGTTCATTTTCCTGGTTTGAAATCCCCCTGAAACCTGTGAAAATTATGAAAAGATTAAACCTTATTCAATAAAACTTCTCAAACATATCCTCATAATCACCATTAAAATAAACACAAAAACTGTTGTGAAGAGAATAATTTTTCAAGCAATTGACATGTAAGCTCCAAATTTGTATTCTAGCATATTTTTCTTTGGTTTCATTGTATTTTTCATTTGAAAGTGAACACTTAGTTATAAGATACTGTTACAAGATATTTATTGCTGCTGCACATAAGAAATTGACTGGAATACGCCTGATAGTTGAGGGAGAGAACAAAAATAAGAGAGAAGAGAAAATTAAGGGTAAAGAAATTTAATTACCTTGCAGACATGGGGGAGTGAGACTCCACTTCATCTGCCTAGATGTTTTTTCTTCCTTGATTAAAGGTCAGGTACCTATTTTTTACCTCCATCAACTGAAATTTGTCTTTTTAAATCTGGTGCTCCGCAGGAAAAAGAAAAGCTCTAAAAATGTACCAGAATCCACTTGATTGTGGGTGAGACCCAAAAAAATATGGAGAGAAAATAAAAGGGAGATTATGATGTTGAACTTTCTTAATGAAATAATAGTATAAGATTATCAGCTGTCAACGTGGTACTGGTGGGAAAACACTAAAAGTCTGAGAATTGTCTCAATATAGCCTGCTACATGTTTTCTACATTTTATAACACAGGAGATCATGCTTAAGCAACTTGAAGCTGACCAAGATCTTACTTCATCTCCCAGAGGTGGTCTCCATAGTAACAGTCTGCATGAAAACAAACTGGCAAATGGCATGAGTCTTCCCAATGGTGAAATCTGCTCACAAAAAAAAAAACCACCCCAGCACTGCTGTACCCCTGGGCCAGAAAAGATGCAATTTCTTCAGCATAGCCCATGAATCCATTGCAACCTGCTGCATCTTTCAAGATGTAAGAGCCAATGGGCATGTCTGTCACAGTCATAATCACTTATTGTGGTCAAATGTTTAGTGCTGGCACTGGCACCAAAATGTACTGGACTATAAGGTTAACAAAATATAAAGCAAAATAAATCATTAATCAAAATTGAGAAGAACTCAGTGCCTAATAAACTGAGACATTTTTACATCAAATTCCCACTTTGGAAGCTACTGTATCTCACTTTGGAAGCTACTGTATCTCACTTTAAAAGCTACCATATCTCACTTTAAAAGCTACCATATCTCACTTTAAAAGCTACCATATCTCACTTTAAAAGCTACCATATCTCACTTTAAAAGCTACCATATCTCACTTTAGAAGCTACCATATCACACTTTAGAACTCTCCTCACACAATCCAAAGACTTTATTTATTCTTCATCCAATTTTCACATCCTAATATAATTTTAGAATCTTGACGTGATCTTCTCTTAAAATATTTGAATTAACTACTTTTATTTTTACAATCACATTGTTAAGATTATCAATTTTGTTTTCATTAAAATATGACTCTCTATTATACATACACTAATTATATAATTCATCATCGATCTGTCTACACTTGCTCTCTGGAACTTATCATTCCTTAGTTACAGAATCCATAAAACAAAAACATTACCAATAAATCAAGCATTTTGTTTGATAAACTCTTCAATATCTATTCAACATGGCCTCAACTATCACTTCATTCTAAAACATGTGTAAACTAAAATTTACCAACAACCTGTACACTAAAAAGATAACTCTCCTAAAGGGATGCGCTTCTTACATCAACAAAAGAAACTATATACACTTCATATAAAATAATGAGCTATACAAATCTGGACACTAAGGTGAATTGTTGTCAAGATGTATGTGCAATAACTTTTGGTTTCTGGCTCTTAATGGACTCCACACCATGTAGTATTCGAGCTCGTTTGAGAAATGCATTCACCATTGTTTTAACCACTTCATCAAAAAAGATAGTGGCTAGATGTGAATGTAGATGTGAGCGAAACTCAAATATAACCTGCAAATAGAGAGAACAATAAGACAACAATGAGCAAAATAATAAATCAAGCAATGGCTGATCAAGATCCTACTCCACCTCCCTACTGTGGCTCTAGTAACAAACTCATCTTGTCAAGAGAGTAAGGAGAGGTGCAAGCTGGTACCCTCACCAACTACCATGATGTACTGGGTTAACAGGTATAGTTATTGAAGCTTGCTTTTAGCCACAGCACACAGTGCCTACATCCACTTAATGTTATTTTAAGGGGGTAACAATGAGGAGGAGTGGTCATCAGGAGAATGCCGAAAAAGGTAGTTGGACTTCTAATTATAATAAATAACACCTTAATAATGATACCTATTTGTGACTGACGTATTTATGATACCGTAGTAAAAATTACTACCACTTAAATGTAGCATTAGGTACTCTAAAAATAGTAATTTCTCAGAACTTCTGAGACACAGCCATGTGTTCACACTAGGCAAGACACTGAGACTCAGATTTCCTGGCTCAGGTTGATTTATGACCTGAGTTTGACAACATGGGCTGGACATGTTACAATTTCTATGTATTCCAGCATCAATAGATACAAATCCAACATTCTGGGGCCACCAGAAGTAGTATGTCAAATTTGGAAGATTTTGTGTTTTGATGTAATTTTTACGACAGTATCATAATCAAGGGTTAAAATACATTGAAATGGCAACAGAAATGTGTTGAGAATGGCATGAACAGTTTAAAAACTGTAATGAAGACATTCAAAGAGGTCAAGGCAAACAATATGAACATTTTTTAATTCTGGCTCAACTATATACTTGAACATTTCTTAATTCTAGCTCACCTATATACTTGAACAATTCTTAATTCTAGCTCACCTATATACTTGAACAATTCTTAATTCTAGCTCAACTATATACTTGAACATTTCTTAATTCTAGCTCACCTATATACTTGAACATTTCGTAATTCTAGCTCACCTATATACTTGAACATTTCGTAATTCTAGCTCACCTATATACTTGAACATTTCTTAATTCTAGCTCACCTATATACTTGAACATTTCTTAATTCTAGCTCAACTATATACTTGAACAATTCTTAATTCTAGCTCAACTATATACTTGAACAATTCTTAATTCTAGCTCAACTATATACTTGAACAATTCTTAATTCTAGCTCAACTATATACTTGAACAATTCTTAATTCTAGCTCAACTATATACTTGAACATTTCTCCATTCTAGCTCAACTATATACTTGAACTTGAACATTTCTTAATTCTAGCTCAACTATATACGTGAACATTTCTCCATTCTGGCTCAACTATATACTTGAACAATTCTTAATTCTAGCTCACCTATATACTTGAACAATTCTTAATTCTAGCTCAACTATATACTTGAACATTTCTTAATTCTAGCTCAACTATATACTTGAACAATTCTTAATTCTAGCTCACCTATATACTTGAACATTTCTTAATTCTAGCTCAACTATATACTTGAACATTTCTTAATTCTAGCTCAACTATATACTTGAACATTTCTTAATTCTAGCTCAACTATATACTTGAGCATTTCTTAATTCTAGCTCAACTATATACTTGAACAATTCTTAATTCTAGCTCACCTATATACTTGAACATTTCTTAATTCTAGCTCAACTATATACTTGAACATTTCTTAATTCTAGCTCACCTATATACTTGAACAATTCTTAATTCTAGCTCACCTATATACTTGAACATTTCTTAATTCTAGCTCAACTATGTACTTCAATATTTCTTCATTCTCGCTCAGCGATGTACTTCAATATATATATCAGTCTACAAGACTGTCTGCAATAATGCTATGTGGTCACTGAACATATATACGGACTTACAGCAACCATACTGATAGACATTGTAACATGTCCGGTCCATGAGGTCAAACTCAGGTCATAAATCTACCTGAGCTAGGAATTTTGAGTCCTCCTGTTTTGCCTAGTGTGAACACACAGGTCTGTGTCAAGAGATCAGAGAAATTACTATTTTTAGAGCACCTAATATTACATTTAAGTGGTAGTAATTTTTACTACAGTATCATAACTGGGAGAGTTACAGATAGATATCATAATCTAGGGTTTAAACTATTTTATGTAAGAAAACAACAACTGAAGGTGATGATGATGAAACAGGTGAACAGAGAAATAGTAATTGAATGTCAATGAGTGAAAAACAAAATCAACAATTATTACAAAAGATAACAATAACACAGCATTACATATAGAACTAAAGTGAGTTATCGCAGCAAGTACATTTCTTACATCTTTGACATAGAATAACAAATGAGGGCAGAAACAAAGGCATGTTAAATAATGAAGACCAAAACATATTTTTCCACAAAAGAATGCTCATTTCAAGCTAAGAACAAGTGACAAATACAAACTGATATCAAAGCATTATATTACTGAATGTGTACACAAGATGAGGATGTCATAACACAGGAAAACAAAAAGTTATTTAAACCAATAGTTTGTCATAGTGAAATATTTGCTGCTTGTGGGTTTAAATATGGCACAACCAGATGTGTCAAAGTGATAACTGAATAATGTTTTGTCTAGATAAGCTATCAAATTCAAGATAATCATGACAAAAAGTGTGAATGAAAAGTTTGTACAACTGTGATTTGACCATTATGGAAACAACATCTAAATATTATAGAACAGAAAAAATATTTAATATACTCAAATTACTCTAAAATATAGAGTTTTTAAAGTTTTGTAAAAGTGTAGACAAAAAAAAAATACTAAAAGCAAACAAACAGATATGCTGAAAAAAACTAACAAAGGAATCAGTGAATCCCCTATTTCTCAAACTTTTGTCCCAATAAATGCAGTAGATAAACAACAAAGAAAATATGCAAGCAATAAAGAAAAAAGACAAAAGAACTCAGAAAATATATTAAACCAGACAGACAGCAACACAACGTACTGAAAAGTCCAGGGTACAAGTCTTAGGATTTCCAGGGAGACCAGGACTAAACCTCCACACTGTCAGCAGATGAGTGAAGAGCTTCCCTTCTGTGCATTCAGACTGAAACAAACAACAAATGATCACATGATTTACATGTGACTGCTTCATTTAAACAACATTCATTAAGGATTGACATTCACCAGCAAGATAAACTTAACACTTCTTTTCTTTGTTCCTAGGGTAGGAATTGATAGTCATCCGTCTGTAAAAGTACAGCAGTACATGTGTTGTGGTTTATTTGTATCTTTCAGCTTAATACATCAGACTTCCACACAGCATTTATGAGTACTGGGTTGCTTCCCCTCCCCCGACTCGCTTGGCCAGACTAGTTTGTTACCAGATACACCATGAAGAGGTGGTGATGGTTCTGGATAGTTCTGGTTCACCGATCCAGGCACAAACCATCAGCTATGGGTCATTGTTAGTTTCCAGCTCTGTTGTTGCGAGGTGCCCTGTCCCCATACATAAATATTTACTTATCATTGGTTTACAAGGTACAACATCAGCAACTTTCTCAAAGGTCTGGGGCACTTGTCTTGCCTTCAGTAAAATGCACATAACATTAAACTTATTTGTAAACAAATCAATCGGTTAATGTCTGTGCTGGTGTTTAAGGCAACAAAGAAATTGAATGGCTTGTTTTAAGGAAACTTGACTTGAGAATGGTATGAAGACAGTGAGTGAAGTTATGAAGTTCACAGAATCGGGGATCAAGGGGATGACAGAACAGACAGACCAAGATTTTTCCTCACCATAATTCAAATTTGGAAACATGATAAGATAGTAATACAAAAAACACAACACAAAGAGCCTTTAATATACATTGCAAGAACAGCATACTCAAGGACATATCACAAAAAGAGGGATTGAAGGAATATTAAAACACTAGTAAACATAACAACAGCAAAGGTCAACAAAAGACCACAAGCTATATCTCACCTCGATGCTGAAAGGCAAATGAGGAAGAAAAGAAGATAATCTGAACTTTGACTAAGCTATTCTTCATGTACAAATGTGTTCCTTGGTCACTGAAGAATACGGGCATGTGGAAAACTATATTACTTAAATGCCTTAAAGCATGGAGGGAACCCTTCATGCAGTTGTGAAGTTATCTAAGAAATATGCATTCAGTTGTTTAAAAGTCAGACCCTTTTTGTGACTCAAACTTATTTTAAATGCAAGTAAGTGTCCCATTTGTTCCCATTTGTTTGAACAATAAAAAAAAATACTTTGATTAAATATTATTATGAAAAAAAAGTCCCTGTTGACAACAAAGCCCTTTGCTGCCTTCCTTAAATGTTGGCCAAAAGGTAAAGAATAATCAGTGAAGTGTAATGAGATAACATATCATTGTGCTAGGTCATAGCATTTGGAAGTGGGACTAGTAGATCTCTCTTCACTGTTAGCACTTCCCTCAACTCAGTAAACTAGGTATCCATTCTTTCTTTAGGGACAGAGAGTGCCAGGTTGGACTTGGGACTACAATAATTTTGTTGGCAAATCAACGTGAATGCTCTCACAACTTGACTGATAAAACAGTTTAGACACAAATGAGCAATAAGACCAAAATGTTGCTACACTTTTGATGTAAGACTGAAGCAAAATGTTGCTACACTTTTGATGTAAGACTGAAGCAAAATGTTGCTACACTTTTGATGTAAGACTGAAGCAAAATGTTGCTACACTTTTGATGTAAGACTGAAGCAAAATGTTACTACACTTTTGATGTAAGACTGAAGCAAAATGTTGCTACACTTTTGATGTAAGACTGAAGCAAAATGTTACTACACTTTTGATGTAAGACTGAAGCAAAATGTTACTACACTTTTGATGTAAGACTGAAGCAAAATGTTGCTACACTTTTGATGTAAGACTGTAGCAAAATGTTACTACACTTTTGATCTAAGACTGAAGCAAAATTTTGCTACACTTTTGATGTAAGACTGAAGCAAAATGTTGCTACACTTTTGATGTAAGACTGAAGCAAAATGTTACTACACTTTTGATGTAAGACTGAAGCAAAATGTTACTACACTTTTGATGTAAGACTGAAGCAAAATGTTGCTACACTTTTGATGTAAGACTGTAGCAAAATGTTACTACACTTTTGATCTAAGACTGAAGCAAAATTTTGCTACACTTTTGATGTAAGACTGAAGCAAAATTTTGCTACACTTTTGATGTAAGACTGAAGCAAAATTTTGCTACACTTTTGATGTAAGACTGAAGCAAAATTTTGCTACACTTTTGATGTAATACTGAAGCAAAATGTTACTACACTTTTGATGTAATACTGAAGCAAAATGTTGCTACACTTTTGACGTAAGACTGAAGCAAAATGTTGCTACACTTTTGATGTAAGACTGAAGCAAAATGGAAGTAGCTTACATGAAAGAGTTAACACATTCAGTACCTGGAGCTGCAAGATGCGACCTAACAACACATGAAACTCAGGAGCCGCATTTTTGCGATTTTTAACTTATTGATGTTTCCACAATTATTTCCACTAAAACCTTGCAACTCTCTTATTTAACCTCTTTTCTGACTTCCTGAGCAAATTGTCCAAACAAGCAGTGTATTTTCTTGCTGGTATTTTAACTTTTTGTTTAATTTGGAAAAACGGCCGTGCCACAGTACTTTAAACCCCTTGGTAGAAAACATATTATTAAGAGCTAAACTGAAATAAGACAACTCTAAACTTGCAACTCACATGCACTAGATTGGGTCGGATAAGTTTAATGGTACAGTTGTACTTTTCTACTAAGGGAGGAAAACCTATCTCCATTCTTGACTTGCAACCGTTGGGTTGGACATCAGTGACACTGGAGTTGATGCACCAAGGTATAAACTCTTTGTAGCTTCCCACATCAGACACAATATCATACATTTGTTCCATGGTGTAGCTGGATATTTGTTGAAAGATATACAAAGAAATAAGTACAAGCAAGGAAAAATAATTAAAGTAACAACTAAACAATAGTATACATTAGACAGTAGAAATTATAACAAAATGTGTACATCAATGAAAACAATTAGAGAAACTGAAATTATTTAAGTTAAACCAGTAATTCATAGAGAACTTGGAGGTTCACATGGATGCAAGAATAATACTGTTTTAGCTTTAAAATAATAGTGCTTTATCTATCACCAACGGCTTAAGAATAATACTGCTTTGACTATCATCATTGCTTTAATCTTGCAGTACAGAGTGACTATTTCATGGTCCCCCTGATGGTGTGCCTGACTAGAAGAGCTTTCTTGATTTCCTGGTTCCTGATGGGAAAGTTAGAGCTTGTCCATCCTATGATGGTGTACTCTAAACCAGCAGTTACCACATTTGGGAACCACTGTGATCCTCAGCTCATTAACCAATCTGCTAGGGAACTGCTCAGAAAGTGAAGACCTTTGACAGCTTTGAGGGTGACCCTGCCCAACCAACCATCAGGTTGGCTAGCTTTGCTCCTTGCAAAAATAAAGTAAATATGAAGATTTTTTTTGGGGGTGGGTGGGTGGGTGGATGGATGGATGGATGGATGGATGGATGGATGGATGGATGGATGGATGGATGGATAGATAGATAGATAGATAGATAGATAGATAGATAGATAGATAGATAGATAGATAGATAGATAGATAGATAGATAGATAGATAGATAGATAGATAGATAGATAGATAGATAGATAGATAGATAGATAGATAGATAGAATACACAATAAAGACAGGTGGAATGATATTACAGACCTTCAGCACATGATTTTGGGGGTAATGTGGTCGGTATTACACCTGTGCTGCTTTACTTCCCAGAAAAAAATCTGATACCCATTTAAGGCTGGGTGAACCCGGAAGCCATCGGTTGGGATCGAACCCCCACCTCTTGTCCTTTATAGTCCAGTTCACTAACCACTGAGCTATCGCGGCTCTCATTTTTCTTTTAGCTTAGACAATTCTCATTACTCTTTTAGCTTAGACAACCCTCATTACTCTTTTAGCTTAGACAATCCTCCTTACTCATTTTAGCTGTCCACGATATTCTCAACATTCTGTAAAACCAAATCTCCATGGCCTCCAATGATTTTCTTGTTTCTTGTCCTATTGTCCATGATTTCTATCCAAATGTAAAAACACTTAACTCTTTTTATTTCCATTGACAAAAACGGCATCTCTAACTCAATACAACAAAACACAAATTTATAGAACATATTAAAACATATATGAATTAATGGAAAAATATTGAAAGCAGTAAATAGGTTTGAATATCTGGAATCATTGATAACAAACGAGGCAAAGACTATCAAGGAGATCAAAAGATAAGCTATACATAGCTATAAAGAAACTAAAACAACAACATAACATATGGCAAAGATGTGATATAACAAAACTTGTTCTTTTAAGAGCTTGTATTTTTCCTATAAATAAGTGAGGAACAATGTGGAAGGAAAGGGCACCAATAATGCAATATACATCTTAAGAACATTGATAAAAAAGATCTACAGAGGTAAATAAAGATCTATATATGTGCTTTATAGACTACACAAAAGCATTTGACAAAGTAAAACATGTGGAAGTAATCAATATGCTGGAGAAATTAAACATTGATGGCAAGGATCTGTGAATCTTAAAAAACATGTACTTGCAACAAACAGCAGCTATACGAATTATCAGCCAAACAGGATGACAATTCCAATATATAAAACTGGCACACAGTGCAACGTTGTAACGGGTGTTCAACAATCAGAGTAGATCTGGCAGACTCTAATTGTGATGTTCTGTCTGTGGGGGCGATCAACACACTTAACCTGACAGCTGACTTCATGTGAGAGTCTGGGATCCTACTCTGATTGAGTTCTGATCGCAGAGAGAGAGAGAGAGAGAGAGAGAGAGAGAGAATTTGGCCTTGATCAGTTAAAGTAAAATTTAAATTGTATAGTATATCTGCTGGCATAATATCAATTACTTGTGTCTTCTATCATATGAATTACATGGTCTAGTTTCATCAAAAATCTTTGTTTATATTTTTTTTTCAAAGTTAAACTTATGTCATTTTAAGTTCTTCAAATATTCCTTCAGGCTTCATTTCATTAATGTTATTAGTTGCTGCTAGATTGTACCACTTTATAAAACCTGCTCAAATTTATCTACATACCCCAAGATTCTCCGCTCGGAATATTCCTTCCTGTTTGATGGTGAAGCTCCTGATTTGAAGCTTGGTAACTTGAAAAAACATCTGACAGACTGTGATTTGTAATTCGGCTGAGGAATATGTTTCCTATATTGGAACTGGTAGCTTAAACTGACTGCTGAAAAACTTACACAGGCATCTGTTGAGTATAAAAATGTTATCACAGAACTAAATAACAATCCAAACAAAATAAAATACAAATGGTAAAGTTGTACTTAAAATTCCAAGGAAAGAAAAATAGCAAATAATTAATATTTTGACTACTAGAGTAATAGTCAGATTTGAAGTGAGAAGATGCAATAGGGATGAGAGGAATATAGGTGAACTAGCGAAAGAGGCAGAGGATGCAGCGAGTAAAGGGAATGTGAAAGAACTGTACAACAGCACAAGGAAATTTAGTGGCAAATACAAACAGACCAATGCCTTCATTAAAGATAAAAAAGGAAATCTACTTTGTAATATAAGGAAACAAATGGGGAGATGGAAAGAGCACTTTGAAGAACTTTTGAACAGACCTGGCCCAAATAACCCTCCAGATATACTACCAGCAGAAGAAGAGTTACTTGTTAACTGTGGAAAACCAAGCAAGGAAGAAATAATGAAAGCTATCAAGCTATTAAAAAATGGTAAAGTCACAGGACCAGATGAAATTCCTTCAGAAGCCATCAAAGCACATATTAACACCTCTACCAAGATGTTACATAATCTATTGGATAGCATTTGGGAGAGGGAAGAAATACCTAATGACAGAAAGAAGGTTATATGATCAAACGACCAAAGAGAGGAAGCTTACAGGAGTGCACAAATTATAGGGGAATTATGCTACTATCAGTGCCAGGAAAAATATTAAGGAGAATAATTCTGGAGAGACTAAAAGAGGCCATAGAGAAACATTTGAGAGATGAACAACCAGGTTTTAGGAAGAACAGATCATGTGCTGATCAAATAACTACCCAACATATAACATTTGAACAAAGTTTAGAACTACAATCCCAATTTATAATAGATTCATAGATTATGAAAAGGCATTTGATGGTTTAGACAGAGGGATGCTTTGGAAGTTGCTGAGTCATTATGGAATCCCCACAAAGTTTATAATCTGATAAGAACAATGTATGAAGAAATAAAATGTAGTGTGGTGCATGAAGGTCAGCTTACAGAAGCATTTGAAATAAGAACTACTGGCCATAGATTGTATTATGAAAATAACTCAAAACAACAGAAATGGAATCCAGTTAGTCACTGTCGAAGCAACTTGATGATTTAGACTGTTGATGACATAGCTTTCCTATCACACAACCATCGACAGATGCAAAATAAAACGAGCATACTTGATGAGAGCTCACAACAGATGGGACTGAAATAAACAGAGATATGACAAAAATTATGAGAATTAATGCAGTTAGAAATAACCAAATGAAAATTGGAGAAATACCTCTACTAGATGTACAATATTACATATATCTGGGCAGCGATATAGACAAAGAGGGAGGAACAGAAAATGATACCAAAATAAGGATATCAAAAGCAAGAGGAGCATTTGTTGCACTGGGAAACATATGTAAGTCCAAAGAAATTAGGTTATATACTAAATTAAAATTATCAACTCCAATGTTAAGTAAGTCTTATTATATGGCTGTGAAACATGGAGAACAAAAATGACAATCATGAAGATACAGACTTTTATTAATGGATGCTTACGCAGAATAAAAGGATAGAAATAACAGGACAAAATCATTAACATAGAATTATGGAAATGTACCAGTCAAATACCAGTGGATAAAGAGATACAGCAAAGATGATGACGCTGGATAGGACACACACTGCAGAAGCCAACTGAGAGTACTACACAACAGGCGCTTTTTTGGAATCCCCAGGGGAAAAGACAAAGAGGAAGACTACGGAATTCTTGAAGAAGACAGATAGAAGCAGAGATGAAGATGATGGGAAAGACATGGAAAGGTCTTAAAAGAATGGCAATATATATCACAAATTATTTAAAACTTTTGGAGTTATCTAATCTGAGATCACTATTCACTGTAATGAATAACTTAAAATTGATTTGAAAACACAAATTAAAAAAAAACAGAAATCTGACTAATAGTCTGAAGCCTAACTAACATATAAAGTCAATAACAATTAATTAATTAATAACTCCTTTTGTACTAATATATTTAATTACAGACTAGTAGACTGAACATTATAGGCCTACTTCACTCTTTCAGGACTATTATTCGAGACCTCGGTTCTAAAAAACTGATCATTTCCAACTATTCACCGATACGTCGGTTATTTCGGGTGTAGCTGAATATTTGATTCATTTCACTGATTTTCGTTTTTATTTCAACCAATACTTGATTTCCGGAAGTAGGAGAGTTCTCACTTTCACTTTCTGTTGATACCTGCGTGGTCTGAGTTTTGAACGTTGGAAAAATTTTTTATATTCATTGTTTATTTCTCAAATTTCTGTCACATAATGGCCACGCCCACTATTGATACTTCTTGCAGTCGACCAAAAAGATATAGTGCAGAACAAGCTAGATCTATGTTCGAAACCTTGTTATTGAGTGATTCAGAAATAGAGTATTTATAGTATTTAGACTTGGACAATAATTTTGTTGTGATAATGGGTCGGAATATTGGTAAAAGTTATGATAAAAAGGTAAGACAATCTGGCTTAGGTTTAGCTAGTGGATGCCGTCTATTCCAGCACTATCAGTGCCTCAGAGGAATTGAGTGGTAGTTATTCTAATAACGAAACTGGTACTTGAGGGACATATCACACAAAATAAGTCCAGCTGTGTAAATAAAAATAATAAACTTCACTTGTTACTTGTAAATAATATTGTTCTGACGTCACATAAATTTATAATATTTCTCAGTCTCACTCTGGGATCATTTACAAACATGTACATAATTTTGTTATTTGTGAACATAAATTAATCAAATAAACTGTATTTTGGAGGAATTTGGATTATGTTGTGTAATATTTCAAGACAAATGGATAGCAACACATATAAACATGGAAAATGGTAAGTGAATTACAATATTTTAAATTTAAAATGATCTACCTTAAATATTTTATATTTTAAAAAATATTTTATTCCTTTAAATAATCACATTTCATAAATATATTGCTATTTTCATTTTTTTTTATCCATCTCCCTTTCCAGTGATGTATAATACATGCCACATTTATCTAAATTATTGTGTGAAGTAGTCAAATGAAAAAGGTATATGGTAGCATTTCTGGAAACAGGAAAATTAACCTGGTCCAAATCTGAAAATTCCTGTTAGTAGTGTTTCCTGTTCTGGTTCTGAACTGAAAGAGTTAACTTACCTACTAACAATAACTGAAGAACCATAAACAATATACATAATAATAATTACAAAAATTAAATTATTTTATTTTTAACAGAATTATTTATACAAAAACTTAACAAACTGTAACTCAAGTAACTGTAACAAACTTTACAAATTACAGTAGTAACAAAACAAAACACGAAGTAAACTTTTCATTTTAGTGTCAGTAAAGCTATTTTTTTATCACGGCAGAGTTAGCCTAATAAAAGTCTGTTATCATTTTTTAAAGTTGTTATATATTATATAATATAACATATATATATATATATTATACATTATTCATTATAATATATTACACAATATACATAATATATTTACTTAATTTACAATTTACAATTTACTTTTTTTTTTACCGAGGCCTTTTCTCCCCCACTGTTAACAACTTTACCGCTAAAATAAAATTATATACACAACTAGGTAAAACCTTGTACTGACAGCATGGGTTACCTAAGTTCACTTCTCAGGATCTGCCTTTCTAAAGTCCTGAAAGCTAACACTTTTAATAGAGCAGGTCTACAGAAACTTAGACTAAAATGGTTCAAGTTCGCCATTGCCCTTCACTGCTGTGGTTTGCCAGTTACAATAAAACATGGCTTTGTTTAGATTCGTAAATTAGGTTAATGACAGTTATAACACGTTTTCCTACAAAACTTGACCATACATTGTGATGAAAATGTTACTTTAAAACGCTATAACTTAGTAATAATGTGTACGCATATAGATGTTACTTTTAATAAAGTGAATTTGCACTGATCGGTGAATAGTCTCATTCAGCCAAACTGGCACAGATCTTTGAGGAACAACTTATATTGAACAATAATTCCTTTATATTACGTAAAAAGGGGGGGGGGGGGAATGGATTAACACGTAAAATTCAATTCCTAGTCTCTAGGGATTTCGTCAGAGGTGAAAGCTTGCGAACGAGAGAAAAAAAAATGTTAATGTAATTTAATTCTTTTATTTAGATATTAAAACAGGTAAATGAATTTAAATATTTGGGAACTGTGTTAACCTCAGACGGATGATGTACAAAAGAGATGAGATGCTGAATGGCTCAGACAAGAGCAGCTTTCCAAAAAATGAGGAAGATGCTATGCAATCACCCATTTTTGACAATAGAAACAAGAAAAAGAGTTCTTAAATGTTATGTAGAGCCAGTCTTAACATATGGACGTGAATCATGGACAATGGGACAACAGACAAGAAAATCACTGGAATCTGTAGAAATGTGGTTTTACAGAGGAATGTTGAGAATACCATGAACAGCTAAGAAGAGTAATGAAGATGTTCTTAGAGATAGGTCAAAGCAAATTGAGAGCTAATTTCCAATATTAGGAAGAAACAACCATCACTTTTTGGCCTTGTATTGAGAAGAGAACAGCTGGAATATATTGTAACAACTGGGAAAATTGAGGAACGAAGAAATAGAGGGAAGCAAAGAGAAAAGATACCAGACAGCTTAAGAGGATGGCTTGGCAGAAGGTCAACAACAGAAATGATAAATAACTGTCGTGATCGAAAGTTGTGGAGAGACATGATCACCTACGCCAGCAGGCTTGTTACTTGATGATGATGATTTAGGTTTGATAGCTATAATTCGTTAGTAAAACATGCACAATGTGGTGTGTTGCGACGTATCTCATCTGTTATTGATTTAATTATATACTCTAATATTAAAATGTATTTTGCTATTTTATTGTTCTCCTTAATCATCATAAGTTTATCCTTTCTCGCGAACAATATATCTTTTCTGGGGATCACCTGATGACTACTCATATTCGTCTTTCGGACGATAAGTGGATGTAGATGCGTTTTGGCCTTTTGGCGTGCTTCATTTGCGCCTTTCGGCCTAACACATCCGACCTCAGCACGTCCAGCGAGGACTATTTAGCTCCAGGTTGTCTCTCTCTTCGACACCTACTCGCTTGGCCAGTCTAGACTGGGGAACAGGCAAATAATTGCAGTGCTCCTATAAAGCTGATAGCAATAGCAAGTAGTTTGGCGGAACGTCACTTCTACATGGTATTATGACAGTTTTACTAAAAAGGAACACAACAAAATGCTGACGTTTACATAGATACTTCTTCTGGAAACGAGAACACAAACAGACAACGTAATACAGATAAACTCTACTACATTTAGAATGTGCGACACAGGCAAATGAGGAAGGAAAGTAGAAGAAGACACCGGTAAATCTAAGAGAAAGAAAAAGAGGGACAAGAGATGAAATGATAAAACGAAAGGGAGATGTGCTACATATCGGAGGATACAAATTGATAATATGTACAAATGAGTAAGATAAAATGTATATAAAATTAAACTGAGGCTTAACTGAGGCAAGATCGAAAAGCTTCCAGCTGGTAGATGACTATGAGTCAAATGTGGATGAGACGTGAGGGGGCGGGGGTTGAAAAATCAGTCACGTGATTAGACGAGATGTCGGATGAGATTGGAAGCTTTTATAGAATGAGGTGTGAGATGCAGTCAATAATAACACAGGTAAATAGGGATCTTGATTCATGTGGAAGGGTGCTAACGTACTTACAGATATGTAATATAGACCCTGAATATCGCCAGGGGAGATCACATCAGGATGTAGGGGGCCAGAACAGGAGCAGGGGAGGGAAGAAGGAAAGGAGTGAAGGGGTAATCGGAAGGGAGATGGGAATGAAATAAGGAAAGGTGTTGGAGAAATGGGAGAGAAGGGGAGGGGGGTAATAGATTACCCGTGAGAAAGGGATCCATTGATGCCCCGCAGAGTTCAATCTGATTTGTGAGAGGGAAAACGATCAAATTCGTCATCAGAAGAAGGTTTGAGAAGAAGAGTTAAGATGAAGATAATAATGGCCCTTCCTCCGCAGTCGTTGGCAATGCTTGTTTACATCCCGTAAGAAAGATAGTGAGTCACTCGAGGGACGGAGGGAGACACATTTAAGATCCTTACTGAGAAGAGAGCGTTCGTGGTAGAAAAGAGGCAAATCAAGAGGTAAACATACGACAAGGGAGTTGGAGTCAGAGGCAGTCGGATGTGAGGGAAGTTGAGGGCGAAGGTTCGAGATATAACGTTTATGCTGAGAGGACAAAAAGTCATAGAGTAATCGGTTCTGGATCTATTTACATATGTGTAAGTACGTCGACACCCTTCCACAAGAATCATGATCCTTATTTACCAACTTATATTTATAATTACATCAGCTCTGCTATTGTTTGTCTGTTCTCCCCTTATATTTATAATTACATCAGCTCTGCTATTGTTTGCCTGTTCTCCACTTATATTTATAATTACATCAGCTCTGCTATTGTTTGTCTGTTCTCCACTTATATTTATAATTACATCAGCTCTGCTATTGTTTGCCTATTCTCCACTTATATTTATAATTACATCATCTCTGCTATTGTTTGTCTGTTCTCCACTTATATTTATAATTACATCAGCTCTGCTATTGTTTGTCTGTTCTCCACTTATATTTATAATTACATCAGCTCTGCTATTGTTTGCCTGTTCTCCACTTATATTTATAATTACATCAGCTCTGCTATTGTTTGTCTGTTCTCCACTTATATTTATAATTACATCAGCTCTGCTATTGTTTGCCTGTTCTCCACTTATATTTATAATTACATCAGCTCTGCTATTGTTTGCCTGTTCTCCACTTATATTTATAATTACATCATCTCTGCTATTGTTTGTCTGTTCTCCACTTATATTTATTATGCTATCAATACATATTCTGCCACTTTATATTCCAGTTCTGCCTTAATCCCCCTCTCTTTATTCAATCTCCAGATAGCTGCTTTTATATTACTACTGTCTGACACTACCATCCTGTAAGCCAGTCCTCCATAATCTCCCTAGTACGTCTCATTTATCACCTTGTTACCTAAGTCACGTCTGGCCTAGTTTTCACTCCATAGTACACACTTCTCTATCTCATGCTGTTACCTGTGTCATTCTCGGATGACTCTCACACTTCATTCTATTACCATCCAATCTCATCCGACTTCTCGTCTAATCACGTGATTGATTCCCCAGGAAGTACATGACTGCTGCACTCTTAACACCATAAGAACACATATAAGGTCCACAGAAAACAACCCACATAACAAGATACGGGAACCGGTGATGATCTCAAACGCACCGTCTTGTTCGTTGGACACAAGCTGGTCTAAGTATCTAAATGCATAGCAAAAGCTAATCGCCGAAGTAGAAGAAATACAGTATATAGTTTATGTGATAGCATCCTGTATTTGAGTTCGAATCATTACCTTACGTAATCCATTACATGTAACTTTCTGTATTACATAATGTGTCTGGGCACTGAACTAAGCTATTAAATAACACTCTAATAGCAATAACCATTAATTGCATGATAGTTTTTGGTTTCTAAATCAACTATTTGCAAAGTATGACCATTGATGATTTGTTGCATCCGAGAACACTTTCTATTACGTTTTTTTTTTTTTTAATTAGTCAGAATAAGAAGAGGGCAGTGGAGTAGCATGCGAAGAAGAAGAAGAGGGCAGTGGATTAGCATGCGAAGAAGAAGACGGGGGCAGTGGAGTAGCATGCGAAGCAACAGGTGAGGTTACTCCAGGTAAGAATTCTCCCCCCCCCCCCCACCCAAAAAGTAGCCGTTAAACAAAAATACCCCCCAAAGAAAAAAGTACCACATCGTTGGAGCATTCTACACAGTTCTCCAACACAATGGCACCAATACAATTTGTCCCGCAACATTCTACTGTGTTGTTCTATTTCATTGTGTCAAACTGTCTACATGTTACTCTTCTGAGATGGCAGACCATTTTTCAAGGATGGTTCTACATTCTTCATCTTCTTTCTCTGCATTCACTCGACGATTAGTCTTCTTCATAGACCATACTTTAAAATGCATAAATGGGCGTAGATGCAAGCTGTTATATTTGTGCCTTTCTGCAAAAATACATCCGACTTAACATGGCATTTTTGAGCAGCGTGTTGCGCTTCTTTTTGGATCAATAATGGCTCCATTGATTCCACGTGCATTTGGATAATGGTTAGGCTATATTAGATACATGGTTGGTATTTTCTCCTTTTATCTGTTCTGTCTTTGTTACTTTTCTTGCATTAAAAAAAAATTAGACCAAAGGGGACTCCCTCTTATATAACCATAATAATTTATTTCATAAACTTGACTCTGTCTTAAACATTCTTATATATTGAGTTATTTGTGGGTCATCATCATTGCACTCCGAACATGTCCATAGGTGCTCAGATCCCCTCCTCAGCAATTCCCTCAGTGTCCAGCGACTGACGACTCCAGTTCTATATTCTTATATATATATATAAGCTACTTGCTTTCATAAAATTGATACTCTAAGACTCACGTGGTCACAGGTAAAGTTTGTCGATCCGAGATTCTGCGAGGCCATTCTGTTTTCTCGTGAAGTCATCATGTTTTTACCGTAAGTTTGGTCTTCTAATATATGACGCAAGATCGTTTATTCAATTTCTTTCAAAAATAGTATCGTTACTTCCGTAGCACGTGACAGACCTAACCTAGCTGGGGAAATCCTCGCCAGTGAGATGACCAGGAAGTGTCGCCGCGCCCACGTCAGATGTCGACTGTAATGTCCACAAAACTGCCCAGGGGCAGGCAAACTATGATTGAGCTCCATAACCTGAATCACTTTAACTAATGATGGCCACCGTTTACAATCTACCAATCAGTAATTAATCCGACCAGGATATAAAGACGCATTCTGACGTCAGAGATGGTCGCGATATAAGGAACTTGTAGCGCGACTTGGAGCATAATAGTTGAGCACACACTTTATGCTGTATTTATGCAAATATTGATCGGGAGACTGTATCGACAAGTGTTACTAAGAGCAGAAGTGATAATCTTCAATCAAAAATACCTGTTTTGATCATTTGGATTATACCAATCTGCAACAGGAAATCAAGGTATGCTGTGATGCTCAGTCACGGAGTTTGCTTGCTTGCGTTCGCCCGATGACTAAAGTATTCTAGAGTATTCGTAGGTTGTAGAATTCCTCTTCGTCATCCGTCCTTAAAAGGACGTTAAGTGAACGTGTCTGCGTTGTGTTGTGGTTTGTAGTATAACTGTTATATTTGCGCCTTTCGGCCGAACACATCCGACTTCAGCACGACATTTTTGAGTACGGGGTTGTCTTCCCTCTTCGATCCCTGCTCGCTTGCCTGACTAGACAGGTCAGTCTGTTACTGGAGGCACCACGGAGATGTGGAGCAGGGTCTGGATGGTTTTGGTTAACCGATTCTGGCGCAAATCATCAGCTGAGGGTCGCTGACAACTTCCAGCTCTGGTGCTGGGAGGCGCGCCTTCGCCTCAAAGTATTATAACATATTCCTAGTGCAGTAACGATCATTATTTCTTTCTCATCATCATCATGGGCCATGCCAGTTGACGCAGGTGATCATGTCCTTCCACAATCTTCTATCCACAATGCATCGTATCAATTCTCTTGTTGACTGTTTTCCATGCCGTGACGTAAAGCTATCTAGCATCTACTCTTTTTGTCGCCCGCGATCTCTTTCCCTGTATTTTGCTGGTTGTAACCAAATTTCTCTCTACCAATTCGTAACGGTCGTTATTTTTATACTGCTAGTGCAGCAATGGTCGTTATTTCATACTGCTACTGCTCGAATGGTCGTTAACAGCGAAAAAGACGTTTTCAAAATTCACTGTTAAAGAAAATGTGATATGTTAAAGTGAGCCATTGTGTTTAAGAACATATGATCGTCCCGTTTGTGTCTCGGAAGTAAGAAAAGGAGTTCTTTAGTCTCAGAGGCATCATCATCATGTACTGTGCCTGCTGGCGCACGTGATCATGTCTCTCCACAACTTTCTATCTCTAAAGTTGCTAATTATTTCTGTCACTGACTTCCTACTAAACCCTTGTCTTAATCCATTCAATAGCTTTTCTCTGTTTTTCTCTGTTTCTTCTGTCCTCAATTTTTCCTGTTGTCATATTATATTCCATCAGTTCCCTTCTCATGACCTGGCAGCCAAAATATTAAGACTTGTTTGTTCTCTCTGATGGTGGAAACAAGTTTTCCTTTTGTTGTAGCCTTTTTAAGACCCTCCTCGTGACTCTCTTTAGCTGTCCACGGTACTCTCAACATTCTTCTGTAAAACCAAATCTCTGTGGCCTCCAATGTTTTTCATGTCCGTTGTCCTATTGTCCATGATTTTTTATGCTTATGTCAAGGCTGGCTCCATAAAACAGTGACGAACTTTCTTGTTTGTTTTTTCCATGAAAAAAAAATAGATTGCGTACAATTTTCCTCATTTTCTGAATTTCGACTTTGCCTAAACTATTTTGCTCCCCACCTCTGTTGTATTTATCATCTGAAGTTAGCATCATTACTGTAAGGGGAAATAACCCTTTTTAAAAACATGTAATGCTAAGACTTATTTTTCCTTCCTTATTTGTCTTTCAGCGTCGAGGGGAGAAATAATTTGCGGTCTTTTGCTGATCTGTTGGCCTCTGCAGTTATTATGTTTCCTAGTGTTTATAATATTCCGTTAATCCAGCTTTTTCGTGGTCGGTCTTTGGGTCTGGTGTTCTCGCAACGTTTATTTAAGGCTTGTGTTGTGTTTTGTCTTATCACGTGGCCAAGCCATCGTATTTGTTGATTCTATATGTACTAATACGGGAGGTCAAAAAGTAATGCACACCAATTTTTTTCTCGGCTAATAATAAAGATAGGAATATGAAATTTTGCACACTTGGAATATGACATGTTCCAATTATGTGCACCAAATTGCACAGCATTCTGATAAATATTACGCAATCTATGAACCGTTAAAATGGAGCTTGTCAACAATGTCCGTTACAAACAGCGAATTGTCATAGAATTTCTGGTTGCGGAAAAAGAAACTGTGGCAAACATTCATAAACGACTGTGTGCAGTGTACAAATGTTCTGCAGTCGATAGGAGCACAGTTAGTCGCTGGGTTCAGAGAATTAAAGCTGCAGAAAGTGTACGAGTGGAGCTGCATGATTTACCGCGTTCTGGACGTGTTGCCTCGGCTACCAGCACAGACATGTTAAACCGGGCTGATGCCATTATTCGTAAGGATAGGCGTATCACTAGTCAGCAATTGGCATTGCAGCTTACAGTCAGCAAGGGAAGTGCAATCGCAATTTTTAAACTCTCGGATATTCACAGATTTGCGCTCAATGGGTTCCTCGGTGCCTAACAAATGATCACAGAGTTCAAAGGAAAACATTCTGTTCTGAATTGTTGGAGCGTTTCGGTGTTGAAGGAGAAATGTTTTTGTCAAAAATTGTTACCGGTGACGAAACGTGGGCACATTATTATGAGCCTGAAACAAAAATGCAGTCAATGGAATGGCATCATCCGCAGTCACCAAAAAGAAAAAAATTCAAAACATCTCCATCAGCCGGAAAGGTGATGATCACTGTCTTCTGGGACATTGATGGTGTGATTCTTGTTGATGTAATGACAAGAGGTGAGACAATCAACTCGACAGCTTACATCAATACACTGACAAAACTCAAAAATCGGTTCCACAGAGTTCGGCCTAATAAGCCATCTGCAGATTTGTTGCTTCAACATGACAATGCACGCCCTCACACAAGTCTGGTAACACGGGAAGCAATCAACAAATTTGGTTGGACTGTACTGCCCCATCCTCCTTACAGCCCTGATCTGGCTCCCTCAGATTTCCATCTGTTTGGACCACTCAAAAAATTCCTGCGTGGGACACACTTTGACAATGATGAGGGTGTGATCCGTACAGTTAAAAATGGCTACGCGAGCAGGACAAAACTTGGTACAAACGAGGCATTCATGACCTAGTTTCGCGTTGGCGTAAGGCAATACGCTTGGACGGAGATTATGTTGAAAAATATGTAGCGTAAAGGGGATGTTCAGCTACAATCTGTGAAAATTTCACACATTTTGCCCGAATAGTTTCCGAGAAAAAAATTGGTGTGCATTACTTTTTGACCTCCCTACGTATATGGCTGGAATTATTCTTAGCTTTTTTCTCAGTTCTTCATCTTTGATCTTATCACTCATGCTATTTCCTGTCATTTGTCAACACAAGTAATCTCGGTTGTAGTTATTTTTCTTATTGTTCTTGCATCTAAGGTCCATTGGTCTAGGATATTGGTAGCATAGCGTGGGATGAAGATTGTATTTTAGAGTGCCCGTTTTGCCTCTAGAGTTATTTCCTTCAAGCTCAGTAAGTATTTATTATGCATAGTATTGCATATTGTGACAACTAGAAAAATGGAGGAAAGAAGAGTCAGGGAGAAAAGAGGGAAAACGATACCAGACAGATTAAAAGATGGCATAAGTGCAGGGCAGAAAATGAGGTAGATGTTCGCCTATGCCAGAAAAGATGATACATTAGACCACGATGATTGTGACAGGTTGCAGTTGAGTTTTCTCTCATCACTTACCACTAACTTCTCTTCATTTATCTCCACTTTCTCACCACTTAAAGTCTTCGCCCCTCTACCCATCAATTTTCATTCACATGTGACATTTTCTCTCCATTCACCACTGGTATCTCTTATCTTACCACTGACAATTCTTTCACCACTGACACTGTCCATTCACCCTGCCTTGTTCCTAGCCGAGTCGAACGGCAGTACTAGAACATTGGTGACTATTCACCACGACTTGAAGCTCAGTGAATTCACTAACAACTGTCACTGATCACCAGTGGTGGGCAACTTCTCCGGCCCATGGATACTTAACACTATCGCTAAACAACTGTATACTCGGGTAACCACTGGTGTCCTAACTGAAAAATGGACAACCTTGTCGTTCAAGGACTGGCAGCCATCTGGCTCGCATAACTAAAAACAACTACAGTAAAGTCTCGATTATCCGGAATGCTCGGGGAAGAACCCATTCTGGATATTGAATTTTTCTGGATAATCGAGAGTAAGAAAACCAAACTCAAAATTTATGAAAAAACATGATTGAAAAATTGCAATGCTCAGAATATTTAAATTCGTGTGACATTCACTAGCTTTCTCTATCAACATGGTCCTGATATTGGCATTCCTTTTCTTCTTCTTTCTAAAAACCACACATAAAGGACGTCGTCGAGTTTTTCAATTTTGGACGTTTCATACTTCGTCTCTGGTGTATATTGTTGCTGCTTTCAGACTCCGACGCAAACTTAAACAACTCATCTTTTTGATTTCGTATGTCATATAATGTTGAAGAGGCTATGCCAAATTCAGTCATCAAAACGTTGCGATTAACGCCTTTTCAAGTCTACTAGCGATTTCAATCTTCTAGTTCAGTGTCAATACAGTTCGCTTGCGTTTACCTTTGCGGGAAATTGAGGTGTGGTTTGCACTCGCAGAGGCCATTATTTAACACAAAAATGTATTCCGTTAAAAAGTATGCACACATGCGTTTATAGCATATCATGTATAATTTATACTGATGGAACGAATTTCAGCTTGCACAAATGTCTGAGACAAACTAACGTCAAACTCTGTATCTTACTCTTTTTGAATTTCCAGTCGGTAATTTTTGAACCCCTCCCCCTTTCTTCTCACCATCTCTATGTCACTGCACGCCGGCTGCTCACCTTTGATTTATAATCATCAAAGTTATGGGCTCTTCAATTTTCACAAACAATACGTCTGCTTCTAATGTTCGGTTAGACTGTCAAACGCCATATTTTTGACAAATTCATGACCAACTTTAGATCTAAAGCAGGCTATGAGAAAATTAAGCAAATTTGTAAAATCATGTAGATAAGTGTTTTTGGCACGACTAAGATTTCCCGACAAAAACATTTAGTCGGGGGAAAAAGTGAAGATATAGACTGTCTGTCGCTTTTACTTGGAATATTTGGAGACACAATGTCTGGATTGAATAAAATATGTTCGCTCCTATTTGAAGTATATTACTGTAAATACACTATTGTAAACGCAATATTGTGTAATGATAGAGCCTGTAGAAGTAAGCGCAGCGCACAAACCGTGTTGTAGCGTTTTCGATTTCCGGATAAAGGCATTTAATTTAACTGAACAAAACATGATTCAAGCTTTCTCCCTATAATAATTAAAAAAAAAAAAAGTCCGTTAAATTGAGAATTCCGGATTATTGAGTACCGCATAATCGAGACTTTACTGTATTTACAATACTCTTTTAAAGGTTGATAACCAAAAGGGGCTAACGCCTTTCGGCGGGACCTATCTACAGGCCCACGGCGGGACCTCTCTACAGGCCAACGGCGGGACCTCTCTACAGGTGGGACCTCTCTACAGGCGGGACCTCTCTACAGGCCCACGGCGGGACCTCTCTACAGGCCCACAGCGGGACCTCTCTACAGGCCAACGGCGGGACCTCTCTACAGGTCCACCGCTGGATCAACACTGATTATATTTTAAACCGTATATTTCCTTCTGCATCTCGTTACACGTGACTCTCCGCAATTCTCGAGAGTCACTTAGTCCCCTGAGCTGATTTCACGTTCCCCCTTTCTCTCGACTTTCACGCCTTTCTCTTATCCACATTTCACTCTCTCTACCTGATTTGTTACTTACCCTTCTCCCCTTATTTTCCTCACTCCTTTCCTCTATTCTCTTTTGTCATTCTCTCCTCTCATCTATCCATTTTCTTTCTTCCTTTTTACCTATTACAACTTCTCTCACCACTGACACTTCTCTCACCACTGGCACTTCTCTCACCACTGACACTTCTCTCACCACTGACATTTTTCTCACCACTGGCACTTCTCTCACCACTGGCACTTCTCTCACCACTGACATTTTTCTCACCACTGGCACTTCTCTCACCACTGGCACTTCTCTCACCACTGATACTTCTCTCACCACTGACACTTCTCTCACCACTGACACTTCTCTCACCACTGACACTTCTCTCACCACTGGCACTTCTCTCACCACTGGCACTTCTCTCACCACTGACACTTCTCTCACCACTGACACTTCTCTCACCACTGGCAATTATCTCACCACTGACACTTCTCTCACCACTGACACTTCTCTCACCACTGGCACTTCTCTCTCCACTGACATTTATCTCACCACTGACACTTCTCTCGCCACTGACACCTCTTATCTCACCACTGACATCCTTTATCTCACTACTGACACTTTCTCACCACTGACATCTCTTATCTCACCACTGACACTTTCTCACCACTGACACCTCTTATCTCACCACTGACAATTCTCTCACCACTGTCACTTCTCTCACCACTGACACTTCTTTCACCACTGACATCTCTTATTTCACCACTGACTTCTCTTATCTCACCACTGACATCCTTTATCTCACTACTGTCACTTTCTCACCACTGACATCTCTTATCTCACCACTGACACTTTCTCACCACTGGCATCTCTTATGTCACCACTGACACTTTCTCACCACTGGCATCTCTTATCTTATCACTAACACTTTCTCACTACTGACACCTCTTATCTCACCACAAACACTTCTCTCACCACTGACACTTCGTTCCCCATATCTTGTTGTGTAAGATTGTTTCTGTGGCCCATATTTGTGATCTTAGGGTGCAGAAAGTGCTGTAGTCGTGCTCTGAAGTTTCTCTTTATGTTTAACTGTCACATGTTGCACAGTTACCGAGTCCCACCTTGTATAGATGTGCTCTGAGGCCACAATAACCTGTTGTGAGTCTTGCTCTGCTCATGTCTGATGAAGCTGTTTAATCTATCATGTTCTGGCTCATATTTTCCGGGTAACTCTCTCCAGTCTGTTTTCCTAGATTGTTTCATGTTTTTATTTCCTTGAGGCTTTGAGATTTGTTAGATTGTTGTAGGCTAACACATGTTTTTGCCAGTTCATCTGTCTTACACCGATCAACAATGACACACTCATAAACACCGACACTCATCAACACTGACACACTCATAAACACTAACACTCATAATTATAGACACTCATCAACACTAACACTAATCAACACTGATACACTCATCATTATTGACACTCATCAACACTGAAACTAATCAACACTGATACACCCATCAACACCGACACTCATCAACATTGACACACCCATAAACACTAACACTCATAATTATAGACACTCATCAACACTAACACTAATCAACACTGATACACTCATCATTATTGACACTCATCAACACTGAAACTAATCAACACTGATACACCCATCAACACTGACACTCATCAACACTGACGCACTCATCAACACCGACACTCATAAACACTGCCGTACTCATCAACACAAACAGTCATCAAACTGCTACATTCATCATTATTTATTAACACTCATCAACACTGAAACACTCATCATTATTGACACTCATCAACACTGACACACTCTTCAACACTGACACTCATCAACACTGACACACTCTTCAACACTGACACTCATCAACACTGAAAAACTCATCATTATTGACACTCATACACACTGAAAAACTCATCATTATTGACACTCATCAACACTGAAAAACTCATCACTATTGACACTCATCAACACTAAAAAACTCATCATTATTGACACTCATCAACACTGACGCACTCATCAACACTAACACACTCATCATTATTGGCACTCATCAACACTAACACACTCATTATTGACACTCATCAACACTGAACAACTCATCATTATTGACACTCATCAACACTAACACACACATCATTATTGGCACTCATCAACACTAGCACACTCATCATTATTGGCACTCATCAACACTAACACACTCATCATTATTGGCACTCATCAACACTAACACACTCATCATTATTGGCACTCATCAACACTAACACACTCATCATTATTGACACTCATCAACACTAACACACTCATCATTATTGGCACTCATCAACACTAACACACTCATCATTATTGACACTCATCAACACTGAACAACTCATCATTATTGACACTCATCAACACTAACACACTCATCATTATTGGCACTCATCAACACTAACACACTCATCATTATTGACACTCATCAACACTGAAAAACTCATCATTATTGACACTCATCAACACTGACGCACTCATCATTATTGACATTTAAAGTGTGGAAGCTTGTAAAACAGCTGAATGATGAGGGTACAGAAGGGAACACAAAAATTACACTGAAGAAGGATGGAAACATTCTAACAGGTAAACATGCAGCAAATCACTTTGCAGACTCCTTTGCAAATGACAACAATATTGAAATTAGCCTAGAGAAACGTCAAGAGACCCGTCTAAAACAACAAAATGCAAGACAAGAAGAGACTGCACATGAAGTCATGGAAATACCCATTACACAAAGAGAGCTAGAGCTGGCAATATCCAAATTAAAAATGAAAAAGTCACCAGGTAGTGATGGAGTGTCTAATGAAATGATTAAGAACTTGGGAACTGCAGCTAAAGCAAAACTACTGCAGATCTACAACATTTGCTGGATCACAGGTAAAGTGCCACAGGCATGGAGAGAAGCAATTATGATACCATTACTAAAGCCAGGAAAAGATGGTTCAATGACATCCAGCTATAGACCAATCAGCCTTACAAGCTGTTTGTGTAAAACAATGGAACGTATAATCAATCTCAGACTGCAGTGGTACCTGGAAAGTGAAAATCTCCTTGTCCCACAACAAGCAGGCTTTAGACAGTGTTACTCTACCGAAGATCAGGCAACCTATCTTTCCCAGGAAATTGAGGATGCGTTTCAAGAAAAGAAACTGGTACTAGCAGCATGGATAGACCTAAAGAAAGCATTTGATAAGGTATGGAAGGAAGGGCTTTTGAAGAAACTGAGAAATTATGGAGTAAATGGCAGGATGTACAAATGGGTCAAAGCATACCTGCATAACAGGAGAGCCAGAGTGCAACTGGATGGTCTTAAGAGTAAGAAGGTCTTACTGCGCCAGGGCGTTCCACAGGGAGGGGTACTATCTCCAACACTTTTTCTGATCTACATCAATGACCTAGTTACTGAACTACCACATGGTATCAAAGTGGCAATGTATGCAGATGACTTGGTAATGTGGTGCACAGAGGAGTATGCAACAGTGGCCTCCAAATTGTTACAAAGAGCTATGAATGCACTGAATTCATGGACAAATAGATGGTGTATCAGCATCAATACAGACAAATGCAGTACTACACTTTTCACTCTTTCCCCAAAACAAAAAGCAGGAGCCATCTATATAAACAATGAGCCTGTGAAAGAAGACATACAGGCTACGTATCTCGGAGTTACATTTGATAACAAACTATCTTGGAAACAGCAGATAAATAAGGCAACCCAAAAAGCAAGGAGAAAATTGGCTATTCTAAGAAAGCTGTGTGGAACTACGTGGGGTGCGAGTGGGAAAATACTCAGTAAAGTTTACCAACAGAGTATACGCCCACATTTAGAATATGGATCATCTGCATGGTGTTCAGCATCAAACACCACACTTCAAGAACTGGATAAAGTACAAAACCAGGCACTTAGGGTCATCACAGGAGCAATGAAATCAACACCAATATTAGAGATGGAGAAATTGTGGAGGATACCAGCACTGAGAGAACGGAGGGACACAAAGGTGCTGATACAGGCAGAAAAATTTGCTTGCATGCCGAGACATCCAATGAAGGACCGATTCCAAAATCTTGCATTGGGACGACTTAAGAGAAGCAGTTTTATCCACCAAGCCAAGCGTATTAGTAGACAAACACCAGACATGCCAAGAGCTGTTAACCCCCTACTGCCCATACCAGAACAGACTCCCTGGACAGAGGAATCTGGATTATCAGTTCAAATACGGACAGAAGTGAAAGGAATAGTTGATAAAGAGGAACAGAATAGTCTACAGCGAAAAACAATAACTCTCAGTTTCCTGGATGAAGAATACCCACAAGACCTATGGATTCGTGTGTATACAGATGGATCAGCACAGAATGCAGTAAAAAATGGGGGAGCAGGTGCATATATAGAATACCCAAATAACACTAGGATATGAATAAAATAGCAACAGGGAAATATTGTCACAATTATGATGCAGAAATACAAGCAATAAAGTTAGCAATAGAAAAACTGCTGAACATTAATCTTAGCCCGCAGCCTGTAGTGTTTTTGACAGATGCAAGATCAGTACTCCAGGCACTACAATCCAGAAAATTACCACATCTGCAGACCTTATTGACTGAACTCTGCAAGCACCACAGGGTTGCCCTGCAGTGGATCCCATCTCACTGTGGAATACCAGGAAATGAGAAAGCAGATCAGTTGGCAAAGGAAGGTTCAACAGGCACACAACTAGATACACCTGTTACATACCATCATAAGAAACAGATAATCAAATCAATCAGAGGACCACAAGCCCCAAATCAGGATGCCTTTTATAATATGAATAGATATGAACAAGTTATCATTATACGTCTCAGAACAGGACACAATCGACTCCATAGTCACATGTATACAAAATTCAAGATCGGCACCTCAACTACTTGTACATGTGGACAGGCGCCCCAGACTGCTGAACACATACTTCAAGACTGCACTGAATATAGTAGACTGAGGAAAATCCATTGGCCCATAGATACAACACTACAGACAAAACTATATGGGCCACTGCAAGAATTACAAAAGACAGTAACATTTATACAGGAAACGACATTGCAGATATAGACAATGCTTCAGGCGAACGAAAGATAGATAGATAGATAGACACTCATCAACACTAACACACTCATCATTATTGGCACTCATCAACACTAACACACTCATCATTATTGACACTCATCAACACTGAACAACTCATCATTATTGACACTCATCAACACTAACACACTCATCATTATTGGCACTCATCAACACTAACACACTCATCATTATTGACACTCATCAACACTGAAAAACTCATCATTATTGACACTCATCAACACTGACGCACTCATCATTATTGACATTTATCAACACTAACACACTAATCATTATTGACACTCATCAACACTAACACACTCATCATTATTGGCACTTATCAACACTAACACACTCATCATTATTGGCACTCATCAACACCGACACACTCATCATTATTGGCACTCATCAACACTAACACACTCATCATTATTGACACTCATCAACACTGACACACTCATCACTCATCATTATTGACACTTATCAACACTGACGCACTCATCAATACTGACACACTCATCAACACTGACATGCACCAACACTGACATTCTCATCAACACTGACACTCTCATCAACACTGACACGCACCAACACTGACACACTCATCAACACTGACATTCTCATCAACACTGACACTCTCATCAACACGGACACGCACCAACAATGACACTCTCATCAACACTGACACTCCCATCAACACTGACACTCTCATCAACACTGACACGCACCAACACTGACATTCTTATCAACACTGACACTCTCATCAACACTGACACTCTCATCAACACTGACGCACTCATCGACACTAACACACTTATAAACACTGACACACTTATAAACACTGACACACTAATCATTATTGACACGCATCAGCACTGATACACTCATCAACACTGACACACTCATAAACACTGACACACTCATAAACACTGACACACTCATCGGCACTGGTACCCTCATCAACACTGACACATTCATCATTATTGACACTCATCAACACTGATAAACTCATCAACACTGACATTGATCAACACTGACACATTCATCATTATTGACACTCATCAACACTAACACAATCATCAACACTGATAAACTCATCAACACTAACACAATCATCAACACTGATATACTCATCAACAGGGTTTCAAGATGGCGCGGTCATGTTTGCGTCAACGTTCACTGTTACGTTTTTTTGAGCCGGAAAGATGGTTAATTCTATCTTTCCAATGCAGATCAGTGTATAGATAAAAAGTTCCACTGTTGGGATCTTCCCCGGTGAAGCGGAGTACATGCATGTGATCTGAAATCCTCTACAGTGTGCCTGATAGTGTGTTCTGTGTTGATTGCAATATACGTCATCGTTGGAATACCGGTCAATATGACGGTTAGGCGACAGGAACTTTTAATTGCTGTGTCTGAAAAGTGTTCATTGTTGCAGTTTCCGCATATTCCAAGTCAGGCTTGCTGCAGGAGCTACTGAGTTAAGTGCTCTGTGCACACCGTGAGCTGTGTGTATCATCCGTGTTGATCATGTTTCGATATTCCAATGGTTTACGATGAATGCTGATATCGTATGACAGGGAACAGTTGGCTGTGTTCACTTTCTGTGCAGTTTCGCCTTTTGTCTTTTGGCGTGTGCTGAGACTGCTATGATGGGGACTACAGCTACCTTTCTTTGTTTGGGAGATGAGTTAGTAATTCGGATGATTCCACTGGCACGGACGGTTGAGCAATTATGGATTTTAATTCGTTTGCAGTGATACCGGGGCCTTCCATAACCATAACCATAACCATACTCATCAACACTGACATTGATCAACACTGACACACTCATCATTATTGACAATCATCAACACTGACACACTCATCAACACTAGCACAACTGTCAACACTGACATTGATCAACACTGACACTCTCATCAACATTCATCCCCATTTGACTAAGCTCACACTACTTCACCATCACCTTCTTATGTACATGTTTTTATCTCTTTTAAAGTACATATTATGGTAACATTTTAGCATGTCATATTTCAGGTTTATGTTCGTACCTTTGAGTCAAATAACATTACAAACACGGTCAAAACATTGTCAATGTTATTGTTATAGATTTTACTTCTGTAATGTTATTGTATTCCGTATGCATTGGGCTTGAGATCAATCATGAAAAGACTAAAGTCATGAAAAGTTTAATTCCAACAGATGACAAAATATACATGGAAAACAAACCAGTAGAAGAGATCGATCACTTTATCTATCTTGGAAGTCACATTGATCGAGAAGGGGATACAAGCAAAGAAATTAGAATCAGAATAGCTAAAGCAGCAATGTCTTTCAGAAGCCTTGAAAAGTTGTGGAAATCAAAACTCATCAGCACAAACACAAAACTTAGGCTATTCAAATCAAATGTACTATCAACCCTTACGTATGCGTGTGAAAGCTGGAAAACAACAAGAGATATAGATACAAAGTTGAACGCATTCGAAAATAAATGTCTAAGGAAAATACTTGGTATAGCGTGGAACGAATTCAAAACAAACGAGGAAATTAGAGAAATCGCCAATCAACCACTAATATCTTCAGTAATAAAGAAAAGACGATGGTCATATGTTGGACATGTGATGAGAAGAGATAATAACCGAATAGCAAAGCAGACCCTCATATGGGAAACAACAGGTAAGAGAAAAAGAGGAAGACCCAGGGAGACACTGAGAAGAACATTGATGAGAGAGGCAAGAGCAGCAGGATTCGGCTCCCTCAATGAGATAGAGCTGCTTGCACAGAAATATCTTTAAAAGAAAACTGCTAGAACAAAAAATTCAGATAGGAGTAGGTGTATCTTGGTCTACGCCCTATGGGCCGGCTACGGCTCGAAAAGTCAATAGATAGATAGAATGTTATTGTTATATATTTTACTTCTGTAATGTTATTGTTATAGATTTTACTTCTGTAATGTTATTGTTATGTATTTTGCTTATGCATTGTTATAGATTTTGCTTCTGTAATGTTATTGTTATGAATTTTACATATGTAATGTTATTGATTTTGCTTATGTAATGTTATTGTTATGGATTTTACATATGTAATGTTATTGATTTTGCTTATGTAATGTTATTGTTATGGATTTTACTTGTGTAATGTTATTGATTTACCCTCTCTGCCAGGACAATGGATTACATTATCATCTCCCTGCTTGTCGTCTTGAGCCTCGTCACTGACGTGTATGGCGTCACCAAGATCCAAACTGTCACAGTACACTCACCAACCAGCGGGGCAGTACTGAACCCCGTGGGGGCAGCCATCAACACCAAATTGCAGTCGAAGGTTTACAGCAACCTCTACCGATACGGCATGTACAGCCCATATGGTGGTATCGGCATGGGGGCGGGGCTAGCAGGTCCTTCAATATTTGATGGTCATGGAGGTTATGGTGATGCCTATGGTTACCAATATGGCTTCCAATATAGCTACCCAGGATTCACTGGTTTGCACTCCATCAAAACTCTGTACCCCGCTGCCAAAGAAGCATTTCATACCCCGACAAGTGCTTTTCCAGCAGGCGTCTTTCCGGTGGGTGTTTACCAATTCGGAGCGTATTCAGGACACACGTATCCATGGAGAGCTTATCTTGGAGGCTACACCAACGCTGGCGGCTTGTTGCGACAGTATCCTGGCAACTGGGACACAGGAGTCTACAGTTCACAGTATGGACTCAAGCAACTGCCGTACAACCAGGGCTTCCTGTCTTACGATGCCGTTAATAAGCTCTCCGGTTATGGTAACTAGAAAACATCACTACTGGTCAAAGTTTTCCTTCACTCTCGTGCATGACAGGAAGGAAACACACAATAAATTAATATTCTCAGAATAAATGGTAGTTTTGTTGAATGAGCCAGATGTTTAGGTCTCAGAATAAATGGTAGTTTTGTTGTATGAGCAAGATGTTTAGGTCTCAGAGTAAACGTTAGTTTTGTTGTATGAGCCAGATGTTTAGGTCTCAGAGTAAATAGTAGTTTTGTTGTATGAGCCAGATGTTTAGGTCTCAGAGTAGATGGTAGTTTTGTTGTATGAGCCAGATGTTTAGGGCTCAGAATAAATGGTAGTTTTGTTGTATGAGCCAGATGTTTAGGTCTCAGAGTAGATGGTAGATTTGTTGTATGAGCCAGATGTTTAGGTCTCAGAGTAAATGGCAGATTTGTTGTATGAGCCAGATGTTTAGGCCTCAGAGTAAACGGTAGTTTTGTTGTATGAGCCAGATGTTTAGGTCTCAGAGTAAACGTTAGTTTTGTTGTATGAGCCAGATGTTTAGGTCCCCGAGTAAATGGTAGTTTTGTTGTATGAGCCAGATGTTTAGAGCGCGTAGTAAATAGTAGTTTTGTTGTATGAGCCAGATGTTTAGGTCTCAGAATAAATGGTAGTTTTGTTGTATGAGCCAGATGTTTAGGTCTCAGAGTAAACGGTAGTTTTGTTGTATGAGCCAGATGTTTAGGTCTCAGAGTAAATAGTAGTTTTGTTGTATGAGCCAGATGTTCAGGTCTCAGAGTAGATGGTTGTTTTGTTTTATGAGCAAGATGTTTAGGGCTCAGAATAAATGGTAGTTTTGTTGTATGAGCCAGATGTTTAGGTCTCAGAGTAAACAGTAGTTTTGTTGTATGAGCCAGATGTTTAGGTCTCAGAGTAAATAGTAGTTTTGTTGTATGAGCCAGATGTTTAGGTCTCAGAGTAGATGGTAGTTTTGTTGTATGATCCAAATGTTTAGGTCTCAGAGTAAACGGTAGTTTTGTTGTATGAGCCAGATGTTTAGGTCTCAGAGTAGATGGTAGTTTTGTTGTATGAGCCAGATGTTTAGGTCTCAGAGTAGATGGTAGATTTGTTGTATGAGCCAGATGTTTAGGTCTCAGAGTAAATGGCAGATTTGTTGTATGAGCCAGATGTTTAGGCCTCAGAGTAAAAGGTAGTTTTATTGTATGAGCCAAATGATTAGGTCTCAGAATAAATGGTAGTTTTGTTGTATGAGCCAAATGTTTAGGTCTCAGAGTAAATAGTAGTTTTGTTGTATGAGCCAGATGTTTAGGTCTCAGAGTAAACGGTAGTTTTGTTGTATGAGCCAGATGTTTAGGTCTCAGAGTAAATAGTAGTTTTGTTGTATGAGCCAGATGTTTAGGTCTCAGAATAAATGGTAGTTTTGTTGTATGAACCAGATATTTAATTCTCAGAATAAATGGTAGTTTTGTTGTATGAGCCAGATATTTAGGTGTCAGAGTAAATGGTAGTTTAGTAAACGCTGCCAAAGAAGCATTTCATACCCCGACAAGTGCTTTTCCAGCAGGCGTCTTTCCGGTGGGTGTTTACCGATTCGGAGAGTATTCAGGACACACGTATCCATGGAGAGCTTATCTTGGAGGCAACACCAACGCTGGCGGCTTGTTGCGACAGTATCTTGGCAACTGGGACACAGGAGTCTACAGTTCACAGTATGTACTCAAGCAACTGCCGTACAACCAGGGCTTCCTGTCTTACGATGCCGTTAATAAGCTCTCTGGTTATGGTAACTAGAAAACATCACTACTGGTCAAAGTTTTCCTTCACTCTCGTGCATGACAGGAAGGAAACACACAATAAATTAATATTCTCAGAATAAATGGTAGTTTTGTTGTATGAGCCAGATGTTTAGGTCTCAGAATAAATGGTAGTTTTGTTGTATGAGCCAGATGTTTAGATCTCAGAGTAGATGGTTGTTTTGTTGTATGAGCAAGATGTTTAGGGCTCAGAATAAATGGTAGTTTTGTTGTATGAGCCAGATGTTTAGGTCCCCGAGTAAATGGTAGTTTTGTTGTATGAGCCAAATGTTTAGACCGCGGAGTAAATAGTAGTTTTGTTGTATGAGCCAGATGTTTAGATCTCAGAGTAAATAGTAGTTTTGTTGTATGAGCCAGATGTTTAGGTCTCAGAAAAAATTGTAGTTTTGTTGTATGAGTCAGATGTTTAGGTCTCAGAGTAAATGGTAGATTTGTTGTATGAGCCAAATGTTTAGGTCTCAGAGTAAATAGTAGTTTTGTTGTATGAGCCATATGTTTAGGTCTCAGAATAAATGGTAGTTTTGTTGTATGAGCCAGATGTTTAGGTCTCAGAGTAAACGGTAGTTTTGTTGTATGAGCCAGATGTTTAGGTCTCAGAGTAAACGGTAGTTTTGTTGTATGAGCTAAGTGTTTAGGTCTCAGAGTAAACGGTAGTTTTGTTGTATGATCCAAATGTTTAGGTCTCAGAGTAAATAGTAGTTTTGTTGTATGAGCCAGATGTTTAGGTCTCAGAGTAAATAGTAGTTTTGTTGTATGAGCCAGATGTTTAGGTCTCAGAATAAATGGTAGTTTTGTTGTATGAGCCAGATGTTTAGGTCTCAGAGTAAACGGTAGTTTTGTTGTATGAGCCAGATGTTTAGGTCTCAGAGTAAACGGTAGTTTTGTTGTATGAGCCGGATGTATAGGTCTCAGAGTAAACGGTAGTTTTGTTGTATGAACCAGATGTTTAGGTCTCAGAGTAAATAGTAGTTTTGTTGTATGAGCCAGATGTTTAGGTCTCAGAGTAGATGGTAGTTTTGTTGTATGAGCCAAATGTTTAGGTCACAGATTAAACGGTAGTTTGTTGTATGAGCTAGATGTTTAGGTCTCAGAGTAGATGGTAGATTTGTTGTATGAGACAGATGTTTAGGTCTCAGAGTAAATGGCAGATTTGTTGTATGAGCCAGATGTTTAGGTCTCAGAGTAAACGGTAGTTTTATTGTAAGAGCCAAATGTTTAGGTCTCAGAATAAATGGTAGTTCTGTTGTATGAGCCAGATGTTTAGGTCTCAGAGTAAATAGTAGTTTTGTTGTATGAGCCAGATGTTTAGGTCTCAGAGTAAACGGTAGTTTTGTTGTATGAGCCAGATGTTTAGGTCTCAGAGTAAATAGTAGTTTTGTTGTATGAGCCAGATGTTTAGGTCTCAGAGTAGATGGTTGTTTTGTTGTATGAGCAAGATGTTTAGGTCTCAGAATAAATGGAAATTTTGTTGTATGAACCAGATGTTTAATTCTCAGAATAAATGGTAGTTTTGTTGTATGAGTCAGATGTTTAGGTCTCAGAGTAAATAGTAGTTTTGTTGTATGAGCCAGATGTTTAGGTCTCAGAGTAAATGGTAGTTTTGTTGTATGAGCCAGATGTTTAGGTCTCAGAATAAATAGTAGTTTTGTTGTATGAGCCAGATGCGTAGGTCTCAGAGTAAATAGTAGTTTTGTTGTATGAGCCAGATGTTTAGGTCTCAGAGTAAATAGTAGTTTTGTTGTATGAGCCAGATGTTTAGGTCTCAGAATAAATGGTAGTTTTGTTGTATGAGCCAGATGTTTAGGTCTCAGAGTAAACGGTAGTTTTGTTGTATGAGCCAGATGTTTAGGTCTCAGAGTAAACGGTAGTTTTGTTGTATGAGCCAGATGTTTAGGTCCCCTAGTAAATGGTAGTTTTATTGTATGAGCCAGATGTTTAGACCGCGGAGTAAATAGTAGTTTTGTTGTATGCGCCAGATGTTTAGGTCTCAGAATAAATGGTAGTTTTGTTGTATGAGCCAGATGTTTAGGTCTCAGAGTAAACGGTAGTTTTGTTGTATGAGCCAGATGTTTAGGTCTCAGAGTAAACGGTAGTTTTGTTGTATGAGCCAGATGTTTAGGTCTCAGAGTAAATAGTAGTTTTGTTGTATGAGCCAGATGTTTAGGTCTCAGAGTAGATGGTAATTTTGTTGTATGAGCCAAAGGTTTAGGTCTCAGAGTAAATAGTAGTTTTGTTGTTTGAGCCAAATGTTTAGGTCTCAGAGTAGATGGTAGATTTGTTGTATGAGCCAGATGTTTAGGTCTCAGAGTAAATGGTAGATTTGTTGTATGAGCCAGATGTTTAAGTCTCAGAGTAAACGGTAGTTTTATTGTATGAGCCAAATGTTTAGGTCTCAGAATAAATGGTAGTTCTGTTGTATGAGCCAGATGTTTAGGTCTCAGAGTAGATGGTAGTTTTGTTGTATGAGCCAGATGTTTAGGGCTCAGAATAAATGGTAGTTTTGTTGTATGAGCCAGATGTTTAGGTCTCAGAGTAGATGGTAGATTTGTTGTATGAGCCAGATGTTTAGGTCTCAGAGTAAGAGGCAGATTTGTTGTATGAGCCAGATGTTTAGGCCTCAGAGTAAACGGTAGTTTTGTTGTATGAGCCAGATGTTTAGGTCTCAGAGTAAACGGTAGTTTTGTTGTATGAGCCAGATGTTTAGGTCCCCGAGTAAATGGTAGTTTTGTTGTATGAGCCAGATGTTTAGAGCGCGTAGTAAATAGTAGTTTTGTTGTATGAGCCAGATGTTTAGGTCTCAGAATAAATGGTAGTTTTGTTGTATGAGCCAGATGTTTAGGTCTCAGAGTAAACGGTAGTTTTGTTGTATGAGCCAGATGTTTAGGTCTCAGAGTAAATAGTAGTTTTGTTGTATGAGCCAGATGTTCAGGTCTCAGAGTAGATGGTTGTTTTGTTTTATTAGCAAGATGTTTAGGGCTCAGAATAAATGGTAGTTTTGTTGTATGAGCCAGATGTTTAGGTCTCAGAGTAATCAGTAGTTTTGTTGTATGAGCCAGATGTTTAGGTCTCAGAGTAAATAGTAGTTTTGTTGTATGAGCCAGATGTTTAGGTCTCAGAGTAGATGGTAGTTTTGTTGTATGATCCAAATGTTTAGGTCTCAGAGTAAACGGTTGTTTTGTTGTATGAGCCAGATGTTTAGGTCTCAGAGTAGATGGTAGTTTTGTTGTATGAGCCAGATGTTTAGGTCTCAGAGTAGATGGTAGATTTGTTGTATGAGCCAGATGTTTAGGTCTCAGAGTAAATGGCAGATTTGTTGTATGAGCCAGATGTTTAGGCCTCAGAGTAAAAGGTAGTTTTATTGTATGAGCCAAATGATTAGGTCTCAGAATAAATGGTAGTTTTGTTGTATGAGCCAAATGTTTAGGTCTCAGAGTAAATAGTAGTTTTGTTGTATGAGCCAGATGTTTAGGTCTCAGAGTAAACGGTAGTTTTGTTGTATGAGCCAGATGTTTAGGTCTCAGAGTAAATAGTAGTTTTGTTGTATGAGCCAGATGTTTAGGTCTCAGAATAAATGGTAGTTTTGTTGTATGAACCAGATATTTAATTCTCAGAATAAATGGTAGTTTTGTTGTATGAGCCAGATATTTAGGTGTCAGAGTAAATGGTAGTTTAGTAAACGCTTCCAAAGAAGCATTTCATACCCCGACAAGTGCTTTTCCAGCAGGCGTCTTTCCGGTGGGTGTTTACCGATTCGGAGAGTATTCAGGACACACGTATCCATGGAGAGCTTATCTTGGAGGCAACACCAACGCTGGCGGCTTGTTGCGACAGTATCTTGGCAACTGGGACACAGGAGTCTACAGTTCACAGTATGGACTCAAGCAACTGCCGTACAACCAGGGCTTCCTGTCTTACGATGCCGTTAATAAGCTCTCTGGTTATGGTAACTAGAAAACATCACTACTGGTCAAAGTTTTCCTTCACTCTCGTGCATGACAGGAAGGAAACACACAATAAATTAATATTCTCAGAATAAATGGTAGTTTTGTTGTATGAATCAGATGTTTAGGTCTCAGAGTAAATGGTAGATTTGTTGTATGAGCCAAATGTTTAGGTCTCAGAGTAGATGGTTGTTTTGTTGTATGAGCAAGATGTTTAGGGCTCAGAATAAATGGTAGTTTTGTTGTATGAGCCAGATGTTTAGGTCCCCGAGTAAATGGTAGTTTTGTTGTATGAGCCAAATGTTTAGACCGCGGAGTAAATAGTAGTTTTGTTGTATGAGCCAGATGTTTAGATCTCAGAGTAAATAGTAGTTTTGTTGTATGAGCCAGATGTTTAGGTCTCAGAATAAATGGTAGTTTTGTTGTATGAGCCAGATGTTTAGGTCTCAGAGTAAACGGTAGTTTTGTTGTATGAGCCAGATGTTTAGGTCTCAGAGTAAACGGTAGTTTTGTTGTATGAGCCGGATGTATAGGTCTCAGAGTAAACGGTAGTTTTGTTGTATGAACCAGATGTTTAGGTCTCAGAGTAAATAGTAGTTTTGTTGTATGAGCCAGATGTTTAGGTCTCAGAGTAGATGGTAGTTTTGTTGTATGAGCCAAATGTTTAGGTCTCAGATTAAACGGTAGTTTTGTTGTATGAGCTAGATGTTTAGGTCTCAGAGTAGATGGTAGTTTTGTTGTATGAGCCAGATGTTTAGGTCTCAGAGTAGATGGTAGATTTGTTGTATGAGCCAGATGTTTAGGTCTCAGAGTAAATGGCAGATTTGTTGTATGAGCCAGATGTTTAGGTCTCAGAGTAAACGGTAGTTTTATTGTAAGAGCCAAATGTTTAGGTCTCAGAATAAATGGTAGTTCTGTTGTATGAGCCAGATGTTTAGGTCTCAGAGTAAATAGTAGTTTTGTTGTATGAGCCAGATGTTTAGGTCTCAGAGTAAACGGTAGTTTTGTTGTATGAGCCAGATGTTTAGGTCTCAGAGTAAATAGTAGTTTTGTTGTATGAGCCAGATGTTTAGGTCTCAGAGTAGATGGTTGTTTTGTTGTATGAGCAAGATGTTTAGGTCTCAGAATAAATGGTAGTTTTGTTGTATGAACCAGATGTTTAATTCTCAGAATAAATGGTAGTTTTGTTGTATGAGTCAGATGTTTAGGTCTCAGAGTAAATAGTAGTTTTGTTGTATGAGCCAGATGTTTAGGTCTCAGAGTAAATGGTAGTTTTGTTGTATGAGCCAGATGTTTAAGTCTCAGAGTAAACGGTAGTTTTATTGTATGAGCCAAATGTTTAGGTCTCAGAATAAATGGTAGTTCTGTTGTATGAGCCAGATGTTTAGGTCCCCTAGTAAATGGTAGTTTTATTGTATGAGCCAGATGTTTAGACCGCGGAGTAAATAGTAGTTTTGTTGTATGCGCCAGATGTTTAGGTCTCAGAATAAATGGTAGTTTTGTTGTATGAGCCAGATGTTTAGGTCTCAGAGTAAACGGTAGTTTTGTTGTATGAGCCAGATGTTTAGGTCTCAGAGTAAACGGTAGTTTTGTTGTATGAGCCAGATGTTTAGGTCTCAGAGTAAATAGTAGTTTTGTTGTATGAGCCAGATGTTTAGGTCTCAGAGTAGATGGTAATTTTGTTGTATGAGCCAAAGGTTTAGGTCTCAGAGTAAATAGTAGTTTTGTTGTTTGAGCCAGATGTTTAGGTCTCAGAGTACATGGTAATTTTGTTGTATGAGCCAAATGTTTAGGTCTCAGAGTAGATGGTAGATTTGTTGTATGAGCCAGATGTTTAGGTCTCAGAGTAAATGGTAGATTTGTTGTATGAGCAAGATGTTTAGGTCTCAGAATAAATGGTAGTTTTGTTGTATGAACCAGATGTTTAATTCTCAGAATAAATGGTAGTTTTGTTGTATGAGTCAGATGTTTAGGTCTCAGAGTAAATAGTAGTTTTGTTGTATGAGCCAGATGTTTAGGTCTCAGAGTAAATGGTAGTTTTGTTGTATGAGCCAGATGTTTAGGTCTCAGAATAAATAGTAGTTTTGTTGTATGAGCCAGATGCGTAGGTCTCAGAGTAAATAGTAGTTTTGTTGTATGAGCCAGATGTTTAGGTCTCAGAGTAAATAGTAGTTTTGTTGTATGAGCCAGATGTTTAGGTCTCAGAATAAATGGTAGTTTTGTTGTATGAGCCAGATGTTTAGGTCTCAGAGTAAACGGTAGTTTTGTTGTATGAGCCAGATGTTTAGGTCTCAGAGTAAACGGTAGTTTTGTTGTATGAGCCAGATGTTTAGGTCCCCTAGTAAATGGTAGTTTTATTGTATGAGCCAGATGTTTAGACCGCGGAGTAAATAGTAGTTTTGTTGTATGCGCCAGATGTTTAGGTCTCAGAATAAATGGTAGTTTTGTTGTATGAGCCAGATGTTTAGGTCTCAGAGTAAACGGTAGTTTTGTTGTATGAGCCAGATGTTTAGGTCTCAGAGTAAACGGTAGTTTTGTTGTATGAGCCAGATGTTTAGGTCTCAGAGTAAATAGTAGTTTTGTTGTATGAGCCAGATGTTTAGGTCTCAGAGTAGATGGTAATTTTGTTGTATGAGCCAAAGGTTTAGGTCTCAGAGTAAATAGTAGTTTTGTTGTTTGAGCCAAATGTTTAGGTCTCAGAGTAGATGGTAGATTTGTTGTATGAGCCAGATGTTTATGTCTCAGAGTAAATGGTAGATTTGTTGTATGAGCCAGATGTTTAAGTCTCAGAGTAAACGGTAGTTTTATTGTATGAGCCAAATGTTTAGGTCTCAGAATAAATGGTAGTTCTGTTGTATGAGCCAGATGTTTAGGTCTCAGAGTAGATGGTAGTTTTGTTGTATGAGCCAGATGTTTAGGGCTCAGAATAAATGGTAGTTTTGTTGTATGAGCCAGATGTTTAGGTCTCAGAGTAGATGGTAGATTTGTTGTATGAGCCAGATGTTTAGGTCTCAGAGTAAGAGGCAGATTTGTTGTATGAGCCAGATGTTTAGGCCTCAGAGTAAACGGTAGTTTTGTTGTATGAGCCAGATGTTTAGGTCTCAGAGTAAACGGTAGTTTTGTTGTATGAGCCAGATGTTTAGGTCCCCGAGTAAATGGTAGTTTTGTTGTATGAGCCAGATGTTTAGAGCGCGTAGTAAATAGTAGTTTTGTTGTATGAGCCAGATGTTTAGGTCTCAGAATAAATGGTAGTTTTGTTGTATGAGCCAGATGTTTAGGTCTCAGAGTAAACGGTAGTTTTGTTGTATGAGCCAGATGTTTAGGTCTCAGAGTAAATAGTAGTTTTGTTGTATGAGCCAGATGTTCAGGTCTCAGAGTAGATGGTTGTTTTGTTTTATGAGCAAGATGTTTAGGTCTCAGAGTAATCAGTAGTTTTGTTGTATGAGCCAGATGTTTAGGTCTCAGAGTAAATAGTAGTTTTATTGTATGAGCCAGATGTTTAGGTCTCAGAGTAGATGGTAGTTTTGTTGTATGATCCAAATGTTTAGGTCTCAGAGTAAACGGTAGTTTTGTTGTATGAGCCAGATGTTTAGGTCTCAGAGTAGATGGTAGTTTTGTTGTATGAGCCAGATGTTTAGGTCTCAGAGTAGATGGTAGATTTGTTGTATGAGCCAGATGTTTAGGTCTCAGAGTAAATGGCAGATTTGTTGTATGAGCCAGATGTTTAGGCCTCAGAGTAAATGGTAGTTTTATTGTATGAGCCAAATGATTAGGTCTCAGAATAAATGGTAGTTTTGTTGTATGAGCCAAATGTTTAGGTCTCAGAGTAAATAGTAGTTTTGTTGTATGAGCCAGATGTTTAGGTCTCAGAGTAAACGGTAGTTTTGTTGTATGAGCCAGATGTTTAGGTCTCAGAGTAAATAGTAGTTTTGTTGTATGAGCCAGATGTTTAGGTCTCAGAATAAATGGTAGTTTTGTTGTATGAACCAGATATTTAATTCTCAGAATAAATGGTAGTTTTGTTGTATGAGCCAGATATTTAGGTGTCAGAGTAAATGGTAGTTTAGTAAACGCTTCCAAAGAAGCATTTCATACCCCGACAAGTGCTTTTCCAGCAGGCGTCTTTCCGGTGGGTGTTTACCGATTCGGAGAGTATTCAGGACACACGTATCCATGGAGAGCTTATCTTGGAGGCAACACCAACGCTGGCGGCTTGTTGCGACAGTATCTTGGCAACTGGGACACAGGAGTCTACAGTTCACAGTATGGACTCAAGCAACTGCCGTACAACCAGGGCTTCCTGTCTTACGATGCCGTTAATAAGCTCTCTGGTTATGGTAACTAGAAAACATCACTACTGGTCAAAGTTTTCCTTCACTCTCGTGCATGACAGGAAGGAAACACACAATAAATTAATATTCTCAGAATAAATGGTAGTTTTGTTGTATGAATCAGATGTTTAGGTCTCAGAGTAAATGGTAGATTTGTTGTATGAGCCAAATGTTTAGGTCTCAGAGTAGATGGTTGTTTTGTTGTATGAGCAAGATGTTTAGGGCTCAGAATAAATGGTAGTTTTGTTGTATGAGCCAGATGTTTAGGTCCCCGAGTAAATGGTAGTTTTGTTGTATGAGCCAAATGTTTAGACCGCGGAGTAAATAGTAGTTTTGTTGTATGAGCCAGATGTTTAGATCTCAGAGTAAATAGTAGTTTTGTTGTATGAGCCAGATGTTTAGGTCTCAGAATAAATGGTAGTTTTGTTGTATGAGCCAGATGTTTAGGTCTCAGAGTAAACGGTAGTTTTGTTGTATGAGCCAGATGTTTAGGTCTCAGAGTAAACGGTAGTTTTGTTGTATGAGCCGGATGTATAGGTCTCAGAGTAAACGGTAGTTTTGTTGTATGAACCAGATGTTTAGGTCTCAGAGTAAATAGTAGTTTTGTTGTATGAGCCAGATGTTTAGGTCTCAGAGTAGATGGTAGTTTTGTTGTATGAGCCAAATGTTTAGGTCTCAGATTAAACGGTAGTTTTGTTGTATGAGCTAGATGTTTAGGTCTCAGAGTAGATGGTAGTTTTGTTGTATGAGCCAGATGTTTAGGTCTCAGAGTAGATGGTAGATTTGTTGTATGAGCCAGATGTTTAGGTCTCAGAGTAAATGGCAGATTTGTTGTATGAGCCAGATGTTTAGGTCTCAGAGTAAACGGTAGTTTTATTGTAAGAGCCAAATGTTTAGGTCTCAGAATAAATGGTAGTTCTGTTGTATGAGCCAGATGTTTAGGTCTCAGAGTAAATAGTAGTTTTGTTGTATGAGCCAGATGTTTAGGTCTCAGAGTAAACGGTAGTTTTGTTGTATGAGCCAGATGTTTAGGTCTCAGAGTAAATAGTAGTTTTGTTGTATGAGCCAGATGTTTAGGTCTCAGAGTAGATGGTTGTTTTGTTGTATGAGCAAGATGTTTAGGTCTCAGAATAAATGGTAGTTTTGTTGTATGAACCAGATGTTTAATTCTCAGAATAAATGGTAGTTTTGTTGTATGAGTCAGATGTTTAGGTCTCAGAGTAAATAGGAGTTTTGTTGTATGAGCCAGATGTTTAGGTCTCAGAGTAAATGGTAGTTTTGTTGTATGAGCCAGATGTTTAAGTCTCAGAGTAAACGGTAGTTTTATTGTATGAGCCAAATGTTTAGGTCTCAGAATAAATGGTAGTTCTGTTGTATGAGCCAGATGTTTAGGTCCCCTAGTAAATGGTAGTTTTATTGTATGAGCCAGATGTTTAGACCGCGGAGTAAATAGTAGTTTTGTTGTATGCGCCAGATGTTTAGGTCTCAGAATAAATGGTAGTTTTGTTGTATGAGCCAGATGTTTAGGTCTCAGAGTAAACGGTAGTTTTGTTGTATGAGCCAGATGTTTAGGTCTCAGAGTAAACGGTAGTTTTGTTGTATGAGCCAGATGTTTAGGTCTCAGAGTAAATAGTAGTTTTGTTGTATGAGCCAGATGTTTAGGTCTCAGAGTAGATGGTAATTTTGTTGTATGAGCCAAAGGTTTAGGTCTCAGAGTAAATAGTAGTTTTGTTGTTTGAGCCAGATGTTTAGGTCTCAGAGTACATGGTAATTTTGTTGTATGAGCCAAATGTTTAGGTCTCAGAGTAGATGGTAGATTTGTTGTATGAGCCAGATGTTTAGGTCTCAGAGTAAATGGTAGATTTGTTGTATGAGCCAGATGTTTAAGTCTCAGAGTAAACGGTAGTTTTATTGTATGAGCCAAATGTTTAGGTCTCAGAATAAATGGTAGTTCTGTTGTATGAGCCAGATGTTTAGGTCTCAGAGTAAATGGTAGTTTTGTTGTATGAGCCAGATGTTTAGGTCTCAGAGTAAATGGTAGATTTATTGTATGAGCCAGATGTTTAGGTCTCAGAATAAATAGTAGTTTTGTTGTATGAGCCAGATGCGTAGGTCTCAGAGTAAACGGTAGTTTTGTTGTATGAGCCAGTTGTTTAGGTCTCAGAGTAAACGGTAGTTTTGTTGTATGAGCCAGATGTTTATGTCTCAGAGTAAACGGTAGTTTTGTTGTATGAGCCAGATGTTTAGGTTCCCTAGTAAATGGTAGTTTTATTGTATGAGCCAGATGTTTAGACCGCGGAGTAAATAGAAGTTTTGTTGTATGAGCCAGATGTTTAGGTCTCAGAATAAATGGTAGTTTTGTTGTATGAGCCAGATGTTTAGGTCTCAGAGTAAACGGTAGTTTTGTTGTATGAGCCAGATGTTTAGGTCTCAGAGTAAACGGTAGTTTTGTTGTATGAGCCAGATGTTTAGGTCTCAGAGTAAATAGTAGTTTTGTTGTATGAGCCAGATGTTTAGGTCTCAGAGTAGATGGTAATTTTGTTGTATGAGCCAAATGTTTAGGTCTCAGAGTAAATAGTAGTTTTGTTGTATGAGCCAGATGTTTAGGTCTCAGAGTAGATGGTAGTTTTGTTGTATGAGCCAGATGTTTAGGTCTCAGAGTAGATGGTAGATTTGTTGTATGAGCCAGATGTTTAGGTCTCAGAGTAGATGGTAGATTTGTTGTATGAGCCAGATGTTTAGGTCTCAGAGTAAACGGTAGTTTTATTGTATGAGCCAAATGTTTAGGTCTCAGAATAAATGGTAGTTCTGTTGTATGAGCCAGATGTTTAGGTCTCAGAGTAAATAGTAGTTTTGTTGTATGAGCCAGATGTTTAGGTCTCAGAGTAAACGGTATTTTTGTTGTATGAGCCAGATGTTTAGGTCTCAGAGTAAATAGTAGTTTTGTTGTATGAGCCAGATGTTTAGGTCTCAGAGTAGATGGTTGTTTCGTTGTATGAGCAAGATGTTTAGGTCTCAGAATAAATGGTAGTTTTGGTGTATGAACCAGATGTTTAATCCTCAGAATAAATGGTAGTTTTGTTGTATGAGTCAGATGTTTGGGTCTCAGAGTAGATGGTAGTTTTGTTGTATGAGCCAGATGTTTAGGTCTCAGAGTAAATGGTAGATTTATTGTATGAGCCAGATGTTTAGGTCTCAGAATAAATAGTAGTTTTGTTGTATGAGCCAGATGTTTAGGTCTCAGAGTAAACGGTAGTTTTGTTGTATGAGCCAGTTGCTTAGGTCTCAGAGTAAACGGTAGTTTTGTTGTATGAGCCAGCTGTTTAGGTCTCAGAGTAAACGGTAGTTTTGTTGTATGAGCCAGATGTTTAGGTCCCCGAGTAAATGGCAGTTTTGTTGTATGAGCCAGATGTTTAGACCGCGGAGTAAATAGTAGTTTTGTTGTATGAGCCAGATGTTTAGGTCTCAGAATAAATGGTAGTTTTGTTGTATGAGCCAGATGTTTAGGTCTCAGAGTAGATGGTAGATTTGTAGTATGAGCCAGATGTTTAGGTCTCATAGTAAATGGCAGATTTGTTGTATGAGCCAGATGTTTAGGTCTCAGAGTAAGCGGTAGTTTTATTGTATGAGCCAAATGTTTAGGTCTCAGAATAAATGGTAGTTCTGTTGTATGAGCCAGATGTTTAGGTCTCAGAGTAAATAGTAGTTTTGTTGTATGAGCCAGATGTTTAGGTCTCAGAGTAAATGGTAGATTTATTGTATGAGCCAGATGTTTAGGTCTCAGAATAAATAGTAGTTTTGTTGTATGAGCCAGATGTTTAGGTCTCAGAGTAAACGGTAGTTTTGTTGTATGAGCCAGTTGCTTAGGTCTCAGAGTAAACGGTAGTTTTGTTGTATGAGCCAGCTGTTTAGGTCTCAGAGTAAACGGTAGTTTTGTTGTATGAGCCAGATGTTTAGGTCCCCGAGTAAATGGCAGTTTTGTTGTATGAGCCAGATGTTTAGACCGCGGAGTAAATAGTAGTTTTGTTGTATGAGCCAGATGTTTAGGTCTCAGAATAAATGGTAGTTTTGTTGTATGAGCCAGATGTTTAGGTCTCAGAGTAGATGGTAGATTTGTAGTATGAGCCAGATGTTTAGGTCTCATAGTAAATGGCAGATTTGTTGTATGAGCCAGATGTTTAGGTCTCAGAGTAAGCGGTAGTTTTATTGTATGAGCCAAATGTTTAGGTCTCAGAATAAATGGTAGTTCTGTTGTATGAGCCAGATGTTTAGGTCTCAGAGTAAATAGTAGTTTTGTTGTATGAGCCAGATGTTTAGGTCTCAGAGTAAACGGTAGTTTTGTTGTATGAGCCAGATGTTTAGGTCTCAGAGTAAATAGTAGTTTTGTAGTATGAGCCAGATGTTTAGGTCCCCGAGTAAATGGTAGTTTTGTTGTATGAGCCAGATGTTTAGAGCGCGTAGTAAATAGTAGTTTTGTTGTATGAGCCAGATGTTTAGGTCTCAGAATAAATGGTAGTTTTGTTGTATGAGCTAGATGTTTAGGTGTCAGAGTAAACGGTAGTTTTGTTGTATGAGCCAGATGTTTAGGTCTCAGAGTAAATAGTAGTTTTGTTGTATGAGCCAGATGTTTAGGTCTCAGAGTAGATGGTAGTTTTGTTGTATGAGCCAGATGTTTAGGTCTCAGAGTAGATGGTAGATTTGTTGTATGAGCCAGATGTTTAGGTCTCAGAGTAAATGGCAGATTTGTTGTATGAGCCAGATGTTTAGGCCTCAGAGTAAACGGTAGTTTTGTTGTATGAGCCAGATGTTTAGGTCTCAGAGTAAACGGTAGTTTTGTTGTATGAGCCAGATGTTTAGGTCCCCGAGTAAATGGTAGTTTTGTTGTATGAGCCAGATGTTTAGACCGCGGAGTAAATAGTAGTTTTGTTGTATGAGCCAGATGTTTAGGTCTCAGAATAAATGGTAGTTTTGTTGTATGAGCCGGATGTTTAGGTCTCAGAGTAAATAGTAGTTTTGTTGTATGAGCCAGATGTTTAGGTCTCAGATTAAATGTTGGTTTTGTTGTATGAGGCAGATGTTTAGGTCTCAGATTAAGTGGTGGTTTTGTTGTATGAGCCAAATGTTTAGGTCTCAGATTAAATGGTGGTTTTGTTGTATGAGCCAAATGTTTAGGTCTCAGATTAAGTGGTTGTTTTGTTGTATGAGCCAGATGTTTAGGCCTCAGAATAAATGGTGGTTTTGTTGTATGAGTCAGATGTTTAGGCCTCAGAATAAATGGTTGTTTTGTTGTATGAGCCAGATGTTTAGGTCTCAGAGTAAATGCTTTCTGTGGCTGTCAGTGCTAGTTATCTTCTGACTGTTCCCTGGAAGGGAGAATTAATCATTGATATTTAATGTTTTGTTCCGTTGATTTCTCAGAAAATTTAAAAGCAATTTTTTTCCCTCTGTCATTCTACATAGTTCAGTGATCCTGCCTCGGTACATGGGCATGTACATTTGTGTCACATAAGATAACAGAGGTCGAACCGCTCTGACTGTGAACATCAAAAAAGAGACGGAGGGCTGATTTAATCCGAGTCATGTGACTGCACATGTTTTATCTGTTGAAAAACAAAATAAAACCCTCGAACAGGAAAACATTTTACTCTTGACAGCGATACCCAAATGTTGTCAAACTCTGGTACCACCATCATGTTGTAACATGAGGAAAAAATACTTCTTGACAACAAGGCATGGTAGTAGAAGACAAGAACTTATTTTATACATTATTGTGTCTAATAATGATCAACAATAGCTTTCAGTATGCCCACCGGCAACAATGAATTTATCAGGAACAAACTTAAAAGTAACACTTTGACTTAGTAAATAAATTTATGAAAGTGTTTTCCAAATATTTTTTTATTTACAGCTGTTGCCAAATAAAATAAAGACAAACGACAGGGAGGGTCCTGTTTATTATTCTGTTATTTTCTTACATTTTAAACCCTCAGTGCCAACACGGAGAGCTCTCTTGTCCTTTCTGCCTCATAAAGTTCCTTCCTGTCTTCTCACTGTGTAATTTGTCTTTGTGATCTATATCTGGTTTGTCTCCAATTAGCCTGCACTGCTTCCTCTCTCCCTGCTGGTTCCAGCAGAGAGATTATCTCATAATGCTTTTATTTGGTTTTTAAATCCTTTGTCTTGTTAGTCTCAATAATACTTTACTTGTACAATTTTCAACCGTGGCAAGAATTTTTCTTTATCCCAGATAATTTCTAATAATGTTTAACAATCTGATCTGAAGTGTCCAACTATCTGATCTGAAGTGTTTAACCATCTGATTTGAAGTGTCCGACCACCTGATCTAAAGTGTCCGACCACCTGATCTGAAGTGTCCGACAACCTGATCTGAAGTGTCCGACCACCTGATCTGAAGTGTCCGACCACCTGATCTGAAGTGTCCGACCACCTGATCTGAAGTGTCCGACCACCTGATCTGAAGTGTCCGACAACCTGATCTGAAGTGTCCGACCACCTGATCTGAAGTGTCCGACCACCTGATCTGAAGTGTCCGACCACCTGATCTGAAGTGTCCGACCACCTGATCTGAAGTGTCCGACCACCTGATCTGAAGTGTCCGACCACCTGATCTGAAGTGTCCGACCATCTGATCTGAAGTGTCCGACCACCTGATCTGAAGTTTCCGACCACCTGATCTGAAGTGTCCGACCACCTGATCTGAAGTGTCCGACCATCTGATCTGAAGTGTCCGACCACCTGATCTGAAGTGTCCGACCACCTGATCTGAAGTGTCCGACCATCTGATCTGAAGTGTCCGACCACCTGATCTGAAGTGTCCGACCACCTGATCTGAAGTGTCCGACCACCTGATCTGAAGTGTCCGACCATCTGATCTGAAGTGTCCGACCACCTGATCTAAAGTGTCCGACCACCTGATCTAAAGTGTCCGACCACCTGATCTGAAGTGTCCGACCACCTGATCTAAAGTGTCCGACCACCTGATCTAAAGTGTCCGACCACCTGATCTGAAGTGTCCGACCACCTGATCTGAAGTGTCCGACCACCTGATCTGAAGTGTCCGACCACCTGATCTGAAGTGTCCGATAGATAATCATTATTGTCCAGCAGGTTGGTGAAATATGAACATGTTAACTGTTCCTGCAGTTCACGGTTTACTTACAATCCTATATAGACTCTTCAGTTTTTTTTTTCAAATCACTACATCCTACTAATATTCATGATGGTTAATGAATTTATAACTAGCAGTAACAGCAGTGCCATTAAAAAACAAGAACTAACGAAAATTGAATAAATTGAAATCAAATGCCGCTCTGCATAACATTGAAACACACTTCAGAAAGTTTACTAGTTGACATCTCAAGGCTAAACATTGAAGAATGGATGAGATGGCTAATAAATACATTAAAGTCCACATTAAAGGTAAACATACATAAATAAATTATAAACAATCTGAAAACGAATTTTCTTAAAAAAAAAAAAAAAAAACACTGTGCTCGAATGACTCCAGTCTTGGTGTTTGAAATTATCCATGAAAAATTGCAATTGTTGGTAACAAGAAGACATCACAGGAAGCAGCATTTAGAGCACGTGTAGACAGGCCAGAAAGCAGCATTTAAAGCACGTGTAGACAGGCCAGGAAGCAGCATTTAAAGCACGTGTAGACAGGCCAGGAAGCATCATTTAGAGCACGTGTAGACAGGCCAGGAAGCAACATTTAGAGCACGTGTAAATGAGCTGATTGTTGTTGAAATCATGTGGGTAGAATAAAAAACATTGTGGCTATAACAACGCATGAAAAGAAGCAAATGGTTCAATGAACTAGAGATAAACATAGATATCAAATATAAAAATATTAAACGCAATGCAGGGCCTGGAGAAAAGCAGCAAAAACATACAAAATAAACATAGATTAGCTTGGAAATATGTTATGGGTATGGTTCGTTTGCTATACCTGATGAAGGATTTTGCCGAAAAGCTATAGCGTGTCTTGTCTTTTTATTAGTCTAGCTGCTCAATACAATTTTATGTTTATTTAAAATGTTTCAATAAACTATAGCATGTGCATATACACAGTATCAAAGTGATTCAATACGAGTAAATTGAACGAAAATTGGCACAATTTACAATGAGATGTCAGTGTCATACTACTTCCTAGAACATTCTTTAGCGGAAAGCGATCACTACCACTATAAGCCCGGATACAGTCTGTAGACTTGGTCCACGACCACTATCAGCTCTGGTACAGCCTGGAGACTTGGTCCACGCCCACTATCTGCTCTGGTACAGTCTGTAGACATGGTCCCCGACCCCTATCAGCTCTGGTACAGTCTGTAGACTTCGTCCCCGATCACTATCAGCTCTGGTACAGTCTGGAGACTTGGTCTCCGACCACTATCAGCTCTGGTACAGTCTGGAGACTTAGTCCCCGACCACTGTCAGTCTGTAGACTTTGTCCCCAACCACTATCAGCTCTGGTACAGTCTGTAGACTTGGTCTCCGACCACTATCAGCTCTGGTACAGTCTGGAGACTTAGTCCCCGACCACTATCAGCTCTGGTACAGTCTGGAGACTTAGTCCCCGACCACTATCAGCTCTGGTACAGTCTGGAGACTTGGTCTCCGACCACTATCAGCTCTGGTACAGGCTGTAGACTTCGTCACCGACCACTATCAGCTCTGGTACAGTCTGGAGACTTGGTCTCCGACCACTATCAGCTCTGGTACAGTCTGTAGACTTCGTCCCCGACCACTATCAGCTCTGGTACAGTCTGGAGACTTGGTCTCCGACCACTATCAGCTCTGGTACAGTCTGGAGACTTAGTCCCCGACCACTGTCAGTCTGTAGACTTTGTCCCCAACCACTATCAGCTCTGGTACAGTCTGTAGACTTGGTCTCCGACCACTATCAGCTCTGGTACAGTCTGGAGACTTAGTCCCCGGCCACTATCAGCTCTGGTACAGTCTGGAGACTTAGTCCCCGACCACTATCAGCTCTGGTACAGTCTGGAGACTTGGTCCCCGACCACTATCAGCTCTGGTACAGTCTGTAGACTTAGTCCCCGACCACTGTCAGCTCTGGTACAGTCTGGAGACTTGGTCCCCGACCACTATCAGCTCTGGTACAGTCTGGAGACTTGGTCCCCGACCACTATCAGCTCTGGTACAGTCTGGAGACTTGGTCCCCGACCACTATCAGCTCTGGTACAGTCTGGAGACTTGGTCCCCGACCACTATCAGCTCTAGTACAGTCTGGAGGCTTGGTCCCCGACCACTATCAGCTCTGGTACATTCTGTAGATTTGGTCCCCGACCACTATCAGCTCTGGTACAGTCTGGAGGCTTGGTCCCCGACCATTGTCAGCTCTGGTACAGTCTGGAGACTTGGTCCCCGACCATTGTCAGCTCTGGTACAGTCTGGAGACTTGGTCCCCGACCACTATCAACTCTGGTACAGTCTTGAGACTTGGTCCCTGACAACTGTCAGCTCTGATACAGTCTTGAGACTTGGTCCATGACAACTGTCAGCTCTGGTGCAGTCTTGAGACTTGGTCCCCGACCACTATCATCTTTGGTATAGTCTGGAGACTTGGTACACGACAATTGTCAGCTCTGATACAGTCTGGAGACTTGGTCCCTGAGAACTGTCAGCTCTGGTACAGTCTTGAGACTTGGTCCTTGACAACTGTCAGCTCTGGTACAGTTTTGAGACTTTGTCCTCAACCACTATCATCATTGGTACAGTCTGGAGAATTTGTCCCGACCACTATCAGCTCTGGTATAGTCTGTAGACTTTGTCCCAGAGCATTATCAACTCTGGTATAGTTTAGAGACTTGGTCCTTAGTTGACGGCTGATTGATACAAAGGCTATATTGTTGTTACTGACTTAAGATTGTGTCTTCTTCCTAGCGTGGCACTATCCGTTCAACTACAAACTGTACCTCTAGGTTATCATCATCAAGTATCGGGCCTGCTGGCGTAGGTGATCATGTCTCTCCACAAATTTCGATCTCGGCAGCTATTTATCATTTCTGTTGTGGACCTTCTGCCAAGCCATTCTTTTAAGCTGTCTGTTATTTTTTTTCTTTGGTTCCCTCTTTCTATTCGTCCCTCAATTTTTCCAGTTGTTACAATATATTCCAGTTGTTCTCTTCTCATTACATGGCCAAAAAATGATGATTGTTTCTTCCTAATATTGGAAATTAGCTCTCTTTTTGCTTTGACCTCTCTCATAACATCTTCATTACGCTTCTTAACTGTCCATGGTACTCTCAACATTCTTCTGTAAAACCACATTTCTACAGATTCCAGTGATTTTCTTGTCTAATGTCCTATTGTCCACGATTCGCATCATTATGTTAAGACTGGCTCTATATAACATTTAAGAACTCTTTTTCTTGTTTCTATTGTCAAAAATGGATTGCATAGTATTGTCCTCATTTTTGGAAAGCTGCTTTTGCCTGAGCCATTCTGCATCTCACATTTTTGTACATCTTCCGTCTGAGGTTAACAAAGTTCCCAAATATTTAAATTCATTTACCTGTTTTAATATTGTTCCACTTGTCTTTATTTTGCATTGAGGTGATGTCTTTTTCTTTGTTGTTACCATTACCTCTGTCTTTTTGCTATTAAGGCTGAGTCCTTTATTTTTGCTTTCTTTCACTATAATATCTAACATTTCTTGTAACTCATTTTCACTCTTAGCGATTAAGACTGAATCATCAGCTTACCTTAGATTATTTATATTATGACCTCAAATTGTTATTTCAGGCATGCCCCTTATGGATCTTAAAATAATCTTACTATAAATATTAAACAAATCTGGTGACAGCACACAACCTTGTCTAACACCCTGTTTTATTTGTTGAAACATTCCCAATTGGTTTCCAGTTCTTATGGCCACTGTTTGTTGCTAGTACATGTTCTTTATTATTCTTAGATCTTTGCTGTCTACGTTTTGTCCCTTTCGTCATAAAATAATTCTGTTTATCTTTTCGTCATGGAGTAATTCCGGACGAAAGGAACAAAAAGCCAGACATAAAATGTACATACAACTATAAAATCCTGAAATATGAAGTAGAAAAAGCTATAAAAAGAATGAAAAAGGGAAAGGTAGCAGGACCTGACAATATATAGATAGAGATGATACAGGCTCTAGAAGAGTTTGGCATCGAAGTGATCACAGACATATACAATGACATATACCATACAAGATACATACCAAACGAACTAAAAACATCAACTTTCATTGCATTGCCTAAAAAGAATGGTGCAGTTGAATGCAGTGATTTCATAACAATAAACCTAATGTGCCAGGTAACAAACATTTTACTAAAAGTTATACAGGGAAGGATTTAGAATAAAATCAATACTGAATTAGATGAGCAACAATTTGGATTCAGGAAAAAAAAAAACAGTGGCACAAAAAAAGCAATATTTAACATGAGAACATTGATTGAAAAGTACATAGAAGTAAACAAACCAATATATGCCTGCTTTATAGACTACATCAAAGCTTTCGATAGAATACACCATAATCAACTCATAGACTGCCTAAAGGATATAAATTAGACGACACAGACATACGACTAATATGTAATTTGTACTGGCAGCAAACAGCAATATAAATAATAAAATATAAGAAGGAGAACTCTACACCCATGGACATAAAAGGAGGAGTAAGACAAGGATGCATCCTATCACCAAGATTGTTCAATCTATACACTGAGTAAATTTTTAAAAACATCTCAGAGATGCCAGGCATAAACATTAATGGAAAGATAATCAATAACCTAAGATATGCTGATGATACTGCTCTACTAGCAGAAAATCCGAAAGACCTACAACAATTGTTTAATGTGATAAACATAACAAGCAACAAATATGGACTAGATATGAATATCAAAAAGACTAAAACTATGATCATAAACAAAGACAATTCTCAAGACCTACAATTAAATATCACAGTTGAGGGAATACATCTGGAGACAGTCCAGAGTTACAACTACCTGGGACATACTATAACCAATGATGGAAAATGTAAAATTGAAATAAACAAAAGAATAGGTATGGCAAAAAGTTATTTTAATGCCATGAAAAATATACTAACAACAAAACAAATATCAGCAGGGCTGAAACTAAGAATGGCAAAATGTTACATCTTCTCAGTATTCCAGTATGGTGCAGAAACATGGACATTAGACAAGAAAACAGAACAGAAAATTGAAGCCTTTGAAATGTGGATTTATAGAAGAATAGGTAGAATTGGATGGAAACAAAAGATAACAAACGATAAAGTTTTAAAACAACTGAAAATAAAAAGAGAACTACTAAATACAATTAAGACAAGACAAATGAAATTTGTTGGAGCATGTTAAAAGACACAACAGCTTACTAAAAGTAATATTGGAAGGGAAAATACAAGGTAAAAGAGGTAGAGGCAGACCAAGACTAACATGGACGAGTAACATCAAAAGATGGACAAGTCAATCTATGACAGCCTGCACCATCAAAGCAAGAAACAGAGTAGAATTGCGATCGATGGTAGCCAACCTTCGTTGCGGAGAAGGCACTCGATGATGATGTCTACGTTTATGCTTTCTAAAATGTTGATTATTTTTTGGTGCTTTACTTTGTCAAATGCCTTGGTGTAATCTATGAAACATAGGTATAGATCTGTTTTCACCTCTATGGCTCTTTCTACTAAAGATCTTATGATATAAATGTCATAGCTCGTTCCTTTACCTCTAACAAAACCACACTGTTCATCGCTAATTTCTGAACTGATTTTATTTCGCACTCTTCGCATGATGATTCTTAGTAATATCTTAGTCATATGACTCATAAGGCATATTGTGCAATGATCATCGCATTCAATCGCACCCGATTTCTTTGGTAGGGCTATGAATATTGATTTGAGCATGTCTTCTGGTATATATCCGCTGTTGTAGATATCATTCAATATTTTTGTTATTATTTCTATTACAAAATAACCCATGGCTTCAATCTCTTCTTTAGTTATATCTGGTCCAGGAGCTTTGCCTGCTTTCATAACACGCCTTCCACTTCTTTACTGAGTATTTCTGGTCCTTCTCCATTATCTTTAATATTTACTTCCGTTCGTTCATTATTATAAAGATCTTTAATGTATTCTGTCCATCGTTCCCTTATGTTTTCTTGATCAGTCAACAGTTCTCATTCCTTTGACCTTAAACATCCAGTTTTTGATTGCGTTTATCTTCCTGTTAATTCCTCAATTTGTTTGTATATAGCTTTAGCATCTCCTTTTTGTTGCATTTCAATCTCTTTGCATCTCTCTTTTAGCCATGCGTCTTTTGCTTCATTGCATTTTACTACAATTTCTTTATTTAATCTCTTGTACTCATCTTTATTTTCTTTATTTCTTCTTCTTGTATCCATTAGCTTCAAAATGTCATCTGTCATCCATTTCTTCCTTGAATTTGTCCTCACTGGTGGTATGAACTCTTTTGATGTTTGTTGCATTGATTCTTTTAGCATTTCCCACTGTTCATCAATGCTTTGTATCTTCTCTCTTGCATTGTACCGGTTCTGAATTGTGAGTTTATATTTGTCTTGCAGCTTCTTGTCTGATTTTAGTAAATCTAAATTTAACTTGATGTTAACTGAGGCTAGTTTTGTTGTTTTTAATTTTACTCTAAGCTTTCCCACAACTGGTACATGATCACTATTGCAACCTGCCCCATGTCTAGTTTTCACACACACCAGACTGTTTCTAAATCTATTGCTTATCATTATATAATCAATTTGATTACGTGCGTTGTCCCCTGGGTTTTTCCATGTCCACAGACGTCTTGGATGTTGCTTAAACCAGGTGTTTCCTATCATCATGTTGTGTTCTTGCCCAGTCAATAATTTTCTCACCTCTTTCATTCCTCTCGCCTAAGCCATAATGACCAACTACTTCCTCAACTCTTTCCTTTCCTACTTTTGCGTTAAAATCCCCTAGAACTATGGTGTTTTCACGTGGTTTGCATTTATGAAGAATTTATAGAATTTATGAATTGTTTCCTCTAGACTGTCTGCTGTTGGTACATAAACTTGTATAAGATTTATGTCTATTGGCTTTCCATTCAATTTCACTAAAAGGACTCTGTCATATATTGGGTAAAAGCCTTTCACTGTTCTTGCTTTTTCTGCATCCAAGATGATACCTACTCCTCTTTGGTGTTCAGTACCTCCAGAATAGATTATTTTATGTTTATCAGAATACATCTCCCCTGATCCGGTTTATCTCATTTCGCAAAGTCCCAGTAATTGTAAACCCATTCTTTTCATTTCTTGTATGATGTTTTCTAGTTTACCCTTCTGCATGAGTGTTCTCACATTCTAAGTACCTATCTTTAGAGTTTGTTTTATCTTTATTTTGATTACAGTAGCTTAATGACGATCGGGTATCACCTGTAGCACATGATGTCCGCTACCGAACGAGGGTTTTCCATTGGAATCCCCCTTAACGTTGTTGTCGTTATGTCTAATGTTGTGGCGATTCATGATTGTACAAAGAAGTTACGACGGTGGTTTTCTGTTGCCTTCCGTCAGTTTGTTTACGGTTGGCTCGCTAGCCTTTGACTAAAAAGTCACACCCACAAGGCAGTGGGGTTGTTTTACTTCGGGGTATCCTCCTTTAGCCATTTACTCTCCCGAGCTTACCTGCAAGGCAGCAGGGCAGCCACTACAGGTCCACTGTGGTAAAGCCACCGGGTCAAGACTGTCACCAAGAAGCAGGAGACAAATAATAATAAATGAATATTATTATAGAGGGAAACTTGGCGTTTAGCTTTTCGTGGCAAGGCGCTGTGCCACTGAGTACGGGTTCGATCCTGCTTCGGTCCATATATTGTTCTTTGTTTTTTTTTATCTGTTGTTGATTATTTGTCATTTTTTCCGAATGCTGTAAACATACCTCTTCCTCTGATTTGATTCACCAAGCACCTAGGCCTATGAAGGGCTACCCAGTGAACTTTCGCGATGTGTTTACGTGTTACTTAATTGTGTACTCGCGCAAAATAAACGACCAGGAACCAGTCTTTCCTAATCAGGTTTGTATCACGTTTCCATTCTGTTACGTGGAGTATTTGTTACCGTTATTGTTTTTTTTAATAATTTATTATTAATATTGGAAGGTGCACCATAGAAATAAAAAGCAGAATAGCACAGGCTAAAGTACAATTTCAGAAAATAAAAAAAACATCTTGTATTACAAGTCTATGTAAAAAGAAATGAGAAAGAAAATTCAACTTGTTATGGAGAGCCAATTCTGACCTATGGAAGGGAATCATTGACAGTGGACAAACAAATGCAAAGACGATTTGAGACCGCAGAGGATGAGATTTCTCAGAAGAATGTTAAGAGTTCCCTGGACAGCCAGAAAGACCAATGATGAAATTCTCAAAGAGGTCAACACAAAAAGTGAACTCCTAAAAACATCAGAAAGAAAAAATCAACATTTTTCGAGTGCATTTTGAGAAGAGGAAAGTTGGAATATTTGGTTACAACTGGCAAAATACAGGAAAAGAGAGATCGCGGACATAGATAACTGGTGTCTTGGCACGGAAAACAGTCAAAAACAGAACTGACACAATGCAGTGTGGATAGAAGATTGTAAAAGGACATGATCCCAAAATTGGTATGGCACAAGATGGTGATTATTAATGTAGCCGTATCATCGTTCTCCCGCAAGACAAGAAATTTATGTTAACATTGATTTTAATGTTCTCCCTGTCGAAGGTATTTCAGTCTAAACTGTGACTGCATATTTTGTGTACACATGTGAATGTGTAGTCCAATTGTTTCCTTGTCAATTACAAGTCACAATCAGTACACGATTCACGCAAGTGAAAGTAATTTCTGATAGGAGACATCCGTGGTTTAATGAGCCGTCAGTTTTACTCTGATCAATAGAAAGGTCAAGTATGATAACTTGAGTGTTATCAATTAGGTTGATACGATTGTTATCTTTACCCCAATGCCTACCCGCTACACACTAGAGGGCCATATAGTTCGAGCGTTTGCTACTGTGGTAAGTACCTTGTTGTTCACATCATCTTTCATTAGCTGTATCCGTAACTAAAATACTAACATTCATTTCAGAATTTACCACATTATCAACGATAAAATGGTCTAGCGCTGTCTCATATATCGGTGATCACAACTTTATCAACTTCAAAAATTATCCTTTGCCAAAAGTGTCAGATTTTTTTTCCGAGACCACATCCCAACTTAATTTTCTACTTTGTCGCTCGCAACTAAGTGACTGTTGTCTCTGCTATAAAGTCGGATGTTTGGGGCCAAAAAGTACATATATCGTAGCTTGTTGTAAACCACGAGACAACGCATTTCCACCAACTTAAGGGCGTCATTTAAAGCGATAGAGTCATTTAAGAGATGAAAAGGAGTCATTGAAGTCGAATGTAAAGAAAGAATAGGATGTCTAGTTTGTGAGGGTCTTTGTTCACTCTAAGTTAGCTGACTGTGACGCCTACAAAAAAAGCTACAAATCGGTACTTGATGTAAACTCATATCATATATGATGTGCTAGACATCTCATGTCGCGTGAGATCAGTGAAATACACATCGCCATATCTTTACAGTTGGAACCGTTTCTCGTTGACTAGAGCTGGAAGTATTAATACATTTCTTTCACATATAAACACACATCTCAGACAGGCATACACACATACAACACGATATACACGCGCACTCGTCAATGATCACCACATTAAAAACTAAACAATTTTACGAATGTTTATTTCTTTTAGAATAAAGCCCATTTGTTTCATCTTCTTTTTTCTTTTCTTCTTCCCTTTCTACTTCTTCTTCTACTTCCTCTTTTACTTCTTCTTCTTCCCCACCTCCCCCGCCTTCGTTCTATGACTAACTAAACAGATATTGCCCTACTGAACAGAAGCCCCATTTACTTTGCCAAATACACCTCATCGTTGTTGTTGTTGTTGTTGTTACTTCCGTGGTCTTGGTAAAATAAGCAGCCATAAAGCCTGAGTTGTTGTTTTTTTTAGAAACGAACCTTCATTTTACTTACTCAGTGGCCATTCTTGGTCTATTCTTGGCTGTCTGCGGTCTTTGGTTCATCAATTCCATTGGTAGCTGCGGTTTAGATCAAGTAATCTTCGTCTATGTCTTCCCCTCCAGGTGTTCACATCATTCACGCTCTGGTGATTGTTGTAGGGCATCATTAGATACGAGAGATTGCAACATCTTTACCAATAGTCATGTGGTGACTAACTATTAAAGATACATTCATTAACGTCAACGAGTTCTCCTTGTTAGACTGTGTAAATAATGTGCCAATACAAAAAGGGTGCCGTTGTAGGGTTGAATGTGTGTTCATCAACTCCACTGTAATTCTTTGTGTAGTAGTAGCCTCCGTCAGTCATAGTTGATTATGGATTTTGCAGTGCCCTTAAGAAATATTTTTTTCCTTTTCTTTGGCCGTGTATTTTCTTTCTCTCTGAATCTGTCTGCTTCTAGCTTGAGTTGGAGCTTTAGAATGTGTGTCCAAAGATTAGTCTGCAGTTATTTCGTCTCAGGCTGCAGGATTTATGTTCACAGTCTTCATGTCACGTTTCCACGTCGTCAGTAAATCGAGGTTTTGGGCGCCCTCTCGTTCTTTTTCCATCTGCAAGTTGTTTTAAAGTTTATCTTTTGGTATGCGGCCATCCTTCATACGGTGTCAGTGGCCAAGCCAGCGTAACCTACGTTGGTTGGACAACGTTGGGGAGGCCTGTGTGAGTGAGGACCTCCATGTTTGTCAATTTGTCCTTCCAGATGATACAAAGAATACGTCGCTAGCTTTGCAAATGTAATGCATTTAACCTTCTCTCTTGTCTTACATAAGTTGTCCATGATTCGCTGCCATATAAACGGATACTGATGATGCAGGCGTTGTAGACTGCGACCATTTAGTTTTATTTTCCTTTGTGTAGTGGTCGGGTTTATGTTGTCTTTTGATGATATCTGGTGTGTAGCCTCATCGACGCGAACAATACAATTTTGGTGAAGTGTCGACTTGGGTCTACCCTTAGTAGTTTCACCGTGGGGAGAGCAAGATAGGCTGAATGCAGCTACCAAGGCTGAATGAGGCTACCAAGGCTGCATTAAAAAATCAGCAGCAGTTTTACATATTTTTTTTTTTTTTATGATATTGACCAACTTTAATTGCCTCAGGGAATCCTCGCAAAAAAAAAAAAAAAAAAAACGTGTGCTGAAATCTTTGCGCTCTGTTAGACAAAAGATGCCAACACTAGAACCAGTAACACGATGATGGTCTTATCAATAGCACTGTTGTTTAATTGTATTCTAATTTGACATTTTTGTTTCCAGTCCTATAAATTGTATCTGATTTGTTTAATTTTATTCTAATTTGACATTTTTGTTTCCAGTCTTATAAATTGTATCTGATTTGTTTAATTTTATTCTAATTTGACATTTTTGTTTCCAGTCTTATAAATTGTATCTGATTTGTTTGTGAATATGCCATCAATCTACCACATGCTTCTCAATTTTAAATTTCTTATACTAAGAAAACCACCTCTCTTTATCTACTCCTAGTACGATATTTCTCCATTAACTTTTGATACATCATTTCTCTGGTGTTTAGTAGCAAGAAGTCTACAGCTACTCTCCAACCTTATTTCCATAACTTCGCTACTTATCTCCACCTGGGTTATCTCTCCTCAGTGGTCTAGTCCATTGATTAAGCGACTTAACCTTGGTCCCTCTCATTTTTTCCCTCTTCTGTTTGCCACCTGACATGTCTTCCTCGGACTATTGTTTTGTACTACTGCCTCATCTATAGCCGACCGCCTTTGTTCACAAACCTGTCTAGTCGTCGCATCTCTACGCATCTATTCTTTTTAGCCACTTACCACCTATATCCCCCGGCCGTTGCTCCTTGCCGCTTTACGACCCCTGGTCTGTGTCTCGCCTGACTGCATTCAGTCTTACATGTGACTGTTTTCCCATGTGCCTTGTCTCTACCATACATTTGGGTACATTCTCTTACCTGAAACAGCCAAGTCACTCCAGCTAAGTCATTTTCAATATATTTATATATATTTTAATATACAATATACTTTATAATTTTTATTCTTCATTTTTCTCGTTTTCAGTTCTACATTATTTCTCTATACTTACCATTTTATATCTCTACACTTCACCTATTCTCTAACATGTTATCCATATCTTTCTCATCTCACCATCCCATCTCTCATCTCTCTGTCCACCTTACCCTAATTTCATCATCCGACATGTAGCTATAGATATCTGTGCCTCACAGTTTGTTGTTGTTGTCCACGTCTTCTGAAGAAGGCTGCAGGCCGAAACGTCAATATTCTGTTGTGTTCCTTTTTTAGTAAAGCTGTCACCATACCTTGGAGTATACACTACAGCCCATAACTCGACAGTGTTGGGAGTCAATGCGGAATAGCATGGTCTACCAGTGCCTGGGACAAGACAATTAGTGCGCCCCCTACCTGTAATTTTATTTATTACTGCTTTCTTTTTTTATTTTGAAATTTTTCTTCCATTGATCACTCTTAGGGCGGTCCTCTCCCCCTCCCCCTTTTTAACTCTTCCTTTTTCTTCACCATTTGCCTTTCAGCGTCGAGGGGAGATATGATTTGAGTCTTTTGCTCTTCTGTTCGCCTCTGATGCTGTTATGTTTCATAGTGTGTCTAATTACCCCCTTACTCACGCTAAGTTAATGACTGCAGCGCTTGATTTGTTTTCCATTTAGTTAATTGTAGTTGGCATATTGTCTGTCTTCACGTCGTTAGGTTATTATATTGCTTCGCAAGCGTGTACACTACGGTGCATGTCAAATATTTTGTTTCATCTAATTTGCCAGGTTGCAAAAGGGAAAAAGTTTGTCATCGACTGACCTCGGCAATCAGCAATGACCTTTCAAGCGGGAATATTGCTTCTGCAGGTAGCAGTGTTGTTATCGTTCATCACACCCACGGAGTATAGTTCAGCACCTGGCATTCCAAATAAGTGTAAAAAGAAACTTAAAAGTAAGTGAAATAATAACAACAATCCACACTTTTAGCGTTATAACAATAAGAGAGAAAAAGGTCCTAGTTTATTCTTCTTTGTCGTCGTCTTCTTCTTTTTCTTTTATTCTTCTTCTTATAACCTCGAGGGTATATAGAACCACAGCCAACTATTGTTTCAGTAAGGCCTACGAGCTGAGATGGCTTTCCCGAAATCACCCAAGACTTGTGACGTTTTTAGCTCGCACAGCGAGTGTGTGTTTGTGTTCTCTCAAAGGCATGACACATATTGATGAATCAACCCCAGGCTGTCAACCATGTTTCAGAGTTACCTCATTGTTTACAACAATATTAAAGTCTTGAAAGTCAGTCATTGAATCCATGATACTACTGGCCGGATATATATCTGTAAATCGTAATGGACAAACCCTCTCACTGATGCTATGTGTCTATTTGTTTTCTTTCTCACAACTCCTATGATTGATGCCATGTGTCTACCTGTCTTCTTTCTCATCGAATCACTTAGTATGAAGGAGTGGTTGTAGTCTTGTGACTCTAACCAGATGAATGCCCTGGTCACTGCCATTACCTCTATCGTCATACTACTCGTGGTTATAACGTATGCAACATTGTTTTATTTGACTATTCTGCCTGCCGAGCGTGTTGTAAATGCCCATGCACTTCTTTGGTGTCGTATTATTCTTTGGTGTCGTATTATTCTTTGGTGTCGTATTATTCTTTGGTGTCGTATTATTCTTTGGTGTCGTATTATTCTTTGGTGTCGTATTATTCTTTGGTGTCGTATTATTCTTTGGTGGCGTACGTGCTGACACAGCTGGTTTTTCTCTTTTACTTTTAAAATTTCAGGGTGGTTCAGTCGTTTGAAATAAAAATGTCAATGTTGTCCCCGCTCTATGTCAATGTTGTCCTCGCTCTGTGTCAATGTTGTCCCCGCTCTATGTCAATGTTGTCCCCGCTCTATGTCAATGTTGTCCCCGCTCTATGTCAATGTTGTCCAGTTCTATGTCAATTCTTGTAATGTCGAAAAATCTAAAATGTTATTTAAGAACAATTTCGGCAATAAATCTGAATTATTCAACTGAGCAAGATGTACATTGATTGAGCGTAAGTGCTACACCAACATCGTAATTTTCATTTTCTATTGCTCACGGAGGAAGAAACATCAACAAACATCTAAGCAGATAGAAACATCAACCAACATCTAAGCGGACAGAAACATTAACCATCATCTAAGCGGACAGAAGCATTAACCATCATCTAAGCGGACAGAAACATTAACCAACATGTAAGTAGACAGAAACATCAACCAACATCTAAGTAGACAGAAACATCAACCAACATCTAAGTAGACAGAAACATCAACAAACATCTAAGCAGATAGAAACATCAACCAACATCTAAGCAGACAGAAACATCAACCAACATCTAAGTAGACAGAAGCATTAACCATCATCTAAGCGGACAGAAATATTAACCAACATGTAAGTAGACAGAAACATCAACCAACATCTAAGTAGACAGAAACATCAATCAGCATCTAAGTAGACAGAAGCATGAAACAACATGTAAGCAGACAGAAACATAAACCGAGATCTAAGCTGACAGAAACATAAACTAACATATAAGTTGATAGAAACATCGACGAACATCTAAGTAGAGAGAAAAATCAACCAACATATAAGTAAACAGAAACATCAACCAACAAATTAGCAGACAGAAACATGAACCAACATGTGAGCAGACAGAAACATCAACCAACATATAAGTAAACAGAAACATCAACCAACATCTAAGCAGACTGAAACATCAATCAACATATCAGCATGCATAAACATCAACCAACAAATTAGCAGACAGAAACATGAACCAACATGTGAGCAGACAGAAACATCAACCAACATCTAAGTAGACAGAAACATCAACCAACATATTTATAGACTGAAACATCGACATATATTTAATTAGACAGAAACATCGACCAACATCTAAGTAGACAGAAACATCAACCAACATCTAAGTACACAGAAACATCAACCAACATCTATGTAGACAGAAACATCAACCAACATCTAAGTTGACAGAAACATCAACCAACATATCAGTAGGTAGAAACATCGACCAACATAAAATCAGACAGAAACATCAACCAACAACAAAGCAGACAGAAACATCGACCAACAACAAAGCATACAGAAACATCAACCAATATCTAAGTAGACAGAAACATCAACCAACATCTAAGTAGATAGAAACATCAACCAACATATGAGCAGACAGAAACATCAACCAACATCTAAGCAGACAGAAACATCAACCAACATATAAGCACGCAGAAACATCAACCAACATATAAGTAGACAGAAAGATCAACCAACATATAAGTAGACAGAAACATCAACCAACATATAAGTAGACAGAAACATCAACCAACATATAAGTAGACAGAAACATCAACCAACATATAAGTAGACAGAAACATCAACCAACGTCTAAGTAGACAGAAACATCAACCAACACATAAGCAGACAGAAACATCAACCAATATCTAAGTAGATATAATCACCAACCAACATCTAAGTAGATAGAAACATCGACCAACATCTAAGTAGACAGGAACATCAACCAACATATAAACAGACAGAAACATCAACCAACATCTAAGTAGATAGAAACATCGACCAACATCTAAGTACACACAAACATCAACCAACATCTAAGCAGACAGAAACATCAACCAACATCTAAGTAAACAGAAAGATCAACCAACATCTAAGTAGACAGAAACATCAACCAACATATAAGTAGACAGAAAGATCAACCAACATATAAGTAGACAGAAACATCAACCAACATATAAGTAGACAGAAACATCGACCAACATCTAAGTAGACAGAAACATCAACCAACATATAAGTAGACAGAAACATCAACCAACATATAAGTAGTCAGAAACATCAACCAACATATAAGTAGACAGAAACATCAACCAACATATAAGTAGACAGAAACATCAACCAACATATAAGTAGACAGAAACATCAACCAACATATAAGCAGATAGAAACATCAACCAACATCTAAGTAGACAGAAACATCAACCAACATCTAAGTAGACAGAAACATCAACCAACATATAAGTAGACAGAAACATCAACCAACATCTAAGCAGATAGAAACATCAACCAACATATAAGTAGACAGAAACATCAACAACATCTAAGTAGACAGGAACATCAACCAACATCTAAGCAGATAGAAACATCAACCAACATATAAGTAGACAGAAACATCAACCAACATATAAGTAGACAAAAACATCAACCAACATATAAGTAGACAGAAACATCAACAACATCTAAGTAGACAGAAACATCAACCAACATATAAGTAGACAGAAACATCAACCAACATCTAAGTAGACAGAAACATCAACCACCATATAAGCAGATAGAAACATCAACCAACATATAAGTAGACAGAAACATCAACCAACATATAAGCAGATAGAAACATCAACCAACATATAAGTAGACAGAAACATCAACCAACATATAAGTAGACAGAAACATCAACCAACATCTATGTAGACAGAAACATCAACCAACATATAAGTAGACAGAAACATCAACCAACATATAAGTAGACAGAAACATCAACCAACATCTATGTAGACAGAAACATCAACCAACATATAAGTAGACAGAAACATCAACCAACATATAAGTAGACAGAAACATCAACCAACATCTATGTAGACAGAAACATCAACCAACATATAAGTAGACAGAAACATCAACCAACATATAAGTAGACAGAAACATCAACCAACATATAAGTAGACAGAAACATCAACCAACATCTATGTAGACAGAAACATCAACCAACATATAAGTAGACAGAAACATCAACCAACATATAAGTAGACAGAAACATCATCCAACATATAAGTAGACAGAAACATCAACCAACATATAAGTAGACAGAAACATCAACCAACATATAAGTAGACAGAAACATCAACCAACATATAAGTAGACAGAAACATCAACCAACATATAAGTAGACAGAAACATCAACCAACATTTATGTAAAACTTAATAAGGATAACATTGAAGCTGTACTCCAGCAAGTTGTTGTTTCGTACTGTGGCTTACCGCCATTTTCGCTCAAATGTCTGCAGCTTTGGGCCGTTTTCAATAAAAAAAAATGTCACTTGTTGTCATGTCTTTAGAATACGGCGCTTATAATGTGTTTATTCTTTAAACTATTTATAAATACTTAGTTATTTTTTAAGTTTCACGTGAAAATGAAAAACTGACAATTACCAGTTAAGATGACTATCTAGAGAAAAAAATAGGGATAGAGATAGATAAGTACATGTACTTGTCTTTTATGTATGTTTTTGTATTTATATTTCTTATATTGTAACCGATGAAGGTTTTTGCCGAAACGTTGTAATTTGTCTGTCTCTCCTTAGGTTCAGCTGCTTCATATCATTTAATTTTTTATTTTATAAAGATTACCAACACATTTGCTCTTCATCATCATGTGCCATATCCTTCCACAATTCTCTACCCACAGTGCATCGGATCAATTACTTTTGTTACCAAATTGTTTAACACACCCAGGTGCGGCCGGTTTTCGCAAGTGTTTTTAAATTTAAAATAACAGCGAGAAAATAATTCTTAAAAATTAGATCACAATATAGTTTGTTTGGACAATTTGCCCAGAAATTCGAAAAAGAAGTTAAACTAGTGAATTGCAAGGTTTTAGTGGACATTTTAACGGAAACATCAATAAATTAAAAGCCGCAAAAATCGGCTCCTTACCTTCTCACGTCCGTGACTGGCGCAATGTTTTGCGGGTCATGGTAAGGAATGTGTAGCGGGTGAACTATTCATGGTACTGAATGTGAAAGGTTGAAATATTCATGATACGATCGTTGTGAAATGCAGTTCACCTTTTCGACTGGCAACATCTGGCAAGTGATCGCACATCATGGAGAGCACGTATAAGGAACGGTATAACAACATTTGAGACTGTTCTAAGACAGGACTTAGAAGAGAAAAGACTCATGAAAAAGGATGGTAAACCCTACGGACCAGCGAGGCTGACCTGTTCATTATGTGACCGCGTGTGTTTGTCAAACATTGGTAGAATTAGCCACGAGAGAAGCTGTTCGGCAAAAACAATACCTCAAAAAAATACGCAATAGCCTTCACTAGACCGTCTGACAAGACGAAAAGGGCCATATATATATAGTTTACGTATGTCTCTCTTCTTCTACGTCTTCTGCTTTTTCTTCTACTTTAGCGATCAGCTATTGGTATGCATTTAGACCAGCTTGGGTCACGGACAAGACTGTGTTCACCGGTTTTCCATAGCTTGTCATGCTGGGTTGTTTATATGGGCCATATTCGCTTTGTTGTAGTGTTGAGAGTGCTGCAGTCCTGTATGATATGCTCTGGAGTTTGTCTGGATGCTCCGCAGTCACATGCTTAAATAATCACTGAGTCCAGTCTTCTGTAGGTGCGCTCCGAGGTCACAAAGACCTGGTCCGAGTCTTACTGTCTTGGCCTACTCGTGTCTGCTGAGTTAGTACAAGCTGTCATGTTCTGGCTCCTATTTTCCACTAACTCCCTCCATTCCGTTTCCCTGTCTTGACGTCTGTCGAATGTCCCATATGTGTCCTGTAATGAGGAATAATGGTAATCTGTTTATGTTTATATAATTGAACTTGTTAGTCACATTACCTTCTCATCAATAAAGAATATTATATAACCTCCGACCATCTTTATTTGTTCCTACCCCAATGTCCCGTTTTTGTCCCGGTGCAATATGGTTAGCCTGTCAATGGCATAGATTGTAATTTTACCAACAAAAGAAGTTGTGCTATTGGCGAGTCGAGTCCATTTTCTATAAAACTAGAGCTCATTTTACCACGTGAGAACCATCATCATCAGGTACCATGCCGGCGTAGGCGATCATCTCTCTCCACATCTCTCGGTCCTTCGTGCATGTCATAATTTCAGTCGGAAATCTGTTATTATGTCGTTTATATAAGTTGTTCAAATTGTTTCTCTTGGTTTTCCTCTCTCTCATCTCTCCGTCCACCTTACCATAACTTTATCATCTGACATGTAGCAGTAGATATTTGTGCCTCGCCGTTTGTTGTCGTTTTCCCCGTCTTCTGAAGAAGGTCGTAGGCCGAAAAGTCAGTGTTTTGTTGTGTTCCTTTGTTGTAAAGCTGTCACAATCACACCCCACTACTGGCTCATCGCTACCAGCTTTACCACAGTACTGCAATTATTTGAGTGTTCTCCCTTTTCCACTGCCACTCTTTCAATTAATTCTGCATGTTATTATAGTGTTCTCAATGCCTTTATTTCATATCACATGACCTATACGTCTAGATTGTCTTTTCATTATGATCCTGATAACATTTCTGGTTTCTACAGTTGTTTTTAAACACTCATCGCTAGTGAGTTATCCATTCCATGGAATTCGTAGCATTATTCTGATACACCACATCTCAGCTGCCTCGAATATTCTTTGTATTGTCTTACTTACCGTCCATGACTCACTTCCATATAATAGAACCGGTTCGATGTAGCACTTTTGGGCACGTGATCTATCATTAAAAGTAACAATAATTTATTAAAATGAACAGTTAATATATATTTGTTAATATGACAATAGTTCCAGATAAGTTGTTGGCGTTGAGGCGTATGCATGCAACAAGGGGGGGGGGGGGAGTAGTTTATAAGAGAAATGGGCAAGAAGGGTGAACTGTTGTAACGAGAAGGCGATGAGTTTGAGAGGTCAACAGGTTGGATTTGAGGAAAGAAATGACAATGATGATGGACAGAACAAGATGGGAGGCTGGTCCATGAATTTGTGGAAACAACTGATCTAATGTAAGAACCTCTGCAAGCTTGATCTGGCTCGACTTTGTCCAGTTTGTTCAAGTTAAACTGTGTTTGCTGCACAACTAATATTAACAGTTAAATAGAGGTCACTTTGCAGTCACCTATCTTCACGTTTTGACCGTCTCTCTCTCCGCGACGTTGAGTGACTCTTCTTGACCAGAGAGATATTAAAAAAAAATAGAAAAGATTGTATGATTAAAGCTGTACGTAGTTGATGAGCGAAACATGGAGACGTAGATCGATATACAAACATGAACACGTAGATCGATATACAAATATAGACACGTAGAATGATACACACACATGGACACGTAGGTCGATATACAAACATGAACACGTAGATCGATATACAAATATAGACACGTAGATCGATATACAAACATGAACACGTAGATCGATATACAAACATGGACACGTAGATCGATATACAAACATGAACACGTAGATCGATATACAAACATGGACACGTAGATCGATATACAAACATGGACACGTAGATCGATATACAAACATGGACACGTAGATCGATATACAAACATGGACACGTAGATCGATATACAAACATGGACACGTAGATCGATATACAAACATGGACACGTAGATCGATATACAAACATGGACACGTAGATCGATATACAAACATGAACACGCAGGTCGATATACAAACATGAACACGTAGGTCGATATACAAACATGAACACGTAGAATGATACACACATGGACACGAAGGCTATATACAAACATGGACACTTAGGACGATATAAAAACATAATAACGTAGGACGATACACACACATGGACACGTAGGGCTATATACCAACATGGAGTAGCAGCGGTATTGTACCAGTAAGGGGCTAAGCCAAAGCAATGCACATAGCACCTTTAATGCAGCTTCGCATTCTGATGCATTTCTTTGCCTTGACCTCTTCTTGACACATAAGCTGTCCGGTTAATTCCGATATTTGGATAAGGGTCAACTTTCCGATGAAACTGGGACTCATTTGATCGCCAATTTAACCTTCGACCTTCGTCGTAACCTTAGCCTGTCACCTCCAGGCCATGAAATCAACCCCTGACCCCTGAATGATTACATTCTCGCCAGAGAAAGTGGATTTTAAACGCGCAAGATTTGATAAAACCTTCAGAAAAGGATGAACAGCTTTCATTAACACCATTCAGATGTGCAACCATAAAGATGTTGCTACAATTAACTTCTCTGCTGTGGGATATACCACAGCGAACTAAAGATATACTTTGGCCTACTGGCTGAAAGGAAAACCTCAACTAGTGTGACGTTTTCAGCTTTGCGAGCAAGGGCGGATGTGAGTAGAGTGACGTCATCAGTTATAGCTGATAACGTCTGCTAGTTGGAGGGTGTGCTCGTGGGCCTTTATAAATCTATAGATGGCTATGGATATACCGTACTGGAGTAGGCGTGAAGGTGAATAATTGGGATAAAACATTTAGCAGCAAAAATAGAAACTATTTTAACAAAGAAAAAATACTATATTAGTAAAGAAAGCAAGAACTATTTAAACAAAGAAAGTAACAACTATTTAAACAACGAAAGTAACAACTATTTAAACAAAGAAAGTAACAACTATTTAAACAAAGAAAGTAACAACTATTTAAACAACGAAAGTAACAACAATTTAAACAAAGAAAGTAACAACTATTTAAACAACGAAAGTAACAACTATTTAAACAAAGAAAGTAATAACTATTTAAACAAAGAAAGTAACAACTATTTAAACAAAGAAAGTAACAACTATTTAAACAAAGAAAGTAACAACTATTTAAACAAAGAAAGTAACAACTATTTAAACAAAGAAAGTAACAACTATTTAAACAAAGAAAGTAACAACTATTTAAACAAAGAAAGTAACAACTATTTAAACAAAGAAAGTAACAACTATTTAAACAAAGAAAGTAACAACTATTTAAACAAAGAAAGCAACAACTATTTAAAAAAGAAAAGTAACAACTATTTAAACAAAGAAAGTAACAACTATTTAAACAAAGAAAGTAACAACTATTTAAACAAAGAAAGCAACAACTATTTAAAAAAAGAAAAGTAACAACTATTTAAACAAAGAAAGTAACAACTATTTAAACAAAGAAAGTAACAACTATTTAAACAAAGAAAGCAACAACTATTTAAAAAAAGAAAGTAACAACTATTTAAACAAAGAAAGTAACAACTATTTAAACAAAGAAAGTAACAACTATTTAAACAAAGAAAGCAACAACTATTTAAACAAAGAAAACAAAAACTATTTAATCTTCGCTTGCCCCATTTCTAACACTGTGTTGTAATGTTGAATAGTTACTGCATGCCGCAGTGCTGTAGCCACGTAATGTATAGGTAAACATTTTAAATTATACTGTCCCTCCCTCCCCTCATTGGCGTAGCGTGAAGGAGACTGGAGCGGGTAGCGCCCCGAGCACAACATTCCTAGAGTCGTAAACATTTGAAAAGCGGGAAGAGAAAAAACAGTAGTAATAATGCATAAACATTGCAGGTTAGGGGAGGCAACATTCGCCTAGCCCATGGCGGTGGCATCCCATGCTATTCCACTGTTCCTTCGCCTTCAAATCCTAAAAATAAACTACTTGACCAAACGTGAATCAAACATGTTTCAAGCCGGTGACTCTACGTGAATCAAACATGTTTCAAGCCGGTGACTCTACGTGAATCAAACATGTGTCAAGCCGATCACTCTACGTGAATCAAACATGTTTCAAGCCGGTGACTCTACGTGAATAAACATGTGTCAAGCCGGTGACTCTACGTGAATCAAACATGTTTCAAGCCGGTGACTCTACGTGAATCAAACATGTGGCAAGCCGGTGACTCTACGTGAATCAAACATGTTTCAAGCCGGTGACTCTACGTGAATCAAACATGTTTCAAGCCGATGACTCTACGTGAATCAAACATGTGTCAAGCCGGTGACTCTACGTGAATCAAACATGTTTCAAGCCGGTGACTCTACGTGAATCAAACATGTTTCAAGCCGGTGACTCTACGTGAATCAAACATGTTTCAAGCCGGTGACTCTACGTGAATCAAACATGTGTCAAGCCGGTGACTCTACGTGAATCAAACATGTGTCAAGCCGATGACTCTACGTGAATCAAACAGGTGTCAAGCTGATGTCTCTTCAAGAATTAAACATGTGTCAAGCCGGTGACTCTACGTGAATCAAACATGTTTCAAGCTGATGACTCTTCAAGAATTAAACATGTGTCAAGCTGATGAATCTTCAAGAATTAAACATGTGTCAAGCCGATGATCTTCAAGAATTAAACATGTGTCAAGCTGATGAATCTTCAAGAATTAAATATGTGTCAAGCCGATGAATCTTCAAGAATTAAACATGTGTCAAGCCGATGAATCTTCAAGAATTAAACATGTGTCAAGCTGATGAATCTTCAAGAATTAAATATGTGTCAAGCCGATGAATCTTCAAGAATTAAACATGTGTCAAGCCGATGATCTTCAAGAATTAAACATGTGTCAAGCTGATGAATCTTCAAGAATTAAACATGTGTCAAACCGATGAATCTTCAAGAATTAAACATGTGTCACGCTGATGACTCTTCAAGAATTAAATATGTGTCAAGCCGATGAATCTTCAAGAATTAAACATGTGTCAAGCTGATGAATCGTCAAGAATTAAACATGTGTCAAGCCGATGATCTTCAAGAATTAAACATGTGTCAAGCCGATGATCTTCAAGAATTAAACATGTGTCAAGCCGATGAATCTTCAAGAATTAAACATGTGTCAAGCCGATGAATCTTCAAGAATTAAACATGTGTCAAGCCGATGATCTTCAAGAATTAAACATGTGTCAAGCCGATGATCTTCAAGAATTAAACATGTGTCAAGCTGATGAATCTTCAAGAATTAAACATGTGTCAAGCCGATGAATCTTCAAGAATTAAACATGTGTCAAGCTGATGAATCTTCAAGAATTAAACATGTGTCAAGCCGATGAATCTTCAAGAATTAAACATGTGTCAAGCTGATGAATCTTCAAGAATTAAACATGTGTCAAGCTGATGACTCTTCAAGAATTAAACATGTGTCAAGCTGATGACTCTTCAAGAATTAAACATGTGTCAAGCTGATGACTCTTCAAGAATTAAACATGTGTCAAGCTGATGACTCTTCAAGAATTAAACATGTGTCAAGCCGATGAATCTTCAAGAATTAAACATGTGTCAAGCTGATGAATCTTCAAGAATTAAACATGTGTCAAGCTGATGATTCTTCAAGAATTAAACATGTGTCAAGCTGATGACTCTTCAAGAATTAAACATATGTCAAGCTGATGACTCTTCAAGAATTAAACATGTGTCAAGCTGATGACTCTTCAAGAATTAAACATGTGTCAAGCTGATGAATCTTCAAGAAATAAACATATGTCAAGCTGATGACTCTTCAAGAATTAAACATGTGTCAAGCTGATTTGAAAGCAACCGAAAAATTTTTAGTTGTTTTAAAACTTCCTCGTTTGTCTTCTTTTCTTTCCATCCAATTCTACCTATTATTCTATAAATCCACATTTCAAAGGCTTCAATTTTATGTTCTGTTTTATGGTCTAATGTCCATGTTTCTGTACCATACAGGAGTATTGAGAAGATGTAACATTTTGCTATTCTTAGTTTTAGCCCTTGAGTTATTTGTTTTGATGTTATATTTTCATGGCATTAAAATTACTTTTTGCCATACCTATTCTTTTTTTTATTTCAGTTGTAAATTTTCCATCACTGGTTATAGTATGTCCCAGGTAGTTGTAGTTCTGAACTGTCTCTAGATGTATTCCTTCAACTTTGATATTTAATTGTAGGTCTTGAGAATTTTCTTTGTTTATGATCATAGTTTTAGTCTTTTTGATATTCATATCTAGTCCATATTTTTTGCTTGCTATGTTTATTACATTAAGTAATTGTTGTAGATCTTTAGGATTTTCTGCTAGTAGAACAGTATCATCAGCATATTTTAGGTTATTGATTATCTTCCCATTAATGTTTAGGCCTGGCATCTCTATGATGTTTTTAAAGATTTGCTGAGTATATAGATTGAACAAGCTTAGTGATAGGATGCATCCTTGTCCTACTCCTCTTTTACATCAATGGGTGTAGAGTTCTCTTTGTTATATTTTGTTATTGTTGTTTACTCCCAGTATAAATTACATATTAGTCGTATATCTGTGTCATCCAGATTTATATCTTTTAGGCAATCTATAAGTTGATTATGGTGTATTGTATCAAATGCTTTGGCGTAGTCTATAAAGCAGGCATATATTGGTTTGTTTACTTCTATGTATTTTTCAATCAATGTCCTCATGCTGAATATGGCTTCTTTTGTTCCACTGTTTTTCCTAAATCCGAATTGCTGCTCATCTAATTCAGTATTAATTGTATTCTGAATCCTTCCTTGTATAACTTTTAGTAAAATTGTTGTTACCTGGCTCATTAGGCTTATTGTTCTAAAATCACTGCACTCAACTGCACCATTCTTTTTAGGCAATGCAATGAAAATTGATGTTTTTAGTTCATTTGGTATGTATCCTGTATGGTATATGTCATTGCATATGTTTGTGATCACTTCAATGCCAAAATCTTCTAGTTAATCTTCAGGTGCTGCTGCTTTTCCCTTTTTCATTGTTTTTATAGCTTTTTATACTTCAGATTTCAGGGTTTTATAGCTGGATGTACATTTTATAATTTGTTTTTGTTCCTTTCGTCATGAAATAATTCTGTTATGTATTCCTGCCTTCTATCGATTATATCTTTGTTGTCTTTTAGCATTCTTCCCTCTTTGTTTGCAATACATCCGCTTCCTGCAGTTTTTTTTTTACTTTATTAGTCATTATTTTTATTTCTGTGTGCATCTCTCTTAAATTTTGTTTACTTTCCATAGTTTCGATTTCTAGACATCTTTGGTTGGGCCAGTCTTCAATTGCCTTTTGCACATTTTTCGTATTTCATTATCAATTTCCTTGTATCTGGCAGTGTTCTTCGCTTGTCTTCTCTCTTCCATTTTTTCTAAAATGTGTCAGTTATCCATTTTTGCTTTTTGTTACTTTCCTTTTTTGGGTAAGGTGATGCAGGATTCTTGTATGCTGTTTTTTTTTTATGCATTACCATTTGGTTGTGACTTTTTCTTCAGGATTTTCTCTTCTGTACTGCTCAATCCCTTCTTCTAGCAGCTTCTGATATGTTCTTTACTTGAACAGTATAAGTTTCTTTTACATCTTTCTGATTTAAATCTGTTGTATCTATTGGTATTGCAGAATTAGTATTTTGTTTCTTTCTCTTTAATTTGATTTTCATTTTAATCGATACAGGATTATGATCTGAATTAATATCTGCTCCTGGATAGGTTTGGCTTTCTTGACGCTGTTCCGAAATCTCTCTTTTATCATTATATAATCTATTTGATTCCTCTTTCTATCTCCAGGGCTTTTCCATGTGTATAATTTCCTTTTCTCTTGCTCAAAGTAGGTGTTACATATTATCAGCCTGTTTTCTTCACAAAGTTGAATTAATCTTTCTCCTCTGTATATCTTTTTCCTAAACCATGATTTCCTATAATGGTCTTATATCTGCCTTTACCTACTTTTGCGTTCATGTCACCCATTACAATCAAGATGTCTGAAGATTTCACTTGCTTCATAACTGTATTTAGATCTTCATAGTGCGCTTCTATTTGTTCATCTGTATAGTCTTGAGTAGGTGCGTATGTGTGTATTATTGCTATGTCAAATGGCTTTGCCTTCATTTTTAATAATATAATCCTATCATTGTATGTCAAGTGAGTATTTATATATTTTTGTAGTTCTCGTTTTATTAGTACATCTACCCATCTAGCGCCCGTGCGCTACCGGGTCCCGAAAGGGGAGTAAAGAATAGCGGCACTGTACCCTACCAGGCATGTTCGTAAGAGGCGAGAAAGGAGGGTTGGTCATGGGACTGGCTATCCCATACTGTAAAAGAAATAAGCCGAAAAAACTTCACAAACATGGACAAGTGCGAAGATGATGGCGCTGGATAGGACACACACTACGGAAGCCAACTGAGAGTATTACACAACAGGCCCTTTTTGGAATCCCCAGGGGAAAAGACAAAGAGGAAGACCAAGGAATTCTTGGAGAAGACAGATAGAAGCAGAGGTGAAGATGATGGGGAAGACATGGAATGATCTTAAAAGAATGGCAAAAAACAGAACGACTTGGAAAGTGTTTGTTGAAGACCTATGCTCCAATGGGAGCTAAAAAGGTAGAAGAAGAAGAGACCCCTCTCTGGTGTTCTGTTGTGTTACCTGAGTATATAAATGTATATTTATCGTCTTGTATGTATCCACAATCCTTCCATCTTGTTTCTGATATGCCTAAAATATCAATGTTTAATCGCTCTGCTTCTACCATTAGATTTTCTAGTTTTCCTTGTTGGTATAAGGTTCTAACATTCCATGTGGCTATTTTTAGTTCGTTCCTAAAACAGTATTTAGAATTTCTCTCCATGGCTTTCTTTGGAATGTTACGTGATGAGGTTCCAATCTCTTTCACCGTGGTCTGCCATATTCGTCTTTCGTGTTCTGAATATGCCTCATGTGTACCACACACTTTGCTGTTTTCGCTTTCTGGGCCGTTGATTATTTCTAATTCTTCCGCCCCATCCACCGTCACAGACTTTTCACATAAGGGTTGAACACACCCGGCCGGCGCCATTGTTGTCGAACCATGTGCTTGCCTATCGAACCGCGAAAACACGACACATAGAAGAATAAATAATATTCCACTTAATTATCGGTAAAGTTCACAGTCCATTCACCCATCAGAAGTAAAATTACACCAAACGGGGAATAGCAACACATAATTTCACAAACTAGACTGTCGCGTAAATCATTTAAATATATCAACAACAGCCGAATTATAAAAACGACAACACGTAGTCGCCATGACAACACTAATAACATATAGGTATAAATATACAAATTGCACACACACACACACACACACACACACACACACATATATATATATATATATATATATATATATATATATATATATATATATATATGTGTGTGTGTTTGTTGCTAACGTAGGTTGTGCATGCGTCTGTGAATACGTCTATTTCTGATGTATCGAATGAGTTAATCATTTTGTAGAATCACGTATGCATACATATATGTGTGTATACACACGTACATACAAATTAGTTACATATATACATATGTCCAGGTTAGTAACACATACACAAATACATAAACTAGTAACATCTTGCTGCTTACTTTGGGTAACTTTTCTGAGGGTGTATATTTGTAAAATTATATGGGAAGTGCGTGGCTGTGCGGCTGATCCACTGTTAGCCAGCGTGTGGCGTTAGAGACCCGCGGTAGATAGACCATCATCATCATCATCATCATCATCGAGTGCTTTCTCTGCAACGAAGGTTGGCTACCATGGAGCGCCATTCTGCTCTGTCTCTTGCTTTGATCGTGCAGGTTGTCATGGGCTGATTTGTCCAACTTTTGATTTTACTCGTCCATGTTAGTCTTGGTCTGCCTCTGCCTATTTTACTTTGTATTCTCCCTCCAGGATTACTTTTAGTAGGCTGTTGTGTCTTTTAACATGGCCCAAAAATCGCATTTGTCTTGTTTGAATTGTGCTTAGTAGTTCTCTTTTCATTTTTAGTTGTTTTAAGACTTCATCATTGGTTTTCTTTTCCTTCCATCCAACTCTACCTATTCTTCTATATATCCACATTTCAAAGGCTTCACATTCTCTGTTCTGTTTTCTTGTCTAATGTCCATGTTTCTGCACCATATAGGAATATTGAGAAGATGTAACATTTTGCTATTCTTAGTTTTAGCCCTGGTGTTATTTGTTTTGATGTTAGTATGTCCTTCATGACATTAAAATTAATTTTTGCCATTTCTATTCTTTTGTTTATTTCAGTTGTACATTTTCCATCACTGGTTATAGTATGTCCAAGGTAGTTGTAGTTCTGAACTGTCTCCAGGTCTATTCCTTCTATTTTGATATCCACTTGTGGGTTTTGAGTATCTTCATTGTTTATGATCATAGTTTTAATCTTTTTGATATTCATATCTAGTCCATATTTTTTGCTTGTCATGTTTATTTCATTAAGTAATTGTTGTAGATCTTTGGTATTTTCTGCTAGTAGTACAGTATCGTCAGCATATCTTAGGTTATTGATTATCTTTCCATTAATTTGTAGGCCTGGCATCTCAGTGATGTTTTTAAAAATTTGCTCAGTGTATAGATTGAACAAGCTTGGTGATAGGATGCATCACTGTCTTACTCCTCTTTTTATATCAATGGGTGTAGAGTTCCCTTTGTTATATTTTATTATTGCTGTTTGCTCCCAGTATAGATTACATATTAGTCGTATACCTGTATCGTCCAGATTTATATATTTTAGGCAATCTATAAGTTGTTTATGGTGTATTCTATCACAAGCTTTGGTGTAGTCTATGAAGCAGGCATATATTGGTTTGTTTACTTCTGTGTATTTTTCGATTAATGTTCTCATGCAGAATATGGCTTCTTTTGTCCCGCTATATATATATATATATATCCCGGTAGATAGAACGGATTTTTTTTTATATCGGGGGTGAAATAAAAATCCTGAGTATGACACGTCGTGGCGACTGCTTTGACCAAGCGGTCTTTATCATTCTGGTTCTGTCGTGAGGCGCCCCCTCCCCCCGACATACATAATGATGATATGTGTCGTCAAGATAGCTAGTTGAACCCTTCCAGAACACAATGAAGTGTCAAGAGAAAGAAGCTTTTTGTTTTCGACGAAACACAGAATCATTTGAAAGTCAGCCGTACATGAGAGTTGAACAAAGAATGTACACTTTCTTACATTTGCTCCTACATTGCGGTTTGTTTTCACCAGTCCGTTGTCAAAAAAGCATAATTTCATTTCTGTGAGTTTCTAAACGACTAATATCTAACACTCACGGTGCCTCCACGTGCCGTAGAGCTCATTGACAGGAGTTGGAAACGGGTTCTGGACCGTACGATTGAGTGAATGCACTTGAGTCTAAACCAGGGATGGCCAATTTCTTTCAAATGACGGGCTACTTTTTAATTATTTTTTTTGTGGTGGGCCACACACATTATACTGGGTACAAATATACAATTTATTTCCGGTTTGTGATCGTTACCCTATGCTATAGTCATTGAGAGCGCCTTTCGTGCAAGACACTGCTGCAATAGCCAATTTTTTAGTTGGCTGCGTGGCAGTGTGCCAAGCGTTCGGCTTCTCGTGGCAAGGCGCGGTGCCACTGAGTACGGGTTCGATCCCACTTCGGACCATATATTTTTCTTCGTTTTTTTCTATTGTTGTTTGTCTGTCAATTTTTCCGAGTGCTAACACATACTTCTTTGTTCTATTATTCTCCACACACAATATAGCCGTGCTCTAATTGTTCTTCTGTAACAGTGAAGCTGGTGGGTACCGCTTCTCAAATAGACGATAGCAGTATCATATAGTGGCGACCAGCAGATCTTAACTATAATTATGGTATTTCAGTATAACTAGTGAGTCAGAAGTTTAGTTACAGTAGAGGTTATAGGAGAAGGGTAGTAACCAGGAGGAAGGAGTGAGGTTCAGAGTATTGGACAAAGCGATGGGAGGTTACATGATCCCCACTCACCAGTTGTAGAGGGTGGGTAGTGACGCACCGAAGGAGAGGTCCAGAATAGTGGAACGACACAATGTCTCACTACATGGAAAAGTTTAGTTACATGCAACGACCTCGTGGTGTTATTGTCAGATCTCCACCAGTGTCCATCATGTTCACAACAACTAGTGGTTGTTATTGTGATGAGCATGCGTTGACCCCATGACTTTGGCCCGGCTGATAAATAAGTGGTCATCCAACTTCCAGGAGAGGCCATGGTCATGAAGTAACATTATGTCACCAAGTAGGCGAAAACAGGATGCATTGTACAAATTTGGGAAGGTTCAGGTGAGTCACAGATGGTGGACACTGGACACGTAAATGTAGAGTGACAAACACTTGTGATCGTAAGGGTCGCAGGAGCACTCGGCAGCAGCTGATTGGTTGCTGAGCCTCAGGTAGAGAGAGTTGTTGTGAGTACTTAAGGTCTTGCACAACAGTTTAAGTTAAGTTGGAAGACCAGAGGAGCAGTTAGGATGTAGGCTCGTTCAGTTAAAACGGCTTCGGCCGAACTGCTAAAGGCAGTTAGCCAGTTAACAGTTAGAGTCAGAACAGTTAGAAAGTTAAGTTAGAAGTGTAGTAATAAGTTTTTATGGAGTTAGCAAGAACAGTTAGAAATATACAAGTTACAGTCATAAGTCAGTGATAGATTATTAAGACACTAGAGAAGTTATCAGTAAAAGTTGTTTTACAAGTATCCAAGAATTGTGTTCCATTGTGTTACATATATTCTACATGTCGTAAGTAGACTCACAAGTTTGTAAGAAAATGAAGATGTTGATGAACGATGTTCCATACCAATAAACATTAATAGTTGAACATTGAAGAGAGACTTTATGTGCAAGTCTATTATATATCATATTGTGTGTTGTGATCATTGAAGTACTAGCCACTATACGATATAAAGAGAAAGATAAAGAACATTACAACCCTATAACATATAATAAAAGATTTGGTCCATTGACTCAGCACGAAACCTGGGTTTGTCGCGGAGAGAAATCAAATAAATGAATGACAGAAAGTTAACGGAAGAATAAATAGCCTGCGCAGTCTTCAACTTAGAAATCACGGAGAAATCACCGTGTACCGTCTACCAGGTCAAAAGTTTAACACGACCGCAATTCTACCTGTGTTGCACTCCTGCCAGCTGAGATTGTCATTTTACCAATCAAGAGTACCTGTCCTTCAGGTCAAAAAGTCAAATTACACTGTTACAAGTCTGAAATTTACCTGTGTCAAGACAAGAGAGGCACTAAAATTTTTAGTCAGCATTAAATCTGACCAGCCAAGAGATTGTCAAATTGTCAATCAATATTACCTGTTTTGTTGGTATCCAGTCATAGCGTCAAGTTTGCAACAAATCATCGTTTCAAGTTTCATTTCATTCAATGATCCCGACCTTTGACCTGTGACCCATCACAGTTTGTTTATTTTGAAAGTTAGTCAGGAAGAGGCATAACTCTCAACAGAAAATCGTCATTGTCAGATAACTGTCGACGAAATTGTCCCACATGTGTTGAAGTTGAGTAATGAGTTCATGTGTCATTTTGATTGAGAAATTGTGATTGATAATTAATAATTTCAAGTGGTGTAGTTTTTATTTAGAGAAACAAGTCAAGTAACAAGTAAGAGTGTTAATATTTCAGTATTATAATGGCCATTCGCGTGTGTTAGAAATTAAATTAAAATAAATTAACATTAGACATTAGAAGACCAGAAGGAAAGGAGACCGATTGTCAGCACAGCTGAGAAACTAGAAACAATAATTAATTAATTAGAATTTATTAAGTTATTATATTAAGTAGTTGGTTATTAAATTTATTTATTAAGTAATTAGTAATTAATTTATTTATTAAGTAGTTTGTTAAGTAATTAATTAATTAATGATTTTTAGAAAGTATTATTAATTAATATACCAGCGAATATTGTAAACAATTTTTTTTAAACAGCTGGTTGACAGTTTTTAAAATAGTGTTCTGTTATATAATATATGTAGTTAAGTTTAGTTAAATAATTATTATTTTAAAATTATTATTATTGATAAGGTGACATACCCTATTTTATATTGTTCTGTAACCATTTTTAAATTGTACTGGATGTATTTTTTTAATAGTGTTTGAAATACTACATTGTTTATCCCACTGGGAAATTAAATAATAATAATTTTTATACTTATAATACTACACTGTTTTTATTCCACAGAGAAATTAATAATAATTTCTATTTATTTCAGAAACTGAGGCCAGAGTAGAGCTCATAAAGTGCTGATAATTAGTACATGTAATATAACATATAATAAATTTTAATTGTTGTTCTATCAATAGAAGGGAGAGGTAGGTATTATAGGAAACATGGCAACCACAGTAGACCCCACAACCGAAACGCTGAATGAACTGCGACTGACGATAAACCTGCCATCAAACTTAAGAGGACGGAGGGAGAGTGTAGAGAATTTGCAGACTTAACACTGAACTGGAGAGACCTAAAGAATATAACTTTACAGGCTTGATCGGATGAAGTATCCACATTCATGGAAGGTAAGGTAGAATTAATGCCTGTGTGTACATACGGAGACAGAGTATTGGCCTAGCGGAAAGGGCATTTGTGAGATCTGGTGGAAGAGATGATATCCAGTGACAGATCATAAATATTTTCATTGAAGTACTAGCCAACAGAGGACAGAGGATTAATTTATATTGACTTAGGAAGGATCTTACGACTATGAATGGAACTTTAGATTTAGCCAGCAAGGAAGAAATCATAGAAGATGTGATTCAAGTATGAGCTCATATTCAATAAGAAATAGATGGAACTTGTATAAGACTAAACGGGTCTTATGCTGCAATAAGAGATATTAATATTTACTATGTAGACAGGAGATGAATTATAAAGACTATATGTATGAAGATGTCAATAGAGGAACAATAAGGTTCCTAAAGTTATGATCGTATAAGAGATACGAGAGTCGATAGACGAGAATGTAAACAAGGGTAAGGGATTCCCAAGTTTACCTGTGATGACTCACTAATGAGAAGCCAGGATTTAGTTAAGCCGTATAGGTGACCACTTGGGGAGTGAGTCACCCGAAGTAACGAATAAAAAATGGTGATAACCATGTTTACATTGGCTTAATTAAGGCTTGAGTCGAGTTGAGAGGACGCTATTTACAGACGCAGAAGTCTTAGAGTACCTAGAGTTAAGAGAACTCAGAATTGACAAACAAGAGATGATTTATAGAGAATGTCTAGAGATGATAGTAGTGTCAAGAGAATATAGAAGACGAGAGATGATTTATAGAGAATGTCTAGAGATGATAGTAGTGTCAAGAGAATATAGAAGACAAGAGATGATTTATAGAGAATGTCTAGAGATGATAGTAGTGTCAAGAGAATATAGAAGACAAGAGACCTGAGGAAATAGAGAGATTACCTCAGATGAACTAGAAGTTAAGAGTTACCAATGTGAAACATATGGTACTAACTACGAGTTGGTCAGAGTTCTTAAACTTGCGAAGTTGGATGGTAATCCAAGGAACAACTGACCAATAATAGGTAATGAGAAAAAACAAGGTGATGACCTGTGTTTGAGTGAGACCTAAAAGAATTAGGTTTTTATATTGAAGAGGATGAGTCTAGAGGAGACTCATGTGAAACATGTACCGAGTGATAACTCATAGAAAGGTTACATGAGGGAATTATAGGAAACTTACAAGAAGTCAGAGAAATGAGAGAATTATTGAGAGAACCTCAAGGAGAATTCTAAGTGGTGAAATTAATCATGTAACTGAGTGATAACTCATAGAGAAGTTACATGAAAAGAGAAGCTATATAAGATAGTGAGATGAAGAAGTAATGAGAACCTGAGAGGTTGATGCGATATATATATTCTGTTGTCGAATGACAAAGTTTGTACAGATATGAAGATACATACACAGAAATAGAGCATTATGAGGAATAGAAAAAGATGGAACTTGAGAGAGAGTTCCAGAATTTATTGAGACTAAATAGTAGTCCTGTGTGAATACAAGAGATTAATGGATTAATCGCAGATTATTCTGAGTCAAATTAATGACTAGCAGATGCTGTCAAGTGGACTGTATCCAGATAATTCTGATATTGAGAGTAGAGAGGAGATACTAAAAGAGAGTATCATGAAGAAGTTGAGTTTTAAAATGAGGCTCAAAGAAGGTATGTTGTAAATAAAGATAAGGCTTAAATAAGTAGGTATATTGATATATTATTGCTCAAGCTAAGTGTGGTTGGTGATCGTGTTGTGATTGTGGTCTCCGGAGATATGTGCATTGTCTAAGTTTTGTCAGTATATGTTCTATGTCAATTGAGCGGATATGTTCTAAAGCATAAAGACTCGCAATAATGATGCATGATAATTGGAGTTAATCATTCAAGGGACACAACTGGACATATTTTGAAAATTATGTCCCCTATGACAATTTTTAGTTACAAATAATTTTTATTGCTCAGTACCTTATTGTCTCCTAGATTGTGTTGATGCTTATGTATTATTAAAGAATGAATGTTATATTGTGACAATTATTTAGAGAAACATTTTACTCACATGACTTAGAATCTGCTATTGCATGTTATCAGTTAGTAGACCATAGAATTCAAAGATGTATATATGTATACTGTTACTATTTTATTATGATGTTACAAAATTTAATACTACGTATGTAAATCTGGACATTACGGGGAGATAATGTAACAGTGAAGCTGGTGGAAGCTACCGCTTCTCAAATAAACGATAGCAGTATCATATAGTGGCGACCAGCAGATCTTAACTACAATGATGGTATTCAGTATAACTAGTGAGTCAGAAGTTTAGTTACAGTAGAGGTTATAGGAGAAGGGTAGTAACCAGGAGGAAGGAGTGAGGTTCAGAGTATTGGACAAAGCGATGGGAGGTTACATGATCCCCACTCACCAGTTGTAGAGGGTGGGTAGTGACGCACCGAAGGAGAGGTCCAGAATAGTGGAACGACACAATGTCTCACTACATGGAAAAGTTTAGTTACATGCAACGACCTCGTGGTGTTATTGTCAGATCTCCACCAGTGTCCATCATGTTCACAACAACTAGTGGTTGTTATTGTGATGAGCATGCGTTGACCCCATGACTTTGGCCCGGCTGATAAATAAGTGGTCATCCAACTTCCAGGAGAGGCCATGGTCATGAGGTAACATTATGTCACCAAGTAGGCGAAAAACAGGATGCATTGTCCAAATTTGGGAAGGTTCAGGTGAGTCACAGATGGTGGACACTGGACACGTAAATGTAGAGTGACAAACACTTGTGATCGTAAGGGTCGCAGGAGCACTCGGCAGCAGCTGATTGGTTGCTGAGCCTCAGGTAGAGAGAGTTGTTGTGAGTACTTAAGGTCTTGCACAACAGTTTAAGTTAAGTTGGAAGACCAGAGGAGCAGTTAGGATGTAGGCTCGTTCAGTTAAAACGGCTTCGGCCGAACTGCTAAAGGCAGTTAGCCAGTTAACAGTTAGAGTCAGAACAGTTAGAAAGTTAAGTTAGAAGTGTAGTAATAAGTTTTTATGGAGTTAGCAAGAACAGTTAGAAATATACAAGTTACAGTCATAAGTCAGTGATAGATTATTAAGACACTAGAGAAGTTATCAGTAAAAGTTGTTTTACAAGTATCCAAGAATTGTGTTCCATTGTGTTACATATATTCTACATGTCGTAAGTAGACTCACAAGTTTGTAAGAAAATGAAGATGTTGATGAACGATGTTCCATACCAATAAACATTAATAGTTGAACATTGAAGAGAGACTTTATGTGCAAGTCTATTATATATCATATTGTGTGTTGTGATCATTGAAGTACTAGCCACTATACGATATAAAGAGAAAGATAAAGAACATTACAACCCTATAACACTTCGTATAAGACACGACACTACAAATTCAAGAATGAACATACTTGGTGTGTTATAAATAAGTCATCATTTATTATCTATATACATATAGATACTATCAGGCTATCCTTCCTAGCGTTTCTGTAGATACTTGTTCGATCTATTAACAGTCTTGGGACGCTGAATCACTTCGACTACCGTCGGTGTTGTACTTCAGCTATTCCTATAGTGGATATTCTAGCTGTCTCTCGATCTATTGTTTCTCTTTCGTCTGTGTCTTCTGTTTCTAACGTTCTCCAATGGCTGTCTCGGTGCCTATCTCTAGTTCTCCGTCTCTCGTTCAAGTTCTCGTCCTCTAGTTCTGGTGCGTGACTTCTAATTCTGATCTGTAGTTCTAATTCTGCTCTCCTGTAGTTCTGCTTCTCTATTTCTAGTCTCCTCTCTAAGTTGAAGTTCTTCTGTGACTATCTCAGCTCCTATCGGTCCCCATTGCGTGGCTATCTCTGTGTGTTCCTAAGTCTAAGTGTAAGTGTGGAAGTGGAAGCCCAGTCTCAAGTTTGCCCTCTAAATTTATACTGCTGTCCTTTGACCGACAGTTAACTTTACCCCCTGCCAACTATTCTGTCTCCAGATAAAATGACATATAACACTGCTAAACTCCTTCTCTGCACTCAAGTGACCCTCTCTAACCATCTGCCACTGTGTGACTAGCCTTTAGTTTATGAGTTCTACGTTCCTTACCGAGGGCTAAGGTCATTCTAAGTGACCCTCTCTAACTATTTGCCACTGTGTGACTAGCCTTTAGTTTATGAGTTCTACCTTCCTTACTGACAGCTAAGGTCATTCCTAGTTTACAACCTTGTGGTCCGTCGCGGCGGTTTAACATGGTCTCTTAGTCATCCCTATGCTAAATTTGTCTAGTCCTGTTTTGTCCCATGTCCTCGCTTAATTATGATCTAAATATGTGTGTGCCATCATTCACGGTTACAACATAACAACACCAATATAAATAAACTTGGCATTTCTTTTAAGGTAATGTTGTTATTTATCGGCATTATTTGCTTACATAAATCATTTTGTTGCAACAGAGTTAAAAATGCCTAGTTGATTTATAAAAATGAATAAAAGTTGCTATTTATATTGTTTAACAAACATGTTTTAGTTAGGTCATTTTACAGTTGACATGTAACAAATCTTAATGAGAACAATGTGCACGTTCATGTGCAGCATCAAGTTCATCAAAGTCAATGTGTAAAGATGATGATGATATTCGTAATAAATCCTGAAGGTGGCCATCAGTGAGTCGGTTTCTTTGTGACGATTTAATCGCCTTCATTGATGAAAAAGCGCATTCACATATGTATGTGCTTCCGAACATAGAAGTAATTTTCAAACTGAAATCACTCAATGCGGGATATTTTTCCTGTGGCACGAGTTTCCAAAAGTCAACTCCTATCTCCATCCTTGATTGGAGAAAGGGGTCACTTCGGAGGTTACATAACTCCAACTGAAAAGTGTCATGTTGTTGGAAAATGTCACACTTCATAGGGTTGTTAAACAATGCTAGTTTTGGTCGTATACCACTGAAGTCAGAAAATCGTTCATTGAATTGCTCCAATAGTTTGTCTAACATTAATACAGAAAATTTTTAATCAGTGTCACTGCACTCCTCAATCAATTCTTTGCACGAAGGAAAATGAATGAAGTTTTCTTTGACCAGAGTAAATCTAAAAACTTTTAGTTGACTTATAAATCCATCTAGGTGTCCTACCAAATCTGAGATTGTTTGGGAGCGTCCCTGTAGCTTCACGTTGAATTCATTCACGTGCTGGGTGATATCCGTTAAAAAGGCCAATACGCTGTTAAAATGTGGATCATACATTTTTCTGATCAGTTCTTTGTTGGTATCATGTTTCTCTAAAAACTGCTTTATCTCGTTTCTCAAAGCAAAAAAAAAAAAACCGCCTCAAACAATTCCCTCTGCTTAGCCAGCGTACTTGTGTGTATTGCACTAAATCGCCACATTCCGCCTCAACTTCTGATAGAAAATTTATAAACTGTCGGTGTGTCAAAGCCCGATTCCCGCCTTTTATTAAATTCACGCACTTTATTACAGTTTTCATAACATCATCCAAGTCTAGAATCTTGCCACACAGCGCCTCCTGGTGTTTAATGCAATGTAATACTGGGAAATGGATTCCAGCCTTCCTTAATAATCCAACTAAACCTGTTTTAGTACCACAATTGACTTAACGCCATCTGTCACTATCGCTGAAAGTCTGTTTGTGTTACCGATACTGTTAACAACTTTCATAACTGAACGCTCTCAAAATGACTGGCAATTTTTTCTTCCCCAAATGCACGCGCCATGTTAATAGAACAACGATTTACGAAGTTACCATCATGTAATGATTTTTTTTATTTCGCTATCTCTGCGCTTACAACAAACGATGCCATTAAGGAACTTGTTTGTTTTGTTGTTAATGTAGTAAAAACAGATTTCTGAGCACTAACCTTTTTCTTCAAATCGCACAGAAGTGTAGAACGTATTGTACCAATGTAGTCCTTGTATTTAGGGCATGGTGCTGTGTGCAATGCCGTTTAAGATTATACTCTTTATTTACAGACAACACTTGCAAACACACAAGGCACTGTGGTTTGCTATCCTTATTGTTGATAAATAACAAATCATGTTCCCATTTCTCATGAAAAAAACTGATTTTTTTTCATTTAATTGATGTTTATTGTTCATATTATACCACGACCAAAGCAACAGACAATGAAAACACAGATTACAACAATAGCACTGTTTCCTGTTAAAAATGGAACTGTTCACTGTAACTCGACAAAATCAGAATGATCAGATCGGATATCGGATATATAATTTTGACTGATGAAAAGAGGAATGGAGAGAAAGAAACTGAAAGTAAAATAATTGTGGGGTGAATGTGTTTGGGAGGAGGAGGTGGGTGACTGACAGTATTTCTTGGTGGAAACTGTTTGAATTCGCCGAACCGAGAGTCGGTTCTAGAACCATTCGTCGGCTTCTTCCTTTGTTTCAGTTGATTGCAGGCTGATCAAATGGAAAAAAAAGGATGGGTTGGGAATGACGGGAAGGCGACGTTAAACTAACTACTAGAGTGTTCCGAGCGTTAAACATAGGTCTACTTGTACTATTACTCTTCTTTGATTTACCTAGGATGTTTCCACCAGTAATTATACTTTATTTTAAACAAAATACTAGGGAATATTTGAGTTAGCTTTCTCCATGGTAGAAGTTATTGTAACAAATTTAAAATCAATTTTACCCATGACATTTTGCTCAATGCAACCTGATTTTATTTTGTATCCGCCGCGAGCCACAAAAAGGACGTTGCGAGCCACTTGTGGCCCACGGGCACCTTATTGGCCATCCCTGGTCTAGACCATCCACAGCATCGACGTTCAGCAACCAAATCAATCATGAGGACATTAAGTAAGAAGACTAATCAACCAACACAGAACTAGAGTCGTCAGTTGCTGGACCCTGCGGGATACTTGCTGAGAGGGGATTTGAACACCTGTGGAAATGTTCGGAGTTCAATGATGATGATCCACAAATAATTCAATAACTTAATAAGTCAATAAGTCAATAACTCAGTTACTTTACACCGAGGTGGTTGGTTGGGGGATGCGGGGTCACAAACCTGTAGTCTTAATCGATACACATAAACATAACAATTCTCACGTTTTCGGGAAAAAAAACACAAAAAACGTGTCGCTATTTGTAGCTTGCTGGTGGTTGAATTGTTTCTTGTGATTTCTGCATGTCCAGGTTGTGTGGATGAGTTCAAGGCTCCACAACACGAGATTGGCGTTTACAACTGCACGTTCAAGAACTGCCAGTACCAGTGTGAACTGAACTGTCCCCGGCAGTGGACAACATCTAATGTAAGTCCCGATATAGATTGACGTGTATTTGCATGTTTATATAACCCTTGCATTCACAGGGAAATAATAATGATGAGAAATAATCATCATCATGTGCAATACCGGCTGGCGTAGGCGATTATGTTCTTCGTCAATTTTCTATGCACAGTGCATTGTATCAATTTTTTGACTGTTTTCCATTCAATGACACCAAGCTATCTAGTATTTTCTCTCTTTGTCGTCCGCGATCTCTCTTTCCTTTTATATTGCCAGTTGTAACCAAGTATTCCAACTTTCATTTTCTCATGATATGCCCGAAAAATGTTGATTGTTTCTTACTCATGTTTTTTAGTAGCTCCCTTTTTGTGTTGGCCTCTCTGAGAATTACCTCATTTGTCTTTTTAGCTGTCCAGGGAATTTTCAACATTCTTCTGAGAAATCCCATCTCAGTGGCCTCTAATCGTCTTTTCGTTTGTTTGTCTACTGTCCTTGATTCCATAGGTCAGAATTGGCTCAATATAGCACCAATGAACTCTCTTTCTCACTTCTATTGACATAGACTTGTAGCACAAGACGTTTTTCATTTTCTGAAATGCTATTTTGGCCTGAGCTATTCTGCTTTTTATTTCTGTAGTGCATCTTCCATCTGATGTTATTATTGTGCCCAAGTATTTGATGCGTTGCACTTGTTTCAGATGTGTCCTGTTTATTTTTATTATTCATGATGGTTATTATTGCTTCTTCGATATGACCATTACTTCTGTTTTCTTACTATTGAGACTGACACCTTTCTTGTTGTTTTCTGTTACTATTATGTCCATCATTTCTTGTAGTTCATTCTCCATCTCAGTGAAATAATAATGATAACAAATCATGATTTTTGTAGTCGGTGTTTCACCAAGCCCCGAACTACAGAGAGGTGACTTATTTATTCTCCTTTTAGATAGCCAGCATATTATTTCTCTCTTTCTCTCTCTCTCTCTCTCTCTCTCTCTCTTCTCTTTCTCTCTCTCTCTCTCTCTCTCTCTCTCTCTCTCTCTCTCTCTATATATATATATATATATATATATATATATATATAAACTGTGTTGTTTATTGTTCCAGATGAAGGCCTACTGAGCCGAAACGTCATTGTGCTCTTGTTTTGTTCCTCACCTATGTAAAGCTGTAACCATACCCCTTTTCCCCTTTTCTTTTAAATTTCAATTCTTATCATCAGCTTTACAGCATCTTGACGCATTTTTATACTTTACCCCCCTCCCCCGCAAAGAAATAATATACGAACTATTGTATGTAGTGTGTGTGGTGTATGTGTGTTTCATGTTTGTGTATGTGTGTATGCAGGCAGGTATAATACCTTAATCGGACATGGCACAAATGTACTACTTGCAATAATATATATATATATATATATATATATATATATATATATATATATCTTTACATTACATAGTGCCGTGCCATTGCTGGTGTATGTCGGGGGGCTCACGATAGAACCGAAGGGGTAAAGGCCGCTTGGTCAAAGCAGTCGCCATGACATGTGAGACTAAGGATTTTTATTTCACCCCCGATAGAAAAAATCCTTTCTGTCTACCGCAGGTTTCGAATACCGTACGTATGAGAATAATTCAGTTTTGTGTATTGAAGGGTCTGTGTAAGCAGTTTGAATTTAAAACGAGGGTTTCTGTTAGGGAGAGAAACAATTTCTGTTAGTGAGTGAAAAAGGTCAAGGTACGAAACTTGAATCGGCGTCTTAACAGGCGGGTTTTCACCCATATATGCCCTGCCGCCAATCCTGAAGTGTTCGGAGACTTCTGGAAAGTGTTGTTTCAAGCATCGAAACTCACTATGCGTAGAGTATTCCTCACCTTCCCAGAGTGTTACCCTGATATCCCTTTCTGCCAGCGGCTGGGTCGACCGCGGGGATATTTTTTCCAACCATGAGTACAATTCACACTGCTTCACCGTACAGACCCTATTCTTGCACTTCATGCAATGTAGATCACAAATGAGATAAATTTGACATGTAGTTCGTTGGCCTGAGAAAGGCCTGTCAAAGAAATTGTTTTATGACGAACTACGAAATGGCACATCTCATGATGGACAAGAAAACAGTTCAAGGGCAGACTTAAGATGTTAATGAGTCATTGCTGTATCAGTCCTGAAGTTTTCTATCGCCATCTCTGGCCTAATTTCTCCGTCGCGGGTGCTACAAGTTAGAAGAAAAAAAAGACAATAAATGACGACATTCAAAAGCAAGTCCATCTTCGTTTCAACATCATCTTCACCGACAGACCAACAATCAACATATCATGGCTTTACCTGTAGATGGCTTTACCAGTAGAGGGCATTGCCTGTAGATGTCTTTACCTGTAGATGGCTTTACCTGTAGATGGCTTTACCTGTAGATGGCTTTACCAGTAGATGGCTTTACCTGTAGATGGCTTTACCAGTAGATGGCTTTACCTGTAGATGGCTTTACCTTTACAAAGTGACCATACCTGGCAACGAAATACCTGCAAGCTCGAGGAAAGTTGTAGTGGCTGTCTCCATCTCCTTTCTCCTGATCGGAATAATAAAAGTAATAGCCCCGCTCTGTTTGACGGAAATTTCTCTCCCTTGGGGGCCTAGTTGGGAAAACCAGCCCACTAGCTATCGACGCTCGGACATGTGTTCGATTCCCGCTGGAAGCGGTGTCAATTGTATTCGTGGTTGGGAAAAAATACCCCCAATACGGTCGGCCAAGCCGCTGGCAGAAAGGGATATCAGGTAGCACTCTGAAAAGGTGAGGAATACCGCCTCGCATCGTGGGTTTCGATGCTTGAAGCGACACTATCCAGAAGTCTCCGAACATTTCTGGATAGGAGGCCGAGCACATATGGGTGAAAACCCGCGTGTTAAGACGCGGATTCAAGTCTCGTACTTTATCTTGACCTTATTCTCTCACTAACAGAAATCTTTTCTCTTGCTAACAGAAATATTTTCTCTCGTTAACAGAAATCTTTTCTCTCGTTAACAGAAATCTTTTCTCTCGTTAACAGAAATCTTTTCTCTCGTTAACAGAAATCTTTTCTCTCGTTAACAGAAATCTTTTCTCTCGTTAACAGAAATCTTTTCTCTCGTTAACAGAAATCTTTTCTCTCACTAACAGAAATCTTTTCTCTCACTAACAGAAATCTTTTCTCTCTTTAACAGAAATCTTTTCTCTCGTTAACAGAAAACTTTTCTCTCACTAATAGAAATCTTTTCTCTCACTAACAGAAATCTTTTCTCTTGCTAACAGAAACCTTTTCTCTCAATAACAGAAATCTTTTCTCTCACTAACAGACATCTTTTCTCTCACTAACAGAAATCTTTTCTCTCACTAACAGACATCTTTTCTCTCACTAACAGAAATCTTTTCTCTCACTAACAGACATCTTTTCTCTCACTAACAGAAATCTTTTCTCTCACTAACAGACATCTTTTCTCTCACTAACAGAAATCTTTTCTCTCACTAACAGACATCTTTTCTCTCACTAACAGAAATCTTTTCTCTTGCTAACAGAAATCGTTTCTCTTGCTAACAGACATCTTTTCTCTCAATAACATAAATCTTTTCTCTTGCTAACAGAAATCTTTTCTCTTGCTAACAGAAATCTTTTCTCTTGCTAACAGAAATCTTTTCTCTTGCTAACAGAAATCTTTTCTCTCACTAACAGAAATCTTTTCTCTCACTAACAGAAATCTTTTCTCTCACTAACAGACATCTTTTCTCTCACTAACAGAAATCTTTTCTCTCACTAACAGACATCTTTTCTCTCACTAACAGAAATCTTTTCTCTCACTAACAGACATCTTTTCTCTCACTAACAGAAATCTTTTCTCTCACTAACAGACATCTTTTCTCTCACTAACAGAAATCTTTTCTCTTGCTAACAGAAATCTTTTCTCTTGCTAACAGACATCTTTTCTCTCAATAACATAAATCTTTTCTCTTGCTAACAGAAATCTTTTCTCTTGCTAACAGAAATCTTTTCTCTTGCTAACAGAAATCTTTTCTCTTGCTAACAGAAATCTTTTCTCTCACTAACAGAAATCTTTTCTCTTGCTAACAGACATCTTTTCTCTCAATAACATAAATCTTTTCTCTTGCTAACAGAAATCTTTTCTCTTGCTAACAGAAATCTTTTCTCTTGCTAACAGGAATCTTTTCTCTTGCTAACAGAAATCTTTTCTCTCACTAACAGACATCTTTCCTCTTGCTAACAGAAATCTTTTCTGTCAATAACAGAAATATTTTCTCTCACTAACAGAAATCTTTTTTCTTGCTAACATAAATCTTTTCTCTTACTAACAGACATCTTTTCTCTCACTAACAGAAATCTTTTCTCTCACTAACAGACATCTTTTCTCTCACTAACAGACATCTTTTCTCTCAATAACAGACATCTTTTCTCTCACTAACATAAAACTTTTCTCTTGCTAACAGAAATCTTTTCTCTTGCTAACAGAAATCTTTTCTCTCACTAACAGAAATCTTTTCTCTCACTAACAGAAATATTTTCTCTTGCTAAAAGAAATCTTTTCTCTCACTAACAGAAATCTTTTCTCTCACTAACAGAAATCTTTTCCCTCACTAACAGAAATCTTTTCTCTCGCTAACAGAAATCTTTTCTCTCAGTAACAGAAATCTTTTCTCTCACTAACAGACATCTTTTCTCTCACTAACAGAAATTTTTTCTCTCACTAACAGACATCTTTTCTCTCACTAACAGAAATCTTTTCTCTCAATAACTAACATCTTTTCTCTCACTAACAGACATCTTTTCTCTCACTAACAGAAATCTTTTCTCTCACTAACAGAAATCTTTTCTCTCACTAACAGAAATCTTTTCTCTCACTAACAGAAATATTTTCTCTCACTAACAGAAATCTTTTCTCTCACTAACAGACATCTTTTCTCTCACTAACAGAAATCTTTTCTCTTGCTAACAGAAATCCTTTCTCTCACTAACAGAAATCTTTTCTCTTGCTAACAGAAATCTTTTCTCTCACTAACAGACATCTTTTCTCTTGCTAACAGAAATCTTTTCTCTCAATAACAGAAATCTTTTCTCTCACTAACAGACATCTTTTCTCTTGCTAACAGAACTCTGTTCGCTCAGTAATAGAAATCTTTTCTCTCACTAACATACATCTTTTCTCTCACTAACAGACATCTTTTCTCTTGCTAACAGAAATCTTTTCTCTCACTAACATACATCTTTTCTCTCACTAACAGACATCTTTTCTCTTGCTAACAGAAATCTTTTCTCTCAATAACAGAAATCTTTTCTCTCACTAACAGACATCTTTTCTCTTGCTAACAGAAATCCCCATATTAAATTAATTCAAACCGCGTCCACAGACCCTTCAATACACAAAACTGAGTTATTCTCACGAACATGAACAAAGAGGCCAATTAACAAATTTGTTCATGCGCAGCGTCAATCTCCTGATGTCCTCCCGTGAGTAATGATAACATAATGATTTAATATCCCATCGTATCATGAGGTTGCATTAATTTTCCTGCTCTGAATAGTGTCACTGCTGCAGCAGTGCACAGTCCCCCCACCTTCCCTCCCCCCCCACCCTCCCCCTCTCTCACCTCGTCATTTGCAACATATCTATTTTATACGTCATACTTTGAGGCTGACTATATTTTATGATAAAGCTGTTGCCACTTATTTTCTGAAATTCTGAAACTGACTTTAACATAGATCAAACAAGTCTAGATTTGATCTATACCAGTTCCTCGTGTATTTCGTAACGACAGACTTTCCCTTTAGTGCGGCCGTGGGGATTTCTCATTTCTTCTTTTGGGATACGTTATGATCGCTTGAATTGAGCTCTTCAAAACGGAAGAGTATCCCAAACGCAATCCATCAAATGGAGAAAATAGTCTCAGTCGCAACGAATCAACCAACAGTGGGAGACATGATAAATAAATGTCAGATGACATGGGCCGAACATGCGCTTCAAAAGCCAACTACAAAATTACTAACCAAGCTTTCATCTGGAACCCACAAGAGAAGAGAAAACAGGGAGGAACTGGAACACATGGAGTCGAAATCACTTGGAGACGGCACTTGGAGACATCACTTGGAGACATCACTTAGAGACGGCACTTGAAGACAGCACTTAGAGACGGCTCTTGAAGACACCACTTGGAGACATCACTTGAAGACAGCACCTGGAGACATCACTTGAAGACATCACTTAGGGACGGCACTTGAAGACAGCACCTGCAGACATCACTTAGAGACGGCACTTGAAGACATGCACTTGAAGACAGCACCTAGAGACATCACTTGAAGACATCACTTAGAGACGGTACTTGAAGACATCACTTAGAGACGGCACTTGAAGACAGCGCCTGGAGACATCACTTGAAGACATCACTTAGAGACGGCACTTGAAGAATCATTTGAAGACATCACTTGGAGACGGCACTTGAAGACATAATTTGAAGACATCATTTGAAGACATCACTTGGAGGCATCACTTGCTGACATTACTTGAAGACATCATTTGAAGACATCACTTGGAGACGGCACTTGGAGACATCACTTGAAGAAAGCACTTGGAGACATCACTTGGAGACGGCACTTGAAAACATCACTTGGAGACGGAACTTGGAGACATCACTTAGAGACGGCACTTGAAGACATCACTTAGAGACGGCACTTGAAGACATCACTTGGAGACAACACTTAAAGACAGCACCTGGAGACATCACTTGACGACATCACTTAGAGACGGCACTTGAAGACAGCACCTGCAGACATCACTTGAAGATATCACTTAGAGACGGCACTTGAAGACATCACTTAGAGACGGCACTTGAAGACATCACTTGGAGACATCACTTGAAAACAGCACCTGGAGACATCACTTGAAGACATCACTTAGAGACGGCACTTGAAGACAGCACCTGGAGACATCACTTGAAGACATCACTTAGAGACGGCACTTGAAGACAGCACCTGGAAACATCACGTGAAGACATCACTTAGAGACGGCACTTGAAGACATCACTTAGAGACGGCACTTGAAGACATCACTTAGAGACGGCACTTGAAGACAGCAGCTGGAAACATCACTTGAAGACATCACTTAGAGACGGCACTTGAAGACAGCACCTGGAGACATCACTTGAAGACATCACTTAGAGACGGCACTTGAAGACATCACTTAGAGACGGCACTTGAAGTCAGCACCTGGAGACATCACTTGAAGACACCACTTAGAGACGGCACTTGAAGACATCACTTAGAGACGGCACTTGAAGACATCACTTGGAGAAATCACTTGAAGACAGCACCTGGAGACATCACTTGAAGACATCACTTAGAGACGGCATTTGAAGACAGCACCTGGAAACATCACGTGAAGACATCACTTAGAGACGGCACTTGAAGACAGCACCGGAGACATCACTTGAAGACATCACTTAGAGACGGCACTTGAAGATAGCACCTGGAGACATCACTTGAAGACAGCACCTGGAGACATCACTTGAAGACATCACTTAGGGACGGCACTTGAAGACAGCACCTGCAGACATCACTTAGAGACGGCACTTGAAGACATGCACTTGAAGACAGCACCTAGAGACATCACTTGAAGACATCACATAGAGACGGTACTTGAAGACATCACTTAGAGACGGCACTTGAAGACAGCGCCTGGAAACATCACTTGAAGACATCAATTAGAGACGGCACTTGAAGAATCATTTGAAAACATCACTTGGAGACGGCACTTGAAGACATAATTTGAAGACATCATTTGAAGACATCACTTTTAGGCATCACTTGCTGACATTACTTGAAGACATCATTTGAAGACATCACTTGGAGACGGCACTTGGAGACATCACTTGAAGAAAGCACTTGGAGACATCACTTGGAGACGGCACTTGAAAACATCACTTGGAGACGGAACTTGGAGACATCACTTAGAGACGGCACTTGAAGACATCACTTAGAGACGGCACTTGAAGACATCACTTGGAGACAACACTTAAAGACAGCACCTGGAGACATCACTTGACGACATCACTTAGAGACGGCACTTGAAGACAGCACCTGCAGACATCACTTGAAGATATCACTTAGAGACGACACTTGAAGACATCACTTAGAGACGGCACTTGAAGACATCACTTGGAGACATCACTTGAAAACAGCACCTGGAGACATCACTTGAAGACATCACTTAGAGACGTCACTTGAAGACAGCACCTGGAGACATCACTTGAAGACATCACTTAGAGACGTCACTTGAAGACAGCACCTGGAGACATCACTTGAAGACATCACTTAGAGACGGCACTTGAAGACATCACTTGGAGACAACACTTAAAGACAGCACCTGGAGACATCACTTGACGACATCACTTAGAGACGGCACTTGAAGACAGCACCTGCAGACATCACTTGAAGATATCACTTAGAGACGGCACTTGAAGACATCACTTAGAGACGGCACTTGAAGACATCACTTAGAGACGGCACTTGAAGACAGCAGCTGGAAACATCACTTGAAGACATCACTTAGAGACGGCACTTGAAGACAGCACCTGGAGACATCACTTGAAGACATCACTTAGAGACGGCACTTGAAGACATCACTTAGAGACGGCACTTGAAGTCAGCACCTGGAGACATCACTTGAAGACACCACTTAGAGACGGCACTTGAAGACATCACTTAGAGACGGCACTTGAAGACATCACTTGGAGAAATCACTTGAAGACAGCACCTGGAGACATCACTTGAAGACATCACTTAGAGACGGCACTTGAAGACAGCACCTGGAAACATCACGTGAAGACATCACTTAGAGACGGCACTTGAAGACAGCACCGGAGACATCACTTGAAGACATCACTTAGAGACGGCACTTGAAGACATCACTTGGAGACGGCACTTGAAGATAGCACCTGGAGACATCACTTGAAGACAGCACCTGGAGACATCACTTGAAGACATCACTTAGGGACGGCACTTGAAGACAGCACCTGCAGACATCACTTAGAGACGGCACTTGAAGACATGCACTTGAAGACAGCACCTAGAGACATCACTTGAAGACATCACTTAGAGACGGTACTTGAAGACATCACTTAGAGACGGCACTTGAAGACAGCGCCTGGAGACATCACTTGAAGACATCACTTAGAGACGGCACTTGAAGAATCATTTGAAGACATCATTTGAAGACATCACTTGGAGGCATCACTTGCTGACATTACTTGAAGACATCATTTGAAGACATCACTTGGAGACGGCACTTGGAGACATCACTTGAAGAAAGCACTTGGAGACATCACTTGGAGACGGCACTTGAAAACATCACTTGGAGACGGAACTTGGAGACATCACTTAGAGACGGCACTTGAAGACATCACTTAGAGACAGCACCTGGAGACATCACTTGGAGACAACACTTAAAGACAGCACCTGGAGACATCACTTGACGACATCACTTAGAGACGGCACTTGAAGACAGCACCTGCAGACATCACTTGAAGATATCACTTAGAGACGGCACTTGAAGACATCACTTAGAGACGGCACTTGAAGACATCACTTGGAGACATCACTTGAAAACAGCACCTGGAGACATCACTTGAAGACATCACTTAGAGACGGCACTTGAAGACAGCACCTGGAGACATCACTTGAAGACATCACTTAGAGACGGCACTTGAAGACAGCACCTGGAAACATCACGTGAAGACATCACTTAGAGACGGCACTTGAAGACATCACTTAGAGACGGCACTTGAAGACATCACTTAGAGACGGCACTTGAAGACAGCAGCTGGAAACATCACTTGAAGACATCACTTAGAGACGGCACTTGAAGACAGCACCTGGAGACATCACTTGAAGACATCACTTAGAGACGGCACTTGAAGACATCACTTAGAGACGGCACTTGAAGTCAGCACCTGGAGACATCACTTGAAGACACCACTTAGAGACGGCACTTGAAGACATCACTTAGAGACGGCACTTGAAGACATCACTTGGAGAAATCACTTGAAGACAGCACCTGGAGACATCACTTGAAGACATCACTTAGAGACGGCACTTGAAGACAGCACCTGGAAACATCACGTGAAGACATCACTTAGAGACGGCACTTGAAGACAGCACCGGAGACATCACTTGAAGACATCACTTAGAGACGGCACTTGAAGACATCACTTGGAGACGGCACTTGAAGATAGCACCTGGAGACATCACTTGAATACATCACTTAGAGACGGCACTTGAAGACATCACTTAGAGACGGCACTTGGAGACATCACTTGGAGACATCACTTGAAGACATCACTTGAAGACAGCACCTGGAGCCATCACTTAAAGACATCACTTAGAGACGGCACTTGAAGACATCACCTGGAGACATCACTTGAAGAAATCACTTAGAGACTGCACTTGAAGACAGCACCTGGAGACATCCCTTGAAGACATCACTTAGAGACGGCACTTGAAGACATCACTTGCAGACGGCACTTGAAGACAGCACCTGGAGACATCACTTGAAGACATCACTTAGAGACGGCACTTGAAGACATCACTTAGAGACGGCACTTGAAGACATCACTTGGAGACATCACTTGTAGACAGCACCTGGAGACATCCTTTGAAGACATCACTTAGAGACGGCACTTGAAGACATCACTTGGATACGGCACTTGAGACGGCACTTGGAGACATCATTTTAAGACCTCATTTGGAGACGGCACTTGGAGACGGCACTTGAAGACATTACTTGGAGACATCACTTGGAGACATCACTTGGATATATCACCTGGAGATATCACTTGGAGGCATGACTTGAAGACATCACTTGGAGACATCACTTGGAGACATCACTTGGAGACATCACTTGAAGACATCACTTGGAAACGGCAATTGAAGATATCACTTCAGACATCATTTGAAGACGGCATTTGGAGACATCACTTGAAGACATCACTTGAAGACATCACTTGGAGACTTCACTTGAAGACGGCACTTGGAGACATCACTTGGAGGCATCACTTGCTGACAACACTTGGAGACATCACTTGAAGACATAACTTAGAGACGGCACTTGAAGACATGACTTGGAGACGGCACTTGGAAATATCACATTGAGACATCATTTGAAGACATCATTTGAAGACGGCACTTGGAGACGGCACTTGAAGACATCACTTGAAGACATCACTTGAAGACATCACTTGGAGACATCACTTGCAGACATCACTTAGAGACATCACTTGAAGACTGCACCTGGGGACATCACTTGAAGACAACACTTGGAGACGGCACTTGAAGACGGCACTTGTAAACGGCAATTGAAGACATCACTTGGAGACGGCACTTAGAGACGGCACTTTGAGACTTCACTTGGAGACGGCAGTTGGAGACGACACTTGAAGACATTACTCGGAAAAAGTCACTTAGAGACGGCGCTTGGAGACGGCACTTTGAGACATCACTTGGAGACGGCACTTGGAGACGGCGCTTTAAGACATAACTTGGAGACGGCTGACAAGAAAGTAAAGAACATACATTATTTATGAACGTTTGTTAATAAGCTAGACAGTCTCAAAATAGTATAAGAAAAGCAAAATTAGAGACAAACATCCTTAGTCCCAGCGGTGCAGCTATCATAGTATTAATTAGGTCAACTGTCTGAAATCAAAAGTTTCAGATATTTAAAACCAGCCGCCCCTTTAAATTGACCCGCCAATTAAAAATGACGTCATGTAGGTTGGTTTACAAAACAAGACAAAATATCATGGAGGCTTTGTTTATGTTTATCTATGACTAACTCTCATCGCAGGGAGCTGGGTAGTCTGCAGGTAACACCTGTGGACCAGAAAGTCCTGGGGTTCGATTCCAAATACAGGCGGCTGGAATAAAAAAAAAAAAAACGAAATCGTGGTTTCTTCGTGGCTTTACCTTCCCTACTCTCTGGGTAGTGAGATCCGATGTCTAGACCAAATGGGTAGTGAGATCCGATGTCTAGACCTATATGGGTAGTGAGATCCGATGTCTAGACCTATATGGGTAGTGAGATTCGATGTCTAGACCAACTGGGTAGTGAGATCCGATGTCTAGACCTATGTGGGTAGTGAGATCGGATGTCTAGACCTATCTGGGTAGTGAGATTCGATGTCTAGACCTATGTGGGTAGTGAGATCCGATGTCTAGACCTATCTGGGTAGTGAGATCCGATGTCTAGACCTATCTGAGTAGTGAGATCCGATGTCTAGACCTATGTGGGTAGTGAGATCCGATGTCTAGACCTATCTGAGTAGTGAGATTCGATGTCTAGACCTATGTGGGTAGTGAGATCCGATGTCTAGACCTACCTGAGTAGTGAGATTCGATGTCTAGACCTATGTGGGTAGTGAGATCCGATGTCTAGACCTATCTGAGTAGTGAGATTCGATGTCTAGACCTATGTGGGTAGTGAGATCCGGTGTCTAGACCTATCTGGGTAGTGAGATCCGATGTCTAGACCTATCTGAGTAGTGAGATCCGATGTCTAGACTTATCTGAGTAGTGATATCCGATGTCTAGACCTATCTGAGTAGTGAGATCCGATGTCTAGACCTATCTGAGTAGTGGGATCCGATGTCTAGACCTATCTGGGTAGTGAGATCCGATGTCTAGCCCTCTCTGGGTAGTGAGATCCGATGTCTAGCCCTCTCTGGGTAGTGAGATCCGATGTCTAGCCCTCTCTGGACAGTGAGGTCCGATGTCTAGCCCTCTCTGGGTAGTGAGATGCGATGTCTAGCCCTCTCTGGGTAGTGAGATCCGATGTCTAGCCCTCTCTGGACAGTGAGATCCGATGTCTAGCCCTCTCTGGGTAGTGAGATCCGATGTCTAGCCCTCTCTGGGTAGTGAGATCCGATGTCTAGCCCTCTCTGGACAGTGAGATCCGATGTCTAGCCCTCTCTGGACAGTGAGATCCGATGTCTAGCCCTCTCTGGGTAGTGAGATCCGATGTCTAGCCCTCTCTGGGTAGTGAGATCCGATGTCTAGCCCTCTCTGGACAGTGAGGTCCGATGTCTAGCCCTCTCTGGGTAGTGAGATGCGATGTCTAGCCCTCTCTGGGTAGTGAGATCCGATGTCTAGCCCTCTCTGGACAGTGAGATCCGATGTCTAGCCCTCTCTGGGTAGTGAGATCCGATGTCTAGCCCTCTCTGGGTAGTGAGATCCGATGTCTAGCCCTCTCTGGACAGTGAGATCCGATGTCTAGCCCTCTCTGGACAGTGAGATCCGATGTCTAGCCCTCTCTGGGTAGTGAGATCCGATGTCTAGCCCTCTCTGGGTAGTGAGATCCGATGTCTAGCCCTCTCTGGGTAGTGAGATCCGATGTCTAGCCCTCTCTAGGTAGTGAGATCCGATGTCTAGCCCTCTCTGGACAGTGAGATCCGATGTCTAGCCCTCTCTGGGTAGTGAGATCCGATGTCTAGCCCTCTCTGGGTAGTGAGATCCGATGTCTAGCCCTCTCTGGGTAGTGAGATCCGATGTCTAGCCCTCTCTGGACAGTGAGATCCGATGTCTAGCCCTCTCTGGGTAGTGAGATCCGATGTCTAGCCCTCTCTGGGTAGTGAGATCCGATGTCTAGCCCTCTCTGGGTAGTGAGATCCGATGTCTAGCCCTCTCTGGGTAGTAAAATCCGATGTCTAGCCCTTTCGGAGGAGACGGCAAAACTCTCGACGATAAATTGACGAGAGTACCTCGGAAGTCGAAGAATATCTGCCTTTATGGCGGGGGCCACCTGAGCACATGACTGCCGATGTGAAAAGTAGGAAACTGATATTCAGGCAAAAATTCAATTTCTTGGAACTTCGCTACAGATATAAAGTTGATGGACACAAACAACTCATCGAACTTCGCTAGAGATATAAAGTTGATGGACACAAACAACTCATCGAACTTCGCTAGAGATATAAAGTTGATGGACACAAACAACTCATCGAACTTCGCTAGAGATATAAAGTTGATGGACACAAACACTCATCGAACTTCTGAAGTTTTACGAATCAACAAGTCTTTGAAGATTTTATGTGCCACATTCAGTGAATAAATGTGACGATAACAAAAATTTGTGACAACTGACAAATAAAGGAGAGAGAGAGAGAGAGAGAGAGAGAGAGAGAGAGAGAGAGAGAGAATACCAAACAGTTTAAGAGAATGACATCGTAGAAAGTCAGTAGATCTGCAATAGATAACTGCAGTGATGGCAAATTGTAGAGAGACATGATCATCTATGTCAGCTGGTATGTAACATGATGATGTTAATCAACGAAAGTTAGTGCACTTTATGTCTCTGCCAGAATATGTACAACATTTGAGAGGTACACCGTTTGAGATGTGCACCATTTGAGATGTTCACCATTTAAGAGGCAGAACGTTTGAGATGTGCACCGTTTGAGAGGTATAACGTTTGAGATGTGCACCATTTGAGATGTTCACCATTTAAGAGTACAACGTTTGAGATGTGCACCATTTGAGATGTTCACCATTTAAGAGGTACAACGTTGAGATGTGCACCATTTGAGATGTTCACCATTTAAGAGGTACAACGTTTGAGATGTGCACCATTTGAGATGTTCACCATTTAAGAGGTACAACGTTTGAGATGTGCACCATTTGAGATGTTCACCATTTAAGAGGTACAACGTTTGAGATGTGCACCATTTGAGAGGTGCAACGTTTGAGATGTGCTCCATTTGAGAGGTACAACGTTTGAGATGTACAATGTTTGAGATGTTCAACATTGGAGGAGAAGTATGTTTGAAGTGTGCATATTAATTAGAATAGATGTAGATCATGTTGTGCTGAGTATTAGAAGAAATGATGTGTTTTGTTGAATGTTTACAGAAATAATGTTCTGTTGAATGTTTACAGAAATTATGTTCTGTTGAATGTTTACAGAAATTATGTTCTGTTGAATGTTTACAGAAATTATGTTCTGTTGAATGTTTACAGAATTATGTTCTGTTGAATGTTTACAGAAATTATGTTCTGTTGAATGTTTACAGAAATTATGTTCTGTTGAATGTTTACAGAAAGTATGTTCTGTTGAATGTTTACAGAAATTATGTTCTGTTGAATGTTTGCAGACAAATAAAGAAACCTACGTCTGCAAAAGTGGCTCCTGGAGAAAATCTGACACACAGAAAGCGTTCTGCATTGGTAAGTAGTCAGCCGTTTAAGTGTTGGACAGTGTCATCAAGCTACAACAGCTTTCTGTTCACATCAATGTCGTTGTCACGTCAGGGTGAGGTGTAGAGTAGCTCAGGACACAGTCCAAATAGTTAACAAAATATGCAATCTATTTTATGACGTTGAACATAACAAAACGAAATTTGTTATTATTGCGTGGAGCCTGTCTCGACATATGGATATGAATCATGGACAATCAGTAGAACAATGAGAAGAATATCGTTGAAATCCACATAAAAAATATTTTTTTACAGGGAAAAATACTGATAGATGACGTACTGACGGCAACAGAACTCAAGAACTCAGATACGCCGATGACACGGTCCTCCTCTCAACAGCGCAGAAAGAATTTCAAAAGGCAATTGAGTGTGTTAAAAACACAATGAAGAGCAAAACCTCTGTCTAAACATATATAAAATTAAGGTAATGTCCACTGACACAAAAAAAGCCAACTTAAAATCATCATCAACAGTGAAGAACTTGAAATTACAAAAAAAAACTATGAATGTTTGGAATTTGTAGCAACCAACAATGGAGATGGCAGAAAGAGATCAAAATATGCTTAGCAACAGCAACACAAAAATTATATGCCACCAAGAACATGTAGAGCAATATCACTAAGGCAGTAAATTTGAATGACTAAGGACATCTATTCTCTCGATAGCGACACACATGGGCATTTTCACAAACAGCAATAAAGAAAATCGGTTCCCTCGAAACAAAATACTACAGAAAAATGATAAGATATCTTGGATGAAAAAGAGCAATGTAGAAATATTAAAATATTTAAACATTAAAAAGTGCAATGAAGAAAGATTAAAAAATGAAAACATTTCAAAGAGCAATGTAGAAATATTAAAATATTTAAACATTAAAAAGTGCAATGAAGAAAGATTAAAACATGAAAACATTTAAAAGAGCAATTAAGAAATATTAAACGATTTAAACATTAAAAAGAACTGGCTTATAAACACTATTCTACAGAGAAAATTGAAATACTATAGCCAAGTCAAAAGACACAGCGGGCTGGTAAGAACAAAAATGAAAGTTATGGTTCCTGTACGACGCGTTAGGGGCAGACCAAGACGAAGGTGGTTTCAAATTTCAAAGAGACTTTGCACATGACAACAAAAGAAGTGGGAGATCTGACTAGAGAATGAGATGTTTTCAGGCGGGCTATGGTGAATGCAATGTTCTGTGGAAGATCTGACTAGAGAATGAGATGTTTTCAGACGTTCTGTGGTGAATGCAACGTTCTGCAAAAGACACGCGACATGATGATGTACTGAGCACTAACAATTCTAAAACAACTAGAAGAAAAGACATAACTTAAATCAATATCTAAACATCACTTTCATAGACAATGAAACATCATTTGACCGAGAGTGAAAAGAGAACAATTATGGGAGATAATAAAAATATACGAGTAAGCTAACACTTAACCGGTCTATGTAAATGTATCTGGAGATATTGAAATATTCATTTGAGTTTTGTAGGGATTCAACAAACAACAGAAGTGATAAATGTATATTGAGATAGAGTCTGAGTAGGAGAGACAACCACATAAAAAGCAACACGGAACACGATGATGATGATGAGTAATTAATATTGACTTTTGTTGGCGCCGAAAATTAGACTGAAAAAGCCTTGAAACAATTATCACAGAAACTCTTACAAGAATTAATTGTAATTCACATCTAAAATGATAGAAGAATGCTTTGGAAGTTGCTGAGTCATTATAGAATCCCCACAAAGTTTATTAAACTGATAAGAACAATGTATGAAGGAATGAAATGTAGTGTTGTGCATGAAGGACAGCTTACAGAAGCATTAAAAATAAGAACAGGAGTAAGGCAGGGATGCCTTCTATCTCTATTTCTCTTTCTATTGGCCATAGATTGGATTATGAAAATAACTCAAAACAACAGAAATGGGATCCAGTGGTCACTGACCAAGCAACTTGATGACTTTGTTAATGACATAGTTCTCCAACCACACAGCCATCAACAGATGCAGGATAAATGAGCATACTTGATGAGAGATCACAACAGCTAGGACTGAAGATTAATAGAGATAAGACCAACATTATGATAATTAATGCAGTTGGCAATAACCAAATAAAAATAGGTGAAATACCTCTACTAGACGTACAATCTTACATATATCTTGGCAGTAATATAGACAAAGAGGGAGGAATAGAAAATGATACCAAAATAAGGATATCAAAAGCAAGAGGGGCATTTTTTTTTTGCACTGGGAAACATATGGAAGTGCAAAGAAATTGGTTAAATACTAAAATAAAAATGTTCAACTCCAATATTAAGTCAGTCTTATTATATGGCTGTGAAACATGGAGAACAAAAAAAAAAAAGACAAACATGAAGATATAGACTTTCATTAATAGATGCTTACGCAGAATAAAGGGATGGAAATGGCAGGACAAAATCACTAACATAGAATTATGGAAATGTACCAGTCAAATTCTGTCGCCGGATTTGTTTTCACTTTACAGCGAATATATTATGAGATCAATAGTAGACAAAAAAGGAATTGAAGTCAACGGTCACAACATAAATAATTTGCGATATGCGGATGACACAGTCTTAATAGCAGAGACAGAGAACGAACGACAAGAAATAATAGACATAACAGTAAAAGAAAGCAACAAGAACGGTCTCAGTCTGAATAGTAAGAACACATAAGTAATGGTCACATCTGAAATGACATTGAGGTGGAACTTTTACTAACATTTGGTGAATCATTTCAATCTCGAAAAGAATAATCATCATATATTCCCCTCCATCATGTCATGATCTCACCTCTCTGATCTATTCACCCCCATTATACCATGATCTCACCTCTCTGATCTATTCACTCCCATTATACCATGATCTCACCTCTCTGATCTATTCACCCCCATTATACCATGATCTCGCCTCTCTGATCTATTCACCCCCATTATACCATGATCTCACCTCTCTGATCTATTCACTCCCATTATACCATGATCTCACCTCTCTGATCTATTCACCCCCATTATACCATGATCTCACCTCTCTGATCTATTCACCCCCATTATACCATGATCTCACCTCTCTGATCTATTCACCCCCATTATACCATGATCTCACCTCTCTGATCTATTCACTCCCATTATACCACGATCTCACCTCTCTGGTCTATTCACTCCCATTATACCACGATCTCACCTCTCTGATCTATTCACTCCCATTATACCATGATCTCACCTCTCTAATCTATTCACTCCCATTATACCATGATCTCACCTCTCTGATCAATTCACCCCCATTATACCACGATCTCACCTCTGTGATCTATTCACTCCCATTATACCATGATCTCACCTCTCTGATCTATTCACTCCCATTATACCATGATCTCACCTCTCTGATCTATTCACTCCCATTATACCATGATCTCACCTCTCTGATCTATTCACTCCCATTATACCATGATCTCACCTCTCTGATCTATTCACTCCCATTATACCATGATCTCACCTCTCTGATCTATTCACTCCCATTATACCACGATCTCACCTCTCTGATCTATTCACTCCCATTATGCCATGATCTCACCTCTCTAATCTATTCACTCCCATTATACCATGATCTCACCTCTCTGATCTATTCACCCCCATTATACCACGATCTCACCTCTCTGATCTATTCACTCCCATTATACCATGATCTCACCTCTCTGATCTATTCACTCTCATTATACCACGATCTCACCTCTCTGATTTATTGACCCCCATTATACCACGAACTCACCTTTCTGATCTGTTCACCCCCATTATACCACGATCTCACCTCTCTGATCTATTAACCTCCATCATACCACGATCTCACCTTTCTGATCTATTCACCTCCATTATGCAACGATCTCACCTCTCTTATCTATTCACCCCATTACACCACGATCTCACCTCTCTGATCTATTCACCCCCATTACACCACGATCTCACCTCTCTGATATATTCACCCCCATTACAATACGATCTCACCTTTCTGATCTATTAACCCCCATTACACCACGATCTCACCTCTCTGATCTATTCACCCCCATTACGCCACGATCTCACCTCTCTGATCTATTAACTCCCATTACGTCACGATCTAACCCCTCTGATCAATTCACCCCTATTACGCCACGATCTCACCTCTCTGATCTATTCACCTCCATTGTGCCACGATCTCACCTCTCTGATCTATTCACCTCCATTATGCCACGATCTCACCTCTCTGATCCATTCACCTCGATCATGCCACGATCTCACCTCTCTGATCTATTCACCTCCATTATGCCACGATCTCACCTCTATGATCTATTCACCTAAATTATGCCACGATCTCATCTTTCTGATCTATTCACCCCCATCATACTACGATCTCACCTCTCTGATATATTCACCTCCATCATACCACGATCTCACCTTTCTGATCTATTCACCCCCATTATACCACGATCTCACCTCTCTGATCTATTCACCCCCATTATGCAACGTTCTCACCTCGCTTATCTATTCACCCCCATTACACCACGATCTCACCTCTCTGATCTATTCACCCCCAATACACCACGATCTCTAATCTCTGATCTATTCACCCTCATTATACCATGATCTCACCTCTCTGATCTATTCACCCCATTACGCCACGATCTAACTTCTCTGATCTATTCACCCCCATTACACCACGATCTCACCTCTCTGATCTATTCACCCTATTACGCCACGATCTCACCTCTCTGATCTATTCACCCCCATTACGCCACGATCTAACCTCTCTGATCTATTCACCCCATTACACCACGATCTCACCTCTCTGATCTATTCACCCCCATTATGCCACGATCTAACCTCTCTGATCTATTCACCTACATTACGCCACGATCTAACCTCTCTGATCTATTCACCCCAATTACACCACGATCTCACCTCTCTGATCTATTCACCCCATTTACACCACGATCTCACCTCTCTAATCTATTCACCCCCATTACGCCACGATCTCACCTCTCTGATCTATTCACACCCATTACGCCACGATCACACCTCTCTGATCTATTCACCCCCATTATACCACGATCTCACCTCTCTGATCTATTCACCCCCATTACGCCACGATCTCTAATCTCTGATCTATTCACCCCATTACGCCACGATCTCACCTCTCTGATCTATTCACCACCATTACGCCACGATCTCACCTCTCTGATCTATTCACCCCCATTACGCCACGATCTCACCTCTCTGATCTATTCACCCCATTACACCACGATCTCACCTCTCTGATCTATTCACCAACATTACACCACGATCTCACCTCTCTGATATATTCACCCCCATTACGCCACAATCTCACCTCTCTGATCTTTTCACCAACATTACACCACGATCTCACCTCTCTGATCTATTCACCCCCATTAAGCCACGATGTCACCTGATTGACGATATGTTGCATCATAGAAACAAGTGACATATCGTTTAAACCCCCCCCCCCCTCCCCGCCTGCTTTTCTCTATGACTGATGAACAACAGGTTCCCTGCTTGACTTGAAGTCACGGACATTCTCTAGTCAATATAATCACAGTTGGTTATGTCTATTAGCATGTACCCCGTCAACCTATCTAATAATCTTGTTCTTGCTATAACATAATCATATCCACTAGAACAAGCTTAAACTGTCTCATTCCTGTCTCCAGCCAAGATAACCGTCAAAGATGTCCAGCAGAACTTCTATAGCATCAACGAGATCAACAACCTGATTGGAGTCCTGCTCAGAAACAGTTACTTTTATCTGGCTATGGTGAGTACTAAGAGAACATTCTGACATAGTCTTTGTCTCATGCCAGTGTAGTGATTGTTCTTACCTTGCTAGCCAATATCTGTTTATGAGCGTAATGGTAAAGTGAAACAATGTCTTCCTCTATCTTGTTATTTCCTAAAATTGTGCAGATCAAGTTATGCAATTTACCCGTGGACTAAAAAAACAAAACAAATTCACTTTTCGCATGTGAGATAAAGTAGCGATCTTTGATTTATTAGTCAAATGACGATCACAATGATGTTTCAATGATCGAAGCACAAACTTGATAACATGTGTAGGAAGGTATTCTTAACCTTTGGTCTGTATAAAGGTCTGGTACTTCATTCCATGTCGGTGACGATGGTGACACAAAGGTCAGAGACAATGTCGATGAAAAAGTCGAGAATAACGACAGTCGAGAATAACGACAGTCGAGAATAACGACAGTCGAGAATAACGACAGTCGAGAATAACGACAGTCGAGAACAACGTCAGCCGAGAATAACGACAGCCGAGAATAACGACAGTCGAGAATAACGACAGTAGAGAATAACGACAGCAGAGAATAACGACAGTCGAGAATAACGACAGTCGAGAACAACGTCAGCCGAGAATAACGACAGCCGAGAATAACGACAGCAGAGAATAACGACAGCAGAGAATAACGTCAGCAGAGAATAACGACAGTCGAGAATAACATCAGCAGAGAATAACGACAGTCGAGAATAACGTCAGCAGAGAATAACGACAGTCGAGAAAAACCGCAGCCAAGAATAACGACAGTCGAGAATAACAACAGTCGAGAATAACAACAGCAGAGAATAACCGCAGCCAAGAATAACAAGAGAAGAGAAACTCTTTGTTTTATGATATAAAACCCTTTTCCCTTTTTTATTTGTTTGGTGCGATCGGACTAAACTTGGTTGCACATGCAGGGAGAGTATCAGTTTTCTGGGAAAATGTGTAAATCGTTAAAGGTAATATGCAATTAAATATGTAAATTGATAAAAATAATATGTAATTAAATGTGTAAATCGGTAAAGATAAATATAAAATTTAAGTAAATGTGTAAATCGGTAAAGATAAATATAATAGTTAAGTAAATGTGTAAATCGGTAAAGATAAACATAATATTTAAGGTAATGTGTAAATCGGTAAAGATAAATATAATATTTAAGTAAATGTGTAAATCGGTAAAGATAAATATAATATTTAAGTAAATGTGTAAATCGGTAAAGATAAATATAATATTTAAGTAAATGTGTAAATCGGTAAAGATGATGTGTAAAGTTAAGAATATACAAAGCAACATAATACGCGTATGCTTTGATTAAAGAAATACACATAAAATAAACTTTAGTAGTGTTTCATTTCAAGAAGATTCTACCATTGTGTAGTTTTAAAAGATTGTATTCCATTGTAAAGGGGTTTAGATCCGATACCATTTTGTATCTGCCATCTGTACATTAATGGTCTTCATTGCCAAACTGTTGCAGGCCTCATTTTATGAGAGAGCTGACGTGGCACTGCCTGGATTTAGTAACATGATGACCCAGCTCTGGCAGTCTGATGTTAAGCACGCACGAGACCTCATGTCCTACCTCAATAAAAGGGGTGGTTTTACAGAGCTAATAGACATTGTAAGTAAAAAAGGGCCGAACTTAAACTCTGTTTCAGATCCATTCAGTACAGGGGAGGTCAACCCTAGGCCCACGGGCCAAGTAATGACCTGTCAATATATTTTGATTGGCCCACCGATAGCTCAAGATCCTATGAGAACCTGTTGATCCCTATCAGACTGTGCAATTCATAGAAGACGATGTACAAGTACAACCCTCCTTCTGTCAAAACACCGATTGCCGCCGTTAGTTTGTCGTCGTTACTGGTCTCCGAAATCTTCAATAAAATGCATCAACTGATATGTCTAGCCTCAGTTTGAATTGACCCGTAAATACATTAAATGTTGGTCTTCCGTTTCAGCCACGCTAGAAATTTCTAGGTCTAGTCGTTACGGAGACATAACAATTTAAAAATGGTAATCCTTCCCCATATGTGAACTCTATATCGAATAAATCAAAATGAAGTTTGTTATTAATCTTTCTATTTCTTATTTTATAATTTCCAGTGAACTTGTGGTGTAGTTATTAGTAACAATATTTCTTGCAATAGATGGCTCAATCTTACCTATTCGGTTCTAAATAATTGTCAACACATTAGTTTTTTCTTTGTAAGGTTGGTATACTGTATTGCAACTTGTGTTGCGCTGTGCTGGCAGTTAGTGTTAGTTAAGATGGCTTTAGGCAAGGAAGGGTTCGTCAAAGAGAAAAAATAAAAGTGAAGTGTGTGCCCAAGCATTTAATGAAGAATGGGAAGAACAGATTCTCCTTACAATGGGAAGTGCTTCGAAACCGATTTGTTTGATCTTTTCAACGACAGTAGCAGTTCCTTAAAAATTACAACCTGGAAAAGTATTTCAAACAAACACATGATGCGTTCAACAAATCATATCCTCCTGTCTCTGCTTTAAGAACTGACTATATCTCAAAGAAAAAGAAAGGACTTCATTGTATGCAAAACTTATTTATTAAAAAGAGTGAAGAAATGAAAAAAAAACATGGTAAAGGCTTCTTACTAAATATCACTTCTTCTCGCTAAGAAGAAATAAACCGTTCTCAGACGGTGGGATCATCAAGGAATGCATATCCATCTTTGCAGAAAACGCTGGTGATACCAATATCTAACGAATGGTAGAAAATATTTCCCTATCACGAAATACAATTATGAGGCACATTGAAGAAATGGCAGATAAAATATGTCACTGCTGTTTCTAGACGCTTCTCTATTGCAATAGATGAGAGTGGCGACATGACAGATAATGCTCAGTTACTTGTGTTTGTGAGGTGCATAAACGACAATTTCGATGTAGTTCATGATCTTTTAACATATTGTGATTTGTCAACAGCAACAGGAAGAGATATATCCGAAGCAGTGAAAAACTGTGTCGAAAATAGTGATGTTGGCGACAATAAACTTGAATGATCTAAACTTGAGAGCATTTGTACAGATGGCGCCCCATCAATGTTAGGGAGGAGGAATGGCTGTGTTTTTTTGCTTGAGCAGTATTTAGATTGGAAGTTGCTTTCATATCACTGTATCATTCATCAGGACGCTTTGTGTGCTAAAGACATGAGCTCTCAACATGTCATTGATCCTGTTCTGTGTTGCTTTCATATTACTGTATCATTCATCAGGAGGATTTGTGTACTAAAGACATAAGTTTTCAACATGTCATTGATACTGTTCTGTGTTGCTTTAATATGATTCGATCACTCGCCCTGAATGGAAGAGAATTTAGAGAACTTTTTGAAGAAGAAATAAATGAATACGGTAAACTCTTACTTCACAACTCAGTTAAGTGGATTTCTAGAGGAGAAATGTTCTTGCGTTTTTTTTTTCAAATTAAAAGTTCATGTTCTTTCATTTTTTGAATAAAAAACTGTTGTGTCTATGGAGTGTGGTTTACTTAAAAATCAAGAGTGGCACTGTGATTTGGCATTTTTAGTAGATATGTCACATCATTTGAATATTCTTAACAAGAGGTTATAAGTAAAAGACTCTTTGTTTCCATCCATGTTCTATGAAGTCAACACTTTTAAATTGAAGCTTAAATTGTTTTGTAACAGCTTAACGCAGTGCAAACTTGATCATTTTCTAAGCATTCAGCACATGAATAATATAAGTAAATGCAAAAGTAATAATAAGTAAATGCAGTGACTTTATCGTGGATCATTTAGAATACAAAGCAGCAGTTACAGTTTTGAGCGAAGCATTCTCAACTCGATTTTCCTCTTTCAAATCTGAAAAGAGTAACATTGATTTATTCATAAATCCATTTTGTTTTTCAGAGTCTGAGATTCACAAATACCCCCCATCCTTGCAAATGGAAATAATAGGAATCCAAAACCATTCAGGACTTTGTGCTAAATTAAAGAACATTGTGGATCACCAACTTCTCCTAATTTGATCGCATTTGGGAAATATGTCCCTTTTGACCAGTTTCCTGAAATTCACGATCTTGCTCTGCACTTCGTTTGCAGATTTGGCTCCACATACATTTGTGAACAAACTTGTTCTGCCATGATTGTTGTTAAGAAAAAAATTACGTTCAACTATTACAGCGCACATCCTACCTATATACTTGTTCTGTGCACATCACAAATTACACCTAATATTGAGATATTGTTAAATGAACAGCAGTTTAAAAATCACATGAACAATACCGGTCTTCAAAACTTCAAGACTGTGAGTCTAGTTTAACGAGTATTTCCATAATAAATTCAATATGCTTCCTTTTGTGATAATGTTTTCTCAATGTATAAAATAAATTATATAATTATATGAATAACTGGATTACTTTTAAAACATTATGCCTTATATATAGGTCTACGCAAAATAAAAGGAAAGAGAGATCGCGGACGACAAAGAGAGAAAATACTGGATAGCTTGGTGTCATGGCATGAAAAACAGTCAACAACAGAACTGATACGATGCACTGTAGATAGAAGATTGTGGAGGGACATGATCGCCTACGCCAACCGGTATGACACATGATGATAATGATAGGTCTACAGCCCTACACTTACATGAATACTTTACTAATATTCATATAATACTGTAGTTTACATTCAAAATAGTTATTGATATAAATTTAGTTAGATGGCCCTTCAAATTTGTACAAATTAATTTACTGGCCCAAGCTCAAAATAGGTTGGCCGCCCTTATTTTAGTAGCTACGTAACTATATAGGTCATATTCTGCTACAAGAGTAACCAGTTATTATTATCGTGAACAGGCAATCATCATGTGCCATGCCGGACCTCTACAATTATATGCCCACAGTGCATGGTAACAATTTTGTTGTTGCCAGTTTATCGTGCCACGACACCAAGTTATCTAACATCTTCCCACTTTGTCCACGATCCCTCTTTTCTTGTATTTTGACAGTTCCTCTTCGCATGAATTATGTGCGCCGGCAACTGTCCATTTTTGACAAATCAAGTGATGTGAATGCGACCACCGTCTAGACTTGATCTGCGCTTTACGTCTCATTGATGCTGTTCATGACCGTTGTTTGAATTCCTCGACGCAAGATATTTCCATGTTACTCATTAATGTAATTGCTTCGTCAGCCGCATTTTTATCTCTTTAGGAAATTTGCACCGTGGTTTGTTCGTCGTAGGCTGCTTTCACTAGAGTAATCAAGATTCTAAAGGGAGCGAAATTTGTGTGTGTACATTGTTGTGTGCTACGTCATCGTAATGACTCATTGTACATCCCTAGACCGGTCGAACGCTGATCTTGCGGTCTGTTGTTTGATGTGCGACGGGGATAATTTTATCACTAACTGTGTGTCTATATGTTATGAATTGGAGTCAACAACGATGGCCTAACATCATCAAGCGCTATAAATTTAAAAAAAAATTATGACGATCATCATTTTCAAGAGGACGTGAACTTCCGGTATACGGTGGATAGGCGGCGGGAACAAATGAAGGCTATGCATGAAAAGTGTTCCTTATTGCAGTTTCCTCATATTCCAAGTCCGGCTTGTTGCAGGAGCAACTGAGTTAAGTGCTCTGTGCACACCGTGAGCTGTGTGTCTCATCCGTTTTGATCATGTTTAGATATTCCAATTGTTTACGATGAATGATGATATCGTATGACAGGGAACAATTGGCTGTGTTCACTTTCTGCGCGGTTTCGCCTTATGTCTTTTGGCGTGCGCTGAGACTGCTACGATGGGTACTACAGTTACCTTTCTTTGTTTGGGAGATGAGATATTAATTCGGATGATTACGCTGGCGCGGGCGGTTGAGCAATTATGGATTTTAATTCGTTTGCAGTGAAACCGGGGCCTTCCATAACCAAATAACAAAATGAATTATGTGCACAAAAAATGTTGATGGTTTCTTTCTGAAGTATTTTTATACGCTCCCTTTTTGTGTTGGCTTCTATGAAAATGTCCTCATTAGTCTTTTTTCCAGGGAACTCTCAATATTCTTCTGAGAAATCTCATCTCCGTGGCCAATAATTTTCTTTTCATTTGTTTGTCTACTGTCCATAGCTCGTTTCGACAGGTGAGAACTGGCTCTATACAGCACCGATGAACACTCTTTTCTCATTTCTATTTACAAAAGACTCGCTACACAATATGTTTTTTAAATTTTATTAAATGCAAATTTGGCTTGTGCTATTCTGTTTTTTTTTAATGTTTATTTGTGTGATGCATCTTTATTATTGTACTCAAATCCCCGGAGACTCTGCACTTGTTTCAAATATGTTCCGCTTTTATTGATCCTATGATACTTATCCTCTCTGTCTGTCTGTATATGAAGTGAGCGTTACAAGTAAATGCTATCAATGACAACGCATCAATGTACAAGCCATGTCGGTTACTGTTGACGTTTTTACTTGCAAAAGAGACATCTCTGCTTAACAAAAAATAACAACAACGTCCTGTCACGCCAAGTGGCGTATAGGGAATAAGGTGTTAGCGACTATAATTTGTACAGACCTTCGGCACATGATTGTTGGGGTAATGTGGTCGTTATTACCCCCGAGCCTCTTTACTTTCCAATAAAAAATATCTGGTACCCATTTAAGGCTGGGTGAACCCGGAAGCCGTCGATCAGGATCGATTCTTGTCCTTTGTAGTCCAGTTCACTATCCATTGAGCTATCGCGGCTACCATCTCTACTGTAGATAATTTTTAAAGACCCCAATTCTTTGTTTATTTTTTTCATTACGAGCAACTCGTTGTGATGAGTGATATTTATTGCCATACGAGCTATTCATATTTGATTTTAAAAAAAAATTGGTTTATCTTCTAGCCACGCCCATCGTTGCAAGAGAAGCTTTTTGTTTCTAGAAAGCCCGGATTGGACGGTTTGCAGTTGACTCTGTCTGCCAATCATGAGGTCAACACTCAAGCGCTGAAGCTGCAGAAGTTGGCCACAAAATACGCTCAGATCAAAGACCCTCATGTAGGTTGTTGGGCTAGCACATTCATGTCATTAGGTGTGTCAAGGCGGGATTTGGGGGGGGGGGATGAATAAAGTGAGACAGAGAACAAGGGAAAGAAGGAGACAAACAGATATGCAGAGTGAGAAATAATAAGAGAACAAAAATAAAACAGAAATAGTGTGAGTGAAAACATATATATATATATATATATATATATACAGTGAGAGAGAGAGAGAGAGATAGTGAAAGAGAGAACACATAATTAGTTGGATAGAACACAGAGGAAAGAAAATAGTGAGAAAGAACACAGACATATAGAGCGAACACAGAGAAAATGAAATAGTGAGAAAGAACACAGAGAAATAGAGCGAACACAGAGAAAAGGAAATAGTGAGAGAGAACACAGAGAAAAGGAAATAGTGAGAAAGAACACAGAGAAAAGGAAATAGTGATAAAGAACACAGAGAAATAGAGCGAACACAGAGAAAAGGAAATAGTGAGAAAGAACACAGAGAAATAGAGCGAACACAGAGAAAAGGAAATAGTGAGAGAGAGCACAGAGAAAAGAAAATAGTGAAAGAGAACACAGAAAAAAGGAAATAGTGTGAGAGAACACAGAGAAAAAAAAGGAAATAGTGGAAAAGAAAACAGAGAAAGGAAATAGTGAGAAAGAACACACAGAAATAGAGCGAACACAGAGAAAAGGAAATAGTGGAAAAGAACACAGAGAAAGGAAATAGTGAGAAAGAATACGGAGAAATAGAGCGAACACAGAGAAAAGGAAATAGTGAGAGGGAACACAGAGAAAAGGAAATAGTGGAAAATAACACAGAGAAAGGAAATAGTGAGAAAAAACACAAAGAAATAGAGCGAACACAGAGAAAAGGAAATAGTGAGAGAGAACACAGAGAAAAGGAAATAGTGAGAAAGAACAAAGAGAAATAGAGTGAACACAGAGAAAAGGAAATAGTGAGAAAGAACACAGAGAAATAGAGCGAACACAGAGAAAAGGAAATAGTGAGAGAGAACACAGAGAAAAGGAAATAGTGAGAAAGAACACAGAGAAATAGAGCGAACACAAAGAAAAGGAAATAGTGAGAAAGACCACAGAGAAATAGAGCGAACACAGAGAAAAGGAAATAGTGAGAGAGAACACAGAGAAAAGAAAAAAGTGAAATAGAACACAGAAAAAAGTAAATAGTGAGAGAAAACACAGAGAAAAGGAAATAGTGGAATAGAACACAGAGAAAGGAAATAGTGAGAAAGAACACAAAGAAATAGAGCGAACACAGAGAAAAGGAAATAGTGAGAGAGAACACAGAGAAATAGAGTGAACACAGAGGAAAGGAAATAGTGAGAGAGAACACAGAGAAAAGGAAAAAGTGAAAGAGAACACAGAGAAAGGAACTATTGAGAAAGAACACAGAGAAATAGAGCGAACACAGAGAAAAAGAAATAGTGAGTGAGAACACAGAGAAAGGAAATAGTGAAAGAGAACACAGAGAAATAGAACGAACACAGAGAAAAAGAAATAGTGAAAGAGAACACAGAGAAAAGGAAATAGTGAGAGAGAAGACAGAGAAAAGGAAATAGTGAAAGAGAACACAGAAAAAGGAAATAGTGAGAAAGAACACAGAGAAATAGAGCGAACATAGAGAAAAGGAAATAGTGAGAGAGATCACAGAGAAAGGAAATAGTGAGAAAGAACACAGAGAAACTGAACGAACAAAGAGAATAGGAAATAATGAGAGAGAACACACAGAAAAGGAAATAGTGAAAAAGAACACAGAGAAAGGAAATAGCGAGAAAGAACACAGAGAAATAGAGCGAACACAGAGAAAAGGAAATAGTGAGAAAGAACACAGAGAAATAGGGCGAACACAGATAAAAGGAAATAGTGAGAAAGAACACAGAGAAATAGAGTGAACACAGAGAAAAGGAAATAGTGTGAGAGAACACAGACAAAAAATGAAATAGTGAAAGAGAACACAGAGAAAGGAAATAATGAGAGAGAACACAGAGAAAATGAAATAGTGAAAAAGAACACAGAGAAAGGAAATAGCGAGAAAGAACACAGAGAAAGGAAATAGCGAGAAAGAACACAGAGAAATAGAGCGAACACAGAGAAAAGGAAATAGTGAGAGAGAACACAGAGAAAGGAAATAGTGAGAAAAAACACAGAGAAATAGGGCGAACACAGAAAAAAGGAAATAGTGAGAAAGAACACAGAGAAAGGAAATAGTGAGAAAGAACACAGAGAAAAATAGACACGTTGAGAGAGAGATCAATGAGGGGACAGAAATAGAGAAAGAGAAGACAACAGAGAAAAGAGAAAAGAGTGAGAGAAGAGAGAAAATAAGGAGAAATAGAACAACCGAAAAAACAGAAGTAGAGAAAAATAGAACACAGAAACAGAAGTAGTGAGAGAGAACACAGAAACAGAAGTAGATAAAAATAGAACACAGAAACAGAAGTAGTGAGAGAGAACACAGAAACAGAAGTAGTGAGACAGAACACAGAAACAGATGTAGAGAAAAATAGAACACAGAAACAGAAGTAGAGAAAAATAGAACACAGAAACAGAAGTAGTGAGAGAGAACACAGAAACAGAAGTAGTGAGACAGAACACAGAAACAGAAGTAGAGAAAAATAGAACACAGAAACAGAAGTAGAGAAAAATATAACACAGAAACAGAAGTAGTTAGAGAGAACACAGAAACAGAAGTAGTGAGAGAGAACACAGAAACAGAAGTAGTGAGAGAGAACACAGAAACAGAAGTAGAGTAAATTAGAACACAGAAACAGAAGTAGTGAGAGAGAACACAGAAACAGAAGTAGAGAAAAATAAAACACAGAAACAAAAGTAGAGAAAAATAGAACACAGAAACAGAAGTAGAGAAAAAATGGAACACAGAAACAGAAGTAGTGAGAGAGAACACAGAAACAGAAGTAGTGAGAGAGAACACAGAAATAGAAGTAGAGAAAAATGGAACACAGAAACAGAAGTAGTGAAAAATAGAACACAGAAACATAAGTAGTGAGAGAGAACACAGAAACAGAAGTAGTGAGAGAGAACACAGAAACAGAAGTAGATAAAAATAGAACACAGAAACAGAAGTAGTGAGAGAGAACACAGAAACAGAAGTAGTGGGAGAGAACACAGAAACAGAAGTAGTGAGAGAGAACACAGAAACAGAAGTAGAGTAAAATAGAACACAGAAACAGAAGTAGAGAAAAAATGGAACACAGAAACAGAAGTAGTGAGAGAGAACAGAGAAACAGAAGTAGTGAGAGAGAACACAGAAACAGAAGTAGAGAAAAATGGAACACAGAAACAGAAGTATAGAAAAATAGAACACAGAAACAGAAGTAGTGAGAGAGAACACAGAAACAGAAGTAGTGAGAGAGAACACAGAAACAGAAGTAGAGAAAAATAGAACACAGAAACAGAAGTAGTGAGAGAGAACAGAGAAACAGAAGTAGAGAAAAATAGAACACAGAAACAGAAGTAGTGAGAGAGAACAGAGAAACAGAAGTAGTGAGAGAGAACACAGAAACAGAAGTAGAGAAACATAGAACACAGAAACAGAAGTAGAGATAAATAGAACACAGAAACAGAAGTAGTGAGAGAGAACACAGAAACAGAAGTAGAGAAAAATAGAACACAGAAACAGAAGTAGTGAGAGAGAACAGAGAAACAGAAGTAGTGAGAGAGAACAGAGAAACATAAGTAGAGAAAAATAGAACACAGAAACAGAAGTAGTGAGAGAGAACAGAGAAACATAAGTAGAGAAAAATAGAACACAGAAACAGAAGTAGTGAGAGAGAACAGAGAAACATAAGTAGAGAAAAATAGAACACAGAAACAGAAGTAGTGAGAAAGAACACAGAAACAGAAGTAGAGAAAAATAGAACACAGAAACAGAAGTAGTGAGAGAGAACAGAGAAACATAAGTAGAGAAAAATAGAACACAGAAACAGAAGTAGTGAGAGAGAACACAGAAGCAGAAGTAGAGAAAAAATGGAACACAGAAACAGAAGTAGTGAGAGAGAACACAGAAACAGAAGTAGTGAGAGAGAACACAGAAACAGAAGTAGTGAGAGAGAACACAGAGAGAAAAAGAAAGAGTGAGGGAGAAGACAGATAGAAAAAGAGTGAGAAAAAACGGAATGACAGAAATAGTTAAAGATGGGAACAGAAATTGAAATAGTGATATTAAAAGCAAAGAGTAAGAGAAAAAGTGAGAGAGAGAGAGAGAGTGAGAGAGAGAGAGAGAGAGAACGCAGAGAGAAATGGTAGGAGACAGAAATGCTAATGAGAAATAAATAACAAATAGTGAGAGAAAGAGAAACAGATTTATTTAGAGAGAATAGAATAATAGAAAGACAACTCTTGCCAGGACCTGCCAGTCTCTTAAATGTTATCATGTATGTTTCGTCGCCATGCCCTCAATGTTCTGCCTGTTCATCGTTTGCCAGGTGGTCTTCATGGTAATGCTGGGTGCAGATTCCTGGTTCGTTTTATTCGTAGAAAATGGCCTAGCCATTTCCGACGTCTTTTTTTTTTTTTTTTTATTGATATCATTAATGCTCGATCTTCTGGCGACTTCTTAGTTCGTAATGTGTTGATCCCAACTCTAGAATCTTCCGAAGACAGCCCACTTCAAATCCTCTTAGTCGACTTTCTATCTGTGTTTCTGCTGCATTTAGGAGTATGGATCGCACATTTGACTTGTCAATTCTAAGCTTTGTGACTGAGATGTAGACTGATTAAACGCCAAATGTCTCTAAGTCTACTGAATGTCTGGTCTGACATGTCTATTCATGTAGATATCTCTTTCTCCATGTTGCTATTTGATGAAATATACATTCCTAAGTATTTAGAGTGATCCACTTCTTCTACTCCCACTCCTCTGAATGAAACTTTCTTTGCACTTTTGGCATTTATCCTCATAATATTAAATTATCACTACATTTACTTTCTGTCCTACTGAGTTAGCAAACTGATCCACTCTGTTTTCTCTCGTATGTCTTGGTGACAGCGGGCAAGCAATCCAACATCATCTGTAAAGTCAGTATCTTCAAGATGCCCCGTGAGACCCTAAGTAATTCCTCTTGGTCTGTCGCCAACAACCATTCGCCTGATCCAGTCCAAAACCGCAAGGAAAAGGAGTGGTGACAAAATACATCCTTGTCTAACTCCCGTTATGACTGAATCAAAATGTCTGCTGTCCTTCATGTCTGACACAGCACTGGTTGTCGTCCTTCATGTCTGACACAGCACTGCTTGTCGTCCTTCATGTCTGACACAGCACAGGTTGTCGTCCTTCATGTCTGACACAGCACAGGTTGTCGTCCTTCATGTCTGACACAGCACTGGTTGTCGTCCTTCATGTCTGACACGGCACTGGTTGTCGTCCTTCCTGTCTTACACAGCACTGGTTGTCGTCCTTCATGTCTGACACAGCACTGGTTGTCGTCCTTCATGTCTGACACGGCACTGGTTGTCGTCCTTCATGTCTGACACAGCACTGGTTGTCGTCCTTCATGTCTGACACAGCACTGGTTGTCGTCCTTCATGTCTGACACGGCACTGGTTGTCGTCCTTCATGTCTGACACAGCACTGCTTGTCGTCCTTCATGTCTGACACAGCACTGGTTGTCGTCCTTCATGTCTGACACAGCACAGGTTGTCGTCCTTCATGTCTGACACAGCACTGCTTGTCGTCCTTCATGTCTAACACGGCACTGGTTGTCGTCCTTCATGTCTGACACAGCACTGCTTGTCGTCCTTCATGTCTGACACAGCACTGGTTGTCGTCCTTCATGTCTGACACAGCACAGGTTGTCGTCCTTCATGTCTGACACAGCACTGGTTGTCGTCCTTCATGTCTAACACGGCACTGGTTGTCGTCCTTCATGTCTGACATAGCACTGGTTGTCGTCCTTCATATCTGACACAGCACTGGTTGTCGTCCTTCCTGTCTGACACAGCACTGGTTGTCGTCCTTCATGTCTGACACAGCACTGGTTGTCGTCCTTCCTGCTGACACAGCACTGGTTGTCGTCCTTCATATCTGACACAGCACTGGTTGTCGTCCTTCATGTCTGTCACGCCACTGGTTGTCGTCCTTCATGTCTGACACAGCACTGGTTGTCGTTCTTCATGTCTGACACAGCACTGGTTGTCGTCCTTCATGCCTGACACATGACTGGTTGTCGTCCTTCATGTCTGACTTAGCACTGGTTGTCGTCCTTCATGTCTGACACGGCACTGGTTGTCGTCCTTCATGTCTGACACAGCACAGGTTGTCGTCCTTCCTGTCTGACACAGCACTGGTTGTCGTCCTTCATGTCTGACACAGCACTGGTTGTCGTCCTTCCTGTCTGACACAGCACAGGTTGTCGTCCTTCCTGTCTGACGCAGCACTGGTTGTCGTCCTTCCTGTCTGACACAGCACTGGTTGTCGTCCTTCCTGTCTGACACAGCACTGGTTGTCGTCCTTCCTGTCTGACACAGCACTGGTTGTCGTCCTTCATGTCTGACACAGCACTGGTTGTCGTCCTTCCTGTCTGACACAGCACTGGTTGTCGTCCTTCCTGTCTGACACAGCACTGGTTGTCGTCCTTCATGTCTGACACATCACTGGTTGTCGTCCTTCAAGCCTGACACAGCACTGGTTGTCGTCCTTCCTGTCTGACACAGCACTGGTTGTCGTCCTTCCTGTCTGACACGGCACTGGTTGTCGTCCTTCCTGTCTGACACAGCACTGGTTGTCGTCCTTCATGTCTGACACGGCACTGGTTGTCGTCCTTCCTGTCTGACACAGCACTGGTTGTCGTCCTTCATGTCTGACACAGCACTGGTTGTCGTCCTTCATGTCTGACACGGCACTGGTTGTCGTCCTTCATGTCTGACACAGCACTGGTTGTCGTCCTTCATGTCTGACACAGCACTGGTTGTCGTCCTTCATGTCTGACACGGCACTGGTTGTCGTCCTTCATGTCTGACACAGCACTGGTTGTCGTCCTTCATGTCTAACACGGCACTGGTTGTCGTCCTTCATGTCTGACATAGCACTGGTTGTCGTCCTTCATATCTGACACAGCACTGGTTGTCGTCCTTCATGTCTGACACAGCACTGGTTGTCGTCCTTCATGTCTGACATAGCACTGGTTGTCGTCCTTCATGTCTGACATAGCACTGGTTGTCGTCCTTCATATCTAACACGGCACTGGTTGTCGTCCTTCATGTCTGACACAGCACTGGTTGTCGTCTTACATGTCTGACACAGCACTGGTTGTCGTCCTTCCTGCTGACACAGCACTGGTTGTCGTCCTTCATGTCCTTTAGAATATTGACTGAGAAAATAGAAATAGTGAAAGAGAATCAAATAGTAACAGAGAAAAAAGAAATAGTGATAGAGGGAACAGATATAGTGAGATAAATAAATAGTGAAAAAAAGAACTGGGAGAATATAAATAATGAAAGACAGAAATAGGTGGGGGGGGGGGGGGAGAACGCAGAGAAACATAAATAGTAGGAGAGAAGACAGAGAGAAACAGAAATAGTGTGTGTGTGTGTGTGTGTGTGTGTGAGAGAGAGAGAGAGAGAGAGAGAGAGAGAGAGAGAGAGAGAGAAACTGAAATAGTGAGAGTGAGAACAAATATAGTGAGGTACATAAACAATGAAAAATAGAACAGTGAGAACATAAATAGTGAGAGTGAGAAATAGTGAAAAAGGAACACAGAGAAACAGAAATGATGAGAGAGAACACAGAGAGAAAAACAGAATTAATGAGAGAGAGAGAGAGAGAGAGAGAGAGAGAGAGAGAGAGAGAGAGAGAGAGAAACTGAAATACTAAGAGAGAACACATAAGGAAACAAGAAAAATAGAGAAATGAGAACAAAGGTAAGAGTGAATGAGAGAGCACAGAGTGAGAGAGAGGGGAAGAATAAACAGAGAAAAAGGATAGAGAGATTGAGAACTGAGACATGGTAGACGTGCTTCCAGATGTGGTTACTGTGTGTTGTATTGTCAGTGTGTGTGTTCAAAGTGTTGTTAGTATGTGTGTTCAAAGTGTTGTCAGTATGTGTGTTCAAAGTGTTGTCAGTATGTGTGTTCAACATGTTGTCATTACATATTGTCCTACTAAAATGAAGTATAAATCTGGGGTAGGACTTGCATATCAAATTATATTTCAGCATGTCTCCTCAGCAGTAAGACTGTCATTCATGTGTTTGATGCACTACTAGTATGTGTCTAAGAGTGCTATCAGTGTGTTCTGAGAGCGTCTGTATGATTCTAGAGTGCTGCCAGTAAGTTGTCTAGGGTGATATGATCATATACGTTCAGAGTGCTACTTGTATGTGTATTGATGCTATGTCTGTTCGTTGAGCTATAATGCTATTAATATTAGTGTCAAAAGTGTTATGTGTATTCTTAATGCTACCATTATATGTGCTCGCAGTGCTACCATTATATGTGATCGCAGTGCTACTATTATATGTGCTCGCAGTGCTACCATTATATGTGTTCACATTGCTACCTATATGTGCTCGCAGTGCTACCATTATATGTGTTCACATTGCTACCATTATATGTGCTCACAGTGCTACCATTATATGTGATCGCAGTGCTACCATTATATGTGCTCACAGTGCTACCATTATATGTGCTCGCAGTGCTACCATTATATGTGCTCGCAGTGCTACCATTATATGTGCTCGCAGTGCTACCATTATATGTGCTCGCAGTGCTACCATTATATGTGCTCGCAGTGCTACCATTATATGTGCTCGCAGTGCTACCATTATATGTGCTCGCCGTGCTACTATTATATGTGCTCACAGTGCTACCATTATATGTGCTCGCAGTGCTACCATTATATGTGCTCGCAGTGCTACCATTATATGTGCTCGCAGTGCTACCATTATATGTGCTCGCAGTGCTACCATTATATGTGCTCGCAGTGCTACCATTATATGTGCTCGCAGTGCTACCATTATATGTGCTCGCCGTGCTACTATTATATGTGCTCGCCGTGCTACTATTATATGTGCTCGCAGTGCTACCATTATATGTGTTCACATTGCTACCATTATATGTGCTCACAGTGCTACCATTATATGTGCTCGCAGTGCTACTATTATATGTGCTCGCCGTGCTACTATTATATGTGCTCGCCGTGCTACCATTATATGTGTTCACATTGCTACTACAGGGTGTTTTTAAAGTTGCAGTGCAGTGAATTTCTACTCTCGGAAGAAAAACGTCACCAGAAATGCGGTTAACTAATGCGTCACACAAATTGTAAAATAAATGGTATTATTCAAATATACTTGACTGCTATCGGCGAGCTTATAATGGGTAATGTTGGTATTAACACAATAAAGTTGTGCCTAAAGCGTATGTTGAAAATGTCCACCACGGGCCTCAAGACATGTCGCGATTCGTCTTTCCATATTTGCGAAAACCTTCAGAATAATGTCTGGTGATATTTGTTTAATCTTGTCTACTATTTCAGTCTTTAGGTCATTAATTGTCTGTGGATTATTTTCATAAACTTTCCCCTTCAATGCCCCCCACAGATAATAATCTATGGGTGTTAGATCTGGTGAACGAGCAGGCCAGATTCCATGTGAAATAATGCGATTTGCAAATATGCTTTCTAAATAATTGAGTGTTGTTGTGGCTGTGTGTGCTGTTGCCCCATCCTGCTGAAACCAGGATTCCATATTTTCCCGTTCTGTAAGGTGTGCTATGAACGGTTCCAGAATTAAAGTACGGTAACGTTCTGCATTTATTGTTTCATTAAAAAATATAGGTCCTATTATCCGCATACGACTTATAGCGCACCACACTCCGACTTTTTGATCGTAAAGCGGCACTTGATGAAATTCATGGGGGTTTTCACTGCTCCACAGCCGATTGTTCTGACTGTTCACATAACCGGATAAATGAAACCAGGCCTCATCAGTGAAAAAAGTGACGTCAAGGATGGCAGCGCCACGTTCATAAATAAAATTATGAAACCACATGCAGTAGTTTAAACGGGCTTCATAATCTTTTTCTTGGAGTTGAGACACTTCAGTTAATTTGTATGGACGATAGTGTAGTTCACTTCTTAAAACCTTGTGAACAGAACTCTTAGATATTTGCACCTGTTGAGACAAGTGGTTTAAAGATGCATTTGGACTCATTGTAATTCTGTCTTGGAGTTCCAATAATTTGGTCTTGTGAAATTGAAGGTCTTCCAGATCGGTATGCATCTACCACACTACCGGTTTCACGAAACTTTATGATCAATTTTGTAACAGAATTTCGGTGAGGGACTTGTGAGTCTGGAAATTTCCTCACGAATTGTCTAATGACCTCATCCGTATATTTACCGCCATTACGAAAGACATGCTCAACCAGAAATACCCTGTTTTCAATCGTCAACACCATTTCCTTCAAGCAATGAGACAGTGAAAGTAGCGTAGTGCCCGTCCTTTACGTAACTAAATCCTTAAAGGAAGCAGCGGTTTGTTCATAAATGTGGTTTACAAAATTGTGGTACGTAGATGATGATTACGTCATTTACTGAATATTAGAAATATTCACTGCACTGCGACTTTACGAACACCCTGTATTATATGTGCTCGCAGTGCTACCATTATATGTGTTCACATTGCTACCATTATATGTGCTCACAGTGCTACCATTATATGTGCTCGCAGTGTTACTATTATATGTGCTCGCCGTGCTACCATTATATGTGCTCGCAGTGCTACCATTATATGTGTTCACATTGCTACCATTATATGTGCTCACAGTGCTACCATTATATGTGCTCGCAGTGCTACCATTATATGTGCTCGCAGTGCTACCATTATATATGCTCGCAGTGCTACCATTATATGTGCTCGCAGTGCTACCATTATATGTGCTCGCCGTGCTACTATTATATTTGCTCGCAGTGCTTCCATTATATGTGTTCACATTGCTACCATTATATGTACTCGCAGTGCTACCATTATATGTGCTCGCAGTGCTACCATTATATGTGCTCGCAGTGCTACCATTATATGTGCTTGCAGTGCTACTATTTTATGTGCTCGCAGTGCTACCATTATATGTGCTCGCAGTGCTACCATTATATGTGCTCGCAGTGCTACCATTATATGTGCTTGCAGTGCTACCATTATATGTACTCACAGCGCTACCATTATATGTGCTCGCAGTGCTACCATTATATGTGCTTGCTGTGCTACCATTATATGTGCTTGCTGTGCTACCATTATATGTGCTCGCAGTGCTACCATTATATGATCTCACATTGCTATTATTATATGTGCTGGCAGTGCTACCAGATTACTTCTTTGAGTTCTAGCAGTTTATCCAAAGTATTATTCGATATAAATATGCTCTGAATACTACTTATATGTATATGTGCTATGAGTCCCATCCGTATGCGTGTTCTCAAGTCCACTGTTATATGTGTCCTAGGTGCTAGTCTCTGCTTGTTTTATGTTACCACAGATCTGGATCCCCCATTATTCTCAAACAAAAGCATTGCACTCTATTTCAGCTGAAGTATATTCTTGAAGACGGGATCATATCACACAAGACTGACATCATTAAGAAAGTGGTAGACTTGATACAAAAGCTCAAAAGCTTTGCTAATGAAGACTACAAGATTGGGGAGTACATGATGGACCTGGAGATTGGCAGCGGTAAAGGTCTGATCGATACCTAAGAGCAGACAAATTATAACATGCAGAATAATGTTGAAATGAACAACATAATCTGATTGGACAATAAATGTGTCACGTGTTCAAAATTTGACCAAAAATGAAATATTACGATATTATAATTGCTTGATGCATCTTAGAAGTGGACCTTAGTTCTGATCCTAAAAGTGAGATCATGTGTTGTTGATGTGCCTTAATGTGTTGCATTTACCTCGTTCTTAAATAAAATATCTATAAGGACTTGTTCTAAGTAAATCTGAATAGTCTAATTAAGTGTTAATGATTGTTTTTTGGTATATGTTAGTTGAGTGTTTTATGCGAGGAATAATTTCAACTATTATTTTCAACTTTGTGGTTCAGTGTTTACCATTTCACCAGCACCCTTTTCTATGCAATAAAAGAACAAACATCTTCAACGTTCTTTTCAGCGTTGTATTTTTTTCTTTATATTGCAAAGTATGAATGTTATAAGGATCATCAACACTGTACACAGGACGAATCAACAGGTGCTCCGATATCCCCGTCGAGACTCGAGGAAATCCAAGAAGAATCCTTGTCCACGTGCACGACCTTTGTAGCACGACGGTCTGGCACCCATGGCCAGGTTTTTGCTGACACTTTTTTCGCTTGCAGCAGCCAAATTTATGGTACATTCTTCCTTTCTATTTTAACAGCCAATGGTTCCTTCTTCTTCTTTTCTTTTCTCTTTTCACTGATACCTAAAAGGTGTCGTGGTTGATATCATTTGACGTTCTTGAGCTGCTCGAACTGTCTGAATTAGTGATTTTCCTTTGTTGTTACATATCTCTGTCACTGCATCTATCCATCTTCTTCTGGGTCTTCCTCTTTGTCTTTTTCCATGCATTCTCGAGAAGAACGCCCTTGATGGTGATTGGTAAGGGTTCATTCTGACCAGGTGGCTAAACCATTTAAGTTGTTGTTGTTCTATATATTCTTTGCAGGATTTTGTTCCTACCATTTTTCTTATGATTTCATTTGGTATTCTATCTCTTCTTGTGTTCTTTGTTACTTTTCTCAAGCATCACATCTCACATGTATTGATCTTTCTTAAATGTGATTTAGAAAGGGTCCATGTTTGACTTTCATAGCACAAAGTTGGTATGAAAATGCTATTTATCATTTGTTGTTTAGCTGGCATAGAAATGTTTGGATGTCTTAGCAATGGTGAAAGCTGGTATGTGACAGCATTTGCTTTTTGTATTCTCATGTCAATTTCTCTGTCTAGTTTTCCATCTTCTGTGAACATTGTGCCTAAATACTTGAATTCCTCTACTTGTTTTACTTCTTTATCTTTGATCTTAATGTTTAATTGGTGTCTTAATTTACTTATTCTTATAGCCTCTGTTTTTGCACCGACTTCCGGTGTGTGACTGTGCTGACATCACGATGTAATTTTCGTTGGGAGTCAAATTTAAGTTATAAGTGAATTTCAATGCCCGTAGTAAAAAGAAAAGAAATGGTTCCTTACGGGCATGAATGTGCATGGGAACTCGCGTTTATTGCCGTTATCCGAGATGGATCTCACTACAAAGAGAACAAAGGACGGTAACGACACGAAGAAACGACGGATTAATCTTTCTTCTTCTTCTTCTTCTTTGCATTTGTTTAAAGTCACCATCGTTATCTTCATCCCAACATTGTGCTATCAATGCCAGTCCTGGACCCTAGATGCAAGAACAATAAGAAAATTACCTCTATTAAGATGAGATTTGTCAGACAAATGACAGGAAACAGACTGAGAGATGAGATCAGAAATGAAAAACTGAGAAAAAGCTAGGAATAACCCCCGCCGTACAATATATAAAGAAACAACAGATAAAATGGTTTGGCCACGTGACAAGGCAGAAAGATCAAAACACAACACAATGATCCCTCAATAAACGTTGCGAGAATACCAGACCCAAGGGTCGACGGCGAAAAAGATGAATCGATGGAATATTAGAAGCACTAGGAAACATAACAGCAGCAGATGCGAACAGAAGAGCAAAAGATGGATCGATGGAATATTAGAAGCACTAGGAAACATAACAGCAGCAGATGCGAACAGAAGAGCAAAAGATGAATCGATGGAATATTAGAAGCACTAGGAAACATAGCAGCAGAGGCGAACAGAAGAGCAAAAGATGAATCGATGGAATATTAGAAGCACTAGGAAACATAACAGCAGCAGAGGCGAACAGAAGAGCAAAAGATGAATCGATGGAATATTAGAAGCACTAGGAAACATAACAGCAGCAGAGGCGAACAGAAGAGCAAAAGATGGATCGATGGAATATTAGAAGCACTAGGAAACATAACAGCAGCAGAGGCGAACAGAAGAGCAAAAGATGGATCGATGGAATATTAGAAGCACTAGGAAACATAACAGCAGCAGATGCGAACAGAAGAGCAAAAGATGGATCGATGGAATATTAGAAGCACTAGGAAACATAACAGCAGCAGAGGCGAACAGAAGAGCAAAAGATGAATCGATGGAATATTAGAAGCACTAGGAAACATAACAGCAGCAAAGGCGAACAGAAGAGCAAAAGATGAATCGATGGAATATTAGAAGCACTAGGAAACATAACAGCAGCAGAGGCGAACAGAAGAGCAAAAGATGAGTCGATGGAATATTAGAAGCACTAGGAAACATAACAGCAGCAGAGGCGAACAGAAGAGCAAAAGATGAATCGATGGAATATTAGAAACACTAGGAAACATAACAGCAGCAGAGGCGAACAGAAGAGCAAAAGATGAATCGATGGAATATTAGAAGCACTAGGAAACATAACAGCAGCAGAGGCGAACAGAAGAGCAAAAGATGAATCGATGGAATATTAGAAACACTAGGAAACATAACAGCAGCAGAGGCGAACAGAACAGCAAAAGATGGATCGATGGAATATTAGAAACACTAGGAAACATAACAGCAGCAGAGGCGAACAGAAGAGCAAAAGATGGATCGATGGAATATTAGAAGCACTAGGAAACATAACAGCAGCAGAGGCGAACAGAAGAGCAAAAGATGGATCGATGGAATATTAGAAACACTAGGAAACATAACAGCAGCAGATGCGAACAGAAGAGCAAAAGATGGATCGATGGAATATTAGAAACACTAGGAAACATAACAGCAGCAGATGCGAACAGAAGAGCAAAAGATGAATCGATGGAATATTAGAAGCACTAGGAAACATAACAGCAGCAGAGGCGAACAGAAGAGCAAAAGATGAATCGATGGAATATTAGAAGCACTAGGAAACATAACAGCAGCAGATGAGAACAGAAGAGCAAAAGATGGATCGATGGAATATTAGAAGCACTAGGAAACATAACAGCAGCAGAGGCGAACAGAAGAGCAAAAGATGAATCGATGGAATATTAGAAGCACTAGGAAACATAACAGCAGCAGAGGCGAACAGAAGAGCAAAAGATGAATCGATGGAATATTAGAAGCACTAGGAAACATAACAGCAGCAGAGGCGAACAGAAGAGCAAAAGATGAATCGATGGAATATTAGAAGCACTAGGAAACATAACAGCAGCAGAGGCGAACAGAAGAGCAAAAGACCACAAGTTGGATCTCCCTTCGACCCTGAAAGGCAGATGAGGAAGGGAAGATGAAGAAGAAGACCGTCGTCTATGGGGGCTTTGATCCTGTGTCTCTCTTGTCGAGAGGTCGACGTTCTGCACCTAGACTACCAAGCTCCGCCATGTACATATAAGAGCATAGATAACTAAATAACTTGGAAATATCGTTTTAGGATGAAGGGCGTGCACTCTTATTTGAAGAAATAAATTAGTTCTGACGTGACACTTAATAAGATTTGTTCTCTTTTATGAGAAAAAAATAATCAATAGTAAATAAACATTCTAACTTTACGCTATCAATGTCAAACATGGACATTGAACAAAGAAAATCACGACATCTGAAATGAGGTTCTTAGGAAAATAAACAACACAAGGGCAGACAGAGTATGAAACATTAAAATCAGAGAAGAAATCGGAATGAAACCATGTCTGGAATATACGAACTACAAAAGATATGGTACGAAAACATAGAATGAAAACAGACTAAATCTCATCATGAACATTCTATCTAAGAATATCAAAACATAGAAAAAGAAGAAGACCAAGGAAAATATGGATAGATAAAATAAAAGACATATGCAAAGACAAAAACATTTCCTTTTTAACAGTAACTACATGAGCCAAAGATACACGTTCCATTTATGAAAAAACAGAATCAAACAACAAGCAAGCAAATATCTAGAGACACCATAGTATGCTGACAACAACAAGCAAGCAAATATCTAGAGACACCATAGTATACTGACAACAAACAAGCAAATATCTAGAGACACCATAGTATGCTGACAACAAACAAACAAACAAATATCGAGAGACACCATAGTATAGTGACAACAACAAGCAAGCAAATATCTAGAGATACCATATGATACTGACAACAACAAATAAGCAAATATCTAGAGACACCATAGTATGCTGACAACAACAAGCAAGCAAATATCTAGAGACACCATAGTATGCTGACAACAACAAGCAAGCAAATATCTAGAGACACCATACTATGCTGACAACAACAACAAGCAAATATCTAGAGACGCCATAGTATGCAGACAACAACAAACAAGCAAATATCGAGAGACACCATAGTATACTGACAAAAACAAGCAAATATCTACAGACAACATAGTATACTGACAACAAACAAGCAAGCAAATATCTAGAGACACCATAGTATACTGACAACAAACAAGCAAATATCTAGAGACAACATAGTATACTGACAACAAGAAAATATCTAGAGACACCATAGTATACTGACAACAAACAAGCAAATATCTACAGACAACATAGTATACTGACAACAACAAGCAAATATCTACAGACAACATAGTATACTGACAACAAGAAAATATCTAGAGACACCATAGTATACTGACAACAAACATGCAAATATCTACAGACAACATAGTATACTGACACAAACAAGCAGGCACATATCTAGAGACACCATAGTATACTGACAACAAACAAGCAAATATCTAGAGACACCATAGTATACTGACACAAACAAGCAAGCAAATATCTAGAGACACCATAGTATACTGACAACAAACAAGCAAATATCTAGAGACACCATAGTATACTGACACAAACAAGCAAGCAAATATCTAGAGACACCATAGTATACTGACAACAAACAAGCAAATATCTAGAGACACCATAGTATACTGACACAAACAAGCAAGCAAATATCTAGAGACAACATAGTATACTGACACAAACAAGCAAGCAAATATCTAGAGACACCATAGCATGCTGACACAAACAAGCAAATATCTAGAGACACCATAGAATACTGACAACAAACAAGCAAATATCTAGAAACACCATAGTATACTGACAACAAACAAGCAAATATCTAGAGACACCATAGTATACTGACAACAAACAAGCAAGCGAATATCTAGAGACTACATAGTATACTGACACAAACAAGCAAGCAAATATCTAGAGACACCATAGTATGCTGACAACAAACAAGCAAATATCTAGAGACACCATAGTATGCTGACATAAACAAGCAAGCAAATATCTAGAGACACCATAGTATGCTGACAACAAACAAGCAAATATCTAGAGACACCATAGTATGCTGACACAAACAAACAAGCAAATATCTAGAGACACCATAGTATGCTGACAACAAACAAGCAAATATCTAGAGACACCATAGTATACTGACACAAACAAGCAAATATCTAGAGACACCATAGTATACTGACAACAAACAAGCAAATATCTAGAGACAACATAGTATACTGACAACAAGAAAATATCTAGAGACACCATAGTATACTGACAACAAACAAGCAAATATCTACAGACAACATAGTATACTGACAACAACAAGCAAATATCTAGAGACACCATAGTATACTGACACAAACAATCAAATATCTAGAGACACCATAGTTTACTGACAACAGCAAGCAAATATCTAGAGACACCATAGTATACTGACAACAACAAACAAGCAAATATCTAGAGACACCATAGTATACTGACAACAAACGAGCAAATATCTAGAGACACCATAGTATACTGACAACAACAAACAAGCAAATATCTAGAGACACCATAGTATACTGACAACAACAAACAAGCAAATATCTAGAGACACCATAGTATGCTGACAACAAACAAGCAAATATCTAGAGACACCATAGTATACTGACAACAACAAGCAAGTAAATATCTAGAGACAACATAGTATACTGACAACAACAAACAAGCAAATATCTAGAGACACCATAGTATACTGACAACAAACAAGCAAATATCTAGAGACACCATAGTATACTGACAACAAACAAGCAAGCAAATATCTATAGACACCATAGTATACTGACAACAAACAAGCAAATATCTAGAGACACCATAGTATAATGACACAAACAAGCAAATATCTAGAGACACCATAGTATGCTGACAACAACAAGCAAGCAACTATCTAGAGACACCATAGTATACTGACACAAGCAAGCAAGCAAATATCTAGAGACACCATAGTATGCTGACAATAACAAGCAAGCAAATATCTAGAGACACCATAGTATACTGACACAAACAAGCAAGCAAACATCGAGAGACAACATTGTATACTTACAACAACAACATGCAAATATAATGACAACAAGTAAGCAAGCAAATATCTAGAGACTCCATTGTATACTGACAACAACCTCCTTTCTCTGTGACGCTTAAAGGCATCATCAGCGAGATAAAAGATGAAGAAAGAAGCAGACATTACAGCAGACGTGTAATTCACCTGACTATGGCCACCCTACTTTGATCACATATACCGTTATTAATGACAAAAGATCTTTGTCTACATACTTTATTAAAAGTCTATAAATTTATCTTCAGCGCAGACTCATATAGGGCAAGTTATCTTTCCACTTCATCATCGGGATACGCATCTTTGTTGAATTTTCCATACATCACAGCCCGTCTATCTCTAGTCAGATCTCCCACAGAACGTTTTATTCATCACAAACCGTCTATCTCTAGTCAGATTTCCCACAGAACGTTTTATTCATCACAAACCGTCTATCTCTAGCCAGATCTCCCACAGAACGTTTTATTCATCACAAACCGTCTATCTCTAGTCAGATCTCCCACAGAACGTTTTATTCATCACAAACCGTCTATCTCTAGTCAGATCTCCCACAGAACGTTTTATTCATCACAAACCGTCTATCTCTAGTCAGATCTCCCACAGAACGTTTTATTCATCACAAACCGTCTATCTCTAGCCAGATCTCCCACAGAACGTTTTATTCATCACAAACCGTCTATCTCTAGCCAGATCTCCCACAGAACGTTTTATTCATCACAAACCGTCTATCTCTAGCCAGATCTCCCACAGAACGTTTTATTCATCACACACCGTCTATCTCTAGCCAGATCTCATACAGAACGTTTTATTCATCACAAACCGTCTATCTCTAGCCAGATCTCATACAGAACGTTTTATTCATCACAAACCGTCTATCTCTAGCCAGATCTCATACAGAACGTTTTATTCATCACAAACTGTCTATCGCTAGCCTGATCTCCCAGCCGCTCTATCGCTAGCCTGAGCTCCAACAGAACGTTTAATTCAATACAGCATGTATGTTTCTAACCAGCCCCCCCCCCACCCACACACAGAATGTTGCATACATCACAGCTCGTTTGAAAGAATCTCTGCCTCATCCTAGATCTCTCACTTCTTCTGTTGTCAATTTAAAGGTCCTATTGCCATTTCCTTTCATTAGCGATCTCATTGTCCCTTTCATTGCCTCCAGGGTTACATTTGTCATAGATTGTGTCCATCTAATACACAGTTGGTGTTGTCATAGATTGTGTTCCTCTGTCAGAGTTAGTGTTGTCACAAATTGTGTTCCTCTGCCAGAGTTAGTGTTGTCATAGATTATGTCCCTCTTCTACAGATTTAGTGTTGTCATAGATTGTGTTCTTATTACAGAGTTAGTGTTGTCATAGATTATGTCCCTCTTCTATAGAGTTAGTGTTGTCATAGATTATGTCCCTCTTCTACAGTGTTAGTGTTGTCATAGATTATGTCCCTCTTCAACAGAGTTAGTGTTGTCATAGATTATGTCCATCTTCAACAGAGTTAGTGTTGTCATAGATTATGTCCCTCTTCAACAGAGTTAGTGTTGTCATAGGTTGCTAACTCATCACTTATGACATTTTTCCTATCTCCTCATACATCAATGTGACATGTGCAGGTAAAGTAATCTAACAATATGTTTGCTGCTCTCTTCCATGACAGCATGTTGTCCTGATGGACTTCCGGGGAATATGGCGCCCTGTTAGCTTGCCTCTTCCTAATACTCACAGATAAGTCATAAGTGCTGTTTTCCAGTGAACTTCTCTGTTTGTTTGTTTGTTTTTATTGATATTTTAAGGGATCATGTGATTGTACGCGCTTTCTATTTGATGTAAATCACTTTGTTTCTTTTGATTTATTGCATTTTGTTACATGTTCCTTATTTCATCACTCATCCTTGTTGACTGCACTATTGAACGCGTCAAAAAATGGCGGTTTGTTTACGCCGGTCTGTCATTAAGGACGTGTAATTCATGTAATTTGTGGACGGTTCTCAGTGTATCCGCGTGCTGTAGAGCTATTTACTGGAGTTGGCCAGTTTATAACGTGGAAACGGGCTCTGGACCGTGCAACTAAGTAAGTGCACGTGAGTCTGGACCATCCAAAGCATCAACGTTCAGCGACGTTCATCATGACGACGGTAAGTGTAAGTATTCAGATGCAGCCCAAACTACATCATCGAAGAAGGAAAACACGACGGGGCAAGAGGGGTGGCACTAAACTGTCAAAGTGTGAGAGGCTAGGCCTAAAGTATGTGCGCGTTACTTATTGGAATTGTGGGTCCATTAATCAACGACGGCCCATTCTTGATAAGCTACTGTGCGGCGCCGATATAATGGTTTGCAAGAAACTTCTTGGTGACAGGACAGTAAGTACTCCTGGCTTTCATTGTTTTTACAATAGACGACACCTTGGGCAGACCATCCTTGTGCGCAACAATATGGTGGCAGCTGATGTTGATATGTCTGTGTGGAACAATGCAGAATTGCAGGTACATGCGGTTAGGGTGCAGACCCCAGTTCATTTCGTGACTGTTAATGTGTTGTCATAGATTGTGTTACTCTGTTAGAGTTAGTGTTGTCACAAATTGTGTTTTGTAATGGGACGGTGAACACACAACAATGACAGAATCTCTTCGAGTTCGATGAAGAGAATGTCATTTTCTGCGGAGACTTTAATGCCAGAGGAAACCAGTGGGGTAGCGTCATAACCAACAAGCAGGGAGAAGACCTAGAGAACGCACTGGTATCGGCCGATTTAGTGTGCTTGAATGATGGAAGGGCAACAAGAATGGCCACTCGAACAGGGGACTCTGATAGTGTCATAGACCTGGCACTGGTGTCTTCCACCTTCACACCGGTTTGCAGGTGGAGTGCACTGGGGTTCCACGGAAGTGATCACTATCCATGTGTCCTCCTAATTGAGAAAATCAGAAATAAAAGCCAGAAAAGAAAGATCTACACATTCAACTACGAGAAAACAGACCAGGACGTCATTAGCAAAATCAGACATAGGAAACAGAGCCCACCTCGTAGGAGGCAGGAGCGATGGACGCAGCCACCTTGGTGGAATGTAGATGTCGAGGAAGCGTGGCGGAGCAAGATACAAACGGTCAAGACATGGCAGAAAGCTAGAAGAAATGGAATAACACAACCTGAGCTCTTGAAGCGTCTGAAAGTAGAGGTCGACCAAAAAATGATGCACTTTAAACTATGCGCTAAGCAGGCTAAGGATGCCAAATGGAATGACTTCTGTAAAAAAGTGTGCTCAGACAAATCGCTCGCCACATTCTGGCGCCTTCATCAGTGCATGAATGACACAACACGACACAGAGGCATACCAGACTTTCAGAGCACAGGCCGGATATGGCACAAATCTGATGAGAGCAAAGGGAAGACCCTGCTTGCCCGCTACACTGAGCAGACGGACCAAAGAAATGAGACTGTAAGAATGAGGATACGGGGATCGCTGTCAAAATTGTGTAAGGATGTAGGGCTGGAAGAAGATCTCACAATCACAACCGATACCATTCGCACGATACTTAAAAGGTCACACAACACTGCTCCTGGTCCAGATGGTGTTCGGTACGATGACATAGGCAATTTAGCTGACGACGACTTGACAAAACTGGCCAATGAGTTTAATGCCAGTATTCGGAGTGGCCAGATTAAGGAGGAGTGGCTACACAGCTACTTACTACCGCTACCGAAGCCAAACAAGGACCATTCTCAGATAAGTGCATACAGAATCATCACAATGCAGAACACTGCGGGCAAGCTGCTGGAGAAAATAGTTGCCCGTGTCCTCACCTGTCACCTTGAACAGAAATGTATATTCCCACCCACACTCGGAGGTTATAGATATAACAGAGAGACATGGCTCAATGCGGCAGTATTTGCCTATGACGTCTTCGAAGGCTTCCACAGACGAGAGGAGACATGTGCTGCTGCTATAGATCTGGAGGATGCATACAACAGGGTACCATTTGAATACCTCATGCATATGCTCCTCAAACTGGCGGTGCACCCCTTCCTCATTAGATGGATCGCCGCGGCACTGTTTCAGAGGAAGGTGATACTCAGATGTGGAAGTTGGTCTTCCGAGCCAACATCCATTTGCTCAGGGCTGCCACAAGGCTCACCATTGTCATCAGTTCTATTTAACGTGTACACAATAACGATCACGGAACAACAGCTGGATGGGAGGGGAAGAACTATGACTTTTGCTGATGATATTCTGATATATCGACAGGGAAGAGACAGACGGGGAATCGCTTCCACAATGCAAGATGAACTCGATCGCATTTCTTCCTGGTGTGGGGTATCAGGTGCCATGGTAAATCCTAATAAAGCATCAGTTTCATGGTTCTCCCTTAACAATCATATCGTTAATACGACCACACCGGTAGTACGAATGGGAGCTGATGAGGTGACCAGGGACAAGTTGATGACATACCTTGGAGCTAAGTTTGATCGCAGCCTGTGTTTTCGGGACCACGTCGACCATGTGATAACAAAATCTCGCAAAGGATTAGCCGCCTTGAAGGTCATGGCAGCTGCCAACATCGAGCAGAGGCTACTTACTCTTATGTTCCAGGGATTAGTCCTCGCACCAATCGAGTATGCCCTGGCAATTCTTACTGTCAGTACGACTCAAATTGATAGGCTGGAGAAAATACAAAATGAAGCCATGCGCATTATCCTGGGATGTACGAGGGACACTCCCTGTGTAGCAATGAGGTATCTTCTTGACTTTCCAACCATGGATGACAGAATCAAGATCTGGAGAGCACGAGCATACCTGAAGATTAGTACAGATACAGAGCATCCATTGCACCACGTGCTCAACACAGAGAAAGGTGACAGGCTAAAAAGAGGCAAATCATGGGTGGGCCGAGCAGAAGATGTCATCAAACAGGTCTGTGGGCTTACCAATATCAGCGTTGGTGAGGAGTGGATACCGGTGCCTACGTCATTCAAGGGGACTTTCTCGTGTATTGTCACACTCGACAGGAAAAAAAGTAGGGAACAGAACCCGGTCGTGGTTAATGCTGAGGTCAACGGTCTCATCTGCGATAACACCGATGAGAAAGATGCAGTCATCTATACAGACGGATCTGTAAGACGACACCAAAGAAGTGCATGGGCATTTACAGCACGCACGGCAGGCAGAATAGTCTACGAAGACAGTGGTGCATACGTCGTGACCACGAGTAGCATGACAATGGAGGTGATGGCAGTGACCAAGACATTCAAATGGTTAGAGTCACAAGACTACACCCACGCATGCATACTGAGTGATTTGATGAGCATGATAAAATAAAGTGGAGGCGGGCTCTGTACGCATGCAATGGGTAGAGTCGTTGCAGAAATAAAAAAATACGTAAGGTCACCTTTGTCTATGTCCCTGGACATGCGGGAGTACGGGGAAATGAAAGGGCGGACAGGTTGGCTCGCTGCGCTATCGTTGAGGACGGGCAACCAATGGATCGGGCGGACATCATCAATGCCCTCCGAGATGTGGGAAGAGCACAGGACTTCGACAAACACAGATCCACGTCACTTCTTCGGATGATGGAAATGGGAGTTAAGTTGGGCACAGCCAGAAATGAGAAACTTAGTGGCCGTGTAAGAAGACTTATCAACCAACACAGAACTGGAGTCGTCAGTCGCTGGACATTGAGGGAATTGCTGAGGAGGGGATCTGAGCACCTATGGACATGTTCGGAGTGCAATGATGATGACCCGCAAATAACTCAATAATGTTGTCCTGATGTTTTGTTGTAATTTGTTTTAATAAAGACTGACCAGCTTCTAGAATGTGCTCCCCTATTTATCTAGGTTTACATTTGTCTGGCTTTTTCTTCCAACATTCCCTTGTGTTCTGAAATGTTGTATACTTGTATTTTGTAGCAGCTACTTTAAGCAAAATGTTAGCTTCAGTGGTTTGTTTATTTCTGCTAGATCTCTGGTGTCATACATTTTGTTCTCACGTTTTTGTAATTTTTCCTTGCACGCCTTGGAGTTTACTTGATGGCTGCATCCAATATTGCTTTGTTAAGGCTTTCAATCCAGTCAGCTTTCTTGTGATTTCAAAGTGGCAACGGTTTGATTTCCTTGGGGATATTTTTCTTGTTTATTTCCAACTTGATTGGTCCATGGTCACTACTGGCGATTGGTTCAAATTAAGTATTATGGCTAAGTCAATTTTAAAAAATAGCAGACTAACAAGTGAAACACACCCATGTCAAAGTTCTGTGTTTAAAATTCAGATCAAAGTTCTCCATCAATTCATAAACAAACAAAAACAAGAAGGGTTACATTGATCAAAGACAAAAAAATAATACTCACGAAGATCAAAGAACAAAGCCAAAATAAAATAATCATCAAGATGAAACAAAGCCAAAATAATTTATTAAAACAAAGAATAAAAATATATCAGTGGCTGACCAAAGTGTGTTTAACAAAAACAATGTATATAATTTCATAACATTTTGACTGCCTATGTTTATCAAGCAGTAAATGTAAGTTACTAGAGAACATATAGTCAATGACATACCAACACACATGCAGTGACACACAAGTCCCTTTAGTCACTGATACACTAATATAACAGAGACAGTATAACAATAGGGGGTCAGATAATGATGTACATCTAGACAAATGTAGTTGACTAAACAATATCAGGTGTTTAGACAAATAGTTGGCTATACAATAACAAGTAGTTAAACAATAACACACATAATTTGGCAATAATTGATACATAAAGAAATACATAAACAGTAACAGGTATATTGATAATAAAATAAGACTTAGACAGGTGAAAAGAGAAACATGGGTACATGTATTGTGTACAAGCAAGAAACAGAGTGTAAGCAATAACATTTGCATAAACATAAACATATACAGACAAAAACAGGTAGATAGACTACAGATAGACAAGAAATAACAAGTATTTAGACAGATAACTAGACAATAACAGGTAGCTAAAGTAAATGATACAATGTATAATGAGACACTAACAGCCAAAAAAAAGACTGCTGTAGAACTGCCACTGTACAACAGGTTTCTTAGAAAGCTCACAAGTTTATTTGTACATATTTAAGATTAGCATGAACCATTGACAATCAGCGGCAGACGATGAGTTCAAAACTTGAGGAGGCCAGGACATGATGAGTGCTCGCATTACATATAAAATAAAAGAAATGCATAGACTACTCGCATACTTACATAATACATTGAACTGATAGGCCTACTTATACAGCAAACTCATTTGTTGATCTCAAGAAATGAGACACATACCTTGTGCTTAAAAGGAAACATGGCCAACAAAACAGATATTAGTTGGTTACTTCCTTGTACTGCTAGATAGCCATTTGATTTGAATTTGTGTTGATCGACCATGTAAATTTAATTCAATATTCTGCTCCTACCTTTTTTCCTCTTGAGGTCATGAACATTTAGTAGTCGGTCTTATCTTGCTGCAAGATAATTTTCTCAACATCATTTCATTGTAAAAAGGGAATATACAATAAATAAACAACAATTTAATCATCTGGATTCATCTCTCACTGTTTGCATCCACACATTTTGGTTGACCTTTACCTTAATAACTTGCATATAAATGTTTTGGAAAATTTTGCTCTGTAAAATATTTCCTTCAATTATTTCTCTAAATTATCAAAATGACAATTATATCATAATATTTTAGTTATTTGCATTATAAGTTAGAAAATGAACATAGTTTTGTTGTTAATTAACATCTCTTATAGTTTTGTTCAAGTTTTTAAAATATAAAGTGACATACAGGAGGAGACTACTTTTTCTATCTCCATTCTGCTATACATTACGATAGACAAAGACCAACATCTAATTGGTTTAAAAGCCGTTGCCATAGGAACCAGCAGCTGTTTTCTGGAATAGTCTCCCTAATTCTCATACACATTTGTCACACAAAGTCAATAGATACTGTTATAGTAGGTTTGATCTCCATAGAGACTTATCTATTAGTAACGGCTTGAGTTACTTGAGCAATATCATGGCAAACTGGATACGGTGGCTGGTTGTGCACTGACGTTTAACTTAATGAGCTGAAGTATGATTGTGTTATGTATTCTATCCTGGCCTCCGTTGCCTCCTCTCAATGTCCGCCGCTGCAGACAAACTAGATAAAGGGATGCCTGATAACAGAACAAAAACATGCGAATAGGTGCCCAGCAGACCTTTTTTTTATGGCAAACAACATAGCAAAATAAATATATTGAGCATATCTGTACATCACAAGAAATGATACTTCTGACTTGTATTGTTGCACCTCTCTTGTGTGTACGACAATAAATGTCAAGTCCAATTCTGGTATAAATTGGCGGGGCATGTGTAAAACATTTGGAAATATCCATAAAGCAGCAGGGAATTTCTTGTATAAATGATTAAATGTAAGATACAAAACATGGCAGACATAATCTAACACTAAGTATGATTGCCATCATGTCAATTAAAGGTAATTTTCTTGTAAAAAATTATGACACACATTTGACAGAGATACACATTAATAAAACGGACAGAAATTAATTTCTCATTGAAATATTTAATTTTACTGCACTCAGGGTAAACCCATAGGCCATAAGAAATAAATTCTTATTTTTTATTAAGTTAATTAAACCAGAGAAAAAATGTGTTCCAAGAAAGTATATATTATGTAGTTATTTTGTTAGAGAAACACACAATTATAGGCATAAACATCAACACAAAATAATGATAGCTACTGAGATAGCAGACTTGGTGGCCGAGCAGTTAGTGTGCTTGCTTCATAATCAGAAAGGTCAGAGTTTGATTCCCAGAAATGGCAGACTTTTTTGGGGGGCTAACAAGGCTCCAAGGATTCACCAAGCCAGCCTCTAAAAATGGGTATCAGAGATTATTCTTGTAAGTAAAGGCGGCCTGGCGTGCTATCAACCGCATCATCACATCAAATTTGTTTCTTTCAATCACAATTTGTGAAGATAACCACTGCTAAAGTTCAATCAACATTTAAATAACCTTAACAAATATGTTGATGTCAAGATTGGACATGTAATACCTTGTTTAATTTACTTTCATCTACACTTGCAGCCTTTCAGAAATCCCACATTTTTCTTAGATAAACTGTTTCTGATTTTGAATGAATTCTTGTCAAAACTGTTACTCTATTTTGAACTATTTTGTAGCTTCTGACTTTCTTTTAAAAAAACTGTCACTGATCGTTGATGGGATGTGGCAGCTGAACTTAAAGATAGCAGGTCAGCACGTATGACATAATTGGATACAGACACAAAGCGCTACTGAAGAGAATTATATGTCTTAAAATACTTAACTTGTAGGTCACACACTACAGTTGGTAGTTGCAAGAAGTCTAAAATGTTGGGCTTGAGGTTGAATCACATAGCAAAAAATAAATAGCAGGACACTGTCAGGTTTTATAAAAGAGTAGGAGAAATGGAAAAATAATATTAGGTTTTATCAAAATAGCAGGGAAAATGGAAAGTTGATATAATGTTTAATACAAAAGCCAGATATATGGAAAGTTGATGTAATGTTTAATATAATAACAAGAAATATGGAAAGTTGATGTAATGTTTAATATAATAACAAGAAATATGGAAAGTTGTTGTAATGTTTCATATAATAGCACAAAATATGGAAAGTTGATGTAATGTTTAATATAACAGCAAGAAATATGGAAAGTTGATGTAATGTTTAATATGATAGCAAGAAATATGGAAAGATGAAGTCAGGTTTTATAAGTAGTATGAAAAATGGAAGGATAGAAAACATTTTATGAAATAGTAAGAAAAAAAAAATAGTTTTCATCAAAACAGCAAGAAAAATGGAAGAATGCCTTTAGATTTCATCAAAATAGCAAGAAAAATGGAAGAATGGCTTTAGATTTTATCAAAATAGCAAGAAAAATGGAAGGTAGATATCATATTTTATACAATAGCACACAAATTGGAAAGATGCAGTCAGGTTTTATAAAATACAGTGGAGCTTTGCACTTTGTTAGGGAGTTCAAATACTAAATTCAAATTAACTTTGTTATGGAGTTCGATTGCTAAATTCAAATTAACCTTGTTATGGAGTTCAAATGCTAAATTCAAATTAACCTTGTTATGGAGTTCGAATGCTAAATTCAAATTAACTTTGTTATGGAGTTTGAATGCTAAATTCAAATTAACTTTGTTATGGAGTTCAAATGCTAAATTCAAATTAACTTTGTTATGGAGTTCAAATACTAAATTCAAGTGAACTTTATATGGAGTTCAAATGCTAAATTCAAGTGAACTTTGTTATGGAGTTCAAATACTAAATTCAAGTGAACTTTGTTATAGAGTTCAAATACTAAATTCAAGTGAACTTTGTTATGGAGTTCAAATGCTAAATTCAAGTGAACTTTGTTATGGAGTTCAAATACTAAATTCAAGTGAACTTTGTTATGGAGTTCAAATACTAAATTCAAGTGAACTTTGTTATGGAGTTCAAATACTAAATTCAAGTGAACTTTGTTATGGAGTTCAAATACTAAATACAAGTGAACTTTGAGCTGGAGCTCTAGTGATGCTTCTACGTTCAAACTAACTGTGCTCAGGCGTAGCGGAAAAAGAAATGTCACCTGTAAAAGCATTTGATGATTCTGTGTGCCCTAAAGTCACTTTTTTCACTTTATTTTTTATGTATTCACTGTATTTAGATGAATATAAACATTATCAATTAACTATAGGAAACAAAATGGAAGCACCAAGGCATAAGAGGATGGTTTTAGTATCAAGAATTGAAATGAAAAAGGAACTTATCATGAAGCATGTGTGGTGCAGCTTATCATGAAGCATGTGTGGTGCAGCTTATCATGAAGCATGTGTGGTGCAGCTTATCATGAAGCATGTGTGGTGCAGCTTATCATGAAGCATGTGTGGTGCAGCTTATCATGAAACATGTGTGGTGCAGCTTATCATGAAGCATGTGTGGTGCAGCTTATCATGAAGCATGTGTGGTGCAGCTTATCATGAGGCATGTGTGGTGGAGCTAGAAAAGAGGGAAAGTGAACCAAACCCTCAACAATTTATGTTATATTGCAGACAGAGAGAGAGAGACACCAGAAATAGTTAATTGGTGTGTTTATGGAATGGATTAAAGAGTAAAGTGAGAGAGAGACACCAGAAATAGTTAATTGGTGTGTTTATGGAATGGATTAATGAGTAAGTGAGAGAGAGACACCAGAAATAGTTAATTGGTGTGTTTATGGAATGGATTAAAGAGTAAAGTGAGAGAGAGACACCAGAAATAGTTAATTGTGTGTTTATGGAAAGGAACAAAGAGTAAAGAGAGAGAGAGAGCACCAGAAATAGTTAATTGTGTGTTTATGTAATGGGTTAAAGAGTAAAGAGAGAGAGAGTGAGAGAGAGCACCAGAAATAGTTAATTGGTGTGTTTATGTAATGGGTTAAAGAGTAAAGAGAGAGAGAGAGAGAGAGCACCAGAAATAGTTAATTGGTGTGTTTATGTAATGGGTTAAAGAGTAAAGAGAGAGAGAGAGAGCACCAGAAATAGTTAATTAGTGTGTTTATGAAATGGGACAAGAAGTAAAGAGAGAGAGAAACAGAATACCAGAAACAGCTATGGGTATGATGATGGAGAGGGACTCCCCTTCCAATCAGTAACCTTTCTCTTCCTCTCCACCAGCCACACAGGACATCGCCATTCCTCACTAAGTTACAGTAAATGCAATTTTCATTTTATTATAATATAGTATTTACATATTTTATCTATTGTTTTAATTTACTATTTAGGGCTTTCACTGTGTTCAATTATGTGTATTTACTGTTTCATTTGATCAAAGTTGGTATTGTTTAAGGTCTGGGAATGGATTACTTAACTTTCCATTACTTTTAATGGAAAGATTTGTTCATACTTCATACAATTCAGAGTATCCATGACCTTCTGGAATGAATTAAGTCTGAAGTAGCTAGAAAAATGGAAGAATGCTACCATATTTTATAAAGTAATAAGAAAAATGGATAAGCTTAAAAGTTTTTTTTATAAATTATCAAAGTTTATGACATAGTATGGAAAGACACAAGAACCACTGGAGCAAATTGATATTAGTAGAATCATTGGTACCTATAAAAACATTTTAAAAAAAAACAGATGAAGGAAGCAACACAATTCCTGCCATATATCCATTTACATTAAGTTTATTGTTCTTGCCTTATAGGCAGCTACACTATTTATTATCATTTTTCAGTTTGACCCAGTAAAACTATCCATGTGTGTTATTAGTCACTATTATGCAACATCACCATTCTCAATTAGTCTTCTTTCTAATTACCATACCTGCCAGCATGGGGCTCATATCTCTCTATAATGTTTTGCTTACAGATTTATAAATTACAATGTAGACTTTCAACTGTGCCACTCTCTCAACTTTCTTATTTCCAGTTATCACAAAATGAGACTTCACCAATGACAATAGTAAAGCCATAATAATAATTACATCTATAATTTAATTTCTGGATTAGACATTCCTTAATGTCTTAGTCCAGAGTTTCTCAATCTGTGGCCCGTGGCTCCCCAGGGTCTGCTGTGTCATCACAGGAGGGTCCACAGAGGCTTCAAGAATAATATATTTAGAAGCTAAATGGAAAAAGAGAATTCATGCATGAAAGCACACAAAAAATGGTTGATGCACTTTTGGTGTTTTAAATCTTGATTTGAAGTTGAATCCTGGGGTGTGTGTCCATGACTACAAAACATATTTAATGGGGTCCATAACTACAAACGTATTTAATGGGGTCCGCAGTAAAGGAAAGTTTTAAAATTACTGTCCTAGTCTATATATTTTTTTTAAATGTTTTGCCTCAGAGTTTTTTGTTGTTGATGTGATTTATCAACCTAGTAATTTACCAACCACATGACCCATCAAGTGTGCCATTTGTCATATCATATGGGCAGTGTAATAATATAGCATGAAAATGTTTACACAATAATAAGTGGTACTCAATTTAGATACTAACAGGCACCACTAAATGCAGCTACTAATAATGTGACCATACAAAAGCTGCTACAATAAGTGCCACTGTAATTAGTTGCTGAAATTGTCTTGGCATGTAATAATCATGAACCAATAAATGTAGATACTAAGTGCCAATAAGGTCGGTTTCACACCAGGAAGCCCTGCTTTTCCAGAAAAATCTGGTACTCATTTAAGGCTGGGTGAACCTGGGAGCTGTCAACTGGGATCAAACCTGAACAATTTCCTTAGAAGTCCAATTCACTAACTGCTAAGCTACTGTAGCTCCCTTGAGTTGTTAATAAAAGTGGCTAGTTTTTTTGGGGTCGATGATGATCCAAAGTTCACACAGCCTTTAAGAAATAGGCAGCAGAGATTTTAGTGGGAAGTAAAGGAGGCCTGGTGTGATACCAACCACATCATCCAAATATAGGTCATGGTCAGGGAAACGTATGGTCACTAACACTGTGTTCCCTATATGCCTAGGAAGGAGTTCAGTGAGCCTTTACTTTTTTTTTAAATGTAGATACTAATAAGTGCCACTAAATGTAGATACTAATATGTGCCACTAAATGTAGATACTAATATGTGCCACTAAATGTAGATACTAATATGTGCCACTAAATGTAGATACTAATATGTGCCACTAAATGTAGATACTAATATGTGCCACTAAATGTAGATACTAATAAGTGCCACTAAATGTAGATACTAATATGTGCCACTAAATGTAGATACTAATATGTGCCACTAAATGTAGATACTAATAAGTGCCACTAAATGTAGATACTAATATGTGCCACTAAATGTAGATACTAATATGTGCCACTAAATGTAGATACTAATATGTGCCACTAAATGTAGATACTAATATGTGCCACTAAATGTAGATACTAATATGTGCCACTAAATGTAGATACTAATATGTGCCACTAAATGTAGATACTAATAAGTGCCACTAAATGTAGATACTAATATGTGCCACTAAATGTAGATACTAATATGTGCCACTAAATGTAGATACTAATATGTGCCACTAAATGTAGATACTAATATGTGCCACTAAATGTAGATACTAATCTATCTATCTATCTATTGACCTTTCAGGCTGTAACCGGCCCATAGGGCATAGACCAAGATACACCTTCTCCTATATGAATTTTTGTTCTAGCAGTTTTCTTTTAAAGATATTTTATCAAATCTCGCCATCTGTCTCTGTTCTGTGCAAGCAGTTCTATCTCATTGAGGGAGCCAATTCCTGCTGCTCTTGCCTCTCTCATCAATGTTCTTCTCAGTGTCTCCCTGGGTCTTCCTCTTTTTCTTTTACCTGTTGTTTCCCATATGAGGGCTTGCTTTGCTATTCGATTATTATCTCTTCTCATCACATGTCCAACGTATGACCATCGTCTTTTCTTTATTACTGAAGATATTAGTGGTTGATTGGCGATTTCTCTAATTTCCTCGTTTGTTTTGAAGTCGTTCCATTCTATACCAAGTATTTTCCTTAGACATTTATTTTCGAATGCGTTCAACTTTGTTTCTATATCTCTTGTTGTTTTCCAGCTTTCACACGCATACGTAAGGGTTGATAGTACATTTGATTTGAATAGCCTAAGTTTTGTGTTTGTGCTAATGAGTTTTGATTTCCACAACTTTTCAAGGCTTCTGAAAGACATTGCTGCTTTAGCCAGTCTGATTCTAATTTCTTTGCTCGTATCCCCTTCTCGATCAATGTGACTTCCAAGATAGATAAAGTGATCGATCTCTTCCACTGGTTTGTTTTCCATGTATATTTTGTCACTTGTTGGAATTAAACTTTTCATGACTTTAGTCTTTTCATGATTGACCTCAAGCCCAATTTTGCTGGCTATTGATGATAGTTCATTTGTGTTTTCCTGCATCGTTTTTATCTGACTGCTGATGAGAACTATGTCATCAGCAAAGTCGAGGTCCTCCAAATGGTCTCCTTGTATCCATTCGATGCCTTTATTACCAGTGCAGCATTTCTTCATTATGAAGTCCATAACAATTCCAAATAACAAGGGCGATAAAATACATCCTTGTTTAACCCCAGTTTCTATTGGGAAACATTCGCTCAGTCCTTCCTCTGTTCGAACTGCACATGTGTAACCATCATACATGTCTTTGATAATATTTATGATTTTTGATGGTAAACCATATTGCTTCAGAATTTTCCACAAAGAATCTCTATGAATACTATCAAATGCTTTTTTGAAGTCGATGAAGTTAAGTACAAAAGGTTTTTGCTTTTCAATGTGTTCTTCCAATATAAGTCGTAGAGTGAAAATGTGGTCAAGACAGCTTCTCCCTTTTCTAAACCCAGCCTGTTCTTCACGCATTACTGTATCTATTGAATCCTTTATATACTTTATATACTTTTTATATACTTATATCCTTTAGATACTAATATGTGCCACTAAATGTAGATACTAATAAGTGCCACTAAATGTAGATACTATAAGTGCCAGAAAATGTAGATACTAATATGTGCCACTAAATGTAGATACTAAGAAGTGCCACTAAATGTAGATACTATAAGTGCCAGAAAATATAGATACAACTGTGTGCCACTAATAGTAGAAACTTGAGTGCCACAAAATGTAGATACTTAAATGCCACAAAATGTAGCTCTACAAATAATTTGATTGTGCATGACTGCTATAATATGTTGGTCTGTAATTAGCTGCCAATGCTGTGACTTACAAACATGTAGATCAATAAGCTATCATCTGGTTGAAGAGTGAACAGTTTAGTCACACAATAAGAAGATGGACAATATGAGGAGGCCAGTGTTTTTTTTTTTTCTTGCTTGTCAACTCAGCAAACTAGACAACAATCTTGATAGTTGAGTTCAATAAAAGAAACTATCCAACAACGAATCAATGCTATTATGAGTTGTGATGCCAAGGAACAACCAATAACTACTCACACTGTCATAAAATAGATGTCCCTGAGAATAAATACTGGTCAGCATCACAGAACATAGCCCTTTCATGATGACATTTCAGCCACGCTAATTATGTTCTTCTTCACAAATCTATTATTTCTAACTTAATAACGTATGAATAATTTCACTTCCAGTGAAACTGAAAATATGAAATTATGTTTAGCTCAACATATATACTTAAGATTATGGGTTCTATAAAGCCATACAAATTAATTAATTACAACAAAAGAGCAATATATAATGTTGCAATTATATCCACAGAAAAAAAAAAATTAAGCATTTGAAATTGAAAGCTCATAATTTTATCTTTAGTCAATATTCATCTCTTTACATTACACTGTGATTTATGAATGATTTTTTAAAACATGACAGTACAAAATACTGATAAATTTATCTAAACAAAATTATCACAAGGAAGCCACAGAAGATAAAACAAATGAATATTCTTATTGTTGATTGTTGTCATTACTGACATCACAGAACTATAGGCAGACCCATAGGTGGGTCCAGTTTGCTCTCAGGATGACAAGGTGTGTACACAATAAAGGTAGCTTGATGACTGTACACACAGCCAGCTCATAGCAGTTCCCATACAACACAAGTTTAAAACTGCACATTACTGCAGCTTCTAGATGGCATCCTCATTGATGGCCTTATCAAATGTCAATACAACACTGATGAAGGCCAAGGACATTTCCATCACACCTGCCACAGACAAACCTGAGGCCAGCCTGTCAGGTTATGTTTCATTTAACCAGGACAGTGCATACAGACAAATCTGAGGCCAGCCTGTCAGGTTATGTCTCATTTAAACAGGACAGTGTATACAGACAAACCTGAGGCCAGCCTGTCAGGTTATGTCTCATTTAACCAGGACAGTGTATACAGACAACCTGAGGCCAGCCTGTCAGGTTATGTCTCATTTAACCAGGACAGTGCATACGACAACCTGAGGCCAGCCTGTCAGGTTATGTCTCATTTAACCAGGACAGTGTATACAGACAAACCTGAGGCCAGCCTGTCAGGTTATGTCTCATTTAACCAGGACAGTGTATACAGACAAACCTGAGGCCAGCCTGTCAGGTTATGTCTCATTTAACCAGGACAGTGTATACAGACAAACCTGAGGCCAGCCTGTCAGGTTATGTCTCATTTAACCAGGACAGTGTATACAGACAAACCTGAGGCCAGCCTGTCAGGTTATGTCTCATTTAACCAGGACAGAGTATACAGACAAACCTGAGGCCAGCCTGTTAGGTTAAGTCTCATTTTAACCAGGACAGTGTGTACAGACATTTTAAGGTCTGAGGCTTCTACATACATCATTCATTCATGAAAAATCAGTTCTTGATCGCCAAGGCACAACTAGACTAACTAAGGGCCCCATTTCATCTAAGCCTCTGACATCCACTTGAGGAAAGCAGTAATTGCTTCAATTTCCATTCTCATATTAGAGGTTGCTGCAAAGTAAACTTTACTTTGTTAATTCAGCAGTGAATCTGTCTGTTTCTAGCTGAAAACTCCATACTGAGTTCTTGCCTTGCTGTACAGACCTGTCAGTCTATGTAACATTGCCTTCTTTGGTGTTTTAGAAATAAATACTCTTGTAAAGTTACAATTACAAAATGACATTGCAGTATATTTAATTAATTATAAAAAAGACACACATTCAAAAGCAGTCTGGTTATTGTTGCAACAGCAGTTGCAAATCTAAAACTTTCCACCGAACTCACTCAGCAAGTAAGGTGTCAATTTACAGACTCCCAGAAAAAATTCTGGTACATATTATTTGAGAAACCAGTTCTCTAACAATGCCACATGACATCACAAAGTTAGGAAATATTTCAGCTTTTTAATTTAATGACACACAAGTACATACAAAAACAGAATTTTGAGGCCAGTGAAAAAAAAATATTTGTAATACTTTCGGAGGGAATGTTACAAAATATGAGTTGTTATGAGGTATTTTTGCATTCATGACATTCACTAGATTCAGGTCCATGGGAACTACTCTTATGTTTTAGGAACTCGAGGTTCAGAAATAAAAAGATTAAACACATTTCGTAAACTTCTACCTCTCATCTTGATTTCAGAAGAGATGGAACTATCAAATTGTTAAAAGAAAAAACATTGCAAACTGAATCTTTGATTCAGAAAAATAAAATGTGCATTAGTAGGTTGATCACAAGTTAGATTATTTAAATCTGGCAACATTTTAAGACAAAAATACAAATAAAGAAGTCTCCTCTCCTGGATCAACTTCTGCATAACTGCTTGAGAAAAATGTACAGATCACAGCAAATACACAGAGCTAAGTTAAAGTAAACAATTCTAGCACTTACTTAGAGCTAAGTTAAAGTAAACAATTCCAGCACTTATCCAGAGCTAAGCTAAAGCAAACAATTCTAGCACTTACACAGAGCTAAATTAAAGTAAACAATTCTAGCACCAATCAAGAGCTAAGTTAAAGTAAACAATTCTAGCATTTACCTAGAGCTAAGCTAAAGTCGATAATAATCGAATAGCAAAGCAAGCCCTCATATGGGAAACAACAGGTAAAAGAAAAAGAGGAAGACCCAGGGAGACACTGAGAAGAACATTGATGAGAGAGGCAAGAGCAGCAGGAATCGGCTCCCTCAATGAGATAGAACTGCTTGCACAGAACAGAGACAGATGGCGAGATTTGATAAAATATCTTTAAAAGAAAACTGCTAGAACAAAAATTCATATAGGAGAAGGTGTATCTTGGTCTACGCCCTATGGGCCGGTTACGGCTCGAAAGGTCAATAGATAGATAGAAGCTAAAGTAGACAATTCTAGCACTTATCCAGAGCTAAGTTAAAGTAAACAATTCTAGCATTTATATAGAGCTAAGCTAAAGTAAACAATTCTAGCACTTATCCAGAGCTAAGCTAAAGCAAACAAATCTAGTAGTTATCCAGAGCTAAATTAAAGTAAACAATTCTAGAACTTATCCAGCGCTAAATTAAAGTAAACAATGCTAATTCCCAAAAGAAACAAACTGTTGAGTGAAATTTCCGGCTTCCCAATTGTCTACTCAACATCACAACATCCCAGATAAAACTATTATTTCTGTATCTAGTAGTAGTAGTCTCCGTCAGTCATAGTGGGCTAAGGATTTTGCAGCTATGGTGTTACTAAAGATACAGCATAGACATCGCATATGAAATGCATTTAGCCTTCTCTCCTGCTTTGCATAAGCTGTCCATGATTCACTGCCATACAGAGGGATACTAATGATGTAGGCATTGAAAACATCCCAGATAAAACTATTATTTCTGTATCTATGTTTCAGGATGTGATCTATAGATTCTATGATTCAGGATGTGATCTATAGAATCTATGATTCAGGATGTGATCTATAGAATCTATGATTCAGGATGTGATCTATAGAATCTATGATTCAGGATGTGATCTATAGAGTCTATGCTACAGGATGTGATCTATAGAATCTATGATTCAGGGTGTGATCTATAGAATCTATGATTCAGGATGTGATCTATAGAATCTATGATTTAGGATGTGATCTATAGAGTCTATGCTACAGGATGTGATCTATAGAATCTATGATACAGGATGTGATCTATAGAATCTATGATTCAGGATGTGATCTATAGAATCTATGATACAGGATGTGATCTATAGAATCTATGATTCAGGATGTGATCTATTATTTGTGCTATTTGTCCCTATTCTTCCTCTTACGCTGCATGCACTCAATGACTTTTCTTTTCATTGTCAGCCATAAAAATAACATTCATCATAATCATGTGCCATACCAGTTGGTGTAGGTGATTATGTCCTTCTACAATTTTCTATCCATAGTGCATCGTATCAATTCTGTTGTTGACTGTTCGCCACTCCATGCCAAGACAACAAACTGTCTAGTACCTTCTCTCTTCGCCATCAGCGATATCTCTTTCTCTGTATTTTGTCAGCTGTAACCAAGTAACCCAACTTTCCTCTTCTCATGATGTGCCTGAAAAATGTTGTCTTTCTGATGTTTTTAGGAGCTCCCTTTTTGTTTTGGCCTCTCTTATAATGTCCTCATTGGTCTTTTTAGCTGTCCAGGGAACTTTCAACATTCTTCTGAGAAATCCCATCTCTGTGGCCTCTAATTGTCTTCTCATTTGTTTGTCTACTGTCCATGATCACTTCCATGATTCGCTTCCAGGTCAGAATTGGCTCTATATAACACCAATGATCTCTCTCTCACTTCTATTGATATGGACTTTTAATATAGCTATTTTGGCCTGAGCTATTCTGCTTTTTATTTCTGTGGTGCATCTTCCATGTTGCACTTGTTTCAGTCAAACTCTTTTGTCATTTTTATACTGCATGATGGTTACTATTGTTTCTTCGATATGGCCATTACTTCTGTTTTCTTACTATTCAGACTGAGACTTTTCTTGTTGCTTTAATTTGCCTATGTTGATTATTTCTTGTAGTTCATTCTCTGTCTCTGCTTTTAAGACTGTGTCATCTGCATATTGTTAATTGTTTATATTGTGCCTGTTGACTTCAATACCCTTTATATTTACTATTTAAAAAAAAATAAGAATCACTATTGATCTCATAATATTTTTGCTGTTATGTGAAAACAAATTAGGCAACAGAACACAACCTTGTCTGACTCCTTGTTTTATATATTGGAACTGTCCTGTTTGGTTGCTGTTTGTTGCCTATACATGTTTTTTTATGATTATCAGATCTTTGTCGCTGATGTTTAATTTTTTAAAAGAACATTAAGTGGGCGTAATCATGTTGTGTCAGCAAGCTCTGATATCTACACCTTTCAGTAAACTCATGTAGCTTCAGCAGGTCATTGCGGATAATCAGGTTGTTTTCCTTTCTGATCACCTGGCCAAATTGGTTAGAAAACTTCCAGTGCCACTATGAGATGGTGAAATAGGCTCTTAACTTTTTTCTGCCGCTTATGCAAGGAGTCAGTTATGTGTCGCTGACAACATTCAATCTCTGTACTGTTGGACCTTTTGACCCTAGCCCTAACTCTCAAGCTGTTTGACACAAGCTACTTACATATCTCATTATTTCACTAAGAAACTATAATCGCTGGGATCTCACAATTGCTATTTTAAAATGTATTAGCCCCACAACCGGTGTTCCAGATACATCCTCAAATCTATTCCTGCTGTATGATTATGATTTCAGACTGGCTGATGGTGCACATCTTCTTGCATAACTTGCAGCTTTTAAACAACTTGAAACTTCTATGCTGTTGTCAATTCTTCAAGCTGCTGTTCAGTGACACCAAAATGTTCTGAGATGATCGCAGTAGATGACTCAGCTTTCATTACTTTTTGGCCATTAACACGTCTTCGACTTAGCGGACATCTATCTATCTATTGACCTTTCGAGCCGTAGCCGGCCCATAGGGCATAGACCAAGATACTCCTTCTCCTATCTGAATTTTTGTTCTAGCAGTTTTCTTTTAAAGATATTTTATCAAATCTCGCCATTTGTCTCTGTTCTGTGCAAGCAGTTCTATCTCATTGAGGGAGCCGAATCCTGCTGCTCTTGCCTCTCTCGTCAATGTTCTTCTCAGTGTCTCCCTGGGTCTTCCTCTTTTCTCTTACCTGTTGTTTCCCATATGAGGGCTTGCTTTGCTATTCGGTTATTATCTCTTCTCATCACATGCCCAACATATGACCATCGTCTTTTCTTTATTACTGAAGATATTAGTGGTTGATTGGCGATTTCTCTAATTTCCTCGTTTGTTTTGAATTCGTTCCATTCTATACCAAGTATTTTCCTTAGACATTTATTTTCGAATGCGTTCAACTTTGTTTCTATATCTCTTGTTGTTTTCCAGCTTTCACACGCATACGTAAGGGTTGATAGTACATTTGATTTGAATAGTCTAAGTTTTGTGTTTGTGCTGATGAGTTTTGATTTCCACAACTTTTCAAGGCTTCTGAAAGACATTGCTGCTTTAGCTATTCTGATTCTAATTTCTTTACTTGTATCCCCTTCTCGATCAATGTGACTTCCAAGATAGATAAAGTGATCGATCTCTTCTGCTGGTTTGTTTTCCATGTATATTTTGTCATCTGTTGGAATTAAACTTTTCATGACTTTAGTCTTTTCATGATTGATCTCAAGCTCTTTTATGTCTGCGCTTGTTAGCATTAATCCAGATTTGTCTAGAATCGGTGTTCCACTAGATGTATAGGTGTTTGTCAACATCTTTTGTACAGTATAAAGAGTTCTGCTGTCTCCTGTAATTGCAGCTGTCTCTGCTTTCTCTGCCAAATTGTCTATATAAGCTCTTGTATTTCTTCTTGCTGAACTTTTCACTTTGTTGTCTAATTCTTTGTATGTTGCTTTTGCCAGAACCTTTCCAAGATCTGTCTTTACATTAGTCATGGCTCTCTTCGCTTCTCTTCTTTCTTTGATGTATTTTAGCGGACATCACTGCTACAAAAAACAGAAACCTGTTGAGTGCATTAATTACGCCTTTGCCTTGCACAAAGTATTTGTCTTGTATTTCTGTTTTTTTTTTAAATTTTTTTGTTACTCATTTCACAGTTTCTTAGTTTTATTTGTTTGTGCTGTTTCAAAAGTAGCAGACTTTGACATCTGTTTCATTGGCAAAGCTATGATTATGGATGATGAAAGACCAGAGCTAAACAATTCAAACAAAGACACATGCCCATCAATAATGCAGAGTGAAGTGGAGAAGACAATTAAACATATGAAAAGAGGCAAAGCGCCAGGTCCCGACAATATAACAATTGAAGCGGTAAACACAATAGGAGAGCTGGGAGTACAAGTCATAACAAAACTACTCAATGACATTTATAACACTGGACACATACTCGAAGATTTACTAAAATCTATCTTTGTAGCCGTACCAAAGAAAAAAGAAGTTAGGCACCACTGATTGTGAGACCATCACATTATTAGTCTCATGAGCCAACTACAAGAAATGATCAACATAAGCAAATTAAAGCAACAAGAAAGGTCTCAGTCTGAATAGTAAGAAAACAGAAGTAATGGTTGTATCAAAGAAACAATAATAACCATCATGCAGCATAAAAATAAAAAGGACAAACCTGAAACAAGAGCAACGTTTCAGATACTTGGGCACAATAATAACATCAGATGGAAGATGCACCATAGAAAAAAAAAACAGAATAGCTCAGGCCAAAATAGCGTTTCAGAAAATGAAAAATATCTTATGCAAAAAATCTATGTCAATAGAAGTGGAAAAAGAGCGTTCACCGGTGCTATATAGAACCAATTCTGACCTATGAAAGTGAGTTATGAACAGTAGACAAACACACATGAAAAGATGATTAGAGGCTACAGAGGTGGAATTTCTCAGATGAATGTTGAAAGTTCCCTGGACAGCTAAAAAGACCAATAAGTAAATTCTCAAAGAGGCCAACACAAAAAGGGAGCTACTAATAAACATCACAAAGAAACAATCAATATTTTTCAGGCACATCATGAGAAGAGAAGATTTGAATATTTGGTTACAACTGGCAAAATAAAAGGAAAGAGAGATCGTGGAGGACAAAGAGAAAAAATACTGGATAGCTTGGTATCATGGCATGGAAAACAGTCAACAACAGAACTGATATGATGCACTGTAGATAGAAGATTGCAGAAGGACATGATCGCCTACGCCAACCAGTATGGCACTTGATGATGATATTTTAAAAATACTTATCTGATCTTGTCCTCCTTCATGAACAGAACACTTGACACAACTTGTCAAATCCTAGATATCGGCTAAAGCACTTTTTAGTCACTTTTGTCACATAATCCACACTCCAAAATTAAAACACTTAAAACACACACCCATTATTAGATGGTGGTGTCTTGGACCACAGGAAGTGATGTACAAACGTGCATGACATTTTTTACAGAAAGAATCAAAAGCAAATAAAGCATAAAAAGGAAAAACAAAAAAATTTTTTTAAATGAATAACTCAAACATACAAAACAGCTTACTACTCAACTAACCTGCTCTTGGTTCATAAAGACGATTTTTTTAAAAATGTCCTTTTAATTTACTAGTTCTAATGAAATAATGAATAACTCAAACATACAAAACAGCTTACTACTAACTAACCTGCTCTTGGTTCATAAAGACGATTTTTAAAAATGTCCTTTTAATTTACTAGTTCTAATGAAATAATGAATAACTTATTTGCAACCCTTCCCCAGACTTTGGTGATACAATTAAATAGGCAGTTTTACAAGGAAGGCTAAAATAATGGATTAAGCAGTCAACAAAACAAACAAAAAATATCAGTATTAACAAAAATGGATTTCAAAAGCATCTCAATGTGTTGTGGATGAATGAAGAGAAACAATGAAATGAGAGAATATTATGTTCAGTTTATGACAGTACACAATTTCTCACAAGAAGAACTAAATTAAATTAACAAATAGAATCTGTTAACTCAGAGCCTGCAATATCCTGTTGGAAGACACCAAAATATGTTTGCAGAGAAAAATGCACAAAAATGAAATTGAACAAAACAAAGTTCTTACAGTTAAACTTAATGAAGCTGAAGCTTTGAAGAAAGCTACTTCAAACTGTCAAAAATAAAAGTCTTTAGTGTCACATTGGTTAATTAATTGAGATTAACATGAAATCTTTAATTTAATTGTTCTCCATATGTCACTGAATGCAGAAACACAATAAGTGTTAATGAAGAGAGTGCACACATGCTTAAGCACACCCATGTACATACACATGCACTCATACACATGTACATATACACATATATGTATATACAACTATTTCCTCTTAGCTCCTTTCTTGAGTGAAAGACACATAGTCAAGACAAGTCAACAACTGTACTTATGTTTGTACTTCAGACAATTCATGAGTGATATTTAATGGTAGCAATTGGGCACTGGAGTACACCTAAATCTTGCTTACTTTCTTACAGTTCAACATTTGTAATTTATTTGTTAAATAAGCATCTTCCATCACTTCTACACGTGATATAATAACTTCTCTATCTTATTCACATACATCAACACAAGCTTTCTCACAAACAAATCACAGGGTGCACAAGACAAATAAAAAAAAAAAGAAATGTTTGTATCAAGGACAATTAAACTGTGAATAAATACTCCTTGCTTTATCAATACATGCAAGCACTATCAGAACATGTCAGGAGAATCAGTTTGCTCTTACAGGGTGAGACACAAATATTTGTGATGGTTTAGCAGTAACAACTAAAATATGCATAATGCAAGTGAGGGTAGACTTGTGGACTGGTTTATCATTTCAGAGATTCACATTGCAGGGGAGATCTCAGCGCTTACAGATTGTTGTTCCATGTCAGATGTGGATAATAACGAATAACTGTGTTTCATGTTCGGATTTCGAGACAAAAACGATGTCCTAACATCATCAGGCGATATACATTAAAAAAAAAAAATTGGACGAACAACATTTTCAGGAGGACGTGAACTTCCGGTTAATATAGCGGAGAGGTGGCAAGAACCATTATAGGCTGTGTCTGAAAAGTGATCCTTGTTGCAGTTTCCTCATATTCCAATTCTGGCTTGCTGCAGGAGCTAATGAGTTGAGTGCTATGTGCACACCATGAGCTGTGCGTTTCATCTGTTCTGATCGTGTTTCAATATTCCGATTGCTAATGATGAATGAAAATACATTCCCTCCCCAGGTTTAATTAACTATCCATTAAAAATACACAATGGAGAAATATCAGTTAAACTAATGAGCACAGTGAAGGAGGCCAGCCTCTTCAATCAAGCAACACTAGTGAGAACAATGACAATGCCAGCCTCTTCAATCAAGCAACACTAGTGAGAACAATGACAATGCCAGCCTCTTCAATCAAGCAACACTAGTGAGAACAATGACAATGCCAGCCTCTTCAATCAAGCAACACTAGTGAGAACAATGACAAGATCAGCCTCTTCAATCAAGCAACACTAGTAAGTACAATGACAAGATCAGCCTCTTCAATCAAGCAACACTAGTGAGAACAATGACAATGCCAGCCTCTTCAATCAAGCAACACTAGTAAGTACAATGACAAGATCAGCCTCTTCAATCAAGCATCACTAGTGAGAACAATGACAAGGCCAGCCTCTTCAATCAAGCAACATTAGTAAGTACAATGACAAGGCCAGCCTCTTCAATCAAGCATCACTAGTGAGCACAATGACAAGGCCAGCCTCTTCAATCAAGCATCACTAGTGAGCACAATGGCACAACAAGCCTCTTCAATCAAGCAACACTAGTAAGTATAATGACAAGGCCAACCTCTTCTATCAAGCAACACTAGTAAGTACAATGACAAGATCAGCCTCTTCAATCAAGCAACACTAGTGAGAACAATGACAATGCCAGCCTCTTCAATCAAGCAACACTAGTAAGAACAATGACAATGCCAGCCTCTTCAATCAAGCAACACTAGTGAGAATAATGACAAGATCAGCCTCTTCAATCATGCAACACCAGTAAGTACAATGACAAGATCAGCCTCTTCAATCAAGCAACACTAGTGAGAACAATGACAAGGCCAGCCTCTTCAATCAAGCAACACTAGTGAGAACAATGACAAGGCCAGCCTCTTCAATCAAGCAACACCAGTAAGTACAATGACAAGATCAGCCTCTTCAATCAAGCAACACCAGTAAGTACAATGACAAGATCAGCCTCTTCAATCAAGCAACACTAGTGAGAACAATGACAATGCCAGTCTCTTCAATCAAGCAACACTAGTAAGTACAATGACAAGATCAGCCTCTTCAATCAAGCAACACTAGTGAGAACAATGACAAGGCCAGCCTCTTCAATCCGACAATAAAATGGAGCACAATGACAAGGCCAGCCTCTTTTATCAAGCAACACCAGTAAGTACAATGACAAGGCCAGCCTCTTCAATCAAGCTACACTAGTGAGCACAATGACAAAGCCAGCCTCTTCAATCAAGCATCACTAGTGAGCACAATGACAAGGCCAGCCTCTTCAATCAAGCATCACTAGTGAGCACAATGGCACAACAAGCCTCTTCAATCAAGCAACACTAGTAAGTACAATGACAAGGCCAGCCTCTTCTATCAAGCAACACTAGTGAGCACAATGATAAGGACAGCCTCTTCAATCAAGCTACACTAGTGAGGACAATGACAAGGCCAGCCTCTTCAATCAAGCAACTCTAGTAAACACAATGACAAGGCCAGCCTCTTCAATCAAGCTACACTAGTGAGGACAATGACAAAGCCAGCCTCTTCTATCAAGCAACACTAGTGAGCACAATGATAAGGACAGCCTCTTCAATCAAGCTACACTAGTGAGGACAATGACAAGGCCAGCCTCTTCAATCAAGCAACTCTAGTAAACACAATGACAAGGCCAGCTTCTTCAATCAAGCAACACTAGTAAACACAATGACAAGGCCAGCCTCTTCAATCAAGCTACACTAGTGAGAACAATGACAAGGCCAGCCTCTTCAATCAAGCAACACTAGTGAGAACAATGACAAGGCCAGCCTCTTCAATCAAGCAACCCTAGTGAGTGCTATTACAAGGCCAGCCTCTTCAATCAAGCAACCCTAGTGAGCACAATGTCAAGGCCAGCCTCTTCAATCAAGCAACACTAGTGAGCACAATGATAAGGACAGCCTCTTTAATCAAGCTACACTAGTGAGCACAATGACAAGGCCAGCCTCTTCAATCAAGCTACACTAGTGAGCACAATGACAAGGCCAGCCTCTTCAATCAAGCTACACTAGTGAGCACAATGACAAGGCCAGCCTCTTCAATCAAGCAACACTAGTGAGTACAATGACAAGGCCAGCCTCTTCAATCAAGCAACACTAGTGAGTACAATTACAAGGCCAGCCTCTTCAATCAAGCAACACTAGTGAGTACAATGACAAGGCCAGCCTCTTCAATCAAGCAACACTAGTGAGTACAATTACAAGGCCAGCCTCTTCAATCCGACAATAAAATGGAGCACAATGACAAGGCCAGCCTCTTCAATCAAGCAACAGTAAGTACAATGACAAGGCCAGCCTCTTCAATCAAGCTACACTAGTGAGCACAATGACAAAGCCAGCCTCTTCAATCAAGCATCACTAGTGAGCACAATGACAAGGCCAGCCTCTTCAATCAAGCATCACTAGTGAGCACAATGGCACAACAAGCCTCTTCAATCAAGCAACACTAGTAAGTACAATGACAAGGCCAGCCTCTTCTATCAAGCAACACTAGTGAGCACAATGATAAGGACAGCCTCTTCAATCAAGCTACACTAGTGAGGACAATGACAAGGCCAGCCTCTTCAATCAAGCAACTCTAGTAAACACAATGACAAGGCCAGCCTCTTCAATCAAGCTACACTAGTGAGGACAATGACAAAGCCAGCCTCTTCTATCAAGCAACACTAGTGAGCACAATGATAAGGACAGCCTCTTCAATCAAGCTACACTAGTGAGGACAATGACAAGGCCAGCCTCTTCAATCAAGCAACTCTAGTAAACACAATGACAAGGCCAGCTTCTTCAATCAAGCAACACTAGTAAACACAATGACAAGGCCAGCCTCTTCAATCAAGCTACACTAGTGAGAACAATGACAAGGCCAGCCTCTTCAATCAAGCAACACTAGTGAGAACAATGACAAGGCCAGCCTCTTCAATCAAGCAACCCTAGTGAGTGCTATTACAAGGCCAGCCTCTTCAATCAAGCAACCCTAGTGAGCACAATGTCAAGGCCAGCCTCTTCAATCAAGCAACACTAGTGAGCACAATGATAAGGACAGCCTCTTTAATCAAGCTACACTAGTGAGCACAATGACAAGGCCAGCCTCTTCAATCAAGCTACACTAGTAGCACAATGACAAGGCCAGTCTCTTCAATCAAGCTACACTAGTGAGCACAATGACAAGGCCAGCCTCTTCAATCAAGCAACACTAGTGAGTACAATGACAAGGCCAGCCTCTTCAATCAAGCTACACTAGTGAGCACAATGACAAGGCCAGCCTCTTCAATCCGACAATAAAATGGAGCACAATGACAAGGCCAGCCTCTTCAATCAAGCAACATTAGTAAGTACAATGACAAGGCCAGCCTCTTCAATCAAGCTACACTAGTGAGCACAATGACAAAGCCAGCCTCTTCAATCAAGCATCACTAGTGAGCACAATGACAAGGCCAGCCTCTTCAATCAAGCATCACTAGTGAGCACAATGGCACAACAAGCCTCTTCAATCAAGCAACACTAGTAAGTACAATGACAAGGCCAGCCTCTTCTATCAAGCAACACTAGTGAGCACAATGATAAGGACAGCCTCTTCAATCAAGCTACACTAGTGAGGACAATGACAAGGCCAGCCTCTTCAATCAAGCAACTCTAGTAAACACAATGACAAGGCCAGCCTCTTCAATCAAGCTACACTAGTGAGGACAATGACAAAGCCAGCCTCTTCTATCAAGCAACACTAGTGAGCACAATGATAAGGACAGCCTCTTCAATCAAGCTACACTAGTGAGGACAATGACAAGGCCAGCCTCTTCAATCAAGCAACTCTAGTAAACACAATGACAAGGCCAGCTTCTTCAATCAAGCATCACTAGTGAGCACAATGGCACAACAAGCCTCTTCAATCAAGCAACACTAGTGAGCATAATGACAAGGCCAGCCTCTTCAATCAAGCAACACTAGTGAGCACAATGACAAGGCCAGCCTCTTCAATCAAGCAACACTAGTAAACACAATGACAAGGCCAGCCTCTTCAATCAAGCAACACTAGTGAGCACAATGACAAGGCCAGCCTCTTCAATCAAGCAACACTAGTGAGCCTAATGACAAGGCCAGCCTCTTCAATCAAGCAACACTAGTGAGCATAATGACAAGGCCAGCCTCTTCAATCAAGCAACACTAGTAAACACAATGACAGGCCAACCTCTTCAATCAAGCAACACTAGTGAGCACAATGACAAGGCCAGCCTCTTCAATCAAGCAACACTAGTAAACACAATGACAAGGCCAACCTCTTCAATCAAGCAACACTAGTGAGCACAATGACAAGGCCAGCCTCTTCAATCAAGCAACACTAGTAAACACAATGACAAGGCCAGCCTTCTTAATTAATGTATAAATCCAAGTAAACATGAGCACTTTAAAAACAATATAGACTACTCTCATTAAAATCTAAACAAAAATGGTTGATTTTTTCAATGAGAAATAACTGAAATATAACAAGATTTGGTACAAATCTATCATGTCCAAATTCCTCATATTTGTTATTAAAACGTGGTGACGAAGTTGGAATCATTTCACAAAGATTTAGATTATCACCCGCTTCTTCAACTCTAGTCATGAATCAGATACAAGAAACATGAATGGCTGTGGGTGAGATGAAGGGTAAACACTTCAGAAAGGGAAGGATGGTTTGGGAGAGAAGGGTAAACAGCAAGGTCATGTGACAGATTATTTCATCTACTCAATACAATCATGTTAAAACAATATCTCCTTAAAGTTAATTAAAATTAATTCAATAATTTCACATGTGAAAGTAGCAAGACCATTTTTCAATCACAGATTGATAGTCCACAGCTTGTTTGGGGAAGTCTTCAAGTTGGTTTGAGTGGATACATTGGATAAAAATGTGTGGATACATTAGATACATAAGTGGATACATTAGATGCTTTAGTGGATACATTAGGTACTTTAGTGGATACATTAGATACTTTAGTGGATACATTAGGTACTTTAGTGGATACATTAGATACTTTAGTGGATACATTAGTAGATACATTTGAATGTCAAGATGGCTGTTTAATAAAAGGCAATGAACTGGACAGTAGTTATATGTTATAGTACATTTATGTATGTGAGCAAGTATGGCTAGGTTAGGACAGATGATAATTGTATCTTTGTATGAGGTGATAAGAAAAGCAGATGCTTATTACTCTAGGCTAGACATGACAAAAAGAACAGGTGTTTGTATATTGATAAAACAGAGAGATATTTATTTATTTTTTATTTTGTAATTTTGTGTTTGTTTTAATATAACTAAAAACATGACATTTATAATTCTCTCTTTGTATGGCTATATGAAGGCAGTTGTAAATAACTGTACATTCCTTCCTTTACTTGTTGGATGCTAACATAAATTAACTGTTGTATATGTATTTTTGTGCAATTCTAAGATAAAACACATACGAACTGTAACAGTATTTCGAATAAGGGAAAATAAGAGGGTTAAATATGGAAATTGAATCACAAATTAAGCAGTATGTCTTTCCCAGAAGCCAATATTTAAATTTGTGTTCAACCACATAACTTGTCCTCCATCAGTCAGTTTGTTTGTCATGGATGCATGCTATAATTATAAAAATAAGAACAAAATCTGCTTTCACTGGATGATAAAGTTCTTATAATTTTTTAACCTCTTGAACTGACGCCGAATCTCATAAATGAAGTCACAGGGCTGGACCACGAGGGAGATCTCTCTGCCCACAGCTAGCAGGCGGTGATCAATCTGTTAAGAAGATTCAAATAAGACAAGTCATATAATTATCCTGTCATGTGCTCCTCATTGTCTCTCATAGTAAACTCATTCACTCGTAGTCATTGATTTCTGGTAGTTCTCTAGTAGTAGAGAAAAAGGAAAAACAAGACAGGTAAAGTAGTTAGGATACTCTTTCAGCAAACATCACAACAATGTAACCAGACATGCTTTGAACTGAACTCAGAAAGGAAGATTAGAGAAGGCAAAAAACAAATGCCAATGAACAACAGAAGAGAAAACCACAAAGCAACGATAGAACCATGTACAGTCCAAGAGATGAATAAAAGAGTGTCTTTCAGCTCAATGGACATGAATGATAACAAGAAAGGTTAAGTTCAGTGAATACTGAGCCAAGCCATTCAGCATGATGTAACTTACATTGATCACTGTTAGCATCACTCAATGCTACAATAAACAAGACTATTACTTCCAACATCATTTATGGCTATCAAAAACAAATCAATTATTTACATCACTCACTATTACCATAAACAGGTTAATTACTTCCAACATCACTCACTATTACCATTAACAAGTTAATTACTTCCAACATCACTCACTTTTTACCATAAACAAGGTACTTACATCCAACATACTCACTATTACCATAAACAAGTTAATTACTTCCAACATCACTCACTATTACCATAAACAAGTTAATTACTTACAGCATCACTCACTATTACCATAAAAAAGTTAATTACTTACAACATCACTCACTATTACCATAAACAAATAAATAATTTACAAGTACTCCTATCTCTGCCTGTGTGAACAAACAAAACATTAAATGAGTTGCTAATTTCCCAAGACAACTCCTTTAGCTGGAAAGGTTGTGTCTTTTGGGACATTGAATGTTTGATTCTTGTGGATGTTATGCCATTAGTAGAGACAATCAATTCGCAAGCTTACATTAAGACATTGAATAAACTCAATCAGTGTTTTCACGGAGTTTGGCCTCACAAGTGAATCCAGCAGACCTGCCTCTCCTTCATGACAATGCATGCCCTCACACAAGTCTGGCAACACAGGAAGCAATCATCAGATTGGGTTGGACAGTTCTCCCCCATCCACCATACAGCCCTGATTTGGCATCCTTTGATTTTAATCTTTTCGGTCCACTTAAAGATGCCCTCCATGGAACAAGGTTTGAAGATGACAATGGGGTGATTCATGCAGCAAAGAAATGGCTACATGATCAAGATGAAGACTGGTACAGGCTAGAAATACATGCACTTGTTGCACGCTGACATAAAGCTGCACAAGTGGATGGGGATTATGTTGAATGATACCGATGTTTACGTGACATATCCATGTATACTGTGTAAAAATTGCATACTTTTTGAATTAGCGGTTCCCGAGAAAACCAATGTGGTGTATTACTTCCTGAATGCACTAAATAGTACACAAAATTAGAGATATGGCTATGTAGTAAAAGTATCATCAATAATCAGAAAGAGAATGTGATCATGTGATGAGTAAAAGAAACCAGAGTATCACATAGCAAACCCTACAAAGCGAAACAGCAGGAAAAAGAAAAAGAAGCCACCTTTAGAGATGCTGAAAAATGCACTGACAAGACATGCAAAATTGCAAGGCATCAACTCATACTGAGATTGAAAAGCTTACCAAGATTAGAGACTTATTGCATGGTACACTTGGAACATTATGCCTTATGTGATGTCTGATGGCACTGGATGATGTTGAATGGCAGGATAGAAATGTGTTTGAGAATCTATCAAAATAAAATAAATTCAGAAGTAGCTACCTGCTACTGAAAAGCTGAATGCTTTAGAAGACAAAACTAATCCATAAACATGCAATGTTATTGTAGTAAAAAAAGTTTGAGACCTAAACTACTATTTTATTTTGGGAGCAATTTAATTTTGAGATCTATAATATGATCCTGAACTATCTTTCTCTAAATTTGTGAGCCTAGTACCTACATATAACATGATCATATTCACCTGCCTGAGCGAGCGTTGTATTTATGGAATAACTTGGATACTCAACACAAAGAATCTCATACAATAAAGTAGCTACTATATATTTCTGAATAAAATCTTAGTATTATATGAACAAATAGTACGCTGTAGAAAAATGTTTTAAATAAGCTTCAATAAGAAACAAATTGTACGTTGTATAAAAATGTTTTAAATAAACTTAAATAAGAAACAAATTGTATGTTGTAGAGAGATGTTTTAAATAAACTTAAAGAAGAAACAAATTGTACATTGTAGAGAAATGTTTTAAATAAACTTAAATAAGAAACAAATTGTACGTTGTAGAGAGATGTTTTAAATAAACTTAAATAAGAAACAAATTGTACATTGTAGAGAAATGTTTTAAATAAACTTAAAGAAGAAACAAATTGTATGTTGTAGAGAAATGTTTTAAATAAACTTAAATAAGAAACAAATTGTACGTTGTAGAGAGATGTTTTAAATAAACTTAAAGAAGAAACAAATTGTACGTTGTAGAGAGATGTTTTAAATAAACTTAAAGAAGAAACAAATTGTACGTTGTAGAGAAATGTTTTAAATAAACTTAAATAAGAAACAAATTGTATGTTGTAGAGAAATGTTTTAAATAAACTTAAATAAGAAACAAATTGTATGTTGTAGAGAAATGTTTTAAATAAACTTAAATAAGAAACAAATTGTACGTTGTAGAGAGATGTTTTAAATAAACTTAAAGAAGAAACAAATTGTACGTTGTAGAGAGATGTTTTAAATAAACTTAAAGAAGAAACAAATTGTATGTTGTAGAGAAATGTTTTAAATAAACTTAAATAAGAAACAAATTGTGGGTTGTAGAGAGATGTTTTAAATAAACTTAAATAAGAAACAAATTGTACGTTGTTGAGAGATGTTTTAAATAAACTTAAATAAGAAAGAAATTGTAGGTTGTAGAGAGATGTTTTAAATAAACTTAAAGAAGAAACAAATTGTACATTGTAGAGAAATGTTTTAAATAAACTTAAAGAAGAAACAAATTGTAGGTTGTAGAGAGATGTTTTAAATAAACTTAAAGAAGAAACAAATTGTAGGTTGTAGAGAGATGTTTTAAATAAACTTAAAGAAGAAACAAACTGTACATTGCAGAGAAATATTCCAAACAAACCTCATTCTCCTTAAAAAACAAGTTGAGGGGTCTGTTATTGATCTCTGTGAGAAACCAGTTGCATCGACCGTTCCCAAAAGAACTCTGTGAATTACTAGTCAGACCATGCTGAGCAGCAAGTCCATTTGGATCAACATAGATAATCTGTCAGAAAAACATCACAATTATTTCTGGAATTATTGCACTAAAACACAAATAAAAAGAATACACAAATTCTTATCTTCAAAATTGCTTCATTAAAACAGGAAAGGAAAACAACACACACATTGTCACAAACACTCTCAATTATTCTCTCTAAAACACAAACAAAAACAATGTAATTAAATCCTCAGATCTATATCACTAAAATATATGGGGAAACTAATAGTTCTGGAATTATTTTACTATCTATCTATCTTTCGTTCGCCTGAAGCATTGTCTATATCTGCAATGTCGTTTCCTGTATAAATGTTACTGTCTTTTGTAATTCTTGCAGTGGCCCATATAGTTTTGTCTGTAGTGTTGTATCTATGGGCCAATGGATTTTCCTCAGTCTACTATATTCAGTGCAGTCTTGAAGTATGTGTTCAGCAGTCTGGGGCGCCTGTCCACATGTACAAGTAGTTGAGGTGCCGATCTTGAATTTTGTATACATGTGACTATGGAGTCGATTGTGTCCTGTTCTGAGACGTATAATGATAACTTGTTCATATCTATTCATATTATAAAAGGCATCCTGATTTGGGGCTTGTGGTCCTCTGATTGATTTGATTATCTGTTTCTTATGATGGTATGTAACAGGTGTATCTAGTTGTGTGCCTGTTGAACCTTCCTTTGCCAACTGATCTGCTTTCTCATTTCCTGGTATTCCACAGTGAGATGGGATCCACTGCAGGGCAACCCTGTGGTGCTTGCAGAGTTCAGTCAATAAGGTCTGCAGATGTGGTAATTTTCTGGATTGTAGTGCCTGGAGTACTGATCTTGCATCTGTCAAAAACACTACAGGCTGCGGGCTAAGATTAATGTTCAGCAGTTTTTCTATTGCTAACTTTATTGCTTGTATTTCTGCATCATAATTGTGACAATATTTCCCTGTTGCTATTTTATTCATATCCCTAGTGTTATTTGGGTATTCTATATATGCACCTGCTCCCCCATTTTTTACTGCATTCTGTGCTGATCCATCTGTATACACACGAATCCATAGGTCTTGTGGGTATTCTTCATCCAGGAAACTGAGAGTTATTGTTTTTCGCTGTAGACTATTCTGTTCCTCTTTATCAACTATTCCTTTCACTTCTGTCCGTATTTGAACTGATAATCCAGATTCCTCTGTCCAGGGAGTCTGTTCTGGTATGGGCAGTAGGGGGTTAACAGCTCTTGGCATGTCTGGTGTTTGTCTACTAATACGCTTGGCTTGGTGGATAAAACTGCTTCTCTTAAGTCGTCCCAATGCAAGATTTTGGAATCGGTCCTTCATTGGATGTCTCGGCATGCAAGCAAATTTTTCTGCCTGTATCAGCACCTTTGTGTCCCTCCGTTCTCTCAGTGCTGGTATCCTCCACAATTTCTCCATCTCTAATATTGGTGTTGATTTCATTGCTCCTGTGATGACCCTAAGTGCCTGGTTTTGTACTTTATCCAGTTCTTGAAGTGTGGTGTTTGATGCTGAACACCATGCAGATGATCCATATTCTAAATGTGGGCGTATACTCTGTTGGTAAACTTTACTGAGTATTTTCCCACTCGCACCCCACGTAGTTCCACACAGCTTTCTTAGAATAGCCAATTTTCTCCTTGCTTTTTGGGTTGCCTTATTTATCTGCTGTTTCCAAGATAGTTTGTTATCAAATGTAACTCCGAGATACGTAGCCTGTATGTCTTCTTTCACAGGCTCATTGTTTATATAGATGGCTCCTGCTTTTTGTTTTGGGGAAAGAGTGAAAAGTGTAGTACTGCATTTGTCTGTATTGATGCTGATACACCATCTATTTGTCCATGAATTCAGTGCATTCATAGCTCTTTGTAACAATTTGGAGGCCACTGTTGCATACTCCTCTGTGCACCACATTACCAAGTCATCTGCATACATTGCCACTTTGATACCATGTGGTAGTTCAGTAACTAGGTCATTGATGTAGATCAGAAAAAGTGTTGGAGATAGTACCCTCCCTGTGGAACGCCCTGGCGCAGTAAGACCTTCTTACTCTTAAGACCATCCAGTTGCACTCTGGCTCTCCTGTTATGCAGGTATGCTTTGACCCATTTGTACATCCTGCCATTTACTCCATAATTTCTCAGTTTCTTCAAAAGCCCTTCCTTCCATACCTTATCAAATGCTTTCTTTAGGTCTATCCATGCTGCTAGTACCAGTTTCTTTTCTTGAAACGCATCCTCAATTTCCTGGGAAAGATAGGTTGCCTGATCTTCGGTAGAGTAACACTGTCTAAAGCCTGCTTGTTGTGGGACAAGGAGATTTCACTTTCCAGGTACCACTGCAGTCTGAGATTGATTATACGTTCCATTGTTTTACACAAACAGCTTGTAAGGCTGATTGGTCTATAGCTGGATGTCATTGAACCATCTTTCCTGGCTTTAGTAATGGTATCATAATTGCTTCTCTCCATGCCTGTGGCACTTTACCTGTGATCCAGCAAATGTTGTAGATCTGCAGTAGTTTTGCTTTAGCTGCAGTTCCAAGTTCTTAATCATTTCATTAGACACTCCATCACTACCTGGTGACTTTTTCATTTTTAATTTGGATATTGCCAGCTCTAGCTCTCTTTGTGTAATGGGTATTTCCATGACTTCATGTGCAGTCTCTTCTTGTCTTGCATTTTGTTGTTTTAGACGGGTCTCTTGACGTTTCTCTAGGCTAATTTCAATATTGTTGTCATTTGCAAAGGAGTCTGCAAAGTGATTTGCTGCATGTTTACCTGTTAGAATGTTTCCATCCTTCTTCAGTGTAATTTTTGTGTTCCCTTCTGTACCCTCATCATTCAGCTGTTTTACAAGCTTCCACACTTTTCTTGTGTCTCGTTCTAGATTCATGTACTCTGTTTTCTCTTTCCAACTTCTCCGTCTGGCTTGTAGTTTAGCCCATTGAAATTTGGCTTTAGCATGCTGATAGTTATTGTGGTGTTCCTGGCAGGGGTTATTTTCTGCTTGTTTTCGAGATGTTTCCATGTCATTGTGCAGTTGCTCTAGTTCACTATTCCAGTATGGTTTGTAGTGTTTCCGTGCCCCTCTGGGTATTGTTTCACTGGCAGCTTGTATTATTAGTCTACTGAATTCATCAACTATTTTGTTGATGTCTCTGTCTGTATTTAGATCTTTAGTCAGTACACTGGTGTAATGTTGATACATTTCCAGTCTGCCTTTTTGTAATCCATCTGGAGAGAGTGCTGCTCTCCCTGACGGCCTCATTTTGCACCACTAAAAAGACAGGTCGGTGGTCGCTGCCTCCAAGTTGTTTCCCAACAATACGTGTGATATTCCAATCCAGGTCTGGTGAATGGAAAGCAAGGTCTGGTGTAGATGTGGTATGCCATGATCTGGAATAGAATGTTGGTGGATCTGTTGCCTGGTTTAATAGTATAAGCCCATTGTCATCCTGCCAATTTTCAAGTTCTTCACCTCTCTTGTCCATATCTTCATAGCCCCAGCTCTGTGAATGGCTGTTAAAGTCTCCACATACAATTATTCTTTCTTTTAATGTAATTGTGTCTAGTGCTAGTGGGCGGTCACTCGGACAGTAATAGTTAAGTAGATGGAAGTCTGTATTTCCTGTCCTGAGGTGCAGTATTTGATATTCCGCCCCATCCATATACACTTCAATCTGACATGCATTAATGTTGTTCCTTACAAGAGTCAGTATTCCGCCCTTTTGTCTGTTTTTCCTGTCAGATCGGTAGCACTGGTATCCCCTAATCTTCAAGGCTATGTCGTTGTTTAGATGGGTTTCCTGCAAACAGCATATGCTTACTTGTTCTTCATGCAGGATATTTTCTAATTCTATCTTTTACTGTACCCATCTCTTTTGCTGTTGATGCCTTCAGCATTCCAGTGCATTATTTGAGTGGTCTTATTTTGGGTTGGCAGTAACTCTATTCTCTCGCCCCCTGACTCCACAGAGCGATTGAGAAGGACATCCAGTAATATAGGTTGGGCCCTTTCGAGGCTGAGGGCCGGCGCTGCACCTGCCTGAGTGTCCATCACAGGGCGAGTGCCATATCGATTTGCAGTTATAGGCATGCTTCCCATTGGCGTGAGTGCGTGGCATCCTGATTTTTGTAGTGCGCCTTTTGGCTGGTTGCCTCCGACTTCAGCACTTAAAATTGCTAGAGCAGACTGTGGTCTTGCACGGGTGTAGGAAGGCCTGGCCAGTCTTGGTTTTCAGTCCCTGGTGACTGTTAAGCCCCATCCCCACGACAAGGAGCTGGCCTTGATGGGGAATTATTTTACTAAAACAAATAGCAAATATATCTATAACTATTTCAGTAATAGCATATAACCCTGCAGCCTGGATGAAATAGCTGCAGACCATAATCTTTGGAAACATGCTCTAAAGCTCCAACACAAACAAGAAGCAGACAGATTCATAGAAAAAGAGAATACACGGCGAAAAAAAAACATTTCTAAAGGCGCTGCAAAATCCATAGTCAACGGTGACTGATGGCAGCTACTACTCCTTATAACATATATATAAATATCATCATCATCATCAAGTACCATGTCTGCTGGCATAAGTGATAATGTCTCTCCACAACTTTCGATCTCGACAGTTATTTATCATTTTTGTTGTTGAGCTTCTGCCAAGCCATTCTCTTAAGCTGTCTGTTATATAGATAAACATAACAGAAATCATTTCCCTGCACACACACAAGAAAACATCATTAAACAATTATAAAGTGATGTCATTGCAAATATATATGAAATCAAATTAATCATTTCTGGAATATTCTAAAAGCAAGAAACTGCATGCTCTTCTCTAGAAATTGTATAACTGACCAACCTCCCCGGTGCCTCCTTCTCGCTTAATTCCCAGACTCTGCCCTTCTGCGTTTCTGCGGATGGCAAAGACTTTAGCATATGGCATCCTATGCAGTATGACTTCAATCTTGGATGAAGAAGTGTATTTCAGAAGCTTCTGGGCAGTCTCGGCATTGGTCACTTTAACACTATTGATGCTAAAAACAAGGTCCCAAGGTGCAGCTTCCCATGGAGACTTGGAAAGTCCTTCTGGTTCCAGCCAACAACGCTGAAAAGTGATAAACTAGAGTCGTAACATGTCTCTGAATCACATCTTGCCTATACAGATTTTGACTTAAAAACATTTTCAATAAAAATTCATTTCAGCAATAGAGAGATAAAAAGATGAAAAACCAGTGGACAAAGAAATGACAAATGTAACCAAAGAACATCAACAATAATAAGCTTTGTCTCTCGGGAGACAAATCAATGTATGAAAGTAGGTCACTCAAGAGTTAACGCAATGTTTGTTATGATTTGATATTCCTATTCTAGTACTCATGTGGAAACAATCTGGTAAATGAAACAAGGTAGACCAAGAGAATTGTTAGGCAGAACAGTTAATAGGGAAGGCTCAACCATAGGGCTAAGAAACAACCTAGAACTACAAGAACAAGCAGTAAATGGTCAATCATGGTGAACTATGACTTCTGCCCTATGTGACGTTTTCAGCCTGAGAGGAAAATGAATTCTAGAATGGCTGCCACATTCATAGCATGGACAGAAAATATAATGAAACAAACAAAGAGTAGAGAAATTAACATTTACTAAACTTGTCTAAAATGAAACAAGTTAAAATAGAATGTAATAAAATAAAAAATAAAGCGCTTTTCTATATCCAGCTGGCTTAACCTTCAGTGGGGTAAAAAAAAAAAACAATAATTAACTATCTATTGACCTTTTCGAGCCGTAACCGGCCCATAGGGCGTAGACCAAGATACACCTTCTCCTATATGAATTTTTTGTTCTAGCAGTTTTCTTTTAAAGATATTTTATCAAGTCTCGCCATCTGTCTCCGTTCTGTGCAAGCAGTTCTATCTCATTGAGGGAGCTGATTCCTGCTGCTCTTGCCTCTCTCATCAATGTTCTTCTCAGTGTCTCCCTGGGTCTTCCTCTTTTTCTTTTACCTGTTGTTTCCCATATGAGGGCTTGCTTTGCTATTCGGTTATTATCTCTTCTCATCACATGTCCAACGTATGACCATCGTCTTTTCTTTATTACTGAAGATATTAGTGGTTGATTGGCGATTTCTCTAATTTCCTCGTTTGTTTTGAATTCGTTCCATGCTATACCAAGTATTTTCCTTAGACATTTATTTTCGAATGTGTTCAACTTTGTTTCTATATCTCTTGTTGTTTTCCAGCTTTCACACGCATACGTAAGGGTTGATAGTACATTTGATTTGAAGTTTTGATTTCCACAACTTTTCAAGGCTTCTGAAAGACATTGCTGCTTTAGCCATTCTGATTCTAATTTCTTTACTCGTATCCCCTTCTCGGTCAATGTGACTTCCATGATAGATAAAGTGATCGATCTCTTCTACTGGTTTGTTTTCCATGTATATTTTGTCACCTGTTGGAATTAAACTTTTCATGACTTTAGTCTATTAATTAACTACTAGTGTTTTAATTTCTCTATAGTCAATATATTCAATGTTAAGTCAGTCTTATTATATGGCTGTGAAACATGGAGAACATAAAAAATGACAATCATGAAGATACAGACCTTCATTAATGGATGCTTATGCAGAATAAAAGGATGGAAATAGCAGGACAAAATCACTAACATATAATTATGGAAATGTGCCAGTCAAATACCTGTGGATAAAGAGATACAGAGAAGACGATGGTGCTGGATAAGACACACTGTGGAAGCCAAATGAGAGTATTACACGTATTATCCTTTTTTGGAATCCCCAAGGAAAAAGACAAAGAGGAAGGCCAAAATATTCTTGGAGTAGACAGATGGAAGCAGACAGGAAGATGATGGGGAAGACATGGAATGATCTTAAAAGAATGACAAGAAACAGAATGGCTTGGAAAGTGTTTGTTGAAGAACTATGCTCCACAGGGAGCTGAAAGGTAGACGAAAATAGTAAATATATGACCTCTAGAAAGAACTTATACAGGAGTTGTAGGGAGGCAAATGTTATAGAATATTTATTGAATTAGTTCATAAGGGCATATTTTAGGATCAAACATTCTCTCAACTTGTTTACTTACGAGTTCTTATAGAATATATTGAAGCACAGTTCTTGAAAACTCTCAAACACTTCACAGCCAAAGTTCATATGTTCATTGCTATCCTTACTACTCTCTATCAACTTACTTAATAACTTCTCAACTGACTTAAAACTACAACTTGAAGATTCTTAACCTCCTAACTAACTTTTCTTGTCTAAGTACTAACTTGCGATCTAACTGTGTGTCTAATTCTATAACTTCTATCTAACTGCCTTCGGCAGTTCGGCCGAAGCCGGACTAAGCTTACTTAGTCTACATCTTGACTTCTCTCTCTGTGTCTACTCTCTAACTGTCTTAAATCTATTGTGTTGAAGTTTAAATATTCAGCCACAACTCCTCGCATGAAAATCAGCAGCCAATTAAATTGTCGCAAAGTGACAATTTGCAACCTTTTCAGCCAATCAAATCTCAAAACTAATATTCCACCGTCACTTTACCTCTCATCACTGTGACTCAAAATCTGACCTGTGTCTCAACTGTCCACGACTTGATAATAACACTTTGTTTTCATGACTTTTCTATAACCTCTGGTCAGTCTTGAATTCTCCTGAGTTTAACATAATCATTACTTCATGACTTTGACCTGTCCTGATAGTTGGATGACATCTTATTTATCAGACAGCCAAAGTCATGGGGTCAATGCTTCTGAGCCACCTTCATTGTCTAGGAATGATCCACACTGATGAATGTCACTACAGAAGGTGCCTACACCCAAAAGCACTCTCTTCAGGAGTGTAATAACCATTTGATATGTGTCAACACCTGGTTCAACAACAGAGACACAACAAAAATTGTGAGTATGAAGACCTGAAGAGGATTGCAAGAGTCATCCTGAAGACAAATGACATAGCAAGACTTTTGAGAGTGGGAGAGAGAGAGAGAGGGGGGGGGAGGAGAGGAGAGACATAACGTATGAACAAAATTTCACAATTTCAAACAACGCACACCATGTACAATTATTTGCTTTCAGTCACATGACTGCAAAGAACAACACATTCAGATTGCTATAACTCACCAAGGGAAATTATTCCAATCCACCAAAGCGATCCCATAGCCTGCCATCTCTGTGATGGTCACTGCTACACTAGCCATTGAGATCTCGGACTGCAGGATTTCTGCTTGAGTCTTTTTCAAAGAGACCACTGTATGCAAACGGTGAGCCTGGTCTATCAACATCTTCTTTGACAAATTTGATGTACTTGTAGATGTCCCTGTATTGAAGAACAAAACAGTGACACTTGTGTTAGAAAAGCAGAGGCCCGGGTTTCTGCTACAGTCACTAATGTACAAGCACAAATTCTTCTTAACCAACATCCAACACATCATAAAGTAAAATGTAAAACCTGATATGGTTTCAATACTGTGCCACAGTGTACAGTGAGAGTGTTAATGCTGTACCAGAATATACATACGTGATATTAATATTGCATAAGTATGTACATAAATCATGTTAATATTGACTAATGTGTACAGACATCATGTTAATATTGTACTAATGTGTACAGACATCATGCTAATATTGTACTAATGTGTACAGACATGGTGTTAATATTGTACTAATGTATACAGACATGGTGTTAATATTGTACTAATGTATACAGACATGGTGTTAATATTGTACTAATGTATACAGACATGGTGTTAATATTGTACTAATGTATACAGACATGGTGTTAATATTGTACTAATATATACAGACATGGTGTTAATATTGTACTAATATATACAGACATGGTGTTAATATTGTACTAATATATACAGACATGGTGTTAATCCAATACTACTGTGTACAAACAAGTAATTAAATAGCATTCATCATCAGGTCGCATGTCCTTAGCAGAACGTTGTACTCATCACAGCCCGTCTGAAAGAATCTCTGTCTCTAGCCAAATCTCCCACATAAAGTTGCACTCATCAGAGCCCTCTGAAAGAATCTCTGTCTCTAGCCAAATCTCCCACATAAAGTTGCACTCATCAGAGCCCTCTGAAAGAATCTCTGTCTCTAGCCAAATCTCCCACATAAAGTTGCACTCATCAGAGCCCTCTGAAAGAATCTCTGTCTCTAGCCAAATCTCCCACATAAAGTTGCACTCATCAGAGCCCTCTGAAAGAATCTCTGTCTCTAGCCAAATCTCCCACATAAAGTTGCACTCATCAGAGCCCTCTGAAAGAATCTCTGTCTCTAGCCAAATCTCCCACATAAAGTTGCACTCATCAGAGCCCTCTGAAAGAATCTCTGTCTCTAGCCAAATCTCCCACTTGTTCTGTTGTCACATTCAAGGTCTCTTTGATGTCTTGAAACCACCTTCTTCTTGGTCTGACCCTAACTCGTTAGCTAGAACCATGTCTTCCATTATTGTTCTTTCCAACCCACTGTGTCTTTTGATATTTAAATTTCATGTTTAGAATGGTGTATATGAGCCATCTCTTTTAATGTTTAAATCTTTTAATATTTCTTCATTACTCTTTTTCATCCAAGGTGTGTTATGATTTTTCTGAAACATTTTGTTTCAAATGGATTGATTTTCTTCTTTGCTGTTTGTGAGATTGACCTTGATTCACAACCATATGTTGCTATCAAAAAGATACATGCCCCCAGTAATTATAATTTTAATGCCTTGCTAGAATTGTGCCACATGTTCTTCATGGCGTTTAATTTTTGTGTTGCTATTGCTAATATTCTTTTGGTCTTTTTCTGACAGTCTCCATTGTTAGTTACTACAGATCTCTTTCTGACAGTCTCCATTGTTAGTTACTACAGATCTCTTTCTGACAGTCTCCATTGTTAGTTACTACAGATCTCTTTCTGACAGTCTCCATTGTTAGTTACTACAGATCTCTTTCTGACAGTCTCCATTGTTAGTTACTACAGATCTCTTTCTGACAGTCTCCATTGTTAGTTACTACAGATCTCTTTCTGACAGTCTCTATTATTAGTTACTACAGATCTCTTTCTGACAGTCTCCATTGTTAGTTACTACAGATCTCTTTCTGACAGTCTCCATTGTTAGTTACTACAGATTCCTGATATTCCTAGTTTGTTACAATTTCAAGTTCTTCACTGTTGATGATGATTTTGGATTGGCTTTTTGCTTTGTCAATGGACATTATCTTAGTTTTCTGCATACCAAGAAAGAGGCTTTGTTCTTCACTGTACACTCAACACTGAACTATCTTCTTTTAATCCTGTTGCCCTGTTTGAGAGGAGAAATGAGTCATCTGCTTATCTGAGTTCTGGAGTTATGTTGCCATCTATTGTGAAAGGGCGAACTTCACAAAACTCTCATTGTTTCTGACATTTCTCATGATGTTCTTAGGATATATACTGAACAGGTATGGGAGAGGATGCATCCCTGCCTAGCCCCCTTTCTTTTTTTTTAACTTCAAACCAATTTGATGTTTCACCCATTATTCTGATAGCTGCTTGATTTCATGATATAATGATTCGATAAGTTGTATTAGGTGTGTTGGAAAACAAATATCTTTCATGATGTCCAACAGTTTCTGATGTTGTATGCAAAAGACCTTGCTGTAATCTATGAAGCATGTATGCAGTTCTATGTTGTATTCCCTACACTTCTCAATGACGTTTCTCATGTTAAAGATATGGACCCAGTTACCTCTACTATGTTGTATTCCTTACACTTCTCAATGATGTTTCTCATGTTAAAGATATGGTCCCAGTTACCTCTACTATGTTGTATTCCTTACACTTCTCAATGATGTTTCTCATGTTAAAGATATTGTCCCAGTTACCTCTACTATGTTGTATTCCTTACACTTCTCAATGATGTTTCTCATGTTAAAGATATGGTCCCAGTTACCTCTACTATGTTGTGTTCCTTACACTTCTCAAGGACGTTTCTCATGTTAAAGATATGGTCCCGGGTACCTCTACTATGTTGTATTCCCTACACTTCTCAATGATGTTTCTCATGTTAAAGATATGGTCCCGGGTACCTCCACTATGTTGTGTTCCTTACACTTCTCAAGGACGTTTCTCATGTTAAAGATATGGTCCCGGGTACCTCTACTATGTTGTATTCCTTACACTTCTCAATGATGTTTCTCATGTTAAAGATATGGTCCCAGGTACCTCTACTATGTTGTATTCCTTACACTTCTCAATGATGTTTCTCATGTTAAAGATATGGTCCCGGGTACCTCTACTATGTTGTATTCCTTACACTTCTCAATGATGTTTCTCATGTTAAAGATATGGTCCCAGTTACCTCTACTATGTTGTATTCCTTACACTTCTCAATGATGTTTCTCATGTTAAAGATATGGTCCCGGGTACCTCTACTATGTCTGAAGCCAACTTGAATTATTTGCCAATCTTGTTCTAACTTTCTTGCTATCCTATTCATGATGATCCCCCAGAGCATTTTGCTGGCATGGCTAATTAGAGCAATAGTTCTGTAATTGGAACACAGCTTCAGGTTTTCTTTCTTTGAAATGGGGAGGTACACTGATCTTTTCCAGGCTTTTGGCCAGTCTGTATTTTTCTAGATCTCCACACACAGAGCATGGTAAATATGAACATTAGCCTCCCTTCCAATCTGGATAAATTTTCACTTCACAACTTTCAGAATTTTGTGTGTGTGTGTGAAACAAACGAGATCTAGCATAGGTTGTGATTATTTTTCTTCACTTTCTATTCATATATTTGAGTGTTTTTATAAATCTTCATACATTGCTATGCAGTAATCACTCCATCTTTGCAATACATTCTTATGTCTGGTTAGTGTAATGCCACTGCAGTCATTAATAACTTGAATTGATGGTCTAAAATTACCTGTTATTGTTCTGATTTATCCCTTCTCCCATCTCTCCCTTGCTGATAGAGCTCTTCAATTTTGGCACAGGCTTTCATAACAGGCTACTTATTGTCTCTCCTGATCACTGTTCTAACTGCTTTTAAAATAGTACTACAGTGTACAAACATGGTATTATATGGCACTAGGGTACAGACAAGATATTAATACAGTGTTACAGTGTACACACAGAGTAATAGTACTACAGGGTATTGCTATAGCACTGCAGTGTAAACAAGGTAGTGCTAAAGTACAGCAGTGTACAATAAGTATTGCTACAGTATAGCAGTGTAAAATATGTATTACTACAGTACTACAGTGTACAACAAGGTATTGCTACAGTACTGCAGTGTATATAAATACCCACTGGACATACAATAATAGGATTATACTATCAAAAATGAAGGCAAAACCATTTGACATAACAATAATACAGACATACGTGCCTACTCAAGGCTACACAGATGAACAAACAGAGGCATACTATGATGATCTAAATAAAGTTATGAAGCAAGTGAAATCTTCTGACATCTTGATTGTAATGGGTGACATGAACGCTAAAGTAGGAAAAGGTAAATATAAGACCATTATAGGAAATCATGGTTTAGGAAAAAAAATGACAGAGGAGAGAGATTAATACAATTTTGTGAAGAAAACAGGCTGATAATATGTAACAACTTTTTTGAGCAAGAGAAAAGGAAATTATACACATGGAAAAGCCCTGGAGACAAGAAGAGAAATGAAATAGATTATATAATGATAAAAGACAGATTCAGGTACAGCGTCAAGAAAGCCAAAACCTATCCAGGAACAGATATTAATTCAGATCACAATCCTGTAATGATTAAAATGAAAATCAAATTAAAGAGAAACAAAGAAAAGATTAATTCAGCAATAACAATAGATAAAACAGCTTAAAGTCAAAAAGATGTTAAAGAAACTTATACAACACAAATAAAGAACACATATCAGAAGCTGTTATCTGCCTGTGCGGTGAGGAACCCCTGTGCACATGGCTGCCAGGGAAAAATGGATTAACACGTAAAATTCAGTTCCTAGTCTCTAGGGACTTCGTCAGAGTTGAAAGCTGGCGAATGCAAAAACAACAACGACGACAAGCTACTAGAAGAATGGATTAAACAGTACAGATCAGAAAATCCTGAACAAAAAGTTACAACCAAATGGCAATGCAAAAAAAAAAGCATACATAATCCTGTGTTACCTTACCCAAAAAGGAAAGGAACGAAAAACAAAAATGGATAACTGACACCATCTTAGAAAAAAAATGGAAGACAGAAGACAAGCGAAGAACACTGCCAGATACAAAGAAATTGAGAATGAAATACGCAAAATGTGCAGAAAGGAAAAAGAAGAATGGCTCAACCAAAGATGTCTAGAAGTTGAAATTATGGAATGTAAACCAAATTTAAGAGGAATGCACACAGAAATAAAGAGAATGACTAATAAAAACTAATACGGACAAAATAAAGACAAAAAAGATGCAGGAAGTGGATGTATTGCAAACAAAGAAGGAAGAATGCTAACAGACAACAAAGATACAATCGATAGATGGCAGGAATATATAACAGAATTATTTCATGACGAAAAGGGACAAAAACCATTTATAAAATACACCCAACTATAAAATCCTAAAATCTGAAGTGGAAAATACTATAAAAACAATGAAAAAGGTAAAAGCAGCAGGACCTGACAATATACAGATAGAGATGATACAGGCACTAGAATATTTTTGCGTTGAAGTGATCACAGATATATGCAGTGACATATACCATACAGGATACATACCAAATGAACTAAAAACATAAAGTTTCATTGCATTGCCTAAAAAGAATGGTGCAGTTGAATGCAGTGATTTTAGAACAATAAGCCTAATTAGCCAGGTAACAAAAATCTTACAAAAAGTTATATAGGGAAGGATTCAGAATAAAGTCAAAACTGAATTAGATGAGCAACAATTTGGATTCAGGAAAAACAGTGGGACAAAAGAAGCCATATTCAGAATGAGGTCATTGATTGAAAAGTACATAGAAGTAAACAAACCAATATATGCCTGCTGAATAGACTACACCAAAGCTTTTGATAGAATACACCATAATCAACTTATTGACTGCCTAAAAGATATCAATCTAGATGACACAGACATACAACTAATATGTAATTTGTACTGGGAGCAAACAGCAATAATAAAATATAACAAAGAGAACTCTACACCCATTGATATAAAGAGAGGAGTAAGACAAGGATGCATCCCATCACCAAGCTTGTTCAATCTATACACTGAGCAAATCTCTAAAAACATCACAGATGCCAGGCTTAAACATTAATGGAAAGATAATCAATAACCTAAGATATACTGATGATACTGTACTACTAGCAGAAAATCCTAAAGATCTACAACAATTACTTAATGAAATAAACATGATAAGCAAAAAATATGGATTAGATATGAATATCAAAAAGACTAAAACTATGATCATAAACAAAGGAAATACTCAAAACCCACAAATGGATATCAAAAGTGAAGGAATAGACCTGGAGACAGTTCAGAACTACAACTACCTTGGATATACTATAACCAGTAATGGAAAATGTAAAACTGAAATAAACAAAAAAAGATAGGAATGACAAAAAGTAATTTTAATGCCATTAAAAATATACTAACATCAAAACAAATAACACAGGGCTAAAACTAAGAATAGCAAAATGTTACATCTTCTCAATATTCCTGTATGGTGTAGAAACATGGACATCAGACAAGAAAACAGAACAGAAAATTGAAGCCTTTGAAATGTGGATTTATAGAAGAATGGGTAGAATTGGATGGAAAGAAAAGAAAACAAACAATGAAGTTTTAAAACAAATAAAAATGAAAAGAAAATTACTAAACACAATTAGAACAAAACAAATGAAATTTTTGGGGCATGTTAAAGACACAACAGCCTAATAAAAGTAATATTGGAAGGGAAAATACAAGGTAAAAGAGGCAGAGGTAGTCCAAGACTAACATGGACGAGTAACATCAAAAGATGGACAAGTCAACATATGACTATCTGCACCATCAAAGCAAGAGACAGTGGAATAGCGCTTCTTGGTAGCCAGCCTTCGATGCGGAGACGGCACTCAATGATGATGATGACTGTTGTGTACAACAAGGTAATGCTACAGTACTGCAGTCTACAACAAGGTATTGCAACAGTACTACAGTGTACAATGAATTACCGACGTTCGGACAACCCGTGTTCGATTCCCGCTGGGAGCAGTGTGAATTACTCGTGGTTGGAAAAAAATACTCCCACGGTCGACCCAGCCGTTGGCAAAAATGGGTACTAGGGTATTACCCTGGGAAGGTGAGGAATGTGGCTTCGCATCTGAGTTTCGATGCTTGAGGCGACACTAAGAAATATCCGAACACTTCTGGATAGGCGGCCGAGCACATATGGGTGTAAACTCGCGTGCTAAGACGCCGGTTCAAGTCTTGTACTTTACCTTTACAATGAAGTGCAGTGTTTGCCTGAATCACAGATCCCATTTCAGCTAGTTGTTGTTATTTCATTCTGGGGATTCCCCTGCTTGCTGTCGTCATTGATAGCATTTCTGAATCATTTGGTTCATGTTTCTGTAGTTTTAAAAAACGTTGGTCTCAAAGTACTCAAAAGTGATAAGTAGTATGTTATCTTTTCTGGCAACTAAAATTCAAGTGAAATGTAAAATATAGGCTTTAATTTGGAATCCAACCATTTTTAGAATTTGAGCTTGTTCTTAAATAGAAGCTGCATAACACCAAGAGTGGCCATATACTCAGACAATAGTTAAAAACAACATACAATACAGTAAGAACATATTTATTACACTTGTACTGGATGGAAAGAAAGGAAAAGAAATGATGAAGTCTTATTAAAACAACTAAAAATGAAAAGAGAATCACTAAATACAATTCAAACAAGACAAATGCAATTTTTGGGCCATGTTAAAAGACACAACAGCCTACTAAAAGTAATCTTGGAGGGGAAAATACAAGGTAAAAGAGGCAGAGGCAGACCAAGACTAACATGGACGAGTAACATCAAAAGATGGACAAATCAGCCTATGACAACCTGTACCATCAAAGCAAGAGACAAATTGTGGTGTGGGAGCCAGTGTGTAACGTACACTCCTACAAGGTACGATGACAGCTTTACAAAAAAGGAAAACAAGAAAATATTGATGTTTCGGGCCTACATGCGGCCTTTTTAAGAAAACGAGAACAGCAACAAACAGTGAAATACAGATAAATATCCTGAATTATCTGACATAGATCTGTGAAATTGTCAATTTGCTGATGCCACCAAACTGTAAAAATTCTGTTTTTAAATAATGCATATCATACAATATATCAGATTAAAGATGGAATATTGCCCAAAATCAAAGTAATATTTGTATGAGAAATATCGTATAAAAATCATCTTGGTAAGTATTTAAAATTTGAAGAAAGAGGAAAATAATGTTGAAAAATCGACAGACACTATTTTTTGGGTTTCCATTGGAAATCATGATAAGAGGACATAAAAGACACGAAAACATGCACAAGCTGAGGTAACATTTGTAAATCTACTGTATTCCCACACATGGTTATTAAAGGTTGCAGAAGTGGATTTGTCACAGGGAAACCACTCTTCTATACAATATGCTGCACAAGGAAACCACTCTTCTATACAATATGCTGCACAAGGAAACCACTCTTCTATACAATATGCTGCACAAGGAAACCACTCTTCTATACAATATGCTGCACAGGGAAACCACTCTTCTATACAATATGCTGCACAAGGAAACCACTCTTCTATACAATATGCTGCACAAGGAAACCACTCTTCTATACAATATGCTGCACAGGGAAACCACTCTTCTATACAATATGCTGCACAAGGAAACCACTCTTCTATACAATATGCTGCACAAGGAAACCACTCTTCTATACAATATGCTGCACAAGGAAACCACTCTTCTATACAATATGCTGCACAAGGAAACCACTCTTCTATACAATATGCTGCACAGGGAAACTACTCTTCTATACAAAATGATGTGATAAGACTTAAAAAAAAAGAGATATGGAAGAATTAGACATCTCTCAACAGATGGAGAGAGCATATGTTGTGAAACTTAGGAGATGCTACTGCAACAGGCTGAGCATTGCTGGGTAGGGAAAGAGGTACATTTTTGCATGGTTTTATTCCCCTTGACTTGGCTTTAAATGGGTCAAGGAAGATCATATGACACAGATCAGGGTGACCATTAAAGTGAGAACTACAACTTTGTTTCTTCAGCACAGAAAAGGAGATGAAGGACAAGACTATGTTGCGATTTCCATCTAGTCATCAGACTTTTTTTGCACAGTTTTATCAGAGCTTTATAAATAATTTGTATGTCACGAGAAATATTTGAGTGATCAGACAAGGATATCAGAAATATGTTAAAGCTATCATAGCCCTCTGTGTGAGAAGATGGCACCAATAGGATAAGTCTAATGTGCAGGAAAAGGTATGTACAGGTGTGGGGGTAGGAACTTTAAGATGACAAATAATATCAATACCTGATTCAGGGGCTTAGCTTCACTGACCAAGTGGTTTTCAGAAGCTGAGCCCTTTTGGCTAAAGTTGTCATCACTGCAGCTCTTAATGTTGCTGGATAACCCTGTGATCTGTGGTCTCTTGATAAAGAAGCTCTGTGAGTTTCTGGATGGAATAGCTGGAGGCTGGTCCTCCTGAGCTATGGAAGAGCGTGGACTTGCTCGTCTTGGAGGCATAGGTGGGATTTCTAAAGGACCACCAACAGTGTAAGCATTGGCTTGGAGAGGTTTACGTAATGAGTCAGGGTTTGAGCCTGATCTGCATGGAAGATGAGGTGGTACAACTGAATGTTCATGCGGAAGACTTCTATGCTTGACTGAAGCAGCTGCTGAAAATGCTGATAGTGGAAGCAAGGAAGATGTAATGCCAGTGGCATCTGTTGAGGATGAAACAGATTTTAGCTCTTGGGTTATAGTTGACTTGTTACCGTCACACTTGACTTTAAGGGAGTTGTGACGAGGTGGAAGAGGGGGGATTGGTGGAGGTGGAGCAGCCATTGTGGGAGGTCCATCTTCATAGATTAAGCCATAAAAATTTTCATTTTCATCTTTTGAAGGATATGACTCATCTGGTTTTAATAACGATTGGCTAGTCTCAGAAACCACTACTCTGTCTATCTCTCCCACAATGTCTGTCATATTGTCATTGTTTAGAACCTGCTGTTTTACTTCTGAACACTCAGTTTTACAATTACTATAAATGCTTGCCACATTATCATAATCATCCAGCATATCATTACAAGTATTATCACTGGTAAAAAGTTCATCACAGCTAACAGAAACAACTGTCTTCTTGTGATCAACAGTATGAGACTCAGAGATCACATCGCCTGGAGAAACCTGCACACTAGGCAACTTCTTCCGTGGTACAGGAGTTGGTCTAGAAGCAACAGACCCACTTGAATGATTCTCATCAGAGCTGCTGATTCCACTTTCAGAAGTTCCTTGCTGACAAGGAAAAGAACAGTAAACATTTTCAGTGGCTTCTTCAGGCCTGTCAATCATGCTTTCCATCATGCTTTCCAAAAAGGATGGTGATAAATTGAAAGCAGAGTCATCATCATCATCACCACCATCCATGCATATTGATGATTCACTCAATTCACTGGATTCTGTGAGCTTTATTGGCTCCAGTGGTGGCCGCAGCAAGGAGCTCATGTCATCCAAGGAGGTGTTACATTCAAAATATGTTCTGTTCATGACAGTGTTCATGTCTTTTGAGTGGACTGGTGATGTCCTTATGCTGGTTTCAACATCTCTGTCTAATGACATTGAGCTGTTTATTCTCTTTTGGTCCTGATGTTGTTGCCGTAGCTCTGCTATCACCTCGGGTGAAACAAAGTCACTGTCATTGCTGCCATCTGACACAAGATGAATAGATGGATCCTCTTTGGGGACTAATAGTGTTGGCTCTACTGTCTCCTTCCGGCCAGTTATCCTAACTGAATGTGAGAATGAACGCATGGGCAGTGGTGGAGGTGTTTCCTGGTCTACTGAGGCAGATTGAGATGATGAATGAAACGAGGAGGAATTATGGCCTGGGAAAGATGATCGTGAGGATGGTGGTTTCAGTGATGAAGCTCTCTGTCTTGATAACGGAGTTCGTGGGGGTGGGATGGAGTCAGGTAAATTGCTCTGCAAAAAGACTGCAGTTGCTTCTCCAGAGTTTCTTGATTCTGATGTACTTGCTGCTGGTAAAGTTGATGGTTCTGTTTCCTTCTCAACTACAACCTCTTTGCTTGTGCGAGATTTGCGGACAACAGCTGGACACACTGTATATACATGCTCAACAGCCTCATTCTGAAATGTATATGACATGTATATGTAGAATTTACTTAAAATACAAATTTCACTTTTCTACCTTAATTTATTTTTAAAGTGGTAGCTAGTGTGATGGTTTGTTTTTTGTTTATTGCCTACATATGTAACTATTATTTTTAACCTTTTTAGGTAAACTATACTCTGATTCTTAGTTTGGATTATCCTTTTTTTTCTTCTTATCCAATAATCCTCAGAGCTACAGGCGCAATATTGATGAACACAACCAGCTTCCTCCACTTGTTTGTTTGTGATGAGCTAACAAAGTCAAGACCCATCTTTTCTTTGATGCTACCAAATTTTTCTTCCACATTTTCTTTGCCTTTTCACTGCTCTTTATAAGAGATAGTAACTGAATGTCTGGACAAGTGGGATTATACCACCCACATCTGTGTGCTTCTAGGACAAGTGGGATTATACCACCCATATCTGTGTGCTTCTAGGACAAGTGGGATTATACCACTCACATCTGTGTGCTTCTAGGACAAGTAGGATCATACTACCCACATCTGTGTGCTTCTAGGACAAGTGGGATTACACTACCCGGATCTGTGTGCTTCTAGGACAAGTATGATCATACTACCCACATCTGTGTTCTTCTAGGACAAGTAGACATCCATGTGTTTTTAGGACAAGTAGACATTGATGTGATTTATGACATGTAGACATTGATGTGTTTTATGACATGTAGACATTGATGTGTTTTATGACATGTAGACATTGATGTGTTTTATGACATGTAGACATTGATGTGTTTTTAGGAAAAGTTGGAGGAAACTGGGTGGTCTAGAGATAATGTTACAGGGTAGAATGAAAAGAAAGGGGACATAAGTAACAGATGAAGACAATAAGGGAGAGACAATTACAAATAAAAGGGGACATAAGTAACAGACGGAGACAATATGGGACAGACAATCACAAATAAAAGGGGACATAAGTAACAGACGGAGACAATATGGGACAGACAATCACAAATAAAAGGGGACATAAGTAACAGACGGAGACAATATGGGAGAGACAACCACAAATAAAAGGGAACATAAGTAACAGACGGGGACAATTTGGGACAGACAATCACAAATAAAAGGGGACATAAGTAACAAGTAACAGACGGAGACAATATGGGACAGACAATCACAAAATAAAGGGGACATAAGTAACAGACGGAGACAATATGGGACAGACAATCACAAATAAAAGGGGACATAAGTAACAGATGGAGACAATATGGGAGAGACAACCACAAATAAAAGGGAACATAAGTAACATCACAAATAAAAGGGGACATAAGTAACAGACGGAGACAATATGGGAGAGACAACCACAAATAAACGGGAACATAAGTAACAGACTGAGATAATATGGGAGAGACAATCACAAATAAAAGGGGACATAAGTAACAGACGGAGACAATATGGGAGAGACAACCACAAATAAAAGGGGACATAGGTAACAGGAGGAGACAATAAGGGAAAGACAGGAACTTCCAGTCAATATGGCGGATAGGCGACAGGAACCGTTAAAGGCTGTGTCTGAAAAGTGTTCCTTGTTGCAGTTTCCTCATATTCCAAGTCTGGCTTGCTGCAGAAGCTACTGAGTTAAGGGCTCTGTGCGTTCATCTGTTTTGATCGTGTTTCAATATTCCGATTGCTTATGATGAATGATGATATCGTATGATGGGGAACTGATGGCTTTGTTCACTTTCTGTGTGTTTTCGCCTTATGTCTTTTGGCATATGCTGAGACTGCTATGATGTGGACTGCAGCTACCTTTCTTTGTTTGGGAGATGAGATATTAATTTGGATGATTCCACTGGCACGGGAGGTTGAGCAATTATGAATTTTAATTTGTTTGCCATGATACCGGGGCCTTCCATAACCATAACCATGGGAGAGACAATCACAAATAAAAGGGGACATAAGTGACAAGGAAACAATTCGGGAGAGACAATCAATCACAAATAAAAAAGGACATAAATAACAGACTGACAAAATAATGAGGAGATGAATAAAAAGGACGGCATAAGTAAGACAAGACATTATGGGAAAATATGAATTAGGAAAGGAAAAAGTGACAGAAAGGGAGTTATTAGGAGAATAAATGTAATAGTAGTTGACACGAGACTAGGTGAGTTAGAATCATGAGGTAAGATTATAAGATATAGATGATTTCAGATCTAAGACACAGCTGAATGGTCATAAATTAGAGCTAGGGATAAGTTCTAGAACAGTCGACTTGTGTTGTGAAATAGTTAAGTTAAATAAAATAGTAACACATCAAGGAGCAGTAAAATAGATAGTTGAGAAGTGCCCCTCCAACAATGATACATACTTATTTACTATTGAACATATCTGAAACAAGTGCAGTGCATCAAATACTTGGGCACAATAATAACATCAGATGGAAGATGCACCACAGAAATAAAAAGCAGAATAGTTCAGGCCAAAATGGCATTTCAGAAAATGTAAAACATTTTGTGCAAAAAGTCTGTGTTAATAGAAGTGAGAAAGACACTTGATCTGTGCTATATAGAGCCAATTTGACCTATGGAAGTGAATCATGGATGGTAGATAAACAAATGAAAAGATTATTAGAGGCCACAGAGATGGGATTTCTCAGAAGAATGTTGAAAGTTCCCTGGACATCTAAAAGGATCAATAAGGAGATTCTCAAAGAGGCCAACACAAAAAGGGAGCTCCTAAAAAACATCACAAAGAAACAATCAATATTTTTCAGGCAAATCATGCGAAGAAGAAAGTTGGAGTACATGGTCACTACAACTGGCAAAATACAGGAAAAGAGGGATTGTGGATGACAAATAGAGAAGACACTGGATAGCTTGGTATCATGGCATGGGAAACAGTCAACAGAATTGATACGATGCAATGTAGATAGAAAATTGTGGAAGAACATGATTGCCTACACTGACTGTATGGCACATGATGATATGATAATTCAATAGTTTGAGGAATTCCTATGGTTTATCAGAGAGTATTATGTTGTGTTGGATTGACATGAGTCACATATATTCTTGAGATGTGATTGTGGAGAGTTTTTAGAGATGAATAATAAACTTGGTAGGAGAATAAAATGCAAATGAAACAAAAAATTACTTTCAAAACATTAGATAATAGAAACAAATTAAAAGAAAACTTACTTTCAGAACATTAGCTAATAGAAGTAAATTCAAAAAACTTACTTTCAGAACACTAGCTAATAGAAACAACTTACTTTCAGAACACTAGCTAATAGAAACAACTTACTTTCAGAACACTAGCTAATAGAAACACATTAAAAGAAAACTTACTTTCAGAATTCCCAAGCGGGTCAAGCTAGCTTCCACTTCATTAACCCACTCCACCATTTGCGTTCTATAACAAAAGAAGAAATCAGAGTAATGAACTGTTAAAACTGTCTACTCAGGTAGTTGTCCCTGAACACAGTGCACCACTTTTGTCTCACCTTTAAGTAACACTTAATTTTTGTCTCACCTTTAAGTAACACTTAATTTTTGTCTCACCTTTAAGTAACACTTAATTTTTGTCTCACCTTTAAGTAACACTTAATTTTTGTCTCACCTTTAAGTAACACTTAATTTTTGTTTCAGGTATACATAGACATTGAAGTGCTTTACTGTCTGATACATACTACCAATGGCGACTACAGAGAAGGAGTTCTGAGAAGATTGACAGTTAATCAACTGAAATGAAAATGAAAATAAGAATGAAAATAAGAATGAAAATAAGAATGAAAATAAGATACCAAATACTTTACAATGCTCGAGATACCATGTTCTTACTTTTAAATTGCAATTTACAAATGTAAAACTGAGGGACTGAAAAAAGAAAGACACAATCTGATATGAAGCGCCAAAGAAAAAGCTTTTAAAATATTTTGGATTGTCAAGGAACCAACAAAAGTATATTAAGGGAACTGAACATAATTAGGTAACGGAAATCTAAATATTTTGGCAATGTCAAACAATGCAATGGTCATGAAAGATAACAAAATAATTGTGAGGTCCCTGGACAATGGAGAAGAAAAAATGTTAAAGTCTATGTTCCCAATGCATCAGTTCCCTTTCAGACTACATTCACTGAAGCAATACATTCACTGAGAATATATACAATGAGGCAATATATTCACATAGACATACATTCAACGAAGCAAAACATTCACTGAGGCAATTCACTGAGACAATACATTCATTGAGACAATACATTCACTAAGACAATACATTCACTGCGGCAATATTTTCACTGAGGCAATACATTCATCGATAGACAATACATTCACTAAGACAATACATTCCCTGCAGCAATATTTTCACTGAGGCAATACATTCATCGATAGACAATACATTCACTGACAGACAATACATTCACTGCGGTAATATTTATTTTCACTGAGGCAATACATTCATCAATAGACAATACATTCATTGAGACAATACATTCACTAAGACAATACATTCACTGCGGTAATATTTTCACTGAGGCAATACATTCACCGATACACAATACATTCACCGATAGACAATACATTCACTGACAGACAATACGTTCACTGACAGACAATACATTCACTGATAGACAATACATTCTCTAAGACAATACATTCACTGCGGCAATATTTTCACTGAGGCAATACATTCACCGATAGACAGTACATTCACCAATAGACAATACAATCACTGATAAACAATACATTCACTGACAGACAATACATTCACCAATAGACAATACATTCACTGATAGACAATACATTCACTGATAGACAATACATGCACTGATAGACAATACATTCACTAAGACAATACATTCACTGCAGCAAAACATTCACCAATAGACAATACATTCATTGAGACAATACATTCACTAAGACAATACATTCATTGAGACAATACATTCACTAAGACAATACATTCACTGCGGCAATATTTTCACTGAGGCAATACATTCACCGATAGACAATACATTCACTGATAGACAATACATTCACTGATAGTCAATACATTCACTGATAGTCAATACATTCACTGACAGACAATACATTCACCGATAGACAATACATTCACCGATAGACAATACATTCACTGATAGTCAATACATTCACTGATAGTCAATACATTCACTGACAGACAATACATTCACTGATAGACAATATATTCACTGATAGACAATGAGAGACATTCTGATTGGCCACAAAAAGAGCAATATCCCCAAATGAATTGGCGATACTTTTTAATGGAATTCTATCTATTGACCTTACGAGCCGTAGCCGGCCCATAGGGCATAGACCAAGATACTCCTCTTATCTGAATTTTTTTTCTATCAGTTTTCAATTCTTTTAAAGATATTTTATCAAATCTTGCCATTTGTCTCTGTTCTGTGTAAGCAGCTCTATCTCATTGAGGGAGCCGATTCCTACTGCTCTTGCCTCTCTCATCAATGTTCTTCTCAGTGTCTCTCTGGGTCTTCCTCTTTTCCTCTTACCTGTTGTTTCCCCACATGAGGGCTTGCTTTGCTATACGGATATTATCTCTTCTCATCACATGTCCAACATATGACCATCGTCTTTTCTTGATTGCTGAAGACATTAGTAGTTGATTGGTGATTTCTCTAATTTCCTCGTTTGTTTTGAATTCGTTCCACGCTATACCCCGCTATACTATATATTTAATGGAATTAGTGATCTACAAATGTTATAACTATCACATTTATGCAGCAACACCCAAATACTAGTCTTTGAATGAGTTCAAATAAAGAAGTCGTAAGCCTATATTTATTGACATAATCATTCAGACTGCCATTGAATGGCACCATTTATGAAGGTTATGAGCAATATGAGCCTTTTTAGTGTATTATATGCAGAGAACCTCTACTTTTAACAGTCATTTTACCACACAGTGGTTGTGTCACACATACATCAAACCCATGTTCTTCAACACATTGGCCTCCACCAGAGATACTTGTGGTAAGAACTCTGCCATCTTCCCACCTTAAACAAAAAGCAATTCTGCAGGAAAATCATGCATGTCCCACATGGCTAGAGAATAAGTTTATTGTTGTTGTTATGGTGTGAGTGGCTGATGAGCTGATGCCCTTCAGCCAATGTCATCTAATGATATATGCAGGTATTTCTGAGTTCACTTGCAGTTCTGTATAAGATGTTCCATTTATCAAGTCATTGAGGAAGTAGAGTTGTGACAGAGTGAGTCCCTTGAACCATAAGGGAAAAAGTAAAGAGATAGGCCTAAGGGGCTATGACCATAAATAGAAATGAGTGAGAATTTACAGCGGGAAATCAAAGTCCCTGACATGAAGAGGAAGGTGACCAAACAGAATGAACAACTTGTGCCCGAGCAGGATAGATGTGAGATCAGACACCATGAAGCAAGGCTGGATGCAGAGGGGCATCGTCTTAAGCAAGATACCATCTCATATTGACAGGAAATCTGGGATATACAAGCGGGGTAAAAATAGGTAGAAAATTCAACAAACTTTTTCTTTCTCCTTTTAGATTTCCGGCAGGACTCTGGACTTGCCACAAGAAAGCAAACGCTAGATCACATGACCAATTAAGCTATCAAAATAGCTTTTATACTCTTACTTATTGATACTCTGATACTCTTAGTAATAGCTTAGTTGGCCCTCTATGTTCTAGAGTTTGGTTTCTCATGGCAGGGCGCTGTGACAAGTAGTATGTGTTTGATCCTGCTTTGGACCATATACTGTTCTTTTTTTTTTTCTGTTGATTATTTGTGATTTTTTCCGACTGCTGTCAACATACTTCCTCCGCTGAAATGATTTGAGGCTAAAGTTACCACTCCCAGTCACAGAGCTGCTTTGATATCGGTGAACTTTGGACAGTCAAAAAGGTGATGTTATACAGTTTCATGTGGGTGTTCATAGAGCAGACATGCTGGAGTTTGGTTTTGTTGTATTCTATTAATGTGGTTGTTCATAGAGCAGACATGCTGGAGTTTGGTTTTGTTGTACTCTATTAATGTGATTGTTCATAGAGCAGACATGCTGGAGTTTGGTTTTGTTGTACTCTATTAATGTGATTGTTCATAGAGCAGACATGCTGGAGTTTGGTTTTGTTGTACTCTATTAATGTGGGTGTTCATAGAGTGGACATGCTGGAGTTTTGTTGTACTCTATTAATGTGGTTGCTCAATGGTACATGATCAGTTCTCAGTCTGATGATAGTGGTTTGGTCTCTTCTCTTTAGGTTGTTAATGTTGTTGTGGGGAGTTTGATTTTAACAGGTATTTAAAAATATCTCTCAGTTTTCTCATGGCCCATCCATTCAGCTAATCTTCTCTACTGTGGAAATTTATGATTTATTTGGCTGTGTTTAATGAGGTGTCGTTGTTAAATTGTGTTTCTCTGGATCCTATCTTAGCTAATGTATCTGCTGTATCATTTCCTGGTGTTTAGGAGTGTCCTGGGATCCATTGCATCACTAGTCTTTTGTCATGTGTGTTAATAAGGTTATCTATGTCTATGGTGAGCTCTATTTTGTTTATGTTAGTTCCCAGAGCCTGCTGAGCTGATCTTAAATCAGGTAAGGTGAATGCATGTCTTTTCTTGGAGAATAAGGTCAACCCAGATCGTCTTGCCTCGGGGAGCTTCCAAGATAATAAACATCAGTAAATTTGCTATTGTCTGGACATATTTATGGCCTGCTATGAACTGTGAGCCAAGGTTGTCAGAATTTTTAAGAGAAAATTCCATCTCAGATTAAAAGGTAAGGCTAGCGAAGTCAGACAATAGCATTATTGAATAACAGTATCCCGTATGAAAGCTTCAGTGGTGTAGCGGTAATGTGCTGGCTTAACATAAAGATGAACATGGGTTCAATCACAGCTTGATGCTTTTCCATCAATCCAGATGAAAAAAAGAATGGATACCTGGTTCACTGAGTTGGGGATAAGTAATAACAGTGAGTAAGAATATTGGCTCCCCCACTGTTTTAGTGAGGAGGTGAAATGTAATATTTAACACCCAAGAGACACTTGATAAATCCTTACACTGTTTTTATTGTATGACCATTTTCATCTTGTCAGATGGTCTAGTGGCGGCTATTGTGTATTGTTTGATGTTTTGTTTTTGTCAAGCAGCTTCTTTCATGGCTAATTCTACCAATGTTTGACAAACACACACGGCCACAGAATTAACAAGTCAGGCCCACTGATCTACAGGGTTTTCAAGTTTAAACACACAGGTGCTTTCTTCCTCATTTCGCTTTGCCTATTCTGCCTGGGCATGGAATATGGATAGTGCTTTACCCAGTCGTACTGTCCCCCTCTCGACCTTGTTTCAAGACTTCTGAAGGAAGGACGTAGTCCATACGTTCGGAGTTGAAAGAAGGTGCAGGGGATGCCAGAAAGACAGTTAATGTCATCTACACTGTTGATAGACACAATAAGAATCAACAGACATTATATTTGATAAATCCTTACACTGTTGATAAATACAAATAAGGGTCAACAGGCACTACAAACCTGGATGAAGCCACCAGCTCTATGACTCTCTCTGGGCACACTATGCAGAAGGAAGGTGGGTTGGTGTTGCCCATGGACTTGACATTCTGGCAACTGGACAAGTTGAAGGAGTTTATTGGCTGCTGTGTAAACACATCAACATCTGTGTCGTAGTATTCAAGGAATGGGATTCCCTGTCGGATTGTGAAGACAAACCACTTGTTCACTTCATTCCTCTGTAGAAACAGCAGAACAGTTAAAGACATCATTTGTAAACATCAGAGTTTAACATAAAAATAGCAAAATAACAAACCGAAATGATGGAAGAAAAATTGTTTTATTTTATAGAGACACTTTTATAACTACATACAGGAATAACAAACAAAATAATGACTGGCTCATCTCGAGAATGAATTCAAAACTAATATAGAGATAAGAAAAGAATTCAAGACTAATATAGAGATAAGAAAAGAATTCAAGACTAATATAGAGATAAGAAAAGAATTCAAGACTAATATAGAGATAAGAAAAGAATTCAAGACTAATATAGAGATAAGAGAAGACTAATATAGAGATAAGAAAAGAATTCAAGATTAATATAGAGATAAGAGAAGAATTCAAGATTAATATAGAGATAAGAAAAGAATTCAAGATTAATATAGAGATAAGAAAAGAATTCAAGATTAATATAGAGATAAGAAAAGAATTCAAGATTAATATAGAGATAAGAAAAGAATTCAAGATTAATATAGAGATAAGAAAAGAATTCAAGATTAATATAGAGATAAGAAAAGAATTCAAGATTAATATAGAGATAAGAAAAGAATTCAAGATTAATATAGAGATAAGAGAAGAATTCAAGATTAATATAGAGATAAGAGAAGAATTCAAGATTAATATAGAGATAAGAGAAGAATTCAAGATTAATATAGAGATAAGAGAAGAATTCAAGACTAATATAGAGATAAGAAAAGAATTCAAGATTAATATAGAGATAAGAAAAGAATTCAAGACTAATATAGAGATAAGAGAAGAATTCAAGATTAATATAGAGATAAGAGAAGAATTCAAGATTAATATAGAGATATGAGAAATGGCCACCATGCAACCAACGATCTCATCTACCATTAGGAAAAGAAGGTGAAAAATTGTTGGACATGATGAGAAGAGACAACAAGAGAATTCCAAAACAGGCTCTTCTTTGTGAAACATCAGGATACAGAAAAAGGGGAAGAACCAGAGATACACTAAAAAGAACATTAATAAGAGAAGTAAAGTTGGCAGGCATAGACTCATTAGATAAGATTGAATATCTTGCCAAAAATAGAGATGGATTGCGAAAAACACTATGAGCTCTATGTGACATCTAGCGGCACGGGAAGGATTAAGATCAATCCAAGAGAATGCCCTCAACAAAATGCATGCACAAAAGGAGCTGAAGGATGTATGCAAGGTTCAAGGTAGGTCCAAAGTAAATTGACAACAACACCAAACAACATAAGCATTAAATCAAAATGGTAAGCTATCAGAAGGGCAAGAGTTAGAGCCTAGCTAACCTGACAACATCAAACAACATAAACATTAAATTAGAATGGTAAGCTACAAGAGCAAGAGTTAGAGCTTAGCATCTTCCTTGAAATAAAAAAAAACAAATAGGAGGTAAAGAGGACAATCTACAATGTGCTTTTTTAAAACAATATTTTGAATGCCATGAAATACTATTCTCCTTATTGTCTTCATCTCATAACCCTGGGGGTCATTGAGGTACCACTGACAGACTTCTTCTTCTCCCTCCTTTCACAGTCTACCTCTTCTTCTCCCTCCTTTCACAGTCTACCTCTTCTTCTCCCTCCTTTCACAGTCTACCTCTTCTTCTCCCTCCTTTCACAGTCTACCTCTTCTTCTCCCTCCTTTCAGTCTACCTCTTCTTCTCCATCCTTTCACAGTCTACCTCTTCTTCTCCCTCCTTTCACAGTCTACCTCTTCTTCTCCCTCCTTTCACAGTTCCTTGCAGAATAGCCTTTCCTAGGCAAAACAATCAACATACATGGCCAAAGCATATCATATTGCACTTGTACACAACAGTCATCATCTACTCCAATTGCTTATTGTGTCCTTTTGCACATCTTCTCATTTGTGATATGATCTAAGTAAGAGATGACCAAAATCTTACAATAAGATTTCATCTCCATAGCTTGTATTTTCTTCTGTAGCTCTGCAGTGTCATGTTTCACAAGCAAATAGAAAAACTGATATAACAAGCCTGATTGTAGAGACAAGATGGATGTTCATAGCATTCCAAATAAGTTTTGACCTTGCAAGGGCTGTTGAAATGCCATTCTCACAAGCAAAGATCCATAAACTGACCATAGATGTGTTTATTTTCTAATTACACAGACATGTATGCACACATACACACAACACATATAAACTCACCCTGAAAAAACCTGACAGCCGACTCGTACCATAAGTTCCTTTTTTCAGGTAGCCTTGTTTAACAACATTCTCAACAATATTGTGTGACATCATCTGTAAACAGTTCACAGCATTGATCTGAACATTTGTCTTTCTTCAGCAGCAATAATAACTGTCAAACATATTAAATGACAACAATAACAAACAAGTAGATCCAGGTCAAACCACAAATGACATCCAGACACTAAATAAAAAACATATTAACCTACAACAGAGAAAATATTCAATATTACAGATTCTTTCTTTAACCTGGTTGCATGTATTGTGAGGTGTCACAGAAAGGATGAATTCCAATTTCCTGGCCTTCACTAGTTGTGTGACACAAGTTATTGTCTGGCTGAATCTATTTACTGTCTCTTTGGCATATCCATATTTTCTGGGTTTCCCTTCTTCTATAAAGCCTGATAATTTTATGTGAGTTAAGCTCGTTAAGCAGGCCAATTAGGTTTTATTGTGGTCAGACATCCAAACTATTTTATTCTTTGTTGCAGTTTATCTAAAACCTTAGAAAACAAGTGCCTTTGAATTAAATATTGCAAACCTATTGCCTCTGATGGGAAGTTGTTCACTTGTTAGTGCCAATACAGATCTCTAGATAATCAACTACAGTGAGGATATGAATATGTTGAAAAGTGAACAAATATGATAATGACAGTAGATAACTTGTGCAGAGATCTCTTTGGATGGAGTCATTTATTCTTACATTTTCATAATCTGAAATCAATCCAGTTGTCTTCCATTGTGTTATAAACAGCTCTTACATATAAACAGCTTCATGTTTATGAGCCTCATATAAGAAATGACAATACAGGCATTTCAGATTTGTTGCAGCAATATGTTGTAATTTTGTTACAACTTTTGTCTCATAACAATTTATTTAATGGAAATATCAGCATCAGTTGCAGTAATATGTTGTAATTTTGTTACAACTTTTGTCTCATAACAATTTATTTAATGGAAATATCGGCATCAGTTGCAGTAATGTGTTGTAATTTTGTTACAACTTTTGTCTCATAACAATTTATTTAATGGAAATATCGGCATCAGTTGCAGTTATATGTTGTAATTTTGTTACAACTTTTGTCTCATAATTTATTTAATGGAAATATCGGCATCAGTTGCAGTAACATGTTGTAATTTTGTTACAACTTTTGTCTCATAACAATTTATTTAATGGAAATATCAGCATCAGTTGCAGTAATATGTTGTAATTTTGTTACAACTTTTGTCTCATAACAATTTATTTAATGGAAATATCGGCATCAGTTGCAGTAATATGTTGTAATTTTGTTACAACTTTTGTCTCATAACAATTTATTTAATGGAAATATCGGCATCAGTTGCAGTAATATGTTGTAATTTTGTTACAACTTTTGTCTCATAACAATTTATTTAATGGAAAAATCGGCATCAGTTGCAGTAATATGTTGTAATTTTGTTACAACTTTTGTCTCATAACAATTTATTTAATGGAAATATCGGCATCAGTTGCAGTTATATGTTGTAATTTTGTTACAACTTTTGTCTCATAACAATTTGTTTAATGGAAATATTGGCCTCAGTTGCAGTAATATGTTGTAATTTTGTTACAACTTTTGTCTCATAACAATTTATTTAATGGAAATATTAGCATCAGTTGCAGTAATATGTTGTAATTTTGTTACAACTTTTGTCTCATAACAATTTATTTAATGGAAATATCGGCATCAGTTGCAGTAACATGTTATAATTTTGTTACAACTTTTGTCTCATAACAATTTATTTAATGGAAATATCGGCATCAGTTGCAGTAATATGTTGTAATTTTGTTACAACTTTTGTCTCATAACAATTTATTTAATGGAAATATTGGCCTCAGTTGCAGTAATATGTTGTAATTTTGTTACAACTTTTGTCTCATAACAATTTATTTAATGGAAATATCAGCATCAGTTGCAGTAATATGTTGTAATTTTGTTACAACTTTTGTCTCATAACAATTTATTTAATGGAAATATCGGCATCAGTTGCAGTAATATGTTGTAATTTTGTTACAACTTTTGTCTCATAACAATTTATTTAATGGAAATATTGGCCTCAGTTGCAGTAATATGTTGTAATTTTGTTACAACTTTTGTCTCATAACAATTTATTTAATGGAAATATCAGCATCAGTTGCAGTAATATGTTGTAATTTTGTTACAACTTTTGTCTCATAACAATTTATTTAATGGAAATATCAGCATCAGTTGCAGTAACATGTTATAATTTTGTTACAACTTTTGTCTCATAACAATTTATTTAATGGAAATATCGGCATCAGTTGCAGTAATATGTTGTAATTTTGTTACAACTTTTGTCTCATAACAATTTATTTAATGGAAATATGGCCTCAGTTGCAGTAATATGTTGTAATTTTGTTACAACTTTTGTCTCATAACAATTTATTTAACGGAAATATTGGCATCAATTGCAGTAATATGTTGTAATTTTGCTACAACTTTTGTCTCAGTTGTTTTAAAACTTTATCGTTTGTTATCTTTTGTTTCCATCCAATTCTACCTATTCTTCTATAAATCCACATTTCAAAGGCTTCAATTTTCTGTTCTGTTTTCTTGTCTAATGTCCATGTTTCTGCACCATACAGGAATATTGAGATGATGTAACATTTTGCCATTCTTAGTTTCAGCCCTGTTGATATTTGTTTTGTTGTTAGTATATTTTTCATGGCATTAAAATTTCTTTTTGCCATACCTATTCTTTTGTTTATTTCAGTTTTGCATTTTCCATCATTGGTTATAGTATGTCCTAGGTAGTTGTAACTCTGGACTGTCTCCAGATGTATTCCCTCAACTATGATATTTAATTGTAGGTCTTGAGAATTTTCTTTGTTTATGATCATAGTTTTAGTCTTTTTGATATTCATTTCTAGTCCATATTTTTTGCTTGTTATGTTTATCACATTAAGCAATTGTTGTAGGTCTTTAGGATTTTCTGCTGGTAGAACAGTATTATCAGCATATCCTAGGTTATTGATTATCTTTCCATTAATGTTTAGGCCTGGTATCTCTGAGATGTTTTTAAAGATTTGCTCAGTGTATAGATTGAACAAGCTTGGTGATAGGATGCATACTAGTCTTACTCCTCTTTTTATGTCCATGGGTGTAGAGTTCTCCTTGTTATATCTTATTATTGCTGTTTGCTCCCAGTACAAATTACATATTAGTCGTATGTCTGCGTCGTCTAGATTTATATCCTTTAGGCAGTCTATAAGTTGCTTATGGTGTATTCTATCGAAAGCTTTGGTGTAGTCTATAAAGCAGGCATATATTGGTTTGTTTACTTCTATGTACTTTTCAATCAATGTTCTCATGCTGAATATGGCTTCTTTTGTCACACTGTTTTTCCTGAATCCAAATTGTTGCTCATCTAATTCAGTATTGATTTTATTCTGAATCCTTCCCTGTATAACTTTTAGTAAAATTTAATGCAAAATATAAAACCAAAATAAATCAAAACTATTAATACAAGAACTAAAATAAATTTTTAATAAAATGCAAGAACAAAATAAAACACAACTATCTCTGCTGCCACTAATATTGCATGATTAATTAGTGTTGTGTGTATTCATTATACAGATTTCTGAGGCAGGTATACTGACCTATCTGTGTTGTTAGTCTCTGACAGAGATCTATTTCTGTAACACTTATCTGTGTTGTCAGTCTCATTTCTGTAACACTTATCTGTGTTGTTAGTCTCTGACAGAGCCTGCCTAATGTCATTATTTCCTGTATTTGATACAGTATATGGTTTCAATACGTTGCCTTATGTCATTATTTCTCACTTTCTTTAGCTGATGACATTAACAATCCTTCTCAAGCACTCTTCTTATGCCTTACACAAAGGTCATGTTTGACACAATTAGCGGGGATTAAAGTTTGTTATTTTTTTACCACTTAACCTTTGAGTGTTTTAATAGTGTGGCTATAAGAATACTACTGCGATGGCTTTCTGATATCCAGTTTATTTTTCTTTTTGGACTATTCAATTGTCTGTTCAAATGTTTCCTACAAACTTAACTTCCGGAACGTAAGCCTTGGAGACATTGATATGAAAGTTCAGTGGAGAAACCCATTTCCTAAACCTAAACACTCAACAAACCCATTTCTCAAATATAAACACTCGACAAACCCATTTCTCAAATATAAACACTCGACAAACCCATTTCCAAAATCTAAACACACGACAAACCCATTTCTCAAATATAAACACTCGACAAACCCATTTCCAAAATCTAAACACACGACAAACCCATTTCTCAAACATAAACACACGACAAACCCATTTCTCAAACCTAAACACACGACAAACCCATTTCCCAAACCTAAACACATGACAAACCCATTTCCCATACCTAAACACATGACAAACCCATTTCTCAAACATAAACACTCGACAAACCCATTTCCCAAACCTAAACACTCGACAAACCCATTTCCCAAACCTAACCAAGTGACAGTCAAAATTCCGCCAATTTGACCGAGTCACTTCAAATCCCTGTAAAAATCCCACCCATGTTCATGAACACGGCTCAACTTTCGTGTTCTCGTAGACAGAAGATCACTACTTTGTCCTATAATAGCACGATATTTGCTGTCAACCAATCACCGGGTGGGCATTGCACCAAACGTCCTTGATGACCACTACACTAAACAAACATTATAACAGAAAAAAAAAGACAGGACTCCCTTTCAATGGGTCAGGAAAAACTACAATAAATAAGTCACAATGACACAATAAATAATCCAAGTAAGTCACAGAGAGTACAATAAATAAACCAAATAACTCACAGAGGGTGCAATAAATAAACCAAACATTGGCAAGCCAGCAACGAGAAACTTAGTAGGGTATAAGAAGAATTATCAACTAACACTGAACTGGAGTCGTCAGTCACTGGACACTACGGGACTTACTAAGGACGGGATCTGAGCACCTATGAACATGTTCCGAGTGCAATGATGATGACCCGCAAATAACTCAATAATTCAAAAACCAAAGAAATCACAACGTCTACAATCAATAAACCAAATAAAGACAGAACTTGACAGTTGAAAGTGATCAGCAACTACACCGCACCAGCGAACAGCAGCTGACTAAGATCCTATTCTTCTTTCCTGCACTGTTTCTGAAAACGGTCTGACTTGGTGAATGGGAAATGAGAGAGGAAAGGTAGCATGGTAGTAATAAAACGTCGTGCTGACGTCGGATATGTTGGGTCGAAATCCGTAAACTGCGGTATTTGCGGTAAACCACTGCCACTTAACGCCATCTGCCAAAGTCAGCTCACGGGCCGCTCCATCCTTAACAACAATAAGGGCGGACGAGAAAGAAGAGTAATCGTCGAGAAAACGCAAAGATGTACATAGATGATAAAGGAACTAATACGAAATTTAATTTGAAGAAAAAAAATAATAAAAGAACACAACTTTCTGTCAAAAGAAGCAGCTTACCTTTGTTTATAGTCTGTGTCTCTCTCTACGAACATCGAACGAGTAACTGTGTACTCTCGCTTGTTTGTTTCTAATTTCATTATCATTTTTTCATTATTCCTGCCCTTGTCTTGCAATTCACAACTTTTTAAATTTCATAAAAAAATGACGGTGCTAAATATACAGACCGCACTAACTCGCCTGTGGCCATCGTCTAGCACATCTCTAACCCAGATAGCGCAAGTTTATTTTTTTTTAAAATACTTGAACGAGGAAGTGAAATCATGACTTGAGCAGAAGCAAATGTTCCCAGTTTAAAAATAGCGATAAACAGGAAGCTATAACAAGTATTCGTTTTGATTTACAAGTGACCAAATAAGAATTGGTTAAGAATTTGCCGACATTTAAGTGCATTGTTTATATTAAATATGTTACTTGTTCTCCGAGAAATGCAGTTACAACATGACTTCCGCCATCAATTTCAAGACATGCGAAATTAATCATTATGCAGTGTCGTCTTCGCAATGATTGTTCAGTTAACCCAGAGCACCATTTTATTTTGTCTCTCAAGCTAATGATCAAAGTGATTGGTTCTTTTGCTGCAAACATTTGTTGTTCACAGTTGTTTTTTTTCATCTCAAAGTGACATTTTAGTTCAAATCTTGAACATTAATTTCACAGCAATCTTGGCTGCAGATGTCCTGAAGCTATAGTTCGTTCAGAAATTCATGCAAACGAAGTTTATTAATTATCTCGGAAACATGAATTTATGTAATTCTTTTTCGTGAAATCTTATTTTTTCAACGACCTTCAGTCTGATTTTTTTCCATACTGTCATGCATTTAGGAAAGATTTTTGCTTATTTGAAGTATATTAAATAATGATTTTCTTGCTTATCCTAAATTTTAGAATTTTACAATACCCACATTTGTTGTAATCAACTCACTAATTTAAAAGACAAATGCCACGTGCTCTCCACACAATCTTAGCACCTTTTCGCTCTCATAACTTAACCCCCCTTCGCCACTCCAAGGTTTTTTTTTTATTTTGTTATTTCATTTCCGGTTTCTTGTTCAATTGGCCCAGAGGCGTATTTTGACAAAATATTTACTATTAATGAATATTCCTTCATATGTGATAATTTGTAAGCTGTTGTGAAATGACTACTTGATTTCTAAAACCATGAAGAGTTTAAAGTGTAAATTCATCACTATGCAAAAGGTAACCGTGTGCTTGTACATGCACTTTTGCAAGGAATCTAAAAAGGGTCGGTTAAATTACAATTTAAAAAAAAACCCAGAAAACAGAACACGGGCAGCTCTAAATATAGATAGAAAGTCTTTCAATCGATGGATAGGACAGAACTTTGACTCTGCAGAGGCGACGATCAAAAAGGAAGTTTACCTATCTCTATGACGAAGATATAAAATCAAATGAAAAATGTTGCCATATTCAATGTAATACGGATACGCCTTTGGCTTGCATTGTTAAAAGATTAACCTAATTTACAGTAAAATCTAATGTTTAGAGCATGCGGTTTGATATTTTCCTAAAATTATATAACAAAAAACGACTTGTGCAAAATTCAAACTACCTTTGTACTTAAATGTTATAAAATCTGAAGGTCGGTGAAAAAATAAGTTTACATGAAAAAGAATTACAGAAATTCATCAAACAGTTTCCCAGATAATTGATCAATTCTGTGGGTACGAATTTGTGAATTAGGAGAAATACCTCTACTAGATGTACAATCTTACATAGATCTGGGTAGTAATAAAGAGGGAGGAACATAAAATGATACCAAAATAAGGATATCAAAAGCAAGAGGAGCTTTTGTTGCACTTGGAAACATATGGAAGTCCAAAGAAATTAGGTTAAATACAAAAATAAAAATATTCAACTCCAATGTTAAGTCAGTCCTATTATATGGCTGTAAAACACGGAGAACAACAAAAATGACAATCATGAAGATACAGACTTTCATTAATGGATGCTTGCGCAGAATAAAAGGATGGAAATAGCAGGATAAATTCACCAACATAAAGTTATGGAAATGTACCGGTCAAATACCAGTGGATAAGGAGATACAGCGAAGACGATGGCGCTGGATAGGACACACACTGCGGAAGCCAACTGAGAGTATTACACAACAGGCCCTTTTTTGGAATCCCCAGGGGAAAAGACAAAGAGGAAGACTAAAGAATTCTTGGAGAAGACAGATAGAAGCAGAGATGAAGATGATGGGGAAGACATGGAATGATCTTGAAAGAATGGCAAGAAACAGAACGACTTGGAAAGTGTTTGTTGCTCCACAGGGAGCTGAAAGGTAGAAGAAGAGGAACTGTGTTATTGTTCATGCACCTTTGCAAGGAATCTAAAAGGGGTCAGTTATATTACGATATAAAAAACCCAGAAAACAGAACACGGGCAGCTCTAAATATAGATAGAAAGTATTTCAATCGATGGATAGGACATAACTTTGACTCTGCAAAGGCGACGGTCAAACAAGGAAGAAAAATGAAAGTTAATGATTTTGACAAAGATGTTATTAGACGTAGAATTTTGAAAATGTTTGAATTGAATCAACTTGTTACACTGCACAAACTTAAAGTTCGAGTGCAATTGGAATGTGATATTGAAATCTCAAAAACGACTCGTTAGAAGATCGTAAGAGGCGTTGGTTTCACTTTTCGAAAATCTGCTAGTGGTAGAAGTATGGTTTGTGAAAAACCACACCTGATAGCTGCCCGAAGCAAATACCCGAGGCAGATCCGTGAGCTACGAATGGAAGGCTATGATATAGTATATTTGGATGAAACGTGGGTCAATGCTCATCATACATATGAGAAAGAATGGCAATCAGTTGACAGATAAAATAAAAGAAGCATTCCCAGCAGCAAAGGACAACGTATTATATTGGTACATGCTGGCAGTAGAGAGAATGGTCTTGTTAATGACGCACAACTTATTTTTCAATCAAAGTCTACAGACAATAGGGACTACCACACTGAAATGAATGGACGAATTTTTTCAGAGATTGGATAGAGAACACTCTACTCCCCATTCTGGATAGACCTTCATGTCTTGTAATAGACAATGCATCCTATCATAATGTGGTAGCACTGGAAGACAAAGTTGCTAATTCGTTAAGCACAAAAGATAAAATCATCACATGGCGTAGAAAAGAAAATGTTTCCTTTCAAAACACCCAGTTAAAACCAGAGTTGTTGCAACTTGTTAGACAAACTAAGAAGACAAAGTTATATCAAAGTGATCAAATAATTGCAAAGTATGGCCACACATCTCTTCACCTCCCACCTTATCATTCGCACCTCAACCCAATAGAGCTTGTGTGGGCTAAGGTCAAAGGGCAAGTTGCTGCGCAGAGCACGACGTTTAAAATTTGTGATCTTAAAGAATTGATGCGTGATGCCCTCTCAACGACAGCACAGCTAGCCAACCTGTCCGCTCTTTCATTTCCCCGTACTCCCGCATGTCCAGGGACAAAGGTGACCTTACGTATTGTGGATTTCTGCAACGACTCTACCCATTGCATGCGTACTGAGCCCGCCTCCACTTTTTTATGATTCCCATCGAATCACTCTGGTGTAGTCTTGTGACTCTAACAATTTGAATGCCTTGGTCACTGCCATCACCTCCATTGTCATGCTACTCGTGGTCATTACGTATGCACCACTGTCTTCTTTGACTATTCTGCCTGCCGAGCGTGCTGTAAATACCCATGCACTTCTTGTTGTCGTCTTACAAATCTGGCTAGAGACAGAGATTCTTTCAGACTGGCTGTGATGAATGCAACGTTCTGTGGTAGATCTGGCTAGAGACAGAGATTCTTTCAGACTGGCTGTGATGAATGCAACGTTCTGTGGTAGATCTGGCTAGAGACAAAGATTCTTTCAAACGAGCTGTAGTGGATGCAACGTTCTGTGGGAGATCTGGTTAGAGACAGAGATTCTTTCAGACGAGTTCTAGTGAATGCAACGTTCAGCAGCGGACATTCGACCTGATAAACACATGTGTATTTTAGTGTAGAAGTGCACACGACTGCAACACACATACTTCGAAACTGCCTCTAGTATGAGAGATCTGCACTGGCAATGTAAGTAATGGTTCCCTCCCCTCCCCTGCTAAGCTAATGGGGATACGGTGTTAGTGACGATATTTTTCCATAACCGCGGCACATATTTGGATGATGTGGTCGGTATCACGCCAGGCCACCTTTACTTTCCAGAAAAAATCTCTGGTACCCAATTTAAGAGGCTGAGTGAACCCCGGAGCCTTGTTGGTTCCAAAAAAAACCTGCCACCTCAGGGGATCGAACCCGGAGCCATTTATCAGGAAGCGAGCACACTAACCACCCGGCCACCGAAGCGAGCACACTAACCACTCGGCCACCGAAGCGAGCACACTAACCACTCGGCCACCCTCCTGGCATAAAAGAAACATTAAACTCTATGACCTAATTACAGAAGTTGTTTAAGGCAAGCACATTCACAGAAAGGGCAACCTTTCATACACAGATGCCGATGAGTCACTTCAGACCTTCAATTCTTCACGTATGTCAAAGGAAATGACAATACACGTCTTATTTTACCTCCAGTTTGTCATTGTTCTCCATACACTCATACACTGCTTCGTTGTCATGTTCATCAATAGTGGCATCGCTAAAGTTAAGAAGAATATTCTGCTTGCAAACAACACCGATGAGAAAGATGCAGTCATCTATACAGATGGATCTGTAAGACGACAACAAAGAAGTGCATGGGTATTTACAGCACGCTCGGCAGGCAGAATAGTCAAAGAAGACAGTGGTGCATACGTAATGACCACGAGTAGCATGACAATGGAGGCGATGGCAGTGACCAAGGCATTCAAATGGTTAGAGTCACAAGACTACACCCACGCACGCATACTGAGTGATTCGATGAGCATGATAAAAAGAGATGTGGGAAGAGCACAGGACTTCGACAAACACAGATCCACGTCACTTCTTCGGATGATGGAAATGGGAGTTAAGATGGGCACAGCCAGAAATGAGAAACTTAGTGGCCGTGTAAGAAGACTTTTCAACCAACATAGAACTGGAGTCGTCAGTCGCTGGACACTGAGGGAATTGCTGAGGAGGGGATCTGAGCACCTATGGACATGTTCGGAGTGGAACGATGATGACCAGCAAATAACTCAATAACCTTCGTAGCTCCCAGAACGTTCATATTGCTAATTAATTTTCCATGATTCTCAGTCATAGAACAATATAGGTACTACTATTCTACCAATCGTTTGTTCATTACATAAATCAATATATAAATATTGATAGTACATGTTTAATAAAATCGCCTGTTCATCTTTAATTTAATACTGCTACTACTTTTCTAACAATCGTTTGCCCATGATTCACTTCCATAATTCAATATTGGTACTACTTGTCGTACGTGATCTAAATAAAGAAGAAATAAATACTGGCACTACACATCCTAGGAAAACCAAGTCCTTTTCAAACATGAGACCATAATTTGTTTGCAGTATTTGGTCACGTGACACTTGATCCTGGGTGATCATGTGACAGAATCGACATAAGCTAAACGTGATTGGTCACAGACTGCCTTACACCACAGGGTAATGAACTCGAATTAGGTTTCTCCATTCATTATATTCTTCTTCGAGTAAACCAAGAGATATGTAATGACATCTGGAGCTGTTAGTGTTCTGCACAAATAGAACATATATGCTAGTCTACAAATTTACTTTGAATACATGCATATCATTACCAGGAAGACACTAACGGGACATTTCATGGTTTAGCTACAAACGTGAACACGTTTAATAAAGGAAATAATGTCATTTACGGTAGATAAAGACTCTCGGAGGAGGTGCGCGTGGCCGTGCGGCTAAAACCACTGTTCCGCTGGCTGAAAAGCCGACGTTCGGTGTTCGAAGCCCGCGGTAGACAGAAAGGATTTTTTCTATCGGGGGTGAAATAAAAATCCTGAGTCTCACACGTCGTGGCGACTGCTTTAACCAAGCGGCCTTTATCCCTCTGGTTCTATCGTTGCCCCCCGTCATACACCAGCAATGGTACTATGTGACGTAAAGATAGTATATAAAGACTCTCGGTCTGAGAGACATATGAGGCAACCCATAGAAAATAGTAAGGACGAGTCTGAGAGACATATGAGGCAACCCATAGAAAATAGTAAAGACGAGTCTGAGAGACATATGAGGCAACTATAGAAAATAGTAAGGACGAGTCTGAGAGACATATGAGGCAACTATAGAAAATAGTAAAGACGAGTCTGAGAGACATATGAGGCAAATATAGAAAATAGTAAGGACGAGTCTGAGAGACATATGAGGCAACTATAGAAAATAGTAAGGACGAGTCTGAGAGACATATGAGGCAACTATAGAAAATAGTAAGGACGAGCCTGAGAGACATATGAGGCAACTATAGAAAATAGTAAGGACGAGTCTGAGAGACATATGAGGCAACTATAGAAAATAGTAAGGACGAGTCTGAGAGACATATGAGGCAACTATAGAAAATAGTAAGGACGAGCCTGAGAGACATATGAGACAACTATAGAAAATAGTAAGGACGAGTCTGAGAGACATATGAGGCAACTATAGAAAATAGTAAGGACGAGCCTGAGAGACATATGAGGCAACTATAGAAAATAGTAAGGACGAGCCTGAGAGACATATGAGGCAACTATAGAAAATAGTAAGGACGAGTCTGAGAGACATATGAGGCAACTATAGAAAATAGTAAGGACGAGTCTGAGAGACATATGAGGCAACTATAGAAAATAGTAAGGACGAGTCTGAGAGACATATGAGGCAACTATAGAAAATAGTAAGGACGAGCCTGAGAGACATATGAGGCAACGGAAAAAAAACACGTTAAAATAATAGAAGCATCTGTTACTTGAATCTTATCTTCACGGATATACACACATCAACTAAAATAACAGTGACAAACAGCTGTGGAAAGTGATGTGAACGAGTATGTCTATGACTGTTATAAAATAACGTTGGTTATGAGACTGCGGTTTGTGTTTCCTATGACGTCTGCGATAATGTAACACTGTAATAACCATGTCCTGAATTCGTCCACGTTGGGCTGGCTCTTCTTTCTCATACTCTCTCCGCGAAAACGCGGAGGCACAACATGCAATGAAGGACAGGCTCCGTGAATGAGGGTGCCAAAGAAAGAAACCCCGCCCCCCTTCCCCGATGAAAATATTTCAGTTCCGCCTTAGCCAAAAAATTTTCTCTACTAAACATTGCTCATAGTTTCCTGTATCAAAGGCCTACATCTTAACTTGGAGTTAGCTTTGATAAAACCGGCTGTTTTATGATTCCCCATAACACGATTTGGGCACTCCGTTAAGCAGCAAGAAAGAACTAAATATATCTATTTTTAACGAAATGACGATCAACGTTCTTCGCTACTGCAGCCAAGTTCCACATCAATTTATAAAGCTAAATAAATACAGCTGTTATCACACAGGCCAAAGTGATTAAATGTTAGTGTCAACACAATAAAAGCGCGTGAAGTTGTCACGATCTACACACGCGACACTCAGGAATAAAGGGGAAATTATTTCACCTACCAGGATTTGCGTGGAGTGTAAAAATGACACGACGACAGTTGTAGAGGTAGGTGATAGTCAAGTTGGTACTGGTATTTGTCGTGGAGGTGATAAAGTTGGTAGTGGTGATTGTCGTAGAGGTGATAAAGTTGGTTCGAATTCGTTTAGGTGACAGTCACATAGGCAGTTATCGAGTTGATGGACGCGGAAATCAAACAGGTAATGATCGACTTTATAGAGGCGGAAATTAAACAGGTAATGATAGAGTTGATACAGGCAGCAATCACATAGGTAATGATCGAGTTGGTTAAAGAGCAGAAAGGGGCAGAATTTGTAGAAGAAACAATATAACCACTAGATGGAACAGTTGACCACATAGACTGAGATACAGTAGGATGCGCAGAATTAGTTATTGGAACAATATAAGTGCTAGAGAGAACAGTAAACTGGTAGTTGGAAGCGTAGAACTAGTTAGAGAGAACAGTAAAACTAGTAGTTGCAAGCGTAGATATAGTTAGAGAGAACAGTAAAACTAGTTGTTGGAAGCGTAGAACTAGTTTAAAGAGAACAGTAAAACTAGTTGTTGGAAGCGTAGAACTAGTTAGAGAGAACAGTAAAACTAGTTGTTGGAAGCGTAGAACTAGTTAAAGAGAACAGTAAAACTAGTTGTTGGAAGCGTAGAACTAGTTAGAGAGAACAGTAAAACTAGTTGTTGGAAGCGTAGAACTAGTTAAAGAGAACAGTAAAACTAGTTGTTGGAAGCGTAGAACTAGTTAGAGAGAACAGTAAAACTAGTTGTTGGAAGCGTAGATCTAGTTAGAGAGCACAGTAAAACTAGTTGTTGGAATCGTAGAACTAGTTAGAGAGAACAGTAAAACTAGTTGTTGGAAGCGTAGAACTAGTTAGAGAGAACAGTGAAACTAGTAGTTGCAAGCGTAGATCTAGTTAGAGAGAACAGTAAAACTAGTTGCAAGCGTAGATCTAGTTAGAGAGAACAGTAAAACTAGTTGCAAGCGTAGAACTAGTTAGAGAGAACAGTGAAACTAGTAGTTGCAAGCGTAGAACTAGTTAGAGAGAACAGTGAAACTAGTAGTTGCAAGCGTAGAACTAGTTAGAGAGAACAGTAAAACTAGTTGCAAGCGTAGAACTAGTTAGAGAGAACAGTAAAACTAGTTGCAAGCGTAGAACTAGTTAGAGAGAACAGTAAAACTAGTTGCAAGCGTAGAACTAGTTAGAGAGAACAGTAAAACTAGTTGTTGGAAGCGTAGAACTAGTTAGATAGAACAGTAAAACTAGTTGTTGGAAGCGTAAAACTAGTTAGAGAGAACAGTAAAACTAGTTGTTGGAAGCGTAGATCTAGTTAGAGAGAACAGTAAAACTAGTTGTTGGAAGCGTAGAACTAGTTAGAGAGAACAGTAAAACTAGTTGTTGGAAGCGTAGAACTAGTTAGAGAGAACAGTGAAACTAGTTGTTGGAAGCGTAGAACTAGTTAGAGAGAACAGTGAAACTAGTAGTTGCAAGCGTAGAACTAGTTAGAGAGAACAGTAAAACTAGTTGTTGGAAGCGTAGAACTAGTTAGAGAGAACAGTGAAACTAGTAGTTGCAAGCGTAGAACTAGTTAGAGAGAACAGTGAAACTAGTAGTTGCAAGCGTAGAACTAGTTAGAGAGAACAGTAAAACTAGTTGCAAGCGTAGAACTAGTTAGAGAGAACAGTAAAACTAGTTGCAAGCGTAGAACTAGTTAGAGAGAACAGTAAAACTAGTTGCAAGCGTAGAACTAGTTAGAGAGAACAGTAAAACTAGTTGTTGGAAGCGTAGAACTAGTTAGATAGAACAGTAAAACTAGTTGTTGGAAGCGTAAAACTAGTTAGAGAGAACAGTAAAACTAGTAGTTGCAAGCGTAGATCTAGTTAGAGAGAACAGTAAAACTAGTAGTTGCAAGCGTAGACTAGTTAGAGAGAACAGTAAAACTAGTTGGAAGCGTAGATCTAGTTAGAGAGAACAGTAAAACAGGTAGCTGCAAGCGTAGAACTAGTTAGAGAGAACAGTAAAACTAGTAGTTGGAACAATATAAGTACTAGAAAGGATAATAAAACTCGTAGAAGGAGGAATGGAATTTGAAGAACAAAAAAGCAGGTAGTTAAACTGGTAATAATGAAATAATGATTCCGCAACTCCATTAAAAACAATACAATAATAAGCAGGTATTTGCCATTAAGATCGACTCAGATTTAAGATAAGCACAGATATCAAATATAAACAAAAAAAATAAATACTATGCGGGAGTAGCTGCAGAAAACTTAAAACAAACATAAAATGGTATTGAGCAGCTAGGCTAATAGAAAGACACAACAAAGTACAACGTTTCGGCTATAGATTTCCTCAGGTAGGAAGGCTTTATAGTTGAGCTGTAGACCACAAACATCAAATTATGTCCTGTCATGTAGACTTCTTCTTCTTCCCTCCCTTATATGTCTTTCAGCATCTAGGGGAGATATACTTTGCTGTCTTTTGCTCTTCTGTTTCATGTAGATTGTTATCAGAAATGTGACATTGATCTACTAATATGACAAAAAGATCTACTAATGTGATAAAGACCTACTAATGTGACAAAGATCTACCAATGTGCCAGACGATGACTATAGATCTGTGACCAGGATTAAAAGCTTATGTTCGTTGATAAATGGGGAAAATGGAAAATGAATGGCTGAAGAATAAAACAGTGCACAAGCCCAACAGACAGGACTAAGCTCAGGCTGTATTTAAAAAATATATATGAAAAGTGGGTCGGGGGAGTGGAATTATTGGGGAAATTTCATGATTCGTGAGTTTCAATATTTTGTTAATTGTAAAGGCACAAAAGAAATACTGGCTACAACTGGCCTGCTAGACATACACAATCAACACTATCATCAATGTCTGTTTAGCTGACAAATATCGATGACCACAACAGACAAGTTTATAACAATAACAGGAAGTCATAGTTATCTATTTGAAAATCACAAACACTTAGCCTGTTTAAAGAATCAACAACACCAAAATAAACCTGTTTAAAGAATCAACAACACCAAAATAAACCTGTTTAAAGAATCATCAACAACACCATAATCATCATCATCAAGTACCGTGCCTACTGGCGTAGGTGATCATGTCTCTCCACAACATTTGATCTCGGCAGCTATTTATCAATTCTGTTGTTGACCTTCTGCCAAGCCATTCTCTTAAGCTGTCTGTTATTTTTTCTCTTTAGTTCCCTCTATCTCTTCGTCCCTGAATTTTTCCAGTTGTTACAATATATTCCAGTTGTTCTCTTCTTATTACATGGCCAAAAAATGATGATTGTCTCTTCCTAATATTGGAAATTAGTTCTCTTTTTGCTTTGGCCTCTCTCAGAACATCTTCATTACTCTTCTTAGCTGTCCATGGTACTCTCAACATCCTTCTGTAAAACCACATTACTACAGACTCCAGTGATTTTCTTGTCTGTTGTCCTATTGTCCATGATTCGCATCCATATGTTAAGACTGGCTCTACATAACATTTAATAACTCTTTTTCTTGTTTCTATTGTCAAAAATGGATTGCATAGTATCTTCCTCATTTTTTGGAAAGCTGCTTTTGCCTGAGCCATTCTGCACCTCACCTCTTTTGTACATCTTCCGTCTGAGGTTAACAAAGTTCCCAAATATTTAAATTCATATACCTGTTTTAATATTGTTCCATTTGTCTTTATTTTACACTGAGGTGATGTCTTTTTCTTTGTTGTTACCATTACCTCTGTCTTTTTGCTATTTAGGCTGAGTCCTTTATTTTGACCAGAATATAATAATATAAAAGCAGAGGACCAGAAAAAAAATAACACATAATAAGATGGTCAGATAATAGGAATACAGAACAAGAGGGCAAAAAAATAACAGTACAAGTGAAGAGGGTAAAAAAATGACAACATGCAATAAGAAGGCAAGAAAATGACAACATATAATATGAGGACAAGACAACAATAAGACAGAAAAAGATATTCATTAGGCTTAGGAGAAACTCAGAGGCAAACAAACATGAATGACAGATACAAACATGTGAATCTTATATATGGAAAAATTAACAGCAGAAAGTACACAAAATAACAGGTTGCTGAAATCAGGATTTGAACTTGTACCAATCCTCACAGCAATGTACTGCCACTAGGTCAGTTCGATAACCACACAGCCAGATCCACTACTTCAAAGAACTAATCCTGCTGGTGTTTATACACACATAGCCTACATGACTAAGAGGCAATCAGTAGCAAGTGATAGAGGAGTTATCATTACAAGCATTTTAAACAGCACTGAGAAAAATAAATACCAGCCAATATAAAAGGTCATCAGAACAGAGGATTAAAATTAACTTATAACAATAAAAGTCCCTCAGTGTGTTACAGGAAAGAAAAATTGTGAACAAACTAAATTGAAAATCTCAACAAGATAAATAAGACAGACACACATCCATCATTATCTATTTTATCAAAATTATTAGCCAAATATCCAAATATATTTATTAATTTTTGTATTATTTACACTAATGACCCTTGATGAAGTTTCCTTGATTTTGCTGTGGAACAAGTTGATTTGCCAGAATGATTTCCAAACCTCATGTCAAATAACATCGTTGTCAATGTAATTCAATTTTCTCATACCATCATAAGAAACAGATAATCAAATCAATCAGAGGATCACAAGCCCCAAATCAGGATGCCTCATAATAATATGAATAGATGGGAACAAGTTAACATTATACGCCTCAGAACAGGACACAAGTGACTCCACAGTCACATGTATACAAAATTCAAGATCGGCACCTCAACTACATGTGGATAGGTGCCCCAGACTGCTAAACACATACTCAAAGACTATACTGAATATAGCAGACTGAGGAAAATCCATTGGCCCATAGATACAACACTACAGACAAGACTATATGGGCCACTGAAAGAATTACAAAGATAGTAAAATTTATACAGGAAATTGAATTGCAGATATAGACAATACTTCAGGTGAACGAAAGATAGATAGATTCAATTTTTCTTTTCTTCCTTGACTGACAGTAGCTTTTTAAGATTCAAAGTTCTGTCTTACCCACCAGATAAAATATTTTCTATAAACCAAGCACATGCTGTGTTCTCTTCACTGGTTCTTGGATGTTGTGATATAATTAACAACTCTTAGCTTCCTTGCAGAATTATCTGTACAAAAATAAAGTGATGAATTTACACCTTAAATTCATTATGTTTTTAAAAAAAAGCTCACTATTTGAGAGCTTCAGAAAAATAAACTGTTTTGTGATATATTTTTTACTATAGACCTAAGTATTAACACCCCTGAACTGTACTGAGCACAGAAAAAAAGTGCGATGTTAGATTTTCCATATATTTTTTTCACTTAAAATTGAACTGTGTACTTTATTGAAAGGGGAAAGGGGATTTACTATGAAACCTTTAAATGTCTGTCAAACCCTCTTGTTTTCTACATAAGCTTATAAGCAAATTCCTACAGCAGATCACTTTTATAAGAGATAAAAATATTGTAATAAGGTCTAGGAGAATCTAAGATGGCATGCAAAATTTCACAGCAATACACCAAACAGTTTTTGAAAAATTTGATTCTGAATTTGGGCATAAATTTGTGAATGGGGTGTAGTAACACTTCTTGTACCATGGCAACACCCAGAGGAAATCACTAGTTAGCTGACTAAATTAGGCAAGAGGAGTTATTGTTGGTTACAACTGACAAAATACAGGGAAAGAGAGATCGCAGATGACAAAGAGAGAAAATACTAGATAGCCTGGTGTCATGGCATGGAAAACAGCCAACAACAGAATTGATACAATGCACTGTAGATAGAAGATTTTGAAAGGCCATGATCGTCTATGCCAACCAGTAAGGCACATGATGATGAGTTAATGTCCATCAAACCTTGGTGAATCTAGACTATGTCTATCCAAGCATGCAAAGTCTAAATAAAGAGATTGAGCACATTAAATGAACAAAATACAAAGAGCAGGAAGATGTTTGCTGCAGCGTAATGTGAAACAAAAAGTATGCAGCAAAACTGGTAATTCACTGCATCCTTTCCAGCTCAAGTAAAAGAGACATTGTCGTGCCACTGGATCAAGTGAAGCATGGACATGAGGGTGAGTGAGTGGTCCTTTAGTGAAATCTAATTCACACGCAATAAATCTCTCTATCATAGAATAGAGTAACAATCATCAGTAAAGTGTTGTAACACAAAATAGAAAATGAGATTTATGAAGCTATCAGACCAGAAATGAAATTGTCAGGTTATAAGACTGAAATAACAGATTTGTGCGATAGTCACACTGAGCTGAGATAGGCAAATCATAGAAACTGAAGCTGGTTACAGGAGATTTATGTTGCTGTTGTCCATCCTAATATTAAATGCCAGAAAAATCTGGTCTATTTAAAGTCACCATCCTATGAAGCTGAACCATTTCAGTGATGGCAAGCTATGGTGTGGAACACCACTGGCACAATCTGGAATGACAAGTACACTGTCCACTACGTAGATCACAGCTGAGTTGGCATCTAGATACCAAATCAATCCTACCAAATAAACTATTTTATGATAAGAGCATAAAAGATCACATAGTGGACAGTAGAAATGATTTAAGGACACACAAAACAACATTCAACACTGTTGTACCAATCTTGCTGCTCCACAAGTCTCAGAAATATTGCTGCTAGTAGCTCAACAAGTCTCAGAAATATGCTGCTAGTAGCTCAACAGTCTCAGAAATATTGCTGCTAGTAGCTCAACAAGTCTCAGAAATTATGCTGCTAGTACTCACAAGTCTCAGAAATATTGCTGCAAGTAGCTCAACAAGTCTCAGAAATATTGCTGCTAGTAGCTCAACAAGTCTCTGCAATATTGCAGCTAGTAGCTCAACAAGTCTCAGAAATTATGCTGCTAGTAGCTCAACAAGTCTCAGAAATTATGCTGCTAGTAGCTCAACAAGTCTCAGAAATTATGCTGCTAGTAGCTCACAAGTCTCAGAAATATTGCACCTAGTAGCTCAAAAGTCTCAGCAATATTGCTGCTAGCTACTCAACAATTCTTAACACTATTGCTGCTAGTAGCTCAAAAAGTCTCAACAATATTGCAGCTAGTAGCTCAAAAAGTCTCAGCAATATTTCTGCTAGCTACTCAACAAATCTTAACACTATTGCTGCTAGCAGCTCAACAAATCTTTACAATATTGCTGCTAGTTACTCAACAAATCTTTACAAAATTACTGCTAGTAGCTCAAAAAGTCTCAGCAATATTGCTGCTAGTAGCTCAACAAGTCTCAGCAATATTGCTGCTAGTAGCTCAACAAGTCTGAGCAATATTGCTGCTAGTAGCTCAACAAATCTTAACAATATTGCTGCTAGCTACTCAACAAATCTTAACACTATTGCTGCTAGCAGCTCAACAAATCTTTACAATATTGCTGCTAGTAGCTCAAAAAGTCTCAGCAATATTGGTGCTAGTAGCTCAACAAGTCTCAGCAATACTGCTGCTAGCTACTCAACAAGTCTCAGCAATATTGCTGCTAGTAGCCCAACAAATCTTTACAATATTGCTGCTATCTACTCAACAAATCTTAACAATATTGCTGCTAGCTACTCTACAAATCTTAACAATATTGCTGCTAGCTACTCAACAAATCTTAACAATATTGCTGCTAGCTACTTAATAAATCTTAACAATATTGCTGCTAGCTACTCAATAAATCTTAACAATATTGCTGCTAGCTACTCAACAAATCTTTACAATATTGCTGCTAGCTACTCAACAAATTTTAACAATATTGCTGCTAGCTACTCAACAAGTCTCAGCAATATTGCTGCTAGCTACTCAACAAGTCTCAGCAATATTGCTGCTAGCTACTTAATAATATTGCTGCTAACTGCTCAACAAGTCTTAGTAATATTGCTGCTAGCTACTCAAAAAGTCTTAGCAATATTGCTGCTAGCTCCTCAACTTAAGTCATATTGCTGCTAGCCACTCAACACATTTCAGCAATATTGCCGCTAGCTGCTCAATAAGTCTCAGCAACAAGCCAGGGCAGAAGTACAACATTAATCAAGGAGATGTGTGAATGAATACTGGTAAAATCTCTGCTAAAAGACCCAGAAAGCTGCTGAGCTTGGTGATTCAATAATAATGTAGAACAACATAAAGATTGATCTAGGCCCAATCAGTGACAAAAATTAAAAGCTGGAAAGGTTGGTGAAACAGTTTTCAAGACTCTACTCTGAAGATAGATCAGAAGGTCCCAAAACTCAGTGCAAACCGAACTAGACAATGAACTCCCTAAGAAGGAGCTTCATGATGTCATCCACAACCATTTATGTGCTAAGCAGGTGCTCCAACAGAATGTAACCCAACCCACAACTTTAACATTAAATAACACATCTCTTAAATCTGCAATAAGGTTTACGTACCTCGGTTCTATGGTCACAACCACCATCTCACTTGCTGAAGAAATAAATTCCCAAATTGGAAAGACAGCTTCAACTTTTGGTAAACTTAAACATATAGCATGGGCCAAAACCAAAATAACGCTCAGGACTAGGACCTAACTTACCAAAACTGTGTGGTTAGCACACTTCTATATGGAGAAAAAACTTGGACTATCTATCTATGCAGAGCTGGAGAGGAGGTCAACAGTTTTCATGTGTATTGGCTTCACAAGATAATGAACATCAGATGGCAGGACAAAGTAACCAACTCAAACATTTTACAATGAGCCAAACTCCCATCCATCATGTCATTACTTAGAGTCAGAGACTGGCTGGGTCATGTAAGAAGAATGGGCAACCTACATATTCTCAATCAAGTATTGCATGGCGAACTTAGGAATGGAAAGTGACCAAAGGACACACCAGTGATAAGATATTAGGATATTGATGCAGGGATTCCTTGTGTGAATTCTCTATCACAGAAGGAAACAGAAAGTTTGGTATCAGATAAAAACACAAAATAAGACTAAATATGGCACAGCAACATTTGAGGAATTGTTGATGTAAAAGTCAAAAGAGAAAAGGTGCAGGAGAAAGTAGATGAAGTTGGTCACCACAAATGTATCTTGTTCATTTTGCAGTCAGATTTGTCTGTCCAATTTTTGTAGATTCAGTCACGTGAGAAGCTACTTAGTAAAACAACATTCAACATAATATACTTATATATTACCAAACTACTGACAAATAATGATATATATCAGTATATCAAGTGATAACATCTGAACTGGTTCTTCCTTTAGACAAACTTTCAGACTTTCATTTTGACATTTTTCTTTATTTTGTTTAAACACTTTTATGAAAAAATTAATTCACATAATTTATTGCATACTATATATTCTTAGTATATAGTATATAAATATATACCTTTTTAACAGTTATAAATATATATGCAGACATGATTTTCAATATGATAAAGGTATAATTGAAATGACCATTGTATGCCTGCTGAATAGACTACACCAAAGATTTTGATAGAATACACCATAATCAACTTATAGATTGCCTAAAAGATATAAATCTAGATGATACAGATACATGACTAATATGTAATTTATACTGGAAGCAAACAGCAACAATAAAATATAACAAAGAGAACTCTACACCCATTGATATAAAAGAAAAGTAAGACAGGGATGCATCCCATCACCAAGCTTGTTCAATCTATACATGTAACAAATCTTTAAAAACATCATAGAGATGCCAGACCTAAACATTTATGGAAAGATTATCAATAACGTAAGATATACTGATGATACTGTATTACTAGCAGAAAATCTTAAACATCTACAACAATTCTATCTATTGACCTTTCGAGCCGTAACCGGCCCATAGGGCGTAGACCAAGATACACCTTCTCCTATATGAATTTTTGTTCTAGCAGTTTTCTTTTAAAGATATTTTATCAAATCTCGCCATCTGTCTCTGTTCTGTGCAAGCAGTTCTATCTCATTGAGGGAGCCGATTCCTGCTGCTCTTGCCTCTCTCATCAATGTTCTTCTCAGTGTCTCCCTGGGTCTTCCTCTTTTTCTTTTACCTGTTGTTTCCCATATGAGGGCTTGCTTTGCTATTCGATTATTATCTCTTCTCATCACATGTCCAACGTATGACCATCGTCTTTTCTTTATTACTGAAGATATTAGTGGTTGATTGGCGATTTCTCTAATTTCCTCGTTTGTTTTGAATTCGTTCCATTCTATACCAAGTATTTTCCTTAGACATTTATTTTCGAATGCGTTCAACTTTGTTTCTATATCTCTTGTTGTTTTCCAGCTTTCACACGCATACGTAAGGGTTGATAGTACATTTGATTTGAATAGCCTAAGTTTTGTGTTTGTGCTAATGAGTTTTGATTTCCACAACTTTTCAAGGCTTCTGAAAGACATTGCTGCTTTAGCCAGTCTGATTCTAATTTCTTTGCTCGTATCCCCTTCTCGATCAATGTGACTTCCAAGATAGATGAAGTGATCGATCTCTTCTACTGGTTTGTTTTCCATGTATATTTTGTCACTTGTTGGAATTAAACTTTTCATGACTTTAGTCTTTTCATGATTGACCTCAAGCCCAATTTTGCTGGCTATTGATGACTACAACAATTACTTAATGAAATAAACATGACAAGCAACAAATATGGATTAGATATGAACAATAAAAAGATGAAAACTATGACTATAAACAAAGATAATACTCAAAACCTACAATTGGATATCATAGTTAAAGGAATAAACCTGGGGACAGTTCAGAGCCATAACTACCTGGGACATACTATAACCAGTGATGGAAAATGTACAACTGAAATAAACAAAAGAATAGGAATGGCAAAAATTAATTTTAATGTCATGAAAAATATACTAACATTACAACAAATAACACCAGGGCTAAAACTAAGAATAGCACAAAGTTACATTTTCTCAACATTCCTATATAGTGCAGAACATGAACATTAGACAAGAAAACAGAACAGAGAATTGAAAACAACGTGGATTTATAGAAGAAAAGGTAGAATTGAATGGAAAGAAAAGTAAACAAACAAGGTAGTCTTAAAACAACTAGGAATGAAGAGTACTACTATGCAATTCAAACAAGACAAATGAGATTTTTAGGGCAGTTAAAAGACACAGCAGCCTACTAAAAGTAATCTAATCTTGGAAGGGAAAATACAAGTTAAAAGAGGCAGACCAAGACTAACATTGACGAGTAACATCAAACGATGGACAAGTCAGCCTATGACATTCTACACCATCAAAGCAAATGACAGAGCTGAATGGTAGCCAACCTCTGATGCAGAGACAGCACTCAATGAATGAAATGCACATTTGAGGATGTTCATGTTCTAAACAACAATAACATACTAACAAAGTAACAATGATATATATACAGGACTGAGTGAATCATTATCTTAATTAATGATTAGAATATGTGACATATGTAAACTCTACTTTAAAAACCACAACACATTCAATAACAGATAACACTGAGTGCACAGCCACTAGTATCAATAAAGATCCTCTCCTTACCTGCCGTGCCTTATCCCATCTGCGCCTTTAAAGCCCAGACAGCAGTTAACTAACGTCTTAAGTCTAAGTTAAGTAAGGATAATTTACAAGTGTCCCAATTATTTCAGTTTGGAGTAACTCAGTAACGTCACCCTGCACTTTAGTCAGTGGCTCTCGAAACTGTTATTAGAAGACCCATGGGTTAGGAATAGCCTACAACTTAAGCCAAACCTAACTCTAACCCTTGTTGGAAAAAATATAATTAAATGTACAAAAACTAGAAATAAGAAACTTACAGTGCAAACAGTTGACTGTTGATAATTTAAGTATGATTAAGTATATCCGGTCATTATAAAATATAATGTAATTCAAGTATGTCCGGTAAGCTAAACTCGTTTCACGGTTTTGCTGAAATAATTTGGGACGCTAAACTCGCAAATTACCCAACTGAGAATTACTACTAGTGTACGCACAATGTACACGTTCAAACTCAACTGTACTGACAATACAGAGAACACAGTACAGTCAATGCGTACTAACTACTAGAGTCTAAACTAAAGTGTACACCGGAAACTTGGTCTTCGTGTGTCTGGCATGTTTTTATGTTATATAGGTCGGTGACGTTGAACCACATATTAGAAGTATTCGACCACTTTACCTTGGTAAATTTAGTCAGACTTTGACATCACTCATGTTGGAGCTTGCAGTCAGTGGTTGCAGTCAGTGGTTGCATTCCCAACACCCGAAGACAAAAAAACCGTTTTGTTGTTATTTTCAGACTGGCTTTTGCTGACGTTCTCTTACTTCCGGGTTGGACTGGAGAACAAGGGAAATAACTCTTAAAACACAATTTTAGCCTATTTGAACAAGAGTAAATTCCCCGAAATGTGGTCTTACAGAAGCATAGAACAGAGAAGTATGTGTTAGCACTCGGAAAAATTGACAAACAACAATAGAAAAAAACGAAGAACAATATATGGTCCGAAGCGGGATCGAACCCGTACTCAGTGGCACCGCGCCTTGCCACGAGAAGCCGAACGCTTGGCACACTGCCACGCAGCCAACTAAAAAATTGGCTATTGTAGCAGTGTCTTACACGATGGCGTTCTCATTGACTATAGCATAGGGTAACGATCACAGACCGGAAATAAATGCATATTGAGAATACCATGAACAGCTAAGAAGAGTAATGAAAACGTTCTGTAAGAGGCCAAAGCTAAAAGAGAGTCTATTTCCAATACTAAGAAGAAACAATTATCATTTTGGCCATGTAATGAGAAGAGAACAGCTAGAATATATTGTCGTCACCATCGAGTGCCTTCTCCGCAACGAAGGTTGGCTACCATAGATAGCCATTCTACTCTGTTTCTTGCTTTGATGGTGCAGGCTGTCATAGATTGACTTGTCCATCTTTTGATGTTACTCGTCCATGTTAGTCTTGGTCTTCCTCTGCCTCTTTTACCTTGTATTTTCCCTTCCAAGATTACTTTTAGTAGACTGTTGTGTCTTTTAACATGTCCCAAAAATTTCATTTGTCTTGTCTTAATTGTATTAGTAGTTCTCTTTTTATTTTCAGTTGTTTTAAAACTTCATCGTTTGTTTTCTTTTCTTGCCATCCAATTCTACCTATTCTTCTATAAATCCACATTTCAAAGGCTTCAATTTTCTACTATGTTTTCTTGTCTAATGTTCATGTTTCTGCACCATACAGGAATACTGAGAAGATGTAACATTTTGTCATTCTTAGTTTCAGCCCTGTTGATATTTGTTTTGTTATTAGCATATTTTTCATGGCATTAAAATTACTTTTTGCCATACCTATTCTTTTGTTTATTTCAGTTTTGCATTTTCCATCATTGGTTATAGTACGCCCCAGGTAGTTGTAACTCTGGACTGTCTCCAGATGTGTTCCCTCAACTGTGATATTTAATTGTAGGTCTTGAGAATTTTCTTTGTTTATGATCATAGTTTTAGTCTTTTTGATATTCATATCTAGTCCATATTTTTTGCTTGTTATATTTATCACATTAAGCAATTGTTGTTGGTCTTTAGGATTTTCTGCTAGTAGAAAAGTATCATCAGCATATCTTTAGGTTGATTATCTTTCCATTAATGTTTAGGCCTGGCATCTATTAGATGTTTATAAAGATTTGCTCAGTGTATAGATTGAACAAGCTTGGTGATAGGATGCATCCCTGTCTTACTCCTCTTTTTATGTCCATGGGTGTAGAGTTCTCCTTGTTATATTTTATTATTGCTATTTGCTCACATTACAAATTACATATTAGTCGTATGTCTGTGTCGTCTAGATTTATATCGTTTAGGCAGTCTATAAGTTGGTTATGGTGTATTCTATCGAAAGTTTTGGTGTAGTCTATGAAGCAGGCATATATTGGTTTGTTTACTTCTATGTACTTTTCAATCAATGTTCTCATGCTAAATATGACTTCTTTTGTGCCGCTGTTTTTCCTGAATCCAAATGGAATATGTGGTAAAAACAAATGGTAAAAAAAAATAAAGGACGAAGAGATAGAGGGAAGCAAAGAGAAAAGATACCAATTAGCTTATAGCTTGACAGAAGGTCAACAACAGGAATGATAAATAACTGTCGAGGTAGGAAGCTGTGGAGAGACATGATCACCTACGCCATCAGGCACGGCACTTGATGATGATGAAAGTCACCGAACAGAAAATTGAAACCTTTGAAATGGGGATTTATAGAAGGATAGGTAGAATCGGATCGAAAGGAAGGAAAACAAATGATAGTCTTAAAACAACTAAAAATGAAAGGAGAACTACTCAAAACAATTCAAACAAGACAAATGAGATTTTTGAGGCATGTTAAAAGACACAGCAGCTTACCAAAAGTAATATTGGAGGGGAAAATATATGGTAAAAGAGGCAGAAGCAGACCAAGTCTAGCACGGACGAGTAATATCAAAAGTTGGGAAAGTCCGTATAGCCAACATTCGATGCGGAGACGGCACTCAATGATGATGAAAGTCCCCGACCAGTATGTCTCGTTGGACGCTGGCTTGTCGTGTTTATCGAAGGCATAGATTGAGCGACCAGATATGATGGGTGCACTCACTGTCTATCCCCTCTATTTGACAGATCTGTCAAAGCGAACGAGAACCTCGTTTAATTAATTGAAGAAAGGCAATAACAGCAAAGACGAACACTGAAACCCCACCCCCAGACAATGGTGCAGCTTGGATTGGCAGCGCCCCAGTCGAGGCATGTTGTATCTCGGGATTGCCACCTCGTTGCCATCAATGTCTCTGAGTCTCCCTGTTTAAGGGGAACCGACCAAAAGTTGTGACGTTTTCAGCCATGTGAGCTGGGACGGTTGTGGGTAAGAAGAGGTCGGCTGTCTGTAGCATGTATAGCTAGTGACGTCACAAGTATTGGGGTGTTTTCGGGAAAACCACCTCAGCGGATAGGCTCAGAGATATCGGTGGGGACGACCAGCTATCGGGACAAAGATAATTTACGTTCCCTAACTTATTAATAGTGAATGTGATTATTACTACTTGTTTTATTTTTTTTTAACATTTTACGCCCCTAATCATTTTGTGGCATGCGTGCAACAACCCCTCGACCTTAACCCACGATACGCCCATGACTCCAAATGCCGTGGATGGTGATGTTTAATACTTTACTCTGTTAGTACAGTAGGATCCAACAGTTACGCGAGTTAGCTGAGTGGCAGTGTTCCCTAACGTTCGGCTTCTCGTGACAAGATGCAGTGCCAAGGAGTACGAGTTCGATCTGCTTCGAACCATATATTGTTCTTTTCTGTTGTTTATTTGTCATTTTTTCTGAGTGCTGTAAAACATACATCTTCCTCCTATGATTCGTTGGTAGTATTTTGTTTGAGGTGGCTTTTTCTCCAATGTGAGCTTCTAGAGTCGACACATGTGTTTACATTCAATTCGACAACTCTCAGGTTAGTACTGTCTGCATCTAGCTGGGCCTACCTCTTCTACATTTGGAGCTTCTGGAGTAGACACATTCAATTCGTCAACACTCAGGTTAGTACTGTCTGCATCTATCTGGGCCTACCTCTTCTACATTTGGAGCTTCTGGAGTAGACACATTCATTTCGTCAACCCTCAGGTTAGCGCTTACTGTCCGCATCCAGCTGGGCTTGTCTCTTCTCCCTGTCAAATCTAGGGCCCTTATATCACTTTAATACCAGTAGAAGACTGCGCCAATATAATGTCAAGGAGGGAGATGCAAGACGCTAGCGCTATATAAGAGAGCAAAGATGACTGGTAACTCAACACCAAACCATTGTTGTTAGCCGCTGCATGTTGGGATAAACTTAAGGAGATCTCAGGACTTCTGGACTTGCCCGATCTGCAAGGGAAATGAGCTAGTGGTAGGGTGTAACGTAAACAAATTATGTGGTCAGCCTTACAATAAAGGAACAAAACAAAATCATGATGCTTCGGCATACACTTGACCTTTTTCAGAAAACAAGAACAACAAAAGCGGACAACGAAATGAAGGATAACTAAACTACATCTTCTAGAACAATCACAATTAGTTAACCTGAAATTGAAAGTGAATTGAAATGAGAAGTCGAATCTAAAGGGACAAGTACATTATTACAAGAAAATAATTAATTTAAAAAAATAAATAAATAAAGTGTTCTGAAAATTTAAGCGGAGCTCCGAATATGGAACTTTTCCCTTTCGAATAGATAATCCTCATTTCATTGTCCGTTCTTGTTGTTCTTGTTTTCTGAGGAAGGCCGAATGTAAGCCTAGACGTCATGATTTTGTTTTGTTCCCTTTTTGTGAAGCTGTCACCATTCATTTTGTGGAGTGTACGTTACACCCCACAACTTGCTTCTTGTATCCAGCTTCACTACAATTATTTATCTGCTCCCAGCAATGAAAATGACTTATCGATTAAACTAAAAAAAGCTAAACTAAACTAAAGTGAAGAGCGGGAAAATGATGAACATCGTGTCGGCCCACTCAAAAGGATGTCATGTAGGTAAAGCAGACATACTGAAACTGGCTGCGATTTTCTATGTAAATGATCTAAGGGAAATAACCAATATATTTATTTCAGTCATTTTGCTAGCAAAAGTAGATTTCAGTGGTTTTTTTTACATTTTAAAATTTTGTTTGTGTGAAAGAGAGATTCAAATGCGATTTTTGTGGCACGTTAAAAGACACAACAGCCTACTAAAAGTAATCTTGGAAGGGAAAATACAAGGTAAAATAGGCAGAGGCAGATCAAGACTAACATGGACGAGTAACATCAAAAGATGGACAAGTGAGCCTATGACAACCTGCACCATCAAAGCAAGAGACAGAGTGAAATGGCGCTCCATGGTTGTCAACCTTCGATGTGGAGACCGCACTCAGTGATGTGGGTTGGTATGTGATAGGGAATGGGTGGCGAGGAGAGACATGGGCAATTTTGTGTTGGGGGTGGGGGAATAGATAAATGTGTGAATGCTCGAGCCAGTGTCGACATTTTCTGGTGACGGACAAAACCTAGAATGAGTTCAAGTGTATAACTTGGACATATTATGGCAATATTGCATATCTTTTCAATAACTTGGACATATTATGGCAATATTGCATATCTTTTCAATAACTTGGACATATTATGGCAATATTGCATATCTTTTCAATAACTTGGACATATTATGGCAATATTGCATATCTTTTCAATAACTTGGACATATTATGGCAATATTGCATATCTTTTCAATAACTTGGACATATTATGGCAATATTGCATATCTTTTCAATAACTTGGACATATTATGGCAATATTGCATATCTTTTCAATAACTTGGACATATTATGGCAATATTGCATATCTTTTCAATAACTTGGACATATTATGGCAATATTGCATATCTTTTCAATAACCTATCAAATGTTTTTTCTTGGGACCTTCAATTCCTAAAACATGACAGGGACGAGTTTTTGTGCAGTTCCGCCCAGAGTCAGTGATAAACAAAACATGACAGGGACGAGTTCTGTGCAGTTACGCACAGAGTCAGTGATAAATAATGTGACAGCGACGGGGGTAACAGAAGCATTTGATTAGAAACTGCAGCTCCCCACGACAAATTCTGATTTTTAAAAATCCCTGGTGATCGAACTAAATTAAAATGAAAAATAATTTAAAAAAAAAAAAAAACCGGTCCCTAACTAACAATGCATTAATTTTGTAGGCGGTATCGGTATAGAATTGGAAAATATATTGAAGTTCTAGAATTAAAAAAAAAACTTTACAGCGAATATATTATGAGATCAATAGTAGGCAAAAAAGGAATTGAAGTCAACGGTCACAACATAAATAATTTGCGATATGCGGATGACACAGTCTTAATAGCAGAGACAGAGAACGAACTACAAGAAATAATAGACATAATAGTAAAAGAAAGCAACAAGAAAGGTCTCAGTCTGAATAGTAAGAAAACAGAAGTAATGGTTATATCGAAGAAACAATCATCACCATCATGCAGCATAAAAATAAAAGAGACAAATCTAAAACAAGTGCAACGTTTCAAATACTTGGGCACAATAATAACATCAGATGGGAGATGCACCACAGAAATAAAAAGCAGAATAGCTCAGGCCAAAATAGCATTTCAGAAAATGAAAAATATCTTATGCAACTAATCTATGTCAATAAAAATGAGAAAGAGAGTTCATCAATGCTATATAGAACCAATTCTGACCTATGGAAGCGAATCATGGACAGTAGACAAACAAATGAAAAGACGATTAGAGGACACAGAGATGGGATTTCTCAGAAGAATGTTGAAAGTTCCCTGGACAGATAAAAAGACCAATGAGGAAGTTCTCAAAGAGGCCAACACAAAAAGGGAGCTCTTAAAAAACATCAGAAAGAAACAATCAACATTTTTTGGGCACATCATGAGAAGAGGAAAGTTGGAATACTTTGTTACAACTGGCAAAATAAAAGGAAAGAGAGATCGTGGAGGACAAAGAGAGAAAATACTGGATAGCTTGGTGTCATGGCATGGAAAACAGTCAACAACAGGACTGATACGATGCACTGTAGATAGAAGATTGTGGAGGGACATGATCGCCTACGCCAACCGGCAGGGTACATGATGATGATGATGATGATGATGATGATGATGATGATGATGATGATGATGAGAATTAAAAATAAAGCGAAGTGATGATAAGCAGCAAAAAAAAAAAAAAAATACCAGCAGTCTTTCCTTGCCCCTCCTATACACAAACATGCACACATACATAAACACATCCCTTCCTTTGACAACATTTCAGCGTTAACATTAATGCGTTAACATTAAAGCGTTAACATTACGGCGTTGACATTACAGCGTTAACATTACAGAGTTAACATTACAGTGTTAACGTTACAGCATTAACATCACAGAGTTAACTCTATAGCACTTAGGGTACAGCCTTTTTAACTAATTCGCCGTTAACAAGCTCTCAATGAGGTTTCAGTAGCTGGCGGGTTATGCACAGACCTCGTTCTAGCTTGCAGGTTATCGTTCCTACTTGCTATTCAAAACCTGTTGTGTCCTAACGACATAACGTCAATAAAAGCCTTGATGATTTCTAAAAGATAAACTTGATGATCCTCTAAGACACAGCCTTTGAGCATGACTTTAGTTCTCACCAAACGGGTACCCGAGGTCAGCTACTTCATTGTCAAGTTTTGATACTTCTTCTATACGCTTTGAAAAAGAGCAAATAAGACATATTAAAAGATCTAAACAATAAAAAGATCTGGCTTATAAACACCATTCTACAGAGGAAATTAAAATAATATGGCCACGGCAAAAAAAAAAAAAAACCACAGCGGGCTAGAAAGAACAATAATGGAAAGCGTGGTTTTTGGGAGACGCGTCAGGGGCAGACCAAGAAAAAGGTGGAATGCATCAAGGAGACCTTGAACATGACAGAAAAAATGGGAGATCTGGCTAGAGACAGAGGTTCTTCTAGACGGGCTGTGGTGAATGCCACGGTTCTGTGGGAGAACTTGTTGTAAGATGTAACAGTAAAGGTGTATGAAAGATGGGGCAGGTAACTTAGCTTGTACCCACTTCTTGATAGACTATAGCAGTGACATATGATAGCGATCATCAGTTAGTGACATAATACAAGTTTAGAGGATGGAAATTTTCCAGGCAGGAATTAGGAAAGTTAAGGGAATAGAAAGTTCATAGGGGGTAGTGGACGAAGCCGAGAACACCCACGGAGGGTGGAGGTAAAGGAAAGGTCCAGAATAGTACTGAATATAATAAGTTTAGAGAATGGAAATTTCCAGGCAGGTTGGAGAAGTGACAATAGGCGCATGATTTGAGCGCATGACTTTACTGTCAGGTAAACAGCTACCAGGACAGGTCAAAGTCATGAAGTAATCATTATTTTTAAACTCACGAGAGGTTAAGACTGACCAGAGATTATAGGGAAGTCACGAAAACAAATTATTATTGTCAAGTCTTGGACAGTTGAACTTTGGGTCACAGTTCTGAGATGGAAAATTGGCGGTGGAATCATAGGTCATCAATCTGATTGGTCCAGAGATTTGCAAATTGTCACTTCGCGACAATCGCGATGATTTCATTGGCTGAAGATATTTCATGCGAAAAATGATGCTGAGGTATTTAAACTTCGACACAATAAGTTTTACACAAGTTGAGTCAGAAATAGGAAGTCAGAAATGTAGATTATGTAAGCTTAGTCGAAGGCAGTTAGTTAGAAGTGAAGTGTGAAGTCAGAATGTGGACTAAGAAAGTTAGACCGCAAGTTAAGAAGTTTAGTCAAGAGAAGTTAGTTCGGAAGTTAGGAATCTTCAAGTTTGTAGTTTTAAGTTAGTTGACAAGTTATTAAGGAACAGACTAGAGAATAGTAAAGATATCAGTGACTTAAGTAATTAGTTGAGCTATAGTAAGACAGAACAAGTAAGTTAGGACATATGAATTTAGTTGTGAAAGTGTTTTGAGAGTTTCCAAGTTGTATTTCACATTTCTTATAATTGTAAGTAAGTTGATAGAGAGATCGAATGTTACATGTTGCACGAAAATATGCACTTATGGACATTTCAAATAGTCATTGACGATAGTCTCTTGAGTGTCCGGAATTAAAGAACATTATTTCAAGAGAAGTGCATCCACTAAATTGTATCAGGTGCCCAGAATAATAAGAGTCAATAAGCTTGATTATGATTTATGTATTCTGAAAATAGTCTGTCATGATTGCATTGACTAGGTTGTGATCCATGTGATGTCCTCTGACTCCAACTATAAAATAATAAGAGAAATAAGATAAAATAATTACAACTCTTTAACAAGAGACAGATATTCTTTCAGATGAGCTGTGGTGAATGCAACGTTCTTTGGGAGGACTGGCTAGAAACAGAGATTCTTTCAGACGGGCTGTGGAGAATACTACGGTTTTGTGGGAGAACTGGTTAGAGACAGAGATTCTTTCAGACGGGCTGTGGTGAATACCACGGTTCTGTGGGAGAACTGGTTAGAGACAGAGATTCTTTTAGACGGCCTGTGGCGAATGCCACGTTCTTCAAAAAAATATGCAACATAATGATGATAATGATCATAATGAAACGATACGAACTCTCGCCGAAGATGTAGATTCTATGCTTTAGTTAGCGTCCATTACGACCAATCCTCTGTGCAACCTTATCTTTGAACCCGCTTGAAGCCATTTCTTAAATATTATTCTACCAGAGATTGCTGCAAAGTTCCACTCCGCTCTGCAATGATTCGGCGTTCCTCTTTAACCAAGACACCCCATCCTACCTTGCAGCACAGTCTCATCATTGCATATAACAATATCGTCTCCTTCGAAATTGTAAACTATTAACTGATTAAAGACAAGGTATGTACGTACATTGCAGCATTCGGCATCTCCAATCGCCGACAACAGTATCAACGGTTTGAATATCTTCTATCTCTTCGAGAATAATCAGCTCTTTCTCTGTGAAATAGTGGCTTCAATATTTGTCACCCGATTATTGTACCTTTGATCTCGGTTGTATTTTAGTGCTGTAGATGTCTCTGGATATGAGTAACTTTCATACAGGCTTTGATCTAAGTAGTTGAATACTTAGCTTAGACAGCAGGTCCAGAGTAACTTTCATACAGGCTTTGATCTAAGTAGTTGAATACTTAGCTTTCATAGACAGCAGATCCAGAGTAACTTTCATACAGGCTTTGATCTAAGTAGTTGAATACTTAGCTTTCATAGACAGCAGATCCAGAGTAACTTTCATACAGGCTTTGATCTAAGTAGGCTTTCCAGAGTAACTTTCATACAGGCTTTGATCTAAGTAGTTGAATACTTAGCTTAGACAGCAGGTCCAGAGTAACTTTCATACAGGCTTTGATCTAAGTAGTTGAATACTTAGCTTAGACAGCAGGTCCAGAGTAACTTTCATACAGGCTTTGATCTAAGTAGTTGAATACTTAGCTTAGACAGCAGGTCCAGAGTAACTTTCATACAGGCTTTGATCTAAGTAGTTGAATACTTAGCTTAGACAGCAGGTCCAGAGTAACTTTCATACAGGCTTTGATCTAAGTAGTTGAATACTTAGCTTTCATAGACAGCAGATCCAGAGTAACTTCTAGCTAGTGTACCCATCTCCAGTGATAATTTTTTCTCATCATTTCTAGGAATGTTTTAATGTGATGGAATGTTTTAGTGAAATGGAATGTTTTAATGTGATGGAATGTTTTAATGAGATGGAATGTTTTAGTGAAATGGAATGTTTTAATCAGTGGCTTATACTGGTTTTGGGGTCTGATCTACCGCTGACAAAATAAATGAAGACATACATTATATTCAGTAGGCTAACATGAAGTAATATTTGCTAATGATATCACTACACTTTAAATTACTTACTTATTTATATGTAAACTCTATCCGTCTTGTTTGGGACGAAAATGTCTTGATGACTTTGTCATTGAAAGTACTTTTGGGTTAGTTTCTAAGTTTCTGAAGGAATGATTTCTCAATGGACATTATTGCCAAAACAGATAAGCGTTCTTGTTTCTGAGTTGAGCGACAATAATATTTGATTCTCTTGAGAGCAGAAAAAGTTCTTTCTGCAGATGTTGATGCGCATAATGTAGTTATAAATAGGTTAGGAAGTTCCGGTAATCATAGGCTCACTTTCACTTTTTGACGATTCTGATTGGCTAGAGCTAAAAATAACCCATGAAACCGCATTCCTCTAGCTGTAGGTTTCGCCGTATTATTTTGACGGGAATTTTTGAATGTCAAGGTCATTAATTCTAAGTCGGAGAGAAGAGAACTGTACCGCTGCTTAATAGCGGTTTCATGTACTCTTAGAGTAGTTTCGCTTTCATTCACAAACGTTATAGTGGCCATAGGAAAACCTTGCTTTAATAAATACAAATCAAAGCAAATAAATCTTATTGGCCTACGAAATATGTAATAAAATATTCGAAAATTTATAATATAATTATGAAGAATATATCACAAATTATCATTTCCTTTTGTATTTCGTTAATATGTTCAGGCTACCGGCGGTAGCTGCGGTAACATAGAGAATACGCCACTGGTTTTAATGTGATGGAATGCTTCAGTGAGATGGAATGTTTTAATGTGATGGAATGCTTCAGTGAGATGGAATGTTTTAATGTGATGGAATGCTTCAGTGATGGAATGGTGAGATGGAATGTTTTAATGTGATGGAATGCTTCAGTGAGATGGAATGTTTTAATGTGATGGAATGAACTGAAGCACAGTTCTTCTGCATCGAAAGCAGAGCCTGTGGAATGTTGCTCTGAAATAATTCTTATTTTGATTAATGATCTAGCTCTGAACAAACCTTATCAGTACCGTGATATCACGTGTCAAGTTATTTGTTTGTGTTTCTTTGTCTGTTTCTGTCTTCAAGTGGTTTCAAACACAACAGTGGAGTTGTTTTATAAACTATTTTTATAAACATTTCTTCTTCATCCTGTTTTATTTCTTCTTTTCTTTCTCATTTGCCTTTCGATATCGAGAGGAGATACAGAATACGGTATTTTTGTTATTGTTCTTCTGCTGGTCCCTCTTGCTGTTATATTTCGTAAAGTTTTTGTTTTTAAATTCCACGAACCCTGTGTCTAGGTTTGTTAAAGTATTCCCATTCCAAAGCTTGTATGGGCCGTTGCCTTGTGTAGGCGACATGAAGGCACAACACTTTTATTGTCAAATAACTGTTTGCTTGTCAACTACAGGCGAGCTTGATAAACATGCGGTCATCATTCCACGTACGATGATATGTTTTTAAAAGTCATTAGAGCCTGCGACAGGTCACGTGTCTGTAGTTTGTGTGTGTTTGTATAAGTGAATTATGGACAGTAGACAAACGAAAAGTCGATTAGAGGTCTCTGAGATGAGATTTTTCAAAAGAAATTAGAGTGGTCTCTGGGCAGTTAAAGAAACAAGATAATCGACAAAGAGGAAAATATAAAAATGGAGATCTTAATAAACGTCAGAAAGAAACAAAGAGAGAATTTGATAGATAGCTTGGTGTAATGGCAAGGTAAACAGTCACAAATAGAATTGATACGAAGCAGTGTGGACTTAAATTATGGAATGACCTGATCAACTACAGCAACCTGTATGGCACATGGTTATATATATATATATATATATATATATATATATATATATCATCATCATCATCAAGTACCGGGCCTAGTGGCGTAGGTGATCATGTCTCTCCACAACTTTCGATCTCGGCAGCTATTTATCATTTCTGTTGTTGATCTTCTGCCAAGCCATTCTCTTAAGCTGTCTGTTATTTTTTCTCTTTGCTTCCCTCTATCTCTTCGTCCCTCAATTTTTCCAGCTGTTACAATATATTCAAGTTATTCTCTTCTCATTACATGGACAAAAAATGATTATAGTCTCTTCCTAACATTGGAAATTATAGCTCGTTTCAAAACATATGCCCAACTTCAAAACGCTATTACTCTCTAACCGTTTGTTAAATACTTTTGAAATTTTCCAAATGTTATTAGAATGCAAAAGACCCTTTAAATGTATATTTAACAAATATCTTGCAGCTGCAGTTTTCTTAAAGCGGCGATATTTCTTTGATGTTTGTCAAAATTGTAAATTGTGAAGCCCTAAAGAATAGAAATTACCGTAGTTGCTGGTCTACGATTAATTTTCACTAGGTAAAGGCGTGGCCGTAATGGGGAAATAACTGGATAAAACAAAACACCAGGATAATTATTGTCTGCTCAGTTCGAGGACGGACGATAATATCAAGCTGTATGTCCAATTTTCATAGTTGTGTGGTCCTGAAAAGGACCGTTTGTTGAAATAATTTAAGGTAATATGGGGGCCAACATTGTGGGGGCTATATACTTTCATTCTGAATCAGACGAGTCTAAAAGATTAATAACTGTTTGGGGTTGAACATTCCACAAACCATCATTTTTCCAATATTCCTCTTCCTGTTTTAAGACGTGGTCTTCACATTTAGCCCAATAATCTGTGTCTATATTTAATAAAGCGAGATTAGCAAGAGTCTTTACATTGCATATTTTGAATGTTGTATTTTCATCTGCCACTTGTCCTTTTAATTTTGCCCAGATTAGTTCTATTGGATTTAAATGAGCATGGTAAGGTGGCAGCCTCAAACTTATATGACCGTGCTCTTGGATAATCTTATCTATTTGAAAAATCTTTGTCCTCTGTTTTTGCTTTACTGGAGATAGTAATTCAGGTTTTAAGTACGTGTTATTAAATTGTATGTGCTCCTTTGTGAGCCATATCTTAATAGCATCTTTTGTACTGAATGACGTCGGGACTTTATCTTCAAGTGCAACAATGTTGTGGTACGCTGCATTGTCCATTATTAGGCAAGATGGTCGATCTAGTGATGGGAGAACATAATTTTCAATCCAATGTCTAAATATGTGACCATTCATCTCAGAGTGATAATCCCGATTGTCTATGGATTTTGAAAGAAAAATGAGCTCTGCATTCTGTATTAGTCCATGTTGTCGACTACCTGCATGAGCAATTATCAAGCGCTGTCCTTTGCTGCTAGGTATTAATCTCTTAATCTTTCCATCTGATGACTGCCATTCCCTTTGGTTAGTGTGGTGAGCATTGATCCATGTTTCATCCAAGTACACAATATCATAACCTTGCTTGCGCACCTCTTTTACTTCACGTAAGTACTTGCTTCTCATGACTACTATATGTGGCTTCTCACAGATGATGTTTCGTTCATTGGAATACTTTCTGAATGTAAAGCCTGCAGCTCTCACATTCCTCCATAATGTAGACTTTGATATTTCAATACTGTTGTTCTTTTTCAGCGATACTTTTAATTTTCTTATTGTAACAGTTTCATTCATACCCAACATTTTGCGAATTTCACTTTTAATAAGTTCACTGTCGAAATTATCCAACATTTTTGCTCTTCCTTGTGATTTTGTATATTTGGAATATTGACGGTCACGTGCTTGAATCCAGCGATTAAATGACCGTTTAGATAAATCCAAATGTGTCTTGTCCTATTCTCAGGGTTTTCTAAAGAATGAAATAATCTTCCTCGTTTAGCCTCTTTGCAAAAATAGTGATACATTTTTATTGCGATGTTTTGTAAACTGCAGAATTTCATTTTAAGACTCATGATAAATGTTAGCGTTCCACGTCTACACCTATGGATGAACGGAAATGGAACACACAATTCCTCGTGTTTTCTACAAGTGTCTAATTGTGTCAGACAGCTCACGTTTAAAGCGTGCAAAATCGTAAATTTGACCGTGTATAGATTTGTAATCGCTATTTTTAACTTAAATACTGTAAACACTAAGTTTTGACTACATCAATGGGTCGTTATAAATTTATATAAATCAAATAAGCAATAATAATAACCAAATGTTTGTTTTTAATTAAATTAATTCCCTGTTGGGTTCTAATCATTATAACTTTACATGCAAATTTTGAAAAAATTACAAAAAGCGGTTTAAAAGATATTGATTTTAAAAGTTGGGCACGACTTATGAAACAAGCTATAACTCTCTTTTTGCTTTGACCTCTCTCAGAACCTCTTCATTACTCTTCTTAGCTGTCCATGGTATTCTGAACATTCTTCTGTAAAACCACATTTCTACAGACTCCAGAGATTATATATATATATATATATATATATATATATATATATATATATATATATATATATATATGACTTATCCACCTGTATGTCCATATTTCGATTTTACAGTATTTTTGGCGAGATGTTTCAGGAACATTTGTTATAGTTCGTTCAGAAATTCGTGCCCGCAGAATTGGTCAATTATCTCGGGAACTGTTTGATGAATTTCTGTAATTCTTTTCATGAAATCTTAATTTTTCACCGACCTTAAGTCTGATTTTTTTCCCCTACTGTCATACATTTAGGAAAGATTTTTGTTTCTTTGAGGTATATGAAAATATGATTTTCTTGCTTGTCCTAATTTTTAGGAGTTTACAATGCCCACATTTGTTGTCATTGACTCAACGTTTAAAAAGGCAAATTTCACGTGCTCTCCACATAATCTTAACACCATCTCGTGCTCACTGAACCGTAACTTGTAAGACGCAATCCACTGAGAGGTGTGTTAGAAAATTAACATAATTTACAGTAAAATGTAATGTTTAGAGCACACGGTTTGATATTTTCCTAAAATTATATAACAAAAAATGATTCGTGCAAAATTCAGAATACCTTTGTACCTAAATGTTATAAAAATCTGAAGGTCGGTGTAAAAATAAGATTACATGAAAAAGAATTACAGAAATTCATCAAACAGTTTCCGAGATGATTGATAAACTCCGTGGGCACGAATTTCTGAACGAACTATAGTAATATGATAACCTTTCTTCTGCATTCTGAATTAAGACTGATCTGCCATTAGTGTTGTAACATGTATGTTTACAGATAGTCATTTGGGATGTTTGTCAGAAAGTTGTACTTCTGGCATCGTATTCTCCCTTGGTCATTGTTTTTCTAGTACTTGTATCTAAGCAACGCTACCTACCGAAATAATTCGTTTTCAAAACATAAGATGTCACTCCTTTGATAAATCTTCGTTCAAGCAATTTTGTGGAAGAAATTTTCGAGGCGGCCACGCTTAAACAAAAGTGAGGAACTGACAAAAAATGATCTGAACGCAATACAAAAAGTAGACCGATCTTTTTATTGATTTAGGAAATATACGGGAAATGTAGGGAAATTAAATTCAACAAAATAAAATTACAATCATTAATTCAAATGTAAAATCATTACAATTATATTGGGGAAAAAACAAAGTGTGTGAAAAACAAAACAGAGGAATGTGCAAATTTGAAGAAACTTATTTTTTCACAGAAGAAATGAGTTGATAGTTTGTGATGTCTTCAATTTATGAGCATACAAGGACAGAAGAAACAAACTTACTTTTGAGATAGAACTGAATAGGTCATCATTATGATATACTTCTATAGCCAAACCACACATCAAGTGTCTCGTGTGCCACATGTTTCATATTCTCTTTTTTTCAGTTATTATTAATCGCCGTAGAAGGCCTTTAACCATGGCGTGAGAACTATCTCGTGTGGTGCCTTAGAGATATGTTAATTTGCTTCAGAATTTATATATATATATATATATTTATATGTGCACTCACAGACGCACTCACATTCGTACACATACACGCGCACAAGTATGTACAATTCATAAATAAAGAACGCTTTCAAATATTTAGTGTGGCATAAAGTGAATATTTCTTTTAGGGACCATCGTCTCATTTTGGGTAATATCTCTACACTATGTCTCTAAACTACTTATCCAAAAAATATCTACACTACCTCTTTACACTACTACTCTATACAACATCTCTACACTACTTCTCTATACTACTTCTCTACACTACTTCTCTACACTACATCTCTACACTGCTTCTCTACACTACTTCTCTACACTACATCTCTACACTAATTCTCTATACAACATCTCTACACTAATTCTCTGTACAACATCTCTACACTTATTCTCTATACATCTCTACACTACTTCTCTATACAACATCTCTACACAACGTCTCTATACAACATCTCTACACTAATTCTCTATACAACATCTCTACACTAATTCTCTATACAACATCTCTACACTAATTCTCTATACAACATCTCTACATTAATTCTCTATACAACATCTCTACACTAATTCTCTATACAACATCTCTACACTACATCTCTGCACTACTTCTCTATACAACATCTCTACACTACTTCTTATATATAAAGCCAGCGCGTTTACAGCACGTTATGTATAGATATGAAACTTGGACAACCTTATTCAAGGCACGATAAAAGAATAAAACTTTTGGTCTGCCAGCGAAAAATAATGAACATCAAATGTCGGGAGAAAATAGAGTGCTCATATGTCCTGGATCCTTCTGGCTTCAATCAATTATGACGTCACTCAGGGATCGAAGACTAATGTGGCTGGGTCATGTTAGAAGAGACTGCTATATTTAGACATACACCCTCCAGGAAGATATTGCATTGGAAGTAGTCTAGGGGCAAACCAAATGCAGAGACAAAGACGTGTGTCCCTGGGTGAACTTTATTAGTGAGAACAAAGTGGGAGAAGCTTGCAGCTGATCGTACTTCATTGAGAAGATATGTACAAAGCGTCATGATTACATAAAAAAGAGCAATGATGTCAAAGTTATAAGAAAAAAAGAAGCAATAGAAAACGGCGAGACCCATCGACTTGGCACAAACTGTCTTGCTCATACTGCAGCTGGCCGGATCTGCCATTCGAACATTGACAAGATCAGCCATGAGAGAAGCTGCCCATAAAACAGCGCTGGACAGTGACTATTGAACGCCTATCTGTATGAAACGCCCATGAAGACGCAAAGACCATACATGACTGGGATGGGGTGGTGGGGTATTGCCCATCAGTGTCAGACTGTATTTACGAATTGAACAGTAAAAATTACTATGGACTTTTTGCCACGAACAACGTTTTTGAACAGAAGATCTGTTGCTAATTTCATGGACGGTCTTGATTTCTTCTTTCAGCTCCCTGTGGAGCATAGGTCTTCAACAAATACTTTCCAAAGCCGTCGTGTTTCTTGCCATTCTTTTAAGATCATTCCATGTCTTCCCCCTCTTCTTTATCTCTGCTTTCATCTTTCTCCAACAATGTTTTGGTCTTCCTCTTTGTTTCTTCCTCTGGGGATTCCAAAAAAGGGCTTGTCATGTAATACTATGAGTTGGCTACCGCAACGTGTGTCCTACCCATCGTCTTCGGTGTATTTTTGTCCACTGGTATTTGACTGGTACTTTTATTCTTGATTTACCAAGCATAAAATCCATTGCTCAAAGTGTTATTATACATCTATCAGTTAAATAACTACTTATTTACCATAAATCTCAAATCTAATGACTTATTCCTGTCTTTTTATTCAATTATTCTTCTTTCTTATTAAGTAAGATATAGATAAACCATTTTATTTTCAAAATCTGTCTTTACTCTTAAGAAAAAGAGGGTACAGATTAGAAAAAAAGGAAAGGCAAACCGGTATCCCAGAACATTATTTTGAATTCGAAATTGTGATCCTGAAAGGCACTATTTTTGATCTTACTCTAAAACACAACACAACGAAATTGGCACACTTCAAAGTTCCGATCAACGCTATGAACGTTGCGAATTTAGAATACCAAATCATGGAGATTAGCTATCATCGTTTCCTGGAAAATTGACTCCTTCTCGTTTAGAAATTAAATTAACGGAGCAAAATAATTGGGAATGACTTCCCTTTCGTAAACTTATTGTTTCTTATTCCAACTTTTAACGTGTGGTCAGTAGGAGTCAATCAAATAGTAGGTAATTCTGGCTGAAACAGAAAACAAAATAAATAGGTTGTGTACGCATGGTGCAGGTTGTAGTGGTGTATAGAGTACCAGGCATTTCAAAGATAAAGAAATAACTGCTGGCTTTGTAAATATAGTAAAAATTTAGCCAGTTAAATTTTCGATTTTTTAAAATTTACTCATTATCTTATAAATATTCAGTTCAGTAAATTGTTATGTCTTACAATATAAAAGTATTATTTTTCTCTCGTTGAAAATATTCTCTTGTAATTACATCTGCAGCATGACCAGTTTTCATTAAAAGCAAAAAGCGTATACAATTTTTATTGGATGACATTAAGTTGTTCACAATTCAAAGGCACATAATTCCGTTCAAGAATAATTTCATATTTAAAGAGTTACCGTAATTTCTTAAACGAACGAAGGAGGGCAGTAACGGTTGGGCGAACATGGTAGAACAAGCAAGAAGTTATTATGCTGTAAACCAGTCCACTTTTCGCATTCTTTCTCTACATCTCTCTCTCTCTCTCTGTCTCTCCATCCGCAAACAATGTTTTTTTTCTTCTCATTATATTAGATATCCCGTGTGGATGAACTGTGATTATCGATATTTAAGTGGAATATGATTTATCCCTCTTTGTGTCGTGTGTTCTCGGTTCGATAGGTAAGCACATGGTTCGACAAAATGTCGCCAGTAAGCGGGTGTGTTCAACCCATATGTGTAAAGTCTGTGACGGTGGATGGGGCGGATGAATCAGAAATGATCAACTGCCCAGAAAGCGAAAACAGCAAAGTGTGTGGTACACATGAGGCATATTCAGAACACGAAAGACGATCACGTACTAGTCCAGAGGAAGCCATGGAGATGAATTCAAACTTATGTCGGAGGAAAGATCTTAAAATAATTACTTGGAATGTTAGGACTCTATATCAAGAAGAGAAATTGTAAAGTCTGATTCAAGAAGCAGAACGAATAAATATAGATATCTTAGGCATATCAGAGACAAGATGGACAGAATGTGTGTACATAGAGGACGAAAAATATACATTTATATACTCAGGAAACACAACAGAACATAAAAAGGGGGGGGGGGGGAATAGGAACACTGATAAAAAGAGAGCTACAAAAATATATAAGTACCCACTGGGCATACAGTGATAGGATTATACTACTCAAGTTGAAAGCAAAACCATTCGACATAGCAATAATACAGACATATGCACCTACTCAAGACTACACACATGAACAAATAAAGGCATACTATGAAGACCTAAATAAAGTTATGAAGCAAGTGAAATCTTCAGACATCTTGATTGTAATGGGTGACATGAACGCTAAAGTAGGAAAAGGTAGATATAAGACAATTATAGGAAATCATGGTTTAGGAAAAAGAAATGACAGAGGAGAAAGATTAATACAATTCTGTGAAGAAAACAGGCTATCGGGGGCCTCGGTAGCCTAGTTGGGAAAACCACCCGACTGGACTACCGACGTTCGGACAACCCGTGTTCGATTCCCGCTGGGAGCAGTGTGAGTTGTACTCGTGGTTGGAAATTTAAAAAAAAATTACCCCCACGGTCGACCCAGCCGTTGGCAGAAATGGGTACCAGGGTATTATCCTGGGAAGGTGAGGAATGTCGCTTCGCATCTGAGTTTCGATGCTTGAGGCTACACTATACAGAAATATCCGAACATTTCTGGATAGGCGGCCGAGCACATATGGGTGTAAACTCGCGTGCTAAGACGCCGGTTCATGTCTCGTACTTTACCTTTACCTTTAAGGATATTATAGATAGATGGCAGGAATATATAACAGAACTATTTCAGGATCAAAGGGACAAGAAACCAGTTATAAAATGAACATCAGGCTATAAAATCTTAAAATCTGAGGTGGAAAAAGCTATAAAAACAATGAAAAAGGGAAAAGCAGCTGGACCTGAAAGCATACAGATAGAGATGATACAGGCACTTAAGATTGTGGCATTGAATAGATTACAGACATATGCAATGACATATACCACACAGGATACATACCAAATGAACAAAAAACATCAACTTTCATTGCATTGCCTAAAAAGAATAGTGCATTTGAATGTAGTGACTTTAGAACAATAAGTCTAATGGGCCATGTTACAAAAATCTTGCTAAAAGTTATACATGGAAGGATTCAGAACAACATCAATACTGAATTAGATGAGCAGCAATTTGGATTTAGGAAAAATAGCGGGACAAAAAAGGCCATATTTTGCAGGAGAACATTAATCGAAAAGTACACAGACGTAAATAAACCAATATATGCCTGCTTCAAAGACTACACGAAGCTTTTGATAGAGTACACCACAAACAACTTATAGAATGCCTAAAAGAGATACATCTAGATGACATGGACATACCTAATATGTAATCTATACTGGGAGCAAACAGCAATAATAAAATATAACAAAGAGAACTCTACACCCATTGATATAAAAAGAGGAGTAAGACAGGGATGCATCCTATCACTAAGTTTGTTCAATCTATACACTGAGCAAATCTTTAAAAACATCATAGAGATGCCAGGCCTACAAATTAATGGAAAGATAATCAATAACCTAAGATATGCTGATGATACTGTACTATCTATCTGTCTATTGACCTTTCGAGCCGTAGCCGGCCCATAGGGCGTAGACCAAGATACTCCTTCTCTTATCTGAATTTTTGTTCCAGCAGTTTTCAATTCTTTTAAAGATATTTTATCAAATCTCGCCATTTGTCTCTGTTCTGTTCAAGCAGCTCTATCTCATTGAGGGAGCCGATACCTGCTGCTTTCGCCTCTCTCAGCAATGTTCTTCTAAGTGTCTCTCTGGATCTTCCTCTTTTTCTCTTACCTGTTGTTTCCCACATGAGGGCTTGCTTTGCTATTCGGTTATTATCTCTTCTCATCACATGTCTAACATATGACCATCGTCTTTTCTTTATTACTGAAGATATTAGTGGTTGAATGGCGATTTCTCTAATTTGATACTGTACTACTAGCAGAAAACCCTAAAGATCTACAACAATTACTTAATGAAATAAACATTGCAAGCAAAAAATATGAACTAGATATGAATATCAAAAAGACTAAAACTATGATCATAAACAAAGGAAATACTCAAAACCCACAAATGGATATCAAAAGTGAAGGAATAGACCTGGAGACAGTTCAGAACTACAACTACCTTGGACATACTATAACCAGTGATGGAAAATGTACAACTGATATAAACAAAAGAATAGGAATGGCAAGAAGTAATTTTAATGCCATGAAGAACATACTAACATCAAAACAAATAACACCAGGGCTAAAACTAAGAATAGAAAAATGTTACATCTTCTCAATATTCCTGTATGGTGCAGAAACAAGGACTTTAGACAAGAAAACAGAACAGAGAATTGAAGCTTTTGGAATGTGGATATATAGAAGAATAGGCAGAATTGGATGAAAGGAAAAGAAAACAAACGATGAAGTCTTAAAAGAACTAAAAATGAAAAGAGAACTACTAAACACAATTCAAACAAGACAAATGAGATTTTTGGGCCATGTTAAAAGACACAACAGCCTACTAAAAGTAATCCTAGAGGGGAAAATACAAGGTAAAAGAGGCAGATGCAGACCAAGACTAACATGGACGAGTAACATCAAAAGATGGACAAATCAGACTATGACAACCTGCACCATCAAAGCAAGAGACAGAAGAATGGCGTTCCATGGTAACCAACCTTCGTTGCGGAGACGGCACTCGATGATGATGATGATATTAGATATGACTTGACTCTGGATATTTGTAACTGAGCAAAGAAAAGAAAAAAAAAGCGATGTATTGTTCCCATTTTGCGATAATTAACATGTTATTTTGTTTGTGAGTAAAGCAAAAAAAAAATAAATAAACACATTCACACGCACAAATAATGATTTGCATTGAAAACACATAGATATCTTGTGTACATCTTTTAAAACACGTCTTAATTTAACAATTTGCTTTATTGTCACAATTTCCAAACATGCATTATTTTCACATTAACGCTTTATTTTCACAGTTTACACAAAGCACTATATTTTCACATTTTCACAAAAACACTTTACTTTCGCATTTTCATAAAAACACTTTATTGACAACTTTCACAAAAAAACACTTTATTTTCAACTTTCACAAAAACACTTTATTGACAACTTTCACAAAAACACTTTATTTTCAACTTCCACAAAAAACACTTTATTGACAACTTTCACAAAAAACACTTTATTGACAACTTTCACAAAAACACACCTTATTTTCAACTTTCACAATAAAACACTTTATTTTCAACGTTCACAAAAACACACCTTATTTTCAACTTTCACAAAAACACTTTATTTTCAACTTTCATAAAAACACCTTATTTTCAACTTTCACAAAAAACACTTTATTTTCAGCTTTCACAAAAACACACCTTATTTTCAATTTTCAAAAAAACACTTTATTTTAAACTTTCACAAAAAACACTTTATTGTCAACTTTCACAAAAACACTTTATTTTAAACTTTCACACACACAAAAACACTTTATTGTCAACTTTCACAAAAAACCCGCTTTATTTTCACCATGTTCGGGAAGATAAAAGTATTGCTCCTGTCAACAAATGTTACCACCACTATCTAGAGGAGCTGTCTCGACAGACAACAGAAACTATTGACGTATCAAACGCTCAGCGGTTATTGAGTTATTTGCGGGTCATTATCACTGCACTCCGAACATGTCCATAGGTGTTCAGATCCCATCCTCATCAAGTCCCGCAATGTCCAGCGACTGACGACTCCAGTTCTATGTTGGTTGATAAGTCTTCTTACACGGCCACTAAGTTTCTCATTTCTGGCTGTGTCCATCTTAACTCCCATCTCTTTCACCCGAAGAAGTGACGTGGATTTGTGGTCGTCGAAGTCCTGTGTTCTTCCCACACCGCGGAGGGCATTGATGATGTCCGCCCGATCCATTGGTTGACCGTCCTCAATAATAGCGCAGCTAGCAAACCTGTCCGCTCTTTCATTTCCCCGTACTCCCGCATGTCCAGGGACATAGACAAAGGTGACCTTACGTATTTTAGATTTCTGCAACGACTCTAACCATTGAATGCGTACAGAAATGCCTCCACTTTTTTTTTTTACCATGCTCATCGAATTACTCAGTATATATACATGGGTGCAGTCTTGTGACTTTAACCAGTTGGATGCCCTGGTCACTACCATCACCTCCATCACTACTCGTGTTCATGACGTATGCACCACTGTCTTCCTTGACTATTCTGCTGGCCAAACGTGCTGTAAATGCACATGCACTTCTTTGGTGTCGTATTACAGATCCGTCTGTATAGATGACTGTATCTTTCTTATCTGTGTTATCGCAGAAGAGACCGATGATCTCCGCATTGACCACGACTGAGTTCTGTTCCCTACTTTTCCTGCCTGTCGAGTGTTACTATACACGACAATATCCCCTTGAATGACGTAGGCACAGGTATCCACTCCTCGCCAACGTTGATATTGGTAAGCCCACAGACCTGTTTGAGGACGTCTTCTGCTCGGCCGACCCATGATTTGCCTCTTTTTAGCCTGGCATCTTTCCTTGTGTTGAGCACGTGGTGCAATGGATGCTCTTTATCTGTACTAATCTTCAGGTATGCTCGTGCCCTCCAGATCTTGATTCTGTCATCCATGGTTGGAAAGTCAAGAAGATACCTCTTTGCTACACAGGGAGTGTCCCTCGTTCACCCCAAGATAATGCGCATGGCTTCATTCTGTATTTTCTCCAGCCTGTCAATTTGAGTTGTACTGATAGTAAGAATTGTCAGGGCATACTCGATTGGTGCGAGGACTAATCCCTGGAACAGAAGAGTAAGTAGCCTCTGCTTGATGTTGGTAGCTGCCATGACCTTCTAGGCGGCTAATCCTTTGCGCGATTTAGTTATCACATGGTTGACGTGGTCCCGAAAACACAGGCTGCGATCAAACTTAACTCCGAGGTATGTCATCAACTTGTCCCTGGTCACCTCATCAGCTCCCATTCGTAATACCGTGGCCGTATTAACGATATGATTGTTAAAACTGATGCTTTATTAGGATTAACCAAGGCACCTGAAACACCACAACAGAAAGAAATGCGACCGAGTTCGTCTTTCATTGTGGAAGCGATTTCCCTTCTGTCTGTTCCCTATCGATACACCAGAATATCATCAGCTCAGCGGTTGTTACTCATAATCGCTTATTCGATTTCACAACTGTAATCGTCTTCAGATATTTGACATCAAAAGACAATAACTCATTTTTGTCTTATCTTCGTCGCGATCGATCTGAAGTAACCATTACATGAATCAAACATAAGCGTAATTGTACACAATAATCGATCCATACTTACAGGATACAATTGAAAACTATTTAAAGTAAAATATGACCTTTAAGAAGACTAAAATACTCTGCATTTTTATATTTGATAAAATATCCTGGAAAAAAACTACTGTTCTGAAAGATATTTCACTGAAACTGGTTTGGAGATAAACAGACCAGATCTATTTTTTTAATTTTTTTAAAATTCTGCTTAAACCGTTTCGGCTATTGAATGTGATGAAACAATTTCAGCTCGCATTTCTGAAGCCCCTTTAACTGTAGTCACGTGGTGATGCTGCAGCAACTTCCTTGATGTTGCCATCCCATCGTCATACTGGGTCTGCCACATCCATCTTCAGCGATTGGCCTGCTCGCAAACTTAATAGCGTGACGTCACTTGTCAGGTTCGCCCTTGCGAGCTATAGATGTCCTTTCAAGGGTGACAGAATCCTACACACAAAAATGAATTTACATCTGTGACGTCATGCTAGTAGGGTTGCGAACTGGCTTATGACTAGATACCTGTGGTCTGCCCAATCTCATCCCACTTCCTCTATTCTTGTATACACCTTATTTTATATGAAACTTTAGGACAGTTTCGCCATTTGTCAAAACTATTGCATTTGTTGCTTCTGAACGTTATTTTAATATTAATTTTGTGTGCGACCGTGTTTATAGTTCAGTGATCCCAGTGTTTCGCGTGTAACCATGATATATTTCAGTGCTCCCAGTGTTTTGCGTGTAACCATGTTTATATTTCAGTGCTTTCATTTTTTCCCTGTCTAACATTGTTTATAGTTCAGTGCTCCCAAAGTTTAGTGAAGTTTCGTGTGTAACCATATTTATAGTTTAGTGCTCCCAGAATTTCTTGTGTAACCATGTTTATAATTCAGTGCTCCCAGAGTTACGCGTGTAGCCATGTTTATAGCTCAGTGCTCCCAGAGTTACGCGTGTAGCCATGTTCATAGTTCAGTGCTTCCAGTGTTTCGTGTGTAACCATGTTTATAGTTCAGTGCTCCCAGAGTTACGTGTGTAGCCATGTTTATAGTTCAGTGCTCCCAGAGTTACGTGTGTAGCCATGTTTATAGTTCAGTGCTCCCAGAGTTACGTGTGTAGCCATGTTTATAGTTCAGTGCTCCCAGAGTTACGTGTGTAGCCATGTTTATAGTTCAGTGCTCCCAGAGTTACGTGTGTAGCCATGTTTATAGTTCAGTGCTCCCAGAGTTACGCATGTAGCCATGTTTATAGTTCAGTGCTGCCAGAGTTACGTGTGTAGCCATGTTTATAATTCAGTGCTTTCAGATTAGTAAATCCCGCTTTCACGGAGCACATCTGTTTTCTGTAGTGTGTAACCTCTCACTTGTTCATTGATGACCACGTTTGACCATAGTTTTGGCTTGGAATAAACACGCGTGATTGAGATGTTTCTGTGTGATGATACGTGATGAACATTGTGTTCTTCAACGTTTGAAATGAAGTGGATCTATAGACAACAATGGAGAGAATTGGGTGAAAGAAAAAAAAAAGACAAACAAGAAAGTTCTGAATCAGGTGAAGTTGAAATAAAGAACTGCATAACACAATTCTAAAACAAAGACAACTGAATATTGTTTTGGACATGTGAGGAGACATAATACCCTTCCGGGGGACTGGCTGGTCTCGAGGCAAGATGCCGGCCTCGAGACAGAGAGGTTGTGGGTTTAAATCCCGGCTGCACTGGTTTAATTTATGATTTATCTCCGCGGCAACCACCCCTAGTCTCAAGCCCGGCTTGAAACGTCAATTACTCATCGACGGAAAAAATATGAGTACCTCCAAAGTTGGAGTTATCTGCCTGTGCAGCGAGGGACCCATGTGCACACGGCTGCCAGTGAAAAATGGATTAACACGCAAAATTCAGTTCCTGTCACTATGGACTTCGTCAGAGGTAAAAAGCTGGCGAAGGAAAAAAAAAGAAAGAAAAAAACCTTCTAAAATTCATCTTGAAACTGAAGTCACAAGGCAGAGGCAGACGAAAAGTAAAGTGCACTGATAACATCAAAAGATAGACAGGTGAACCCATGACAAAGTGCACCATCAAGACAAGGGACATAGTAAAATGGCGCTCCGTGGCAGGCAATCTTCGATGTAGAGGCGGCACCAAATGAATTAATATGTTGAAGTGGAATACGATGTCTCAATTTTTGGATTTGGAACATTTATCTCTTTGTTGGATGGTACCATCTCTAAGGAATCTTATTGCTAGATATTAGTAATCCACTTTTTTCATGTCTGGGCACTCTAGAGCTATACGTAACTCTGATTTTCGTCTCCGTTGCCATGGTTTCTCTTGTGACTTTCATGTTGACCGTGCTTCTTGGCTCCTCTCTGATACCAAGGTCTGGTTATCTGCACATAGTGCTTCAATATTTTCTAATTGTTGATCTTAACATTTTACATAAACTATCAATGTACAGCAGATAATCTGTACGCTTCTGGTTCTATTCTATTCTATTCGAGGAACCAGTTTCATTGCAGTCAGGATTTCCCCATGTATCCGCTCCATCTCTTGTTACAGCAATAACTAAATTCATTGGTAAATTCCGTAACCAATGTCGCTCCGTGCACGTCATAATAGACTGAGTAGGCGACGATTCCAAATCTCCTTACTCGCTTCTTACGACACGCACAGTGGCTCTATTCTTTTCTCCCCTTCTGTGGGGTCGCCCGTACCCGCACGTGTGAAACATTCTATCCACTCTATATTAACTGGATTTCTCTACACGATGGCATATGTAATACGAAACATGCATAACCTTTCAATCGTTCTATATTTCTGATGTTCAAGATGTCTCAGGTGACCATCTTTTCTTACTCCCCTGCTTTTAAATTACTTTATTGGACCTTCTATCTCTTCTTTCTTTTTATTTTTTTAATCCATTAAAATTAACGATAAGCGTATGGAAACCTCGCAGTATAGAAAATATCAATATTTCGTTTCGTTTAACCAAAAAAAAAAAAAAAATCATAACGATTCAAATTATTTGCCCGGATACACATTTTTTTTTTTTTAATTCTGAGGGAAATTAAAAATCTTCTCTATTTTATTTAAAAGAAAGAAACAACAACAAAAAAATCTTCTGTTATATATTCTTCTGTCGAATTCGAAAGAAATATGTATTTTAGAATTTATATAAAACCCTTTGAAACAGGAAGTAATTTTAAAAATATTCGAGAGAGAGCATGAATCTTGCAAAAATACTTCTGTTGATCAGATTACCTCATGCAGTGTACAGTTTTATACCATCTACTGCAAAAATATCACACCTTTTTTATGTGATTGTAAAAATTGTGTATGTGAAACATTGTAAAAATTGTGTATGTGAAACATTGTAAAAAGGATTAATGGAGAGTTCAATTATTCAAAGGAAACAACAGTTTTGAAATTGGCATCGCCAGCTCTTGTCATTACAGCTCAAGCGAAGTAACAAGAAGAGTTATTTCCCTTCGATAAGTTGTAACTCAATTTTACTTGCTCCGACAGAGTAAATTCATACCCACATTGCGCTACATCAGTCAAACATGGACACTTACGTCTATGCATGAAATAAGATTGTCACCGGAGAGATGTCTGAGAAAGCTGTTTGGAGTGACCAGAGAAGACACAATATTAAATGGTTGGTTGGTTGGTTGCGTTCGCCCGATGACTAAAGTATTCTAGAGTATCGTGGTAGACTAGAATATTCCTCTTCATCATCCACCCTTACAAGGACGTAGTGGACTTGTCTGCGTTGTGTTGTGGTTTGCAGTATCATCATCATCATGTGCCGTGCCGGTTGGCGTTGACGATCATGTCCTTCCACAATCTTCTATCTACAGTGCATCGTATCAGTTCTGTTCTTGACTGTTTTCCATGCCATGACACCAAGCTATCCGGTATTTTCTCTATTTGTCGTCCGCGATCTCTCTTTCCTTTTATTTTGCCAGTTGTAACCAAGTATTCCAACTTTCCTCTACTCATGCTGTGTCCAGAAAATGTTGATTGCTTCTTTCTGATGTTTTTTAAGAGCTCCCTTTTTGTGTTGGCCTCTTTGAGAACTTTCTCATTGGTCTTTTTAGCTGTCCAGGGAACTTTCAACATTATTCTGAGAAATCCCATCTCTGTGGCCTCTAATCGTCTTTTCATTTGTTTGTCTATTGTCCATGATTCGCTTCCATAGGTCAGAATTGGTTCTATATAGCATCGATGAACTCTCTTTCTCATTTCTATTGGCATAGATTTGTTGCATAAGATATTTTTCATTTTCTGAAATGCTATTTTGGCCTGAGCTATTCTGCTTTTTATTTCTGTGTTGCATCTTCCATCTGATGTTATCACTGTGCCCAAGTATTTCAAACGTTGCACTTGTTTCAGATTTGTCTCGTTTATTTTTATGCTGCATGATAGTGATGATTGTTTCTTCGATATAACCATTACTTCTGTTTTCTTACTATTCAGACTGAGACCTTTCTTGTTGCTTTCTTTTACTATTATATCTATCATTTCTTGTAGCTCATTCTCTGTCTCTGCTATTAAGACTGTGTCATCTGTATATCGTAAATTAATTATGTTGTGACAGTTGGCTTCAATTCCTTTTTTGTCTTTTTTTTATTGATCTCATAATATGTTCGCTGTAAAGTGAAAACAAATTCGGCGACAGAACACAGCCTTGTCTGACTCCTTGTTTTATAAATTGAAATAGTCATGTTTGGTTGTTAATTCGTATAGCTGCTGTTTGTTGCCAGTACATGTTTTTTATGTTTCGCAGATCCTTGCCATCAATATTTAATTTCTCCAGCATATTGATTATTTCCACATGCTTTACTTTGTCAAATGCTTTCGTGTAGTCTATAAAGTACATATATCGATCTTTCTTTGCTTCTATAGATCTTTCTATCAATGTTCTTAAGATGTATATTGCATTATTGGTGCCCTTTCCTTCCACAAATCCACATTGTTCCTCACTTATTTCTGGTTTTATTTTGTTCCTTACACGTCTCATGATGATTCTTAGTAATATTTTAGTTATATGGCTCATGAGACTAATAGAGCGATGATCTTCACAATCAGTGGCTCCTGACTTCTTCGGTATGGCTACAAAGATTGATTTTAGTAGATCTTCAGGTATGTGTCCAGTGTTATATATGTCATTGAGTAGTTTTGTTATGACTTGTACTCCCAGCTCTCCCAATGCATTTATCTCTTCGATTGTTATATTGTCAGGACCTGGAGCTTTGCCTCTTTTCATGTGCTGAATTGCGTCCTCCACTTCACTCTGCATTATTGGTGGTCCTGTGTCTTCATTTGAATTGTTAAATTCTGGTCTTTCATCATCATAGAGTTGACTGATATATTCTGTCCATCTTTCCATTGTCTTCTCCTGTCCCATTATTATATTTCCTTCCTTTGATTTCACATATCCTGAAACTTTGACTTCTTTTCTTCCTGTTAATTCATTTAACTGATTGTGCATAAAGTTTGAGTTTTCTTTTATTGTTTTTCCATTTCTTCACATTTCTGTTTTAACCATCCTTCCTTTGCTTCTCTGCATTTGTTTTGGATCTCTTTGTGCAATATTTTGTATGTCCGTTCTTATTTTTTATGTTTTCTTCTTTCGTCCATTAGTTGTAATATTTCTTCTGTCATCCATTTCTTTTTGTTGATTCTTTTAGTCACTGGTATTACTTCTTTTGATGTTTGCTGAATCGATTGTTTGAGCATTTCCCACTGTTCCTGGATGTCCTGTATTTTCTCAATAGCACTAAATCTATTTTGTACTATCGTGCTTTACTTATCACTTATCTGTTTATCTACTCTTAGCATATCTAGTTCTAATTTTATATTTCTTGGTGATTTCTGTGCTTTCCACAGTTTTATTCTTATCTTTCCAACTACTGGTACATGGTCACTATTACAATCTGCTCCTGGCCTTGTTTTAACCGACGTTAGCCCATTCCTGAATCTTCTCTGTACCAGTATAAAATCAATTTTGTTTGTGTACTTTTTTGTCTGGGCTTTGCCATGTCCATAGCGCCGAGGGTGTTGTTTGAACAAGGTGTTACCTATAATCATTTCATGTGTCTTTGCCCAATCTATCAATCTATCCCCTCTGTCATTCGTCTCTCTAAGGCCATGCCCCCCCTCCCCCCAGTCACATTTTGCACTTAAGCTGTTCCTACATTTGCATTGAAATCCCCTGATATAATAGTTATTTCTTGGGGTTTACACTGTTCCATGGTCGTCTCTAGCTCTTCATAAAAAGTGTCAATGTCTTCTTCGCTATTACTTGTTGGTGCATAAACTTGAATTATGTTGATATCCATTGGTCTACCTCTCAATTTTACTAGCAGAATTCTGTCTGATACTGGCCAAAATCCTTTCACTGTTTGCAGCATAACTGTTATATTTGCGCCTTTCGGCCCAACACATCCGACTTCAGCACGACATTTTTTAGTACCGGGTTGTCTTCCCTCTTGGATCCCTGCACTCTTGGCCAGACTAGACAGGTTGTCTGTTACTGTAGGCACCGTGGAGAGGTGGAGCAGGGTCTGAATGGTTTTGGTTCACCGATCCTGGCGCAAGCCATCAGCTGTGGGTCGCTGACAACTTCCAGCTCTGGTGCTGGGAGGCGCGCCTTCGCCTCCAGAATCTTCAATGATATTATAAGAGAAAAAGTAGGCATTGAAATAATCCTAAGCTACATACAGAAACAGGGAGCCGCGATAGCTCAGTGGTTAGTGAACTGGACTACAAAGGACAAGGGGTAGGGTTCGATCCCAATCGACGGTTTCCGGGTTCACCCAGCCTTAAATGGGTACTGGATTTGTTTCTGGGAAAGTAAAGCAGCACGGGCGTAATACCGACCACATTACCCCAAAAATCATGTGCTGAAGGTCTGTAAAATATAGGGTCACTAACACCATATTTTCCCTATACGCCACTTGGCGTGACGGGGGTACTTTACTTTACTTTACTTACATACAGAAACAACAAATAATTTGGTTTGCCCATATAGAATGAATGCTGTGTGATTCCTTACCTTACAGAGCATATGTTAAGAGAGGAGAAGGGAGAAGAGCAAGAGGCGGACCTAAGGTAAAATGGACAATCATCACAGAAACGCTACAACAACACGTATTGACAATGAGTGGAGCCACCAAAAGGGCGAGAACCAGAACTTTGTATCTACTTCAATACTCGAACGGGTACAAGCGGAAGTGACGAAAGAGAAGAAGACAGGCCTGCAGCACCTATAGATATGTAAACAAAACGGACACAGACATTACAACACGGACATATGTATAAAAAAATGGACACTTGTATTGTAACATGGATATATATATTGACTAAATGGGCATGCTTTGCAACACGGACATCATATGTATATAAACAAAACGGACACAGGTACTACAAAAAGAACACACATACAAGCAAAACGGACAAAGGAATTACAATACAGTCAGACATCTAAACAAAACGGGCACAGGAATTACAATACAATCAGACATAAAAACAAAACGGGCACAGGAATTATAATACAGTCAGACAAAAACAAAACGGGCACAGGAATTACAATACAATCAGACATAAAAACAAAACGGGCACAGGCATTACAATACAGTCAGACATAAAAACAAAACGGGCACAGGCATTACAATGCAGTCAGACATAAAAACAAAACGGGCACAGGCATTACAATACAGTCAGACATAAAAACAAAACGGGCACGGCAATTACAATACAGTCACACATAAAAACAAAACGGGCACGGCAATTACAACACAGTCAGACATAAAAACAAAACGAGCACAGCAATTACAATACAGTCAGACATAAAAACAAAACGGGCACATCAATTACAATACAGTCAGACATAAAAACAAAACGGGCACAGGCAGTACAATACAGTCAGACATAAAAACAAAACGGGCACAGGCATTACAATACAGTCAGACATAAAAACAAAACGGGCACAGGCATTACAATACATTCAGACATAAAAACAAAACAGGCACAGTCATTACAATACAGTCAGACACAAAAACAAAACGGGCATAGCAATTACAACACAGTCAGACATAAAAACAAAACGGGCACAGCAATTACAACACAGTCAGACATAAAAACAAAACGGGCACAGGCATTACAATACAGTCAGACATAAAAACAAAACGGGCACAGGCATTACAATACAGTCAGACATAAAAACAAAACGGGCACAGGCATTACAATACAGTCAGACATAAAAACAAAACGGGCATAGCAATTACAATACAGTCAGACATAAAAACAAAACGGGCACAGCAATTACAATACGGAAACAAACTTCGCGTGCTATACAAAGAAAACAATACTGACACAAACATAACACTTACTTATTCATCTTCTTTCCTTACTCATTTGCCTTTCAGCGTCGAGGGGAGATATCATTTGTTTTTCTGTTTGCTTCTGCTGCCGTTCTTTCGTTTCCGTAGTCGGCCCTTGGGTCTAATGTTTTCGAAGCTTTTATTGAAGGCTAGTTGTGTTGACATCTTTCTGCTTAGTCACGTGACTGAACCTTTTTATTTGCTGTTTCTTTATATATTCTATGTAGGGACTTATTCCTAGCTTTTTTCTCAGTTCTCCAGTTCTTATCTTATCTCTCAGGCTGTTTCCTGCCATTGTCTAACACAATTCATCTCAGCAGAGGATATTTTTCTTATTGTTCTTGCATCTAGGGTTAGGGTCTGGCATTGATATCACAACTTTGGGATGAAGATTGTATTGTACAGTGCCCGTTTTGCCTCTAGAATTATTTCCTTGTTGGACAATAGTGGTTACAGCTGACCAATGATTTGACAAGCTTTGTTCCACCTTGAGTCAATTTATGCTGCCTGTGAATTGTCGTTTGTCACTAGACCTCCTAGGTATTTGAATTCCTCTACTTTTTTTAATTGTCTGCTGTCTATAGATATGTTGATGTTCTGTTCCTCTTTTGCAATATTCATGACTTCTGTTTTGTTGATGTTTACTTTCATGTTGTATTTTGTGGCTGTGTTGTTGAGTCTTTTAAGTGTTCTTGTAGGTCTTCTATTTTTTCCATGTATTAGTGTCTGATCGTCTGCAGATAGAAGCTCGTTTATCTCCCCTGTCTCTAATGGGTTGGCTAACTTGCATTTATTATGCATTCATTCACTGGTACACACAAATACAACAACATTGACACAAGCATAACATTCATTGACGCACACAAATACAACACTGACACAACAACAATACGAAATATGTTATAATTCGGGGACACCCATCAACAAAACGAACAGCCACACACACATCGAAATGTGCACTCTGCAACATAAATCAATGCTGTCGACAACCATGGGGATGGAACCGAGACGAGCAAGGAAGTCCTTGTACCGAACAGAGTAAATAAGAAACAATTACACAATTAAAATAAAGCCAGACAACATCACACGATTAAGATAAGACCTGACAACATTGTGGTGTTTATGTGCAAACACGATGGTAAACGAATTTCATACTTGAAACCTGACTGATGGTCTTGTATTGTCTCTGATAGTAACGCGTCTGCTCGCAGTGAATCCTGGTGGCCATGAAGACTCCATCAATGGTGTCAGGTCTGAGTGAGCAAACCTGTGACTTGGTAATTTACGAGCTCTTGAGCGAGGGTGTCTATAGCTTGTTTTATGGAGTGATTACGTCACCGTTCACTTGCGTTATCGGAAATTGGTTTGTGGGGCTTCACCGAGGGAAAGGTCGATATCACCAATGGGTGTTGAGTGAGATGAGGTTTCAATGATGCCGGATATAGATAATCGACATATGCTTGGACAGACACACTTCAGACAAATACATGCAGTCGTGCACATACTCTCATACCACAGACACACTTCAGACAAATGCATGCAGTCGTGCACATACTCTCATACCACAGACACACTTCAGACTAATACATGCAGTCGTGCACGTACTCTCATACCACAGACACACTTCAGACAAATACATGCAGTCGTGCACATACTCTGATACCACAGACACACTTCAGACAAATACATGCAGTCGTGCACGTACTCTCATACCACAGACACACTTCAGACAAATACATGCAGTCGTGCACATACTCTCATACCACAGACACACTTCAGACAAATACATGCAGTCGTGCACGTACTCTCATACCACAGACACACTTCAGACAAATACATGCAGTCGTGCACATACTCTCATACCACAGACACACTTCAGACAAATACATGCAGTCGTGCACATACTCTCATACCACAGACACACTTTGTATGAGCATGGGATAAACACATATGCATCCTACGCATACCACACACACATAAAACGCAAAAACCACACATACATTACATATGTAAACAGCAAACACCATATACAAATCACAGACACACACGTTCATACCACACACACATCAGAAACACATCTACCATACACACATACCACACATACTTACACACAGACCACACACATACCCCACACAAATACACACATATATATTCTATTATAAACACACCAGTTACGCTTGCACGCGATGTACTACAAACACATTTGCAAAAACACAGTCACGCACACACTTACTACAAACCTGCATTCCACACACACACACACAAACACACATATAACACAGCAACTCACCACCCATTTGTACAATTATAAACACCCAACACCTGCCGCATACACGCAGGCCATAAACACACATAACCATCATCATACCTGTAACCATGGCAACCGTTGATGACGTCTTCACAATTTTCCCCTAACCTTCATGATAAAAACTGCTTGTTTATTTCAGGTGTGACGATGTACTCTAATGTTGTCTTCCCACCATCTTCTTTATCTGTCTTGTCCTCTTTTGTCTGATACTGTGCCCTGTAAAACACGTAATCACACACATATACATATGAAGAATATGAGGCAAGCAGCGAAAATGGAACCTGCTGCTAAGAGAGCAGGTCCTACAGCAAAGCGCCAGCCCTTCTATGCCAGTAGACGTGGAAAGTTACACAAATTAAGAGACAAAAATCTCTCAGTTTCTGTTGGTGATGTTAAAATTTGTCCACTCTAATTTCTATATATCAGAAATTTGAACATGTCCACACTAACAACAGTGTAAAACGAGGTGTTCTATATTAGATGTTGGAGCGTGTCCATACTAACAACAGTGTAAAACTAGGTGTTCTATATCAGACTTTGTGGTTTGTCCACACTAACAACAGTGTAAAACTAGGTGTTTTATATTAGAAGTTGGAGCGTGTCCACACTAACAACAGTGTAAAACTAGGTGTTCTATATCACACTTTGGGGCTTGACCACACTAACAACAGTGTAAAGCTAGGTGTTCTACATCAGACTTTGGAGCGTGACCACACTAACAACAGTGTAAAACTAGGTGTTCTATATCACACTTTGGGGCTTGACCACACTAACAACAGTGTAAAGCTAGGTGTTCTACATCAGACTTTGGAGCGTGACCACACTAACAACAGTGTAAAACTAGGTGTTCTATATCACACTTTGGGGCTTTACCACACTAACAACAGTGTAAAGCTAGGTGTTCTATATCAGACTTTGGGGCTTGACCACACTAACAACAGTGTAAAGCTAGGTGTTCTATATCAGACTTTGGGGCTTGACCACACTAACAACAGTGTAAAACTAGGTGTTCTATATCACACTTTGGGGCTTTTGACCACACTAACAACAGTGTAAAGCTAGGTGTTCTATATCAGACTTTGGGGCTTGTCCACACTAACAACAATGTAAAACTAGGTGTCCTATATCAGACGTTGGGGTTTGTCCACACTAACAACAATCTAGAACGCGGTGTTCTATATCAGACTTTCCGGTTTGTCGACACTAACAACAGTGTAGAACGCGGTTTTCTATATCAGACGTTGGGGCATGTCCACACTAACAACAGTGTAAAGCTAGGTGTTCTATATCAGACTTTGGGGTTTGTCGACACTAACACCAGTGTAGAACGCTGTGTTCTATAGCTGATATTGGAGCTTGCCAATAGCAGAGCTATGCTAGATGTTCTACATACACAGTTTTTTAATGACAGTCAGACAATGACGACGCTCCCTACTGCTTTAGTACGTCCATTGTGTCACGAACTATTTATAGGGAGAGCTTTGCAGCAGCTTTGCCAGTTTTACCGAAGCACCGCAGTTATTTGCCTTTTTCCCATGTATGGGCAGTTCCATGAAGACGTTTAGCTTGGTATCGGTCTCCTTTGAACTACAAATCCTGTAATGGACGACAAGATCACCTGACAGCATTTGCTGGTTACATACAAGTTATAGCAGAATAAGACACACTGATGACGAGGTTTCAGCTTTGTTACTGAGCAGAGGGTAGTAACAACAGCAAGGGCGATACCCTGCCAATGATTGAAGGCTGCGGCTGAAATGTCAACAACCGACATTTTGTGGCAGCCAACAGGACAGCAAAGAAAACCTCTGTTTTGCTCAAAGATCTCCAAATGCTGTCTCCGATAGAAAATCCGACATAGCTACTTTTCTTTTTTTCTTTCTAATTTAGTGTTAGAGCTACAGCATTTTAGAACTTTCAGGTATTACTTACTGTAGGATTATCTTTACTATCCCAGCCAAATAATGGTACATTTTATAACATCTGTTAAAAGTACATTAATCTAGAACGTATGTTCTCTCAAATTAAAATCAACTAAAAATGGCATTGAGGACAAATATTTAGAGAATGTAATTAAGCTAATTTTTCTTTTCATCGTCTAAGTGTCTAATTTCACATTTGTAATTTCTGCGCATGCGTCAATAAGTTGTTGAAGTTTTCTTCCAACTGCCCAGGTCTATGGAAGAAAAATGACATTGACATCATAGAGTTTTTGCTGGTTTTAGAAAGCAAATCAGATCAAATTTTTAATTTTGTTCACATTATTGCTCTTGATAACGATGGACTTTTTTTTAAAAAAGAAACTTGTTGCAGATGCAATTACAACCTTGTGGAATATTTTGTTTTAAAAAATGGCGAAGATGAGCAGTTTTGTTACGCAGAATGTGGAAATTACAAGGAAAACCAATGACGTTATTATTATGCAATGTTTGTTTTTACTTACAGCCGAGGTTTCGAAAATATATACCTCCTAAAGTTAGCACTAATCTCAATCTGAGAGCATTTTGTGTTCTGAAACTTTCGGATTTTCCAGTACACAAGATCTATTCTGTCAACCAATATTGCATTTAGGCCGGAAAGAAAATACTAATATTTTACTGGATAGTGATTATTGATTATAGATAGTAACTAATACTGGGCTTAATAATGCAGGCACACGGAACAAATACCCCGGGGTATTAACTCTTTCAGTAGAGAAACTTATTATCAATGCAACGAAAGAGATTTCACAGAAAAATATTTTCATGTCTTTTAAAAACTAAGCTACATACTCTAACATATAACTTATTACCGATGAATTTTTATATAATAGAACAATGAATTAGAATTCACAAATGCCAAGATGATACAAGACATGTACTCACAAATATGGTTTGATGATGGTTGACAATTATCAAGTTGAGAGTAGCGCACTCTACGGCTATATCAACGAAATCGGCATGACGTACGCTGCGCCGAAACGTACGGAAAGAATTAAAGCTGTAAGAAGTAATAACAATTGGCATCGTTTTGGACATACTAGTAGTGGTCTCCCTCAGTCATAGCTGACTATAGATTTTGCAGCGCTCCAAGGAAATGTTATTTTTTTCTTTTCTTTCACCGTGTATTCTCTTTTTTTTATGAATCTGTCTGCTTCTTGCTTGAGTTTGGAGCTTTAGAGAATGTTTCCGGAAACTACGGTCTGCAGCTATGTCTTCCCAGGCTGCAGGGTTTATGTAGAGACACTAATTACAATATCTGGAAATGAAGGATAATCAGATAACAAGCGCAGACACCTGCAACACAACAATACAGCACACCTGGAGGTCATTTGAAAAAAAGGGAAGATTACATCATAACAATAAGAAACAGTTTTTTTTTTTTAAATTTAAATAGAGTGACACCGGTTTAACCTGAACCCTTCAAGAAAACGGAGGCGTGTCGAGGGCAATTATTATATGCAACATTTGAGGGACCAGAGCAAACAAACAACGTTCATGAGCAGAATTCAACAGAACAGATCTACACACTATCGAAAGTGCTTGCGCCAGATCTGCCAACACGTTTTATCTGATACTTAGATCTCAATATTTGCGTTCATAGATGTGTTTCTCCATCAATGATTGTTATCACTTTACCTTTTAACTTTGCCTCTAACATATTTTCTCAGTGTGTGAACAACCAGTGTCGAAGGTGTTTTAATATGACTTCGTATTTTAGTTTCTTTTTAGTTTCCAAATTTTCCATTTAAAACAACAAATATGAACTTAACTCCATCCTTTCCCACTGACAACAACACATCTGGGTTTACCCTAATTTAGGTCGCTATTTAAGAACATCAAAACTACGCATTTTCCACTCAAGTGAGAATTTGTTTGTTTTTTGTTTTTGTTTTAAATTCCTCACGGTAGCGAGCCTTTAACTAAGCCACATACTCCCACGTCAAGAGAAATAATTAGAAGACTTTCCGTGGTGGTGTCTTTAAACGTGACCTGAAAGACAAGAGACTAGAGCTCAACTGAGGTTAACATGACAGGAACGTTTCGTCTGTAAGGAAGCTAGAATCGATTTCAAAATCGGCAAAACCCAAAATCCAGCAGATTTCTAATGCAAAGAGTTCATGCAAGAAATAGCGCTAACTTCAGGATAAATCCACACATGGACTCTCAATTCAGCTTTGCCGTAAGGAATGTGAAGTATGTTACGAGAATCTTGCATGGATTACGAGATGATGTTCCGGAAACATGTGGCAGATGTGGAAGAATTGTGTGTGCCTACTGAGCATCCATGGGTAGCGAAGTGGTAAGAGTGATCGCGATTGGGTCATGGTTCAATGTCTAACTGTGTCGAATGTTGTATTTGTCCTATACGGCTTTTCAGCTTATCTACCAAACTAAAATGAGATCTAGAGTCTACACTGAGAATGTAGGCCGGCCTGCAGTAAATGCTAACAGCATGGTCTATAACATATGTCAATGGACTCGACCAACAATGGGCAATAACACGTGAGTATAGTACCAGCACGACGTAAGGTATGAGGGCACTTTAAAATATGGGCACTAAAACGTGACTTTAGTACCAGTATGTCGTACGGTATAAGGGGTACTTTAAGATGGGCACTAATACATTACTTTAAAACAAGGAGATACCAAGAGGGAGAGAGAAGGGTAGAATTGGTGCGGGTCAAGGGGAGATTAATAGGTCAGAGAGTATTAGTAAGAGGCTTCAGGTCTACGGGGAAAGCGGAGAATATGAACACATCGTGAATCAGGGACAAAGCGTGTAGGGCGATAAAAAAACGAGACAGGGGATAGTTAAGTGAGACAAAGGAGTTTAAGTTAGGAACATTCGATTGAGGGCGAGCGGTCAGTACGGGCGTCTGGGCTAGTTGGTTAGACGATACTGGGGACCATGAACAGTAGAGTTGCGACAGTGGACAGGACAGGTCAGTTAAGCTAAGGTAGTCAACCTAGTAGGACTTAAATTCGAGTGAGAAGTGTCAATTATTAAGAAGCTGTTAGCTTATTCATGTGAAGAGACTTTTAGTATTGTGAATGATATCACTAGTGCTCGCTTAGCAGAAGCCATGCCGGGCCAGTTATTCAGAAGCTGTTAGCTTATTCATGTGAAGAGACTTTTTAGTATTGTGAATGATATCACTAGTGCTCGCTAAGCAGAAGCCATGCTGAGCCAGTTGTTAAGAAGCTGTTAGCTTATTCATGAGAAGAGACTTTTAGTATTGTGAATGATATCACTAGTGCTCGCTTAACAGAAGCCATGCTGAGCCAGTTGCTAAGAAGCTGTTAGCTTAGTCATGTGAAGAAACTTTTTAGTATTGTGAATGATATCACTAGTGCTCGCTTAACAGAAGCCATGCTGAGCCAGTTATTCAGAAGTTGTTAGCTTATTCACGTGAAGAGACTTTTTAGTATTGTGAATGATATCACTACTGTGGGTGTGATCCATATGGGAGTATGCCTTTGTGAGTAATAAACGTGACATGTGTGAGTTCAACGGTGTTACTGACTGCTTTGTTTAAGCTAGCTGTATTTTGTCTGACCTCAGCGAAGAACGGAGCCTGGGGTTGTCATAAATTGTGGGCAGACAGTGCGGAGTACGGCATAACGATCACTGGCAAGGGTGAATGCCACGGTCTTATGGTCAATCGGGAGGCAGCATGGGTAGCAGTGGCCTCCAGACAGCAACACGGGGCGGACCTGCATCCCTAGGCAGTTCTAGACGTCGGTGTCAGTCAAGGGGCTGACCTACACGGTGACTGGAGGAGTCGCTGAATTCAGCAACCGGCGGAGGGTGCCTTCGATGTCAGTGGCGCAAGGGCTCAATTCTTTAAAGAACCGTGGCAGCTGTCGAACAGAGGCCAATTCAATACAACGAGAGCAAGGGAGATCTAGCTCGTCATACATTTGGCTGCACAGCTCAACAGTGTCAGGCGCTACAAGACAACACTTGAGGGTGCTGAAGGATATTGACAGCTTGAAAGCTGTGTTCATTACAATGTGTGCGGGTACAAACTAGCCCGTTACAATTACATTTACAGAAAGGGTTGAAAAATATAACCGTTACAACTATAGTACCAGCACTTCGTAAGGTATGAGGGACACTTTAAAACACAATCCGAGTTTATTAACTCTAAAAAACAACACAATTAGTTGACATACATGCAGACGTCTGAAGGTTTTTGTGTGTGTGTAGATTGTGAGATTTCGTCTTTTTAGTTATAGTCTGAAAGTCATGAAAACACAACGTGATTAATGAACACAACAGAGAAACTTGCAACTTCGCATGTCCAGAGCAAAACTTCAAGCGACGATTAGAAATTGCAGCCTTGATTGCGCCACAAGATTTATTGACACAGTTCTCTAGTTGCACTTACTGACTGGGGGCTGGCTACTTCAGAAGTAGAGAAGAGAAATAATAATAAGGAGAGAAACTTCCGCGGCGATAGATCGGCAAATCATTTCAAGGGAAGCGGCATATTTACAGTACCCGGAAAAAATATTACAAACAATCAACGACAGACAAGAAATAAACAATAATAGATGGTCCGAAGGTGAATCGAGCCCGTACTCCTCGTCACAGCTCTTTGCCACAAGAAACCAAAAGCTAGAGCACACGGCCAAGTAAGCTATCTCTAACGCAGCGGTTGATGGAATACAAACTCCATTCCACTTGGAACCGCAAGTCTACTACCATATTGGAGCATTATATTAATCGTATACAGGTCTCTCCTAATCAATACTTCGACCTACATAACCAAATACAACAAAAGTGGATGAGAAGAAAATACTTATTGCAGACAGTAATAAAGGGCGAAAAAATATTGACTTCCCATAGCAATATAATTGTTATTGCTTGTGTGTTTCATCAAAGTCTTTGTAAAGTGGAGAATTCCCTTCCTGGGACACCTCAACAATTTTCAGATCTGTTGAATAATGCGTCCAGCCACCATTACAAATAAGCGAACGGCAAATGTCTCGATACGTGGTAAATGTCGCAGAGTCAGACGACTCCATAACGGGATTAGCAGTCTCCCAAGTGGCTAATGGGCAGTGTCTGCGTAACCCCCCAGAAGGGATATCAATTGTTTATTGAGAAGTTAAGAAGCAGAGCTCTTTTGTAAGTGTTTTGAGAACTAAACGTGGGGGATGTTCCAGTGGTTGTCTGTAGCGTTCTGTGTAAGGTCGATGCCAACTGATCGTTAATGTGCTTGAATGTGGACTGCAGCTGCCTTTCTTTGTTTGGAAACTCGATGAGATGTTAATTCAAATGAATTCCACTGGCACGGGCGGTTGGGCAATTATGGATTTCCATTCGTTTGCAGAGATACCGGGGCCTTCGAATAACCATAATGAACTGATTGTTACATTGATTATGATTTCATCATTGACTGATTTGATTAAAACAAGGACTGTTTGGCGATAAAAGATGGAAAATTTAACAAATAAGGCAAGTAATGGACAACCTCTAAAATAGCAAGGAAGAAAATCGATTCATTCGTAACGAAATGCTACAGAAAAATCATTAAGATAATTTAGATATTAAAAAAGTGCAATGGAGGCATATTGTAAGATTTAAACATTAAAAAGAACTGTCTTATAAACACCATTATACAGAGGAAACTAAGATACTATGGTCACGTCAAAAGACACAAAGCGCTGCCGGGGTTCGAATAGGGAGTACAAATTAGTGGCGCTGTTTCCTACCAGGCACATTCGTAAGAGGCGACTAAGGAGGGTTGGACATGGGACTGCCTATCCTATACTGTAAAAAAAAAATAAGCAGAAAAAGCTTCACAAACATGGACAAGTCAAAGAAATGAATAAAATAAATCCGCCATCCAGAAAAGATAAAGGCTGTCTGTCTAAGAGATGTTTGACGCAATCCGGAGAAAGCCGTAAGGAAACCGGGTGGCCGATTCACTTTTTGTCTACCAGGAAATCCTCCAGAATTGGCACCTGGAATGTACGTACTCTAAACGAACAAGGAAAAGTTGCACAGGTAGCAGAAGAAATAAGAAATTATAAAATAGATGTTATGGGAATATGCGAAACAAGATGGCTAGGAGCGGAAAGGATAAAATTAAATACAAGAGAAATGATTTTATCATCAGGACATCAGGAGCCTGGAGCACAACATAGTGAAGGGGTAGCTATAATGTTATCAAGGAATGCACAGAAGACACTGATAGAATGGGAAGCAGTAGTGCCAAGACTAATGAGAGCTACATTTAAAACAAAAAACAAACACAAAATACACATTATCCAATGCTACGCACCAACCAAAGATAAAAATTATTTAGTTAAAGATTAATTCTGTAAACAATTGCAATGTCAGATGGATGAAAGACGAGCCAAGGATATTATAATCTTGATGGGAGATCTAAATGCAAAAGTAGGATCGGACAATAGAGGCTTTGAAGAGATTATTGGAAAACATGGACTTGGAGAAATGAATGAAAATGGAGAGATATTCGTGAACGTTTGTGCTCTTAATCAAATGAGCCTAGGACGAACAATATTCCAAGAAAAAAGAAGAATACATAAACTACATGAGTATCACCAGACCATGGAACGGAGAATCAAATTGACCATATATGTATTAATAATAATTTTAAGTCATCCTTACAGGATGTAAAAGTTTATAGAAGAGCAGATGTGGTTTACGATCATAATCTTCAGCTTGCAAACTTAAATTGAAAAGATATATTACATCACATAAGGGTAGACAGTATTTCAATGTTGGGTTTCTTCAAGAGCAAGGAATTAAAGATACATTTGCACTCACAGTATCAAACAAATACCAAGTCCACCTAGTCCTCCAACAACTAGAAAATACATCATTGGAAGATCATTGGAAACAGATAAAGGATATATGGAAGGAGACGTGAAGTAACCCTTGGGAAAAGAGAACGCCAGAATAAGTCTTGGATACAGCAGAGACCCTGGAGAAAATTAAAGAAAGAAAGAATAAGAAGAAAAGAGACATAAATAAAAGCAAAACGTGAAGTAATAAAGCCAAGACACAGAAAGCTTACACAGAGGTGAACAAAGAAGCGAGAAGATGCATTAAAAGGGATACGAGGAAATATATAGATGAACTAGCTAAAGAGGCAGAAGAAGCAGCAAATAAAGGGAATATGAAAGAACTGTACAAAAGCCCAAAGAAATTAAGTGGAAAATACAAACAGATGAATGCCTTTATTAAAGATAAGAATGGAAATCTGCTTGGTAATATAAAGGATCAAATGGAGAGATGGAAAGAGCACTTTGAAGAACTTTTGAACAGACTCGGCTCAAATAACCTTCCAGTTATATTATCAGCAGAAGAAGAGTTACACGTTAACTGGAAAACCAAGCAAAGAAGAAATAATGAAAGCCATCAAGCTATTAAAAAATAGTAAAGCCACAGGACCAGATGAAATTACTTCAGAAGCCCTAAAGACACATATTAACACCTCTACCAAGATGTTACATAATTTACTAGATAAAATTTGGAAGAGGGAAGAAATACCTAAAGACTGGAAAGAAGGTTATATGATCAAACTACAAAAGAAATGAAGTTTACAGAAGTGCACACATTAAAAATAGGGGAATTATGCTACTATCAGTACCAGGAAAAATATTAAGTATAATTATTCTGGAGAGACTAAAAGGGGCCATAGAGAAACATTTGAGAGATGAACAAGCAGGTTTTAGGAAGAACAGATCACGTGCTGCTCAAATAATTACTCTACGTATAATAGTTAAACACAGTTTAGAACTACAGTTCCCACTTTATGTTGGATTCATAGATTACGAAAAGGCATTTGATGGTTTAGACAGAGGAATACTTTGGAAGTTGCTGAGTCATTACAATAACTCAAAACAACAGAAAATGAATCCAGTGGTCACTGACCAAGCAATTTGATGATTTAGTCTTTGCTGATGACATAGCTCTCCTATCACAAAAACATCAACAAATGCAAGATATAATGATCATACGTGATGAGAGATCACATCAGCTAGGATTGAAAATAAATAGAGATAAGACCAACATTTTGAGAATGAACGCAGTTGGCAATAATCAAATAAAAATAGGATAAATACCTCTACTAGACGTCCAATCTTGCACATATCTGGCAGTATTACGGACAAAGAGAAATGAACAGAGAATGATACAAAAATAAGGACATAAAAAGCAAGAGGATCACTCGTTGTATTGGGAAACATATGGAAGTCCAAAGAAATTATGTTAAATAAAAAATTCTCAATTAGTTGATAGTTTTCAACTCCGATGTTAAGTCAGTCTTATTATATGACTGTGAAACATGGAGAACAATAAAAATGACAATCATGAAGATACAGACCTTCTTTATGGATGCTTGCGCAGAAAATAAGGATGAAAATGGCAGGACAAAATCACTAACATAAAATTATGTAAATGTACCAGTCAAATACCAGTTGATAAAGAGATACAGCGAAGACGATGGCGCTAGATAGGACACACACTGCAGGAACCAACTGAGAGTATTACACAACAGGCCCTTTTTTGGAATCCCCAGGGAAAAAGGACAAAGAGGAAGACCAAGGTATTCTTGGATAAGACAGATGGAAGCAGAGATGAAGATGATGGGGAAGACATTGAATAATCTTAAATGAATGGCAAGAAACAGAACGGCTTGGAAAGTGTTTGTTTGAGACCTATGCTCCACAGGGAGCTGAAAGGTAGTAGAAGAAGAATACGTCAAAAGACACAGCGCGCTGGGAAGAACAATAACGAAAGTTATGGTTCCTGGGCGACGCATCAAGGGCAGAACAAGAAGAAGGTTGTTTGAAGACATCAAAGAGACCTTTAACATGGCAAAAGAAGATTTGGAAGATCTGGCTAGAGACAGAGATTCTTTTAGGCAAGCTTTGGTGAATGTAATGTTGTGTGGGAGACCTGGCTAAAGACAGATTCTTTCAGAATGGGCTGTGGTGAATACAACGTTCTGGGAAGGATATGTGACCTGATAAAAGCAAGTAAAAACAGAAACTAGGAAGCTTCAAGATGTGCGTATAGTGCAGGTTATGTGCTTCATAAGAACATAGAACATCAACAAATAGTGCACGGAGAGCTGTAGACTGGAACAACCTTAGAACAATACCGTTGTTGAGCCACGTAACAAAGGTCTAGAATCAGTATGTAAATAGTGGACGTCAGTTTGGATTTTGGAGGAACTTGAACAGGAGATGTTGCAGTCTGTGTTGGGGTGTTTGTGCTTCACAATGTCTACACACTGTCTAGGCAGAACACGACTTATTGAAGGCATGGTAGAGGTAGCGACATAATGACTGACATGTAGCGCACATACATGCAGGGAGAAAGCAGAGAGGAGACAGGCAGACAGACAGGATACACAGACAGATAGGACAGACTTACAGACAGATAAGACAGACCTACAGACAGGGCAGACAGACATTTTAACAGACAGACAGACAAACACACAGACAGGACAGAGAAGACAGAAAGGCAGACAGACAGACAGAAAGACAGATAGATAGATAGACAGACAGACAGACAGGCAGATAGACAGACAGGCAGACATACAGACAGACAGACAGACAGACAGACAGACAGACAGACAGACAGACAGACAGACAGACAGACAGACAGACAGACAGACAGACAGATAGACAGACAGACAGACAGATAGATACTCGATGAGATGTTAATTTAAATGATTCCACTGGCACGGGCGGTTGAGCAATTATGGATTTCCATTCGTTTGTAGTGATGCCGAGGCCTTCGAATAACCTTAATGAACTGATCGTTACATTGATTATGGTTTCATCATTGACTGATTTGATTAAAACAAGGACTGTTTGGCGATAAAAGACGGAAAATTGGACAAATAAGGCAAGTAATGGACAACCTCCAAAATAGCAAGGAAGAAAATCGATTCCTTCGTAACGAAATGCTACAGAAAAATCATTAAGATAATTTAGATATTGAAAAAGTGCAATAGAGGCATATTGTAAGATTTAAACATTAAAAAGAACTGTCTTATAAACACCATTATACAGAGCAAACTAAGATACTATGGTCACGTCAAAAGACCGCCATAGCGCTGCCAGTGTCCGAAAGGGGAGTAACAATTAGGTGTGGTGAATACAACGTTCTGCGAAGGATATGTGACCTAATAAAAGCAACTAAAAACAGAAACTAGAAAGGTTCAAGATGTGCGTATGGTGCAGGTTATGTGCTTCACCAGAACATAGAACATCAACAAATAGTGCACGGAGAGCTGTAGACTGGAACAACCTTAGAACAATATTGTTGTTGAGCCACGTAACAAAGGTATAGAATCATTATGTAAATAGTGGACGTCAGTTTGGATTTTGGAGGAACTTGAACAGGAGATGTTGCAGTCTGTGTTGGGGTGTTTGTGCTTCACAATGTCTACACACTGTCTAGGCAGAACACGACTTATTGAATGAATGGTAGAGGTAGCGATATAATGACTGACATGTAGCGCACATACATGCAGGGAGAAAGCAGAGGGGAGACAGGCACACAGACAGGATACACAGACAGATAGGACAGACTTACAGACTGATAAGACAGACCTACAGACAGGGCAGACAGACATATTAACAGACAGACAGACAATAACACACAGACAGACAGGACAGAGAAGACAGAAAGGCAGACAGACAGAAAGACAGATAGATAGATAGATAGATAGATAGATAGATAGATAGATAGATAGATAGATAGATAGATAGATAGATAGATAGATAGATAGATAGATAGATAGATAGATAGATAGATAGATAGATAGATAGATAGATAGATAGATAGATAGATAGATAGATAGATAGATAGATAGATAGATAGATAGATAGATAGATAGATAGGGGGGGGGGAGAGAACAAATTTGACTAACATATAACGTAGACGCAATGGAAACAAGAAGAGAGGAAGACAGCGAAAGAGCGAGCTTATTTATTGATCTCACAAGAAAGACTCAGACACTACTGCACTTTGTCTCTTGCTTGTTCAATCTATTTACTGCGAGTTTGTGATCACATAAATGAAACATCACATCCAAATTGACTTTCCTCTGTTGTCTTGTACCTGGGATAACAAATGTAGTGTTCACGTCATCGCTCTGTGTGTGGTGTGTTCTACACATGGTGCCCATCGCGGTGCCCGATGTTTCATTAACACCAGATTGGAACAACAATAACAGAAATAGAACTCAGCTGCTACATATGCACGTGTTACTAGAGGTATACAGGGTGTGAGAATGACAAGAGATAGATGCAGAAATCAATAAACAAACACAAAGTGGATATTGGCGTGGCATAAGATCAAGAAAACTAAGATTACGGCAAGAAATACTGGGAAAGATTACGTCAAAATAAATACAGAATTAGACAGATATAAACAGAGAAATACACAGAGATTTCGTAATGTAACTTTAAATGAAATGAAAACTTCTGAAAGAATTCAGGAATAAAGTAGCTCTGCAACTTCTTTGTTTCTCATTTGCCTTTCACAGCGTCGAGTGGGAAAGAGGAAAAGGAGTGGAAAGGGGGGGGGGGAGGGGTATAATTTGCGTTTTGCTCTTCAGCTGGCCTCAGCTGCTGATATATTTCCTACTGTTTATAATATTCCACCATCATCATCATGTGCCATACTGGTTGGCTAGGCGATCGTGTTCTTCCACAATTTTCTATCCAAAGTGTATGAGTTCTGTTGTTGACTGTTTCCCATGCTATGACACCAAGCTATCCAGTTTCAGCTCTCTTTTTCATCACTTTTCTCTCTTTCCCTGTATTTTGCCAGTTGTAACCAAGTATTCCAGCTTTACTGTGCGCGAAAAATGTTGATTGTTTCTTTTTGATGTTATTTAGGAACCACCCTTGTGTGTTGGGGAGCCGCGATAGCTCAGTGGTTAGTGAACTGGACTACAAAGGACAAGGGGTAGGGTTCGATCCCAACCGATAGCTTCCGGGTTCACCCAGCCTTAAATGGGTACCGGATTTTTTTTCTGGGAAAGTAAAGCAGCACGGGCGTAATACCGATCACATTGCCCTAAAAATCATGTGCTGAAGGTCTGTAAAATATAGGGTCACTAACACCATATTTCCCTATACGCCACTTGGCGTGACGGGGGTACTTTACTTTTTTTTACTGTAAACACTACAGAAATAAATCAAATAACCACTATTGAGATGAAATGTGCTACACGAATGAGAGAAATGAGCCGGATAAATCTAATCAGAAATAAGAAACTGAGAAAAAATCTAGGAATAATTCCCGTCATAGAATACATAAATAAACAACAGATACAATAGTTTGGCCACGTGATAAGGCAGAAAGATCAAAACACAACACAACGATATTTTTAATAAACCTTACGAGAACACATGATTCAAAGGTCGACCACAAAAAATATGGATTGATGGAATATGAGAAACACCAGGAAACATAACAGCAGCTGAGGTAAAGAGAAGAGCTAAACACCGCTAATTATATCTCCCTTGATGCTGAAATGTAAATGAAAAAGGAAAGAATAAGAGCGGTAAACAGTACTTCTTTCTATATGCTGACACACTTGGTATTATTAAGAGCGGTAAACAGTACTTCATTCTATATGCTGACACACTTGCTATTATTAAGAGCGGTAAACAGTACTTCTTTCTATATGCTGACACACTTGCTATTATTATGAGCGGTAAACAGTACTTCTTTCTATATGCTGACACACTTGCTATTATTATGAGCGGTAAAAAGTACTTCTTTCTATATGCTGACACTTGGTATTATTATGAGCGGTAAACAGTACTTCTTTCTATATGCTGACACACTTGGTATTATTATGAGCGGTAAACAGTACTTCTTTCTATATGCTGACACTTGCTATTATTATGAGCGGTAAACAGTACTTCTTTCTATATGCTGACACTTGCTATTATTATGAGCGGTAAACAGTACTTCTTTCTATTTGCTGACACACTTGGTATTATTATGAGCGGTAAACAGTACTTCTTTCTATATGCTGACACAGTTGGTATTATTAAGAGCGGTAAACAGTACTTCTTTCTATATGCTGACACTTGCTATTATTATGAGCGGTAAACAGTACTTCTTTCTATATGCTGACACACTTGGTATTATTAAGAGCGGTAAACAGTACTTCTTTCTATATGCTGACACTTGCTATTATTATGAGCGGTAAACAGTACTTCTTTCTATATGCTGACACACTTGCTATTATTATGAGCGGTAAACAGTACTTCTTTCTATATGCTGACACACTTGCTATTATTATGAGCGGTAAACAGTACTTCTTTCTATATGCTGACACACTTGCTATTATTATGAGCGGTAAACAGTACTTCTTTTTATATGCTGACACACTTGCTATTATTATGAGCGGTAAACAGTACTTCTTTCTATATGCTGACACACTTGGTATTATTATGAGCGGTAAACAGTACTTCTTTCTATATGCTGACACACTTGCTATTATTATGAGCGGTAAACAGTACTTCATTCTATATGCTGACACACTTGCTATTATTATGAGCGGTAAACAGTACTTCATTCTATATGCTGACACACTTGCTATTATTAAGAGCGGTAAACAGTACTTCATTCTATATGCTGACACACTTGCTATTATTATGAGCGGTAAACAGTACTTCATTCTATATGCTGACACACTTGCTATTATTATGAGCGGTAAACAGTACTTCTTTCTATATGCTGACACTTGCTATTATTATGAGCGGTAAACAGTACTTGTTTCTATATGCTGACACTTGGTATTATTAAGAGCGGTAAACAGTACTTCATTCTATATGCTGACACACTTGCTAGTATTATGAGCGGTAAACAATACTTCTTTCTATATGCTGACACACTTGCTATTATTAAGAGCGGTAAACAGTACTTCATTCTATATGCTGACACACTTGGTATTATTATGAGCGGTAAACAGTACTTCATTCTATATGCTGACACACTTGGTATTATTATGAGCGGTAAACAGTACTTCTTTCTATATGCTGACACACTTGGTATTATTATGAGCGGTAAACAATACTTCTTTCTATATGCTGACACACTTGGTATTATTATGAGCGGTAAACAGTACTTCTTTCTATATGCTGACACACTTGGTATTATTATGAGCGGTAAACAGTACTTCTTTCTATATGCTGACACACTTGCTATTATTATGAGCGGTAAACAGTACTTCTTTCTATATGCTGACACACTTGGTATTATTATGAGCGGTAAACAGTACTTCTTTCTATATGCTGACACACTTGGTATTATTATGAGCGGTAAACAGTACTTCTTTCTATATGCTGACACACTTGGTATTATTATGAGCGGTAAACAGTACTTCTTTCTATATGCTGACACACTTGGTATTATTATGAGCGGTAAACAGTACTTCTTTCTATATGCTGACACACTTGCTATTATTATGAGCGGTAAACAGTACTTCTTTCTATATGCTGACACACTTGCTATTATTATGAGCGGTAAACAGTACTTCTTTTTATATGCTGACACACTTGCTATTATTATGAGCGGTAAACAGTACTTCTTTCTATATGCTGACACACTTGGTATTATTATGAGCGGTAAACAGTACTTCTTTCTATATGCTGACACACTTGCTATTATTATGAGCGGTAAACAGTACTTCATTCTATATGCTGACACACTTGCTATTATTATGAGCGGTAAACAGTACTTCATTCTATATGCTGACACACTTGCTATTATTAAGAGCGGTAAACAGTACTTCATTCTATATGCTGACACACTTGCTATTATTATGAGCGGTAAACAGTACTTCATTCTATATGCTGACACACTTGCTATTATTATGAGCGGTAAACAGTACTTCTTTCTATATGCTGACACTTGCTATTATTATGAGCGGTAAACAGTACTTGTTTCTATATGCTGACACTTGGTATTATTAAGAGCGGTAAACAGTACGTCATTCTATATGCTGACACACTTGCTATTATTATGAGCGGTAAACAGTACTTCTTTCTATATGCTGACACACTTGCTATTATTAAGAGCGGTAAACAGTACTTCATTCTATATGCTGACACACTTGGTATTATTAAGAGCGGTAAACAGTACTTCATTCTATATGCTGACACACTTGGTATTATTATGAGCGGTAAACAGTACTTCTTTCTATATGCTGACACTTGGTATTATTATGAGCGGTAAACAGTACTTCTTTCTATATGCTGACACACTTGGTATTATTATGAGCGGTAAACAGTACTTCTTTCTATATGCTGACACACTTGCTATTATTATGAGCGGTAAACAGTACTTCTTTCTATATGCTGACACACTTGCTATTATTATGAGCGGTAAACAGTACTTCTTTCTATATGCTGACACACTTGGTATTATTATGAGCGGTAAACAGTACTTCTTTCTATATGCTGACACACTTGGTATTATTATGAGCGGTAAACAGTACTTCTTTCTATATGCTGACACACTTGGTATTATTATGAGCGGTAAACAGTACTTCTTTCTATATGCTGACACACTTGCTATTATTCTATTGTCCTTTCGAGCCGAAGACGGCACATAGGGCAGAACTACAATCTCAAAAACAGAAACCTTGCGTGCCAAAGTGGCACATATTGCAGAGATCACTGCTTCTAAAATCTATGGCTCTGTTTCCATAACAATACTTTTTACAATTACAGCTTGTCAAGCCATCGATCAACCTCCTTAGTCGCCTCTTACGACATGCCTGGAAGGTCACAGTGTCACTATTCTTTACCTCCCTCATAATGAGGCCCCGGTAACACACGGGATTTTTTATTATTATGTCTGAGTATTTTGTATGGAGCGGAAATCATGATTATGTACCATGCCTGCTGGTGTAGGTGCTCATGTCTCTCCACAACTTTCGATCTCGACAGTTATTTACCATTTCTGTTGTTGACCTACTGCCAAACCATTCTCTTAAGCTGTCTGGTATCGTTTCTCTTTGCATCCCTCTATCTCTTCGTCCCTCAATTTCCCAGTTGCCACAATATATGCCAGCTCTTCCCTTCTCATTGCATTGCCAAAAAATGATGATTATTTCTTCCTAATATTGGAAATCAGCTCTCTTTTTGCTTTGGCCTCTTTTAGAACGTTTTAATTTCCCTTCTTAGCTGTCCATGGTATTCTCAACATTCTTCTTTAAAACCACAATTCTACAGCCGCTTGTGATTTTCTTATCTGTTGTATTACTGTCCATGATTAACATCCATATGTTAAGACTGGCTTTACATAACATTTAAGAACTCTTTTTGTGTTTCTATTGTCAAAAATGGATTGCACAATATCTTACTCATTTTTCTAAAAGCTGCTTTTGCCTGATCTATTCTGCATCTCACTTCTGAGATCATAAATAGGGACAATAAAATAAGATAACAGAAGAGTTTTGAAGGTTAAGAAGAAAAAGCAAGGAAACAATTTGAGCAAAGGAAAGTGTGCCCGGATAGAAGGCAGAGAAAATTATCTTAGTTTGTGGAATAAGAGAGGTAGGCAACAACTGAAGCCGAATGATTATATATCGAGGATGGGGAGAAGGAAAATCACTTAGAGTTTGTATCTTTAGAAGACGTGTAGAGTTAGGCAGACAGACATACAGGCAGACAGACAGATAGACAGATAGATAGATAGATAGATAGATAGATAGATAGATAGATAGATAGATAGATAGATAGATAGATAGATAGATAGATAGATAGATAGATAGATAGATAGATAGATAGATAGATAGATAGATAGATAGATAGATAGATAGATAGATAGATAGATAGGTAGGTAGATAGATAGGTAGGTAGGTAGATAGGTAGGTAGGTAGGCAGGCAGGCAGGAAGGTAGATAGATAGATAGGATAGGATAGGCAGGCAGGATAGGCAGATAGATAGATAGATAGATAGATAGATAGATAGATAGATAGATAGATAGATAGATAGATAGATAGATAGATAGATAGATAGATAGATAGATAGATAGATAGATAGATAGATAGATAGATAGATAGATAGATAGATAGATAGATAGATAGATAGATAGATAGATAGATAGATAGATAGATAGATAGATAGATAGATAGATAGATAGATAGATAGATAGATAGATAGATAGATAGATAGATAGATAGATAGATAGATAGATAGATAGATAGATAGATAGATAGATAGATAGATAGATAGATAGATAGATAGATGGAGAAAGAAAATATACTACTGACATGTACCATAGATGCAATGGAAACAAGAAGAGAGGAAGACAGAGAGATTAAACTGAATCCTTCTCATTCCAAATGTTTCGAGTATAGAACTCGAAGTCTCTAACATAAAAAGTCTGTTTTAATTCATTTCATGTGCAGAGGTATGTTTACAGCACTCGGAAAAAAAATCACAAACAATCAACAACATAAAAAAAATATAGCCTAGATGTCTGTGTGCTCTAGCGTTTGGTTTCTTGTGGCAAGGCGCTGTGTTGAAGAGTACGGGTTCGGTCCCTCTTCTGACCATCGATTGTTCTTTGTTTTGTTTTGTCCTATTGTTTGTGATTCTCCATTGAAATGATTCGCTCATCTAACGCCTCGCAAGTTTCCCTCCATAATAATATTCATTTATTATTATTTGTCTAGACCTACAATTAAATATCACAGTTGAGGGAATACATCTGGAGACAGTCGAGAGCTACAACTACCTGGGACATACTATAACCAATGATGGAAAATGCAAAATTGAAATAAACAAAAGAATAGGTATGGCAAAAAGTAATTTTAATGCCATGAAAAATATACAAACAACAAAACAAATATCAACAGGGCGGAAGCTAAGAATGGCAAAATGTTACATCATCTCAATATTCCTGTATGGTGCAGAAACATGGACATTAGACAAGAAAACAGAACAGAAAATTGAAGCCTTTGAAATGTGGATTTATAGAAGAATAGGTAGAATTGGATGGACAATTTTTGGGGCATGTTAAAAGACACAACAGCCTACTAAAAGTAATATTGGAAGGAAAAATACAAGGTAAAAGAGGCAGAGGCAGACCAAGACTAACATGGACGAGTAACATCAAAAGATGGGCAAGTCAAGCTATTACAGCCTGTACCATCAAAGCAAGAAACAGAGTAGAATGGCGATCCATGGTAGCCAACCTTCGTTGCGGAGAAGCCACACGATGATGATGATGATTATTTGTCTCTTGTTTTATTTCACGTGTTCTTCACTTCAACCTTTTTCTTATAGTTATAGTTACGCGAAGGCGCCGGTATCACTGCAAACCAATGAAAATCCATAATTCCTCAACCGCCCGTGCCAGTGAATCATCCAAATTAACATCACATCGAATATCCAAACAAAGAAAGGTAGTTGCAGTCCCCATCGTAGCAAACACAGCACACGTCAAAAGACATAAGGCATTTTGCACCGAAAGTGAACGCAACTGAAGTATCCTTCGTCATACGATATCATCATTTATCGTGAGCAATCTGAATATAGAAACTCCATCCGACACACAGCTCACGGTGTGCACAGAGCACTAATCTCCGTAGCTCCGGCAGCAAGCCGGACTTGGAATATGAGGAAACTGCAACAAAAAACCGTTTCAGACAATACCTCAGCGGTTCATAGCCGCTTATGCGCCATATTGACCGGAAGTCTCCACTTTTTCTTATACACTTCACGTTTCACATCAGTTCTATAAAAACATTCAGGGTAGGGGTTGCTAAAGCGCCGAGATTAGGACCATGCGACTCAGCTTTAAAGGTCGCGAGGTCGAATTCAGCACTGAGCGATCCATTTTCTTTCTTAATGAAACATGATTTTAAGATATGTGAAACATAATTCATAGTACCAGGGTGGTTGAGATGAGCGGAAGGAGAGATAATAAAACACATGTTCTGTATTCAATTTGTGAGATTAAATAATTTTTGATGAAGTTGGAACTGCACTCTTTCAATCAGGTAAAACCTATAGAACAATCCGACTAAACTTTTCAATTTGAGGAATTGTCTCAGAAATCCCTGCAGGTGTTGCGCAGCTCGTACGCTATGCCGAGACCTTCCAGTGTATTCTCAATGTAATATTGGTTCAAGTTCATAATGAACTATGGTCTTTCTGTATACAAGAGGTAAAATAGCAATATTAACGTTTATAAATAAAGTGTGCAGAAGTGAGGTTGCAAGAATCTCCTTAGCATTGAAGCGTTGTAGAATTACCTTCAACTACATTGAGGTGTTGTAGTACTACCTTCAACTACATTGAGGTGTTGTAGTACTACCTTCAACTACATTGAGGTGTTGTAGTACTACCTTCAACTACATTGAGGTGTTGTAGTACTACCTTCAACTACATTGAGGTGTTGTAGTACTACCTTCAACTACATTGAGGTGTTTTAGTACTACCTTCAACTACATTGAGGTGTTGTAGTACTACCTTCAACTACATTGAAGTGTTGTAGTACTACCTTCAACTACATTGAGGTGTTGTAGTACTACCTTCAACTACATTAAGGTGTTGTAGTACTACCTTCAACTACATTGAGGTGTTGTAGTACTACCTTCAACTACATTGAGGTGTTGTAGTACTACCTTCAACTACATTGAGGTGTTGTAGTACTACCTTCAACTACGTTGAGGTGTTGTAGGACTACCTTCAACTACATTGAAGTGTTGTAGGACCATCTTCAACTATATTGAAATGTTGTAGGACCATCTTCAACTACATTGAAGTGTTGTAGGACTATCCTCAACTATATTGAAGTGTTGTAGGACCATCTTCAACTATATTGAAATGTTGTAGGACCATCTTCAACTATATTGAAATGTTGTAGGACCATCTTCAACTACATTGAAGTGTTGTAGGACTATCTTCAACTATATTGAAGTGTTGTTGGACTATCTTCAACTATATTGAAGTGTTGTAGGACTATCTTCAACTATATTGAAGTGTTGTAGGACCATCTTCAACTATATTGAAATGTTGTTGGACTATCTTTAACTATATTGAAGTGTTGTTGGACTATCTTCAACTATATTGAAGTGTTGTTGGACTATCTTCAACTACATTCTGAGACAATAAACACACATTTCAGCTGGAGGGAATTCCCTGTCATCAAATACAATAAGGAAAATACAACAAAGTTAGAAGTTAGCGTTCCACGAGGTAACCCACAGTAAGGTTTTGATACATCATTGACATCACAACACGTCACCTCACAGTGGGCAGGAACTGCTAGAAGAGCTAGAGAAAGGTTTCTTTTTTTCTTCCTTTTTTTCAAATCTCCATCGCAACCTGAATGAGTATTGCACAAATGAGTAAGAAAAATGACAATCTCTGTTTTGCAAAAATAAGGAGAAAAACTGAAAGTGAAATAATTAGAAATTTTAGAAATAAATATAACGAGTCAGACACCTGATACTAATGTGAAATTCTATAGCTCCAGTCCTTGGTAGGCAACCAATCCACAGACTGCACATCGCAAAAAGATAAATAAATAAAATATCCTTACTGTATGACATATTACAGTGTATACACTGAGAAAATCTTTAAAAACATCATATAGATACCAGGCCTACAAATTAATGGAAAGATAATCAATAACCTAAGATATGCTGACGATACTGTACTACTAGCAGAAAATCCTAAAGATCTACAACAATTACTTAATGAAATAAACACGACAAGCAAAAAATATGGAGTAGATATGAATATCAAAATGACTAAAACTATGATCATAAACAAAGAAGATACTCAAAACCCACAAGTGGATATCAAAATGAAGGAATAAACCTGGAGACAGTTCAGAACTACAACTACCTTGGACATACTATAACCAGTGATGGAAAATGTCCAACTGGAATAAACAAAAGAATCATCATCATCAGGTACCGTGCCTACTGGCGTAGGTGATCATGTCTCTCCACAATTTTTTTTATCTCGGCAGCTATTTATCATTTCTGTTGTTGACCTTCTGCCAAGCCATTCTCTTAAGCTGTCTGTTATTTTTTCTCTTTCCTTCCGTCTATCTCTTCGTCCCTCAATTTTTCCAGTTGTTACAATATATTCCAGTTGTTCTCTTCTCATTACATGGCCACAAAATGATGATTGTTTCTTCCTAATATTGGAAATTAGCTCTCTTTTTGCTTTGACCTCTATCAGAACGTTTTCATCGCTCTTCTTAGCTGTCCATGGTACTCTCAACATTCTTCTGTAAAACCACATTTCTACAGACTCCAGTGATTTTATTGTCTGTTGTCCTATTGTCCATGAGTCGCATCCATATGTTAGGGACTGGCGCTATATAACATTTAAGAACTCTTTTTCTTGTTTCTATTGTCAAAAATGGATTGCATAGTATCTTCCTCATTTTTTGGAAAGCTGCTTTTGCCTGAGCCATTCTGCATCTCACCTCTTTTGTACATCTTCCGTCTGAGGTTAACAAAGTAAAGTGATGGAAAGTACCCCCGTCACGCCAAGTGGCGTATAGGGAAATATGGTGTTAGTGACCCTATATTTTACAGACCTTCAGCACATGATTTTTGGGGTAATGTGGTCAGTATTACGCCCGTGCTGCTTTACTTTCCCAGAAAAAAATCCGGTACCCATTTAAGGCTGGGTGAACCCGGAAGCCGTAGGTTGGGATCGAACCCTACCCCTTGTCCGTGGTAGTCCAGTTCACTAAACACTGAGCTATAGCAGCTCCCTGATGTTAACAAAGTTCCCAAATATTTAAATTCATTTACCTGTTTTAATATTGTTCCACTTGTCTTTATTTTGCACTGAGGTGATGTCTTTTTCTTTGTTATTACCATTACCTCTGTCTTTTTGCTATTAAGACTGAGTCCTTTATTTTTGCTTTCCTTCACTATAATGTCCAACATTTCTTGTATCTCATTTTCACTCTTAGCGATTAAGACTGTATCATCAGCATACCTTAGATTATTTATATTATGACCTCCAATTGTTATTCCAGGCATGTCCCTTACGGATCTTAAAATAGACTCACTATAAATATTAAACAAATCTGGTGACAGTCCACAACCCTGTCTAACACCCTGTAACAAAAGAATAGGAATGGCAAAAAGTAATTTTAATGTCACGAAGAACATACTAACATCAAAACAAATAACACCATGGCTAAAACTAAGAATAGCAAAGTGTTACTTCTCAATATTCATATATGGTGCAGAAACATGGACTTTAGACAAGAAAAAAGTACCGAGAATTGAAGCCTTTGAAATGTGGATATATAGAAGAATAGGTAGAATTGGATGGAAGTAAAAGAAAACAAACGATGAAGTCTTAAAACAACATAAAATGAAAAGAGAACTTCTGAGCACAATTCAAACAAGACAAATGCGATTTTTGGGCCATGTTAAAAGACACAACAGTCTACTGAAAGTAATCCTGGAGGGGAAAATACAAGGTAAAAGAGGCAGAGGCAGATCAAGACTAACATGGACGAGTAACATCAAAAGATGGACGAATCAGCCAATGACAACCTGCATCATCAAAGCAAGAGACAGAGCAGAATGGCGCTCCATGGTAGCCAACCTTCGTTGCGGAGACGGCACTCGATGATGGTGATTGTATGACAACGAACTGAAAGGGTACATGTCCAAGGGCTTCTGGATGAACAAGAAAACAAAAAAATAAATAAATAAATATTGTAGTAAAAAAAAAAGAATTTCCGAAGAAAAGTAAAGATGATGTTGCTGTCGAGGCCGACAGATCACAATGTCTGTCTATTTTTTTATTAAATAGTGGAGGAATATGCCATCAACCTCTAGCATGCATTGGATTGTTTTTGGTGTTGCTTTGAGTAAATTATTAACAGAGCATATATTTGACGATCAGATACAACGTTATTGACAGGCTGGAGTAAGCGCTTCTTTAAGGTAGTTGATGTAGGCAGCAATTGTAATGTACAAATTCTGCCACTGCTTATGGTCTCTATGTGCATAATGCCATTGTGGACCCAACTACATTGTCCCGTTCACTTTTAACAGAAATATACAACATTTTGTAGCAGTATACAACATTTTGTAGCAATATACAACATTTAGTAGCAATATACAACACTTTGTAGCAATATACAATATTTTGTAAAAATATACATTTTGTAGCAATATACAACATTTTGGAGCAATATACATTTAGTAAAAATATACATTTTGTAGCAATATACAACATTTTGGAGCAATATACAACATTTTGTAGCAATATATAACATTTTGTAGCAATACATCACATTTTGTAGCAATATATAACATTTTGTAGCAATATACATTTAGTAGCAATATATAAAAAGCTGTAGCAATATACAACATTTAGTAGCAATATATAACATTTTGCACCAATATACACCATTTAGTAGCAATATACACCATTTAGTAGCAATATACACCATTTAGTAGAAATATACAACATTTAGTGGCAATATATAACATTTTGTAGCAATATATAACATTTTGTAGAAGTATACAACATTTTGTAGCAACATACAACATTTTGTTGCAATATATTTATAACATTTTGTAGCAATATACACTATTTTGTAGCAATATATAACATTTTGTAGCAATATACAACATTTAGTAGCAATATACAACATTTTGTAGCAATATATAACATTTTGTTGTAATATATATCATTTTGTAGCAGTATATAACATTTTGTAGTAATATAGAACATTTTGTAGCAATATACAACATTTTGTAGCAATATATAATATTTTGTAGCAATATACAACCTTTTGAAGCAATATACAACATTTTGTAGAAATATATAAAACGTTGTAGCAATATACATTTAGTAGTAATATACACCATTTAGTAGCAATATATAACATTTAGTAGCAATATATAACATTTAGTAGCAATATACAACATTTAATAGCAATATAAATACAACATTTTGTAGCAATATATATACAACATTTTGTAGCAATATACAACATTTTGTAGCAATATATACAACATTTTGTAGCAATATACAACATTTTGTAGCAATATACAACATTTTGTAGCAATATACAACATTATGTAGCAATATACAACATTTAGAAGCATTATATAACATTTAGTAGCAATATACAACATTTAGTAGCAATATATAACATGTTGTAGCAATATACATTTAGTAGCAATATACATTTAGTAGCAATATACAACATTTAGTAGCAATATATAACATGTTGTAGCAATATACATTTAGTAGCAATATACACCATTTAGTAGCAATATATAACATTTTGTAGCAAAATACACCATTTAGTTGCAATATATAACATTTTGTAGCAATATACACCATTTAGTAGCAATATATAACATTTTGTAGCAATATACAACATTTTGTAGCAATATATAAAATGTTGTAGCAATATACATTTAGTAGCAATATACAACATTTAGTAGCAATATATAAAATGTTGTAGCAATATACATTTAGTAGCAATATATAACATTTAGTAGCAATATACAACATTTAGTAGCAATATATAACATTTTGTAGCAATATACACCATTTAGTAGCAATATACAACATTCTGTAGCAATATACACCATTTAGTAGCAATATATACCATTTTGTAGCAATATACACCATTTAGTAGCAATATGCAACATTTTGTAGCAATATATAACATTATGTAGCAATATACACCATTTAGAATCAATATACAACATTTTGTAGAAATATATAAAACGTTGTAGCAATATACATCTAGTAGTAATATACACCATTTAGTAGCAATATATAACATTTAGTAGCAATATATAACATTTAGTAGCAATATACAACATTTAATAGCAATATATATACAACATTTTGTAGCAATATATATACAACATTTTGTAGCAATATACAACATTTTGTAGCAATATATACAACATTTTGTAGCAATATACAACATTTTGTAGCAATATACAACATTTTGTAGCAATATACAACATTTAGAAGCATTATATAACATTTAGTAGCAATATACAACATTTAGTAGCAATATATAACATGTTGTAGCAATATACATTTAGTAGCAATATACATTTAGTAGCAATATACACCATTTAGTAGCAATATATAACATGTTGTAGCAATATACATTTAGTAGCAATATACACCATTTAGTAGCAATATATAACATTTTGTAGCAAAATACACCATTTAGTTGCAATATATAACATTTTGTAGCAATATACACCATTTAGTAGCAATATATAACATTTTGTAGCAATATACAACATTTTGTAGCAATATATAAAATGTTGTAGCAATATACATTTAGTAGCAATATACAACATTTAGTAGCAATATATAAAATGTTGTAGCAATATACATTTAGTAGCAATATATAACATTTAGTAGCAATATACAACATTTAGTAGCAATATATAACATTTTGTAGCAATATACACCATTTAGTAGCAATATACAACATTCTGTAGCAATATACACCATTTAGTAGCAATATATACCATTTTGTAGCAATATATACCATTTAGTAGCAATATGCAACATTTTGTAGCAATATATAACATTATGTAGCAATATACACCATTTAGTATCAATATACAACATTTTGTAGCAATATACACCATTTATTAGCAATATAACATTTTGTAGCAATATACACCATTTATTAGCAATATACACCATTTAGTAGCAATATATAAAATGTAGCAATATACATTTAGTAGCAATATATAACATTTAGTAGCAATATATAACATTTTGTAGCAATATACACAATTTAGTAGCAATATACACCATTTAGTAGCAATATATAAAATGTAGCAATATACATTTAGTAGCAATATACAACATTTAGTACTAATATATACAATGTTGTAGTAATATACATTTAGTAGCAATATACACAATTTTGAAGCAATATACACCATTTAGTAGCATTATATAATATTTAGTAGCAATATATAACATTTAGTAGCAATATACAACATTTAGTAGCAATATACATTTAGTAGCAATTTATAAAAAGTTGTAGCAATATACATTTAGTAGCAATATACAACATTTTGTAGCAATATACAACAATTTGTAGAAATATACAACATTTTTTAGCCATTTTGTATGTCAAAAAGTGACATTATGCAACATTTGGTTAAAATTCTAAAAAAAAAAGTGACATCATGCAACAATTAGTGACATTACTAAAAAAAGTGACATTACGCAACATTTGGTGACCATTCTCTACAAAAAGTGACATTATGCAATATTTAATGACATTACTCAACAATCAATAGCAGGAACAAAACCCTGCCAAGAATATATAGAACAACAACAATTTAAATGGTTTGGCTACCTGGTCAGAACGAATCCTTACCAATCACTATCAAGGGCGTTCTTCTCGAGAATGCATGGAAAAAGACCAAGAGGAAGACCCAGAAGAATATGGATAGATGCAGTGACAGAGACATGTAACAACAAAGGAACATCACTATTTCAGACAGTTCGAGCAGCACAAGAACGACAAATGATATAACCATGACACCTTTTCGGTACCAGTGATAAGAGAAAAGAAGAAGCAAAAGAAGACTCAACAATCTGTGGCATCATACAACATTTATATAAAATAAAGTTGAATAGCATTGATTGAATGAAGTAAGTGAGAGTCGGTGTATCATGTAATTTTTGGAAAATATGTGGCAGGTAAATGAATTGGTGAACTTTGACCTATAAGAGCAAAATGTGACTTGTCGAATATCGATAGGGAGAAGTGTTTTCTTCTCTGAGAGATAAGATCAGAAATGAAAAACTATGGGAAAAAAATCTAGAAATTCCCGCCGCAATAGAATACATAAAGAAACAACAATTAAAATGTTTTGGCCACGTGACCAGGCAGAGTATTCAAAACACAACACAACGAGCCCTCAATAAACGGTGTGTGAATACCAGAACCAAGGGTCAACCACGAAAAAGATGGATCGGTTGAATATTAAAAGCACTAGAAAACATAACAGCAGCAGAGGCGAACAGAAGAGCAAAAGATCTCAAATTATATCTCCTCTCGACGCTGAAAGGCAAATGAGGAAGAAAATAAGAAGTTTTCTTGTCTGTAGTTGTGACGAAGGTCATGAATGTGCATGTATAACGTGTAACATGGGCTGGCGGTACATGCAACGATGTTTAAGTTCAAGGAAGCAGCCATTAGGACTCAATCTGTCAACGATTGGGTGGTAGAGAGAACACTTAACTGGAGGTCGCTCGCGCGGGTCGTGCAGCGGTTATTGTGCACGTGTCGGGGGTGTTTTGAGAAGATGAGTAGAACACCTATGGGTGGATCCGGAGTACATTGATGATGGTTCTAACTTAACAGAGCATAACATAGCATGGCATAATATAACATGACATCGCGTAACATAACACAACATAACAGAACATAACGTAGCATAACATAAGACACCATAGCATGAGATAACATAACATTGCAGAGCATAGCATAACATAACATAATAAGGCATAACATAAGACAACAAAGCACACTACAACATAAGAAAGAAACAAGAAAGTGGTGGAATGTAACGTACGCTCCTACAAGGCTATTGTGACAGCTTAACAAAACAGAAATACAACAAAATAAGAATGTTTCGGCCTACATGCGGCTTTCTTAAGAAAACTAGACAAACACAAATGGATAACAAAAGAAGGATAAACTCTACTCCATACAGAATGAGCAGGATAATTATTTGCCTGTTCCCCATAACAAAGAAAATAAAACAAAGCGAAAGATAAAGGTTGTAATTTAAATATTGAACCTCATATTATTTTATTAAAACATTGCGTCTACCAACTTATCAGTGGGGACAGTTTTGTAAATATATGGGGGCGAATCTAGGTTGAGTTGCTAGCACACGGGACAAGGCAAGTATATGTTGCATGTCAGCGCCTGGGACAAGGAAAATATGTTGTATGTCAGCGCCTGGGACAAGGTAAGTATGTTCCTTGCCAGTGCCGAGACAAGCCAGGTATGATATAGCGCTGTATCATTATACTCCTGTTCACTGTGAGTTTTCTGTGGTCACGCTGTGGAATATCTTGAATGAGAGCAAAGTGTAGTCATGAGAGTAAAATGTGAATGTGGGAACAAGATAAAAGGGGGTGAGAGTAAGGCATAGAGGGTGAGAGTAAGGTAGAGAGGGAAAGTGAAATATAGAGCGTGAGAGTAAGGTATAGAGTTTGAGAGTAAGGTAGAGAGGATGAGAGTAAGGTATGAGTGGGTGAGAGTAAGGTATAGAGGATGAGAGTAAGGTATAGAGAATGAGAGTAAGGTATAAGTGGGTGAGAGTAAGGTAGAGAGGGAAAGTGAAATATAGAGCGTGAGAGTAAGGTATAGAGGATGAGAGTAAGGTATAGAGGATGAGAGTAAGGTATGAGTGGGTGAGAGTAAGGTAGAGGGGGGGGTAAGTAAAATATAGAGGGTGAGAGTGAAGTATAGAGGGTGAGAGTAAGATATAGAGAGTGAGAGTAAGATATAGAGTGTGAAAGTAAGGTATATAGGGTGAGAGTGAGATATAGAGGGTGAGAGTAATGTATAGAGGGTGAGAATAAGATAGAGGGGGAAAGTAAAATATAGAGGGTGAGAGTAAGGTATAGAGGGTGAGGAAAATATATGGAGAGTGAGAGTTATGTATGAAGAGTAAGAGAAAGATATGTAATGAAATTGGTACAATCATATATTTAGAGCTACAGAAGTGGCCACCCTCTATGCGGGAAATATGGCACTATCGTGCACGTAGTCCAGAATTATTTAAACGAATCGCGCCTGGCGCATGATGAATATGGTATTGTCTCTATTTTATTCATACTAGCAGCACATTATAGGACAAATTGGCCAGCATTACGCAAAGCCGTCTTTCTTTCCAAGAAAAATAAATCCTGTACCTAATTAAGTCTGGGTGGAATTAGAAATCGATCAGCCGAAGGAAGGAATTCAACCTCGTGTCCTCAGACTACTGACCACAGAGCTACCTCGGCTTCCTATAATTAAAAAAGCGGGTTAATAAATATTGTTTACCATAGTCGACGTCACCATAATTTTTCAACTGTAGGGACACCAATTTCTTCAACAGTTTCCCTCCCCTCACCATGCCATGCACAGTTGTTTAAGAGTCAACGAACCCAAGACTTTTCCACTCTTTGATGTCGTCTTCCCACTAAAGATGTTTATTCTACACGGTTGTTGTTCGGTTCTGAATGTGGAGTGTACGTCATCGCATTGAGCTCTGCAAGCGATAAACCAATAAATACGTCACTAATGATAGATTTAATATTTTGATATCGCAGAACACAAAAACAATGGAGTCATAAACTGGTATCATACGAGTTATGTATTTATAGCTTTGCAGACCAGAAAACCGGATACTGCGAATAAAATCAACAGTGGACACATCTGCATGAATTATTTGTTGTCAAGTTTCCCTTGTCTGCAGAATCGATACGTGTTGATTACTCGACCTTTGCAGTACATCAGCCCTCGGATCAATAAAACAGCGGTTCTGAAATTGTCGTTCACGAGCTTCTGAAACTCGGCTATCATATCTGGACGGAAGCGAGAAGTTTGTATCCACGAGGGCTTGAATCAAATAGAGCAGGGGCGGATTAATCATTAAGCAACAATAAGCACGTGCTTAAGGACATCAAGGGAAGAGGGCACGACAAAGGGGTAAATTACAAAATTATATACATAATATATATATATATATATTTATATATATATTTTAAAAAGTATATACATATATATATACATTCATAACAAGAGCACTCAGTGAGTGCAGACCTCCACCAAGGGCCATGAAATCAAACAAGTCAGAATGTCTTATCTCTGTTAAGTATAGAAGCAGATGTGTTAACAAAAATAGGAGAAAACTTTTTTTTTTAATATAAAGAAGTATACCAAAATTAACTTTCTTCTTCTTACTGTAAGTTTTTCTTTAATTTTGGTAAATCAGCATTTATTTGATGACTTATTATTGTTTATATTTCGAATTATATATATGATATATAATATTAGAGGCCACAGAGATGGGATTTCTCAGAAGAATGTTGAAAGTTCCCTGGACAGCTAAAAAGACCAATGAGGAAGTTCTCAAAGAGGCCAACACAAAAAAGGATCTCTTAAAAAAAACATCAGAAAGAAGCAATCAACATTTTTCGGGCACATCATCAGAAGAGGAAAGTTGGAATACTTGGTTACAACTGGCAAAATAAAAGGAAAGAGAGATCGCGGACGACAAAGAGAGATAATACTGGATAGCTTGGTATCATGGCATGGGAAACAGTCAACAACAGAACTGATACGATGCACTGTAGATAGAAGATTGTGGAGCGACATGATCACCTACGCCAACCGGTAAGGCACATGATGATGATGATGATAACGATATATACATGTATATATAAATATATATATATATACGAGTATATATATATATATATATATATATATATATATACGGGGGCACGAAAATCTGTTGAGTGTTTAGGGCCTCTAATAGCCTTAATCCGGCCCTACTTTTGAGACTAAAAAAATAGGATATTTCCTGAAGTGGGAAGACATATAAGCAAATATGTGAGGCTCATAACAACTAAACTCAATAAATATGAAATAACTTTTATAAATAACTATTCATAGCTCTTAAAATGAAAAATGAGAAAAAAAGAAAGAAAGCCCAATGATGGAGCGTCAGTTAAATAGATTACAATGATGATAGTGTGTGCTAGTGTCGGAACAACCTTTATGTTCTTAGAGCCCTTGGAACTTGATGTCGCGGCTGCTCTCCCTTTCTCCATTACCCTGGTTCTACCAAAGACGTTTGAGGATGTCCTCCATCAAGATACCGCAATACCGAGTCTTACCGCAGTATTATGTCTTACCGCAATATTATGTCTTACCGCAATATTATGTCTTACCGCAATATTATGTGTTACCGATATATTATGTCTTACCGCAGTATTATGTCTTACCGCAGTATTATGGCTTACCGCAATATTATGTCTTACCGCAATATTATGTCTTACCGCAATATTATGTCTTACCGCGGTATTATGTCTTACCGCAATATTATGTGTTACCGCAATATTATATGTTACCGCAATATTATGTCTTACCGCAATATTATGTCTTACCGCAGTATTATGTCTTACCGCAATATTATGTCTTACCGCAGTATTATGTGTTACCGCAGTATTATGTCTTACCGCAATATTATGTCTTACCGCAATATTATGTCTTACCGCAATATTATGTCTTACCGCAGTATTATGTGTTACCGCAATATTATGTCTTACCGCAATATTATGTCTTACCGCAATATTATGTCTTACCGCAGTATTATGTGTTACCGCAATATTATATCTCATAACAGTATCGTGGCTTACCGTCATACTTTGAGTTATTGGGAAGAAGCAAGGAATGTTTTACACAGAACTGAAGACATGGGGTCTTTAGGATTGTTTTCTTGTGACGTAAACTCATGGCTTTGGTAGAGTCGTTCAGGGCGTTAATACCGCTGTGTCGTAAACTTTTAGTTATCAAACCAGAGAACTCCATAGTACAGTATCGTGGATGGACGTAGCAAACGTTAATAACAATGGTATTGTTACTGCCTTATGTGGGAGGGGGGGGTGACGTCATAAAATCAAAAAGACGTTGTGGCTCAGTAGGCTTCCAGCTAGGTCAATGGTCAAATCACAACAATATATACATCAGAAAATCAAACTAAATAGCAAATAAATATAGAACATCTGAAAAATAACATGTTAAAAGTAGCTCTCATGAGTGACTCCTCTTGAACGAGTCTACCCACCAACTGTACATGATAAAGCCCGTGGATTAACAAAGAGTCAACTTGTGCGAACCTAAGAAGGGTCTAAAAATATGTGGACATTGGTACTAGTTCCTCAATGATATCTCTACATGCAATACTAATTTGTGTGTAACCATACCACTTCTGTAGATATTATATTTCCCGTTTAATCCATATCATCAGCTTTACAGCAGCTCCTCATTTATAATGCCTTGACCCTCTACATTATCTTGGCTAGCAGGTTTTAGTCGTTGACCTATACCTCACATTTGTTTGACAGTCTCTGGTTTCAACCTGCGTGAGCCGAAACCCACACATGAAGCCCTGTATATAAAACATAAACACAAAACTACATGACATTGAGTCAGTGGGCCTCGGCCCAAAGGCTAATGAGAAAAATATTACCCAACCGAATGTATTATTGTCTGATTTATAAAGATGATTCACTTGCTGAGGTAAGCGAGTGAATTTTATGTTTGAAACAAGAGAGACAACACTGGATGCAAATAACTGATGCCTTGCTGGAAGTTCAAGAAAAATCAAAGCCAAAGAAAGCGTTTCGATCAAAATATGTACAGGAGTCAAATACACTGGACCACAAGGAACATAAGGGATCCGCTATAGCTCTGTGATTAATTAACTGGACTACAAAGGAGTCGGATTCGATCTTGATTTACGGCTTCCGGGTTCATCCGGCCTTAAATTGGTACCAGTTTGTTTTTTTGGTTTTTTTTCTGGGAAAGTAAAGCGGCACGGGCGTAATACCGACCACATTACCCAAAAAATCATGTGCCGATGGTCTATAAAAATTATGGTCAATAACACCATATTCCCTATACGCCACTTGATGTGACGGGGCTCTTTCATCATCATCATCATCAAGTACCGAGCCTGCTGGCGTAGGTGATCATGTCTCTCCTCAATTTTCGATCTCGGCAGCTATTTATCATTTCTGTTGTTGACCTTCTGCCAAGCCATTCTCTTAAGGAATAATAGAAGGAAAAGGTACGTGTTAGCACTCGGAAAAAAGACAAATAAACAACAACAGAAAAAAACAAAGAACAATATATGGTCCGAAGCACGATCGAACCCGTACTCCATGGTACGGGTTCGATCCTGCTTCGGACCATATATTGTTTTTTTTTTTCTGTTGTTGTTTATTTGTCTTTTTTTCCGAGTGCTAACACATACCATTTCCTTCTATTATTCCATATTATTGCCTCGGAAGTTTCCCTATTTAATAATATTTATTTATTATTATTTGTCTCCATTCTCTTAAGCTGTCTGTTATTTTTTCTCTTTGCTTCCCTCTATCTCTACGTCCCTCAATTTTTCCAGTTGTTGCAATATATTCCAGTTGTTCTCTTCTCATTACATGGCCAAAAAATGATGATTGCTTCTTCCTAATATTGGAAATTAGCTCTCTTTTTGCTTTGACCTCTCTCAGAACATTTTCATTACTCTTATTAGCTGTCCATGGTATTCTCAATATTCTTCTGTAAAACCACATTTCTGCAGACTCTAGTGATTTTCTTGTCTTTTGTCATATTGCCCATGATTCGCATCCATATGTTAAGACTGGCTCTACGTAACATTTAAGAACTCTTTTTCTTGTTTCTGTTGTCAAAAATGGATTGCATAGTATCTTCCTCATTTTTTGGAAAGCTGCTTTTGCCTGAGCCATTCTGCACCTCACCTCTTTTGTACATCTTTCGTCTGAGGTTAACAAAGTTCCCAAATATTTAAATTCATTTACCTGTTTTAATATTGTTCCACTTGTCTTTATTTTGCACTGAGGTGATGTCTTTTTCTTTGTTGTTACAATTACCTCTGTCTTTTTGCTATTAAGGCTGAGTCCTTTATTTTTGCTTTCTTCCACTATAATGTCCAACATTTCTTGTAACACATTTTCACTCTTAGCGATTAAGACTGTATCATCAGCATACCTTAGATTATTTATATAATGACCTCCAGTTGTTATTCCAAGCATGCCCCTTATGGATCTTAAAATAATCTCACTATAAATATTAAACAAATCTGGTGACAGCACACAACCTTGTCTAACACCCTGTTTTATTTGTTAAAACATTCCCAATTGGTTTCCAGTTCTTATGGGGCTCTTTACTTTACTTTTTAACAAGGAGCACAACACAGCGCAAAGCAATCAGTTAATAGATAAGGTAGAAGAATACGTTTGTAGCAACTACCTTAGTTCACCTACAACAAATAAACTGTAACAGGAACTGTTTATAAAAGAAAACACGAATTTAGAATACACAATACAATGATGAAGCTGTTAAATTCAATATAACAACAATCGAAAGTGGAAGCCAGCATTTACTTGTTCGTTAATTAATTAAAAAGAAAAATAAACCAAGCATTAATTTACAGAGATAAAACGAACATTGAACTGCTCAAATGTCAAATGAACAAGCATCATTACAAATAATTTGAGTGCATTTTAGCTAGGGATATGTTTTATTATATTTTAATACATTTTGAGAGCACAGTTTTAATAACATAACTTCATTTTTTTCGTATTACATAACTTCTTCCTTCTCTCTTCAAAGTATTTTATAACTTCTTTGTTCTCTCTCTCCAAAGTATTTTATAACTTTTTTGTTTCTCTGTCCAAAGTATTTTACAACTTCTTTGTTCTCTGTCCAAAGTATTTTATAACTTCTTTGTTCTCTTTCTCCAAATTATTTTATAACTTCTTTGTTCTCTGTCCAAAGTATTTTACAACTTCTTTGTGCTCTGTCCAAAGTATTTTATAACTTCTTTGTTCTCTTTCTCCAAAGTATTTTATAACTTCTTTGTTCTCTGTCCAAAGTATTTTACAACTTCTTTGTTCTCTGTCCAAAGTATTTTACAACTTCTTTGTTCTCTTTCTCCAAAGTATTTTATAACTTCTTTTTCTCTTTCTCCAAAGTATTTTATAACTTCTTTTTTCTCTGTCCAAAGTATTTTACAACTTCTTTGTTCTCTGTCCAAAGTATTTTATAACTTCTTTGTTCTCTGTCCAAATTATTTTACAACTTCTTTGTTCTCTGTCCAAAGTATTTTATAACTTCTTTGTTCTCTATCCAAAGTATTTTATAACTTCTTTGTTCTCTGTCCAAAGCATTTTATAACTTCTTTGTTCTCTATCCAAAGTATTTTATAACTTCTTTGTTCTCTGTCCAAAGTATTTTATAACTTCTTTGTTCTCTGTCCAAAGTATTTTATAACTTCTTTGTTCTCTGTCCAAAGTATTGTATAACTTCTTTGTTCTCTATCCAAAGTATTTTATAACTTCTTTGTTCTCTATCCAAAGTATTTTATAACTTCTTTGTTCTTTCTCCAAAGTATTTTATAACTTCTTTGTTTTCTGTTCAAAGTGTTTTATAACTTCTTTGTTTTCTGTCCAAAGTATTTTATAACTTCTTTGTTCTCTGTCCAAAGTATTTTATAACTTCTTTGTTCTCTCTTCAGAGTATTTTATAACTTCTTTGTTCTTTCTCCAAAGTATTTTATAACTTATTTGTTTTCTCTCCAAAGTATTTTATAACTTCTTTGTTCTCTCTAAAGTATTTTATACCTTCTTCGTTCTCCCTTCAAAGTATTTTATAACTCTCATTTTTCTCTCCAAAGCATTTTATAACTTCTTCCTTCAAAGTATTTTATAAACTCTCCTTTCTCTCTCCAAAGTATTTTATAACTTCTTTGCTCTCTCTCTCTCTCTAAAGTATTTTATAACTTCTTTGTTCTCTCTTCAAAGTTTTTTATAACTTCTTTGTTCTCTCTCCAAAGTATTTTATAACTTCTTTGTTTTCTCTCCAAAGTATTTTATAACTTCTTCGTTCTCTCTTCAGAGTATTTTATAACTCCTTTGTTCTTTCTCCAAAGTATTTTATAACTTCTTTGTTCTCTTTCTCCAAAGTATTTTATAACTTCTTTTTTCTCTTTCTCCAAAGTATTTTATAACTTCTTTTTTCTCTGTCCAAAGTATTTTACAACTTCTTTGTTCTCTGTCCAAAGTATTTTATAACTTCTTTGTTCTCTGTCCAAATTATTTTACAACTTCTTTGTTCTCTGTCCAAAGTATTTTATAACTTCTTTGTTCTCTATCCAAAGTATTTTATAACTTCTTTGTTCTCTGTCCAAAGCATTTTATAACTTCTTTGTTCTCTATCCAAAGTATTTTATAACTTCTTTGTTCTCTGTCCAAAGTATTTTATAACTTCTTTGTTCTCTGTCCAAAGTATTGTATAACTTCTTTGTTCTCTATCCAAAGTATTTTATAACTTCTTTGTTCTCTATCCAAAGTATTTTATAACTTCTTTGTTCTTTCTCCAAAGTATTTTATAACTTCTTTGTTTTCTGTTCAAAGTGTTTTATAACTTCTTTGTTTTCTGTCCAAAGTATTTTATAACTTCTTTGTTCTCTGTCCAAAGTATTTTATAACTTCTTTGTTCTCTCTTCAGAGTATTTTATAACTTCTTTGTTCTTTCTCCAAAGTATTTTATAACTTATTTGTTTTCTCTCCAAAGTATTTTATAACTTCTTTGTTCTCTCTAAAGTATTTTATACCTTCTTCGTTCTCCCTTCAAAGTATTTTATAACTCTCATTTTTCTCTCCAAAGCATTTTATAACTTCTTCCTTCAAAGTATTTTATAAACTCTCCTTTCTCTCTCCAAAGTATTTTATAACTTCTTTGCTCTCTCTCTCTCTCTAAAGTATTTTATAACTTCTTTGTTCTCTCTTCAAAGTTTTTTATAACTTCTTTGTTCTCTCTCCAAAGTATTTTATAACTTCTTTGTTTTCTCTCCAAAGTATTTTATAACTTCTTCGTTCTCTCTTCAGAGTATTTTATAACTCCTTTGTTCTTTCTCCAAAGTATTTTATAACTGCTTTGTTTTCTCTCCAAAGTATTTTATAACTTCTTCGTTCTCTCTTCAGAGTATTTTATAACTCCTTTGTTCTTTCTCCAAAGTATTTTATAACTTCTTTGTTTTCTCTCCAAAGTATTCTGTAACGTCTTTGTTCTCTCTTCAGAGTATTTTATAACTCCTTTGTTCTTTCTCCAAAGTATTTTATAACTTCTTTGTTCTTTATCCAAAGTATTTTATAACTTCTTTGTTCTTTCTCCAAAGTATTTTATAACTTCTTTGTTTTCTCTCCAAAGTATTTTATAACTTCTTCGTTCTCTCTTCAGAGTATTTTATAACTCCTTTGTTCTTTCTCCAAAGTATTTTATAACTTCTTTGTTTTCTCTCCAAAGTATTCTGTAACGTCTTTGTTCTCTCTTCAGAGTATTTTATAACTCATTTGTTCTTTCTCCAAAGTATTTTATAACTTCTTTGTTCTTTATCCAAAGTATTTTATAACTTCTTTGTTCTTTCTCCAAAGTATTTTATAACTTTTTTGTTCTTTCTCCAAAGTATTTTATAATTTCTTTGTTCTCATTTCAAAGTATTTTATAACTTTTTTGTTCTTTCTCCAAAGTATTTTATAACTTCTTTGGTCTCTCTTTCCAAAGTATTTTATAACTTCTTTGCTCTCTCTCTCTCCAAAGTATTTTATAACTTCTTTGTTCTTTCTCCAAAGTATTTTATAACTTCTTTGTTCTTTCTCCAAAGTATTTTATACCTTCTTTGTTCTTTCTCCAAAGTATTTTATAACTTCTTTGCTCTCTCTCTCCAAAGTATTTTATAACTTCTTTGTTCTCACTTCAAAGTATTTTATAACTTCTTTGTTCTTTCTCCAAAGTATTATATAACTTCTTTGCTCTCTCTCTCCAAAGTATTTTATAACTTCTTTGTTCTCACTTCAAAGTATTTTATAACTTCTTTGTTCTTTCTCCAAAGTATTATATAACTTCTTTGCTCTCTCTCTCCAAAGTATTTTATAACTTCTTTGTTCTCACTTCAAAGTATTTTATAACTTCTTTGTTCTTTCTCCAAAGTATTATATAACTTCTTTGCTCTCTCTCTCCAAAGTATTTTATAACTTCTTTGTTCTTTCTCCAAAGTATTTTATAACTTATCCCTACTCTCCAAAGTATTTTATAACTTCTTTGTTCTCTGTCCAAATTATTTTATACCTTCTGTCTTTTCCCTTTAAAGTATTTTATAACTTCTCTCTTCTCTCCAAAGTACTTTATAACTTCTTTGTTCTCTCTCCAAAGTATTTTATACCTTCTGTCTTCTCCCTTCAAAGTATTTTATAACTTCTCCCTTGTCTCTCTCTCTAAAGTATTTTGTAACTTCTCTCTTTACTCTCCAAAGTATTTTATAACTTCTTCGTTCTCTCTCTCCAAAGTATTTTATAACTTCTTCGTTCTCTCTCTCCAAAGTATTTTATAACTTCTTCGTTCTCTCTCTCCAAAGTATTTTATAACTTCTTCGTTCTCTCTCTCCAAAGTATTTTATACAAGTAAATTTACTTCGGCACAAAAACAACATCAGATAGAAAATGTACATCAAAATAAAAAGCAGAACAGCTCAGGACGAAATAGCATTTCAGAAAATGATAAACATCCTGTGCAACAAGTTTATGTCAAAAGAAATGAGAAAGAGCGTTAATCCGTGGTATTTTGAGCCAATTCTGATCTATGGAAGCGTATCATTGACAGTAGACAAACAAATGAAAAGATGATTTGAGGTCTCAGAGATTGGATTTCTAAGAAAAAATGTTGAAACTTCCCTGGACAGCTAAAAAGACCAATCAGGACATTGTCAAAGAGGGCAACACAAAAAGGGAGCTCTTAAACAACATCAGAAATAAACAATCGACATTTGTCAGGCACATCATGAGAAGAGGACATTTGGAATACTTGGTTACAACTGGCAAAATACAGGGAAAAAGAGTTTGCGGACGACAAAGAGAGAAGATGCTAGATAGTTTGCTGTCATGGAATGATAAATAATCGACAATAATATTGATAACACGCAGTGTGGATAGAAAATTGTGGAACGACATGATCGCCTACGCCAACCAGTATGGCACATGATGATAATGAAAGCTAAAAGAAATGTTTGGTAGGGAACAAATAACAAAACTGACAAAAGCCATCAAGACAGAATACTGGGGACAGGCATGATCTCTTCCGCCAGCACTCACGATACATGATGATGATTATTATTAGCAATCTGCAAAGATATTATGATGTGGTCAGTGATAAATGAAAGGTTAAGAACCTCTTATATGAGAGAAAGTAGTCCAACAACTGGCACTATTTCTTGTTACTGTTGCGAGTTTCTTGATTAATTGGGTTATCTGTCTCGAGAGTTGCAGAACCTGTTGACAGTCAGGTGATCATATCAAGAAGAACCTGTCGTTTGGTGGGGAACGCACATCCAAATAATCATCTGAAGTGGCAAATGAGTTTTGTGGGCAAGCAGTAGAAAGAATCTTTAGATATAAAGAACGTCACGAAAGCCGCCTTCTATGTTTTAGTTATTTGGTGCTTAGCAACAGATTCAGTGTCATCCTATACTTTATATTTAAAGTACTATTACATTGATAATTATAGTTTATTTTATTTGGTCAGGTGTTTTTTAATCCTTTATATCCAAAGAAATTTATTTTTGACCGTTTTAAGTAAAACGAGGATTTTGCCATTAAATAAATGTCATTTCTTACGATTTCGCTAGGATGTTGTTTGTATTGTATCATTAATTGGTGCTTGTTTGTGTCCCTGATGGTTAAAAGGTTGTTCAAATAGACGTTTTATTTGCGTTTGTCAAATAAATCTCAGCTTTGGTTTCTCTACGAGTCTATTCAGCAGTTTTCTGTGGCTTCATTCAAACCTTCAATGAGTGATACCGGAAGTGGTCACGTAATAAAGGTATTTGTAACATTATTTATGTTGTCATGTAGCTGTGGCAAAGCGCTGAAAATATATAAATTGAACAATAATCGATTTCGCTATTTCATTTACTAATCTATCCACTCGTCCATCCATCCATTCACTCATTCATCTATCTTTACACATACTCATCCATATACATTCATCCACCTATCCACTAATCCACCCAGTTATCCACTAATCCACCCATCTATCCACTCAGCCGCCCATGTATCCACTCATCTATCCATTCACTTATTCATCCATCTAACCACCCATCTATTGATTTTTCACACATCCATTCACCTATCCACTCATCCGTCGATCCATTTATTCATCCAAATATCCACCTATCCACTAATTCATTACTTATCCATTCAGCCATCCATGACATGAAAGAGACCAACAGTAGATTTTAGAGGGAGCATCATTTCATAGACGACATAGTTGTCTATAGCCCTGGTTATAAAACCTTTACACAGCCCCTGTACTTAACACCTGCACTTAACACCTACACTTAACACCCGTACATCATTGTCCAGAAATGCTACCTCTTACTCTAGCAGTTCCAATTGTCAAACAAATGTCCATGTAACTCATTGTAACATTACAGATCACAAAACTCGGTAGCTCCGAAAGCAAGTTACGTCACATTGTTTTTCTATGTTTCTCCCTCTACTAACATGGCCTTTAACGTCTTGACAGACGGTTGGTAGCAAGCAAACATGATAAGTCAGTAGTTTGGTAAAAGTGTCTTATACAAGATGCTGCTTTGCTGAACAGCTTCTCTCGTGGCTGAATAGATATATTAGATAGACAGATCCATCCGCAGAACAAATAAAATGTATCGTGGTGCCTGGCCTCGTCTCCTTTCTCCTGTGTCTTTTGTTTTCTGAATTTGATATCAGCACTGCCTTGAAAGTTGCTGTACCATTTTTTATATTTTTGTTCTCCATGTGCTACGATCTGCAGCCAGATTTTACCAGTTTCTTTCACTGATAGAGAATTCCCTCAAGGAAGCCCTGCACACATCATTATATCTCCGCACTGGTCTGGCCTTTGGTCTCTTTCCGCCCCTAAGTTCCCACACAATATTTGTAGGCATTTCTTTGCTTCTATTACTTGTTACATATTACCGATGACGATTAGGACGAATCCAGATATGTAAAATTGAGTGAGAGTGTGGTCGTTAATAATAAAAGTGGGTGACCCTGTAAACGTCTTGGAACATGACTGTCGTTTTGGAAATGCTAATGGACACAGCGACAATTGTTGCAGGTATTTGTGAACTTGTCTTGATAAGGGTTTCCAGAGTAAGCTACCAGTTCACCAGTGAAGAGAGATTATCTAGTAATGACTTTTCTTACTTTCATCGCTGCTTGAGGAATTAAGGAATCATCATCAAGTACCGGGCCTAGTGGCGTAGGTGATCATGTCTCTCCACAACTTTCGATCTCGGCAGCTATTTATCATTTCTGTTGTTGACCTTCTGCAATACCATTATCTTAAGCTGTCTGTTATTTTTTCTCTTTGCTTCCCTCTATCTCTTCGTCCCTCAATTTTTCCAGTTCTTACAATATATTCAAGTTGTTCTCTTCTCATTACATGGCCAACAAATGATGATTGTCTCTTCCTAACATTGGAAATTAGCTTTCTTTTTGCTTTGACCTCTCTCAGAACCTCTTCATTAGTCTTCTTAGCTGTCCATGGTATTCTCAACATTCTTCTGTAAAACCACATTTCTGCAGACTCCAGTGATTTTCTTGTCTGTTGCCCTATTGTCCATGACTCGCATCCATATGTTAAGACTGGCTCTACGTGACATTTAAGAACTCTTTTTCTTGTTTCTATTGTCAAAAATGGATTCCATAGTATCTTCCTCATTTTTTGGAAAGCTGCTTTTGCCTGAGCCATTCTGCATCTCACCTCTTTTGTACATCTTCCGTCTGAGGTTAACAGTTCCCAAATATTTAAATTCATTTACCTGTTTTAATATTGTTCCACTTGTCTTTATTTTGCACTGAGGTGATGTCTTTTTCATTGTTGTTACCTCTGTCTTTTGCTATTAAGGCTGAGCCCTTTATTTTTGCTTTCTTTCACTATTATATATTTGTAATATCTATTAAATATTTATAATATCACTATTATTATACTTATGTCCAACATTTCTTGTAACTCATTTTCACTCTTAGCAATTAATACTGTATCATCAGCATACCTTAGATTATTTATATTATGACCTCCAATTGCTATTCCAGGCATGCCCCTTATGGATCTTAAAATAATCTCACTATAAATATTAAACAAATCTGGTGACAGCACACAACTTTGTCTAACACCTTGTTTTATTTGTTGAAACATTCCCAATTGGTTTCCAGTTCTTAAGGCCGCTGTTTCTTGCCAGTACATGTTCTTTATTATTCTTAGATCTTTGCTGTCTATGTTCATGCTTTCTAAAATGTTATTTATTTCTTGGTGCTTTACTTTGTGAAATGCCTTGGCGTAATCTATGAAACATAGGTATAGATCTGCTTTCACCTCTATGGCTCTTTCTACTAAAGATCTTATGATATAAATGGCAATGCTTGTTCCTTTATCTCTAACAAAACCACACTGTTCATCGTTAATTTCTGGACTGATTTTGTTTCGCACTCTTCGCATGATGATTCTTAGTAATGTCTTAGTCATATGACTCATAAGGCTTGTTGTGCGATGATCATCACATTCAATCGCACCCGATTTCTTTGGCAGGGCTATGAATATTGATTTGAGCATGTCGTCTGGTATATATCCGCTATTGTAGATATCATTCAATATTTTGTTTATTATTTCTATTCCAAAATCACCCATGGCTTCAATCTCTTCTTTAGTTATATTATCTTGTACAGGAGCTTTGCCTGCTTTCATATTGCGCAAGGCATCTTCCACTTCTTCTCTGAGTATTTCTGGTCCTTCTCCATTATCCTTAATATTTACTTCCGTTCGTTCATCATTATAAATAACCTTAATGTATTCGGTCCATCGTTCCCTTATGTTTTCTTGATCAATCAACAGTTCTCCTTTCTTTGATCTTAAACATCCAGTTTTTTATTGCGTTTTTCTTCCTGTTAATTCCTCAACTTGTTTGTATATAGCTTTAGCATATCCTTTTTGTTGCAATTTGATCTCTTTGCATCTCTCTTTTAGCCATGCTTCTTTTGCTTCATTGCATTTTCCTACAATTTCTTTATTTAATCTCTTATACTCATCTTTATTTTCTTTATTTCTTCTTCTTGTGTCCATTAGCTGAAAATGTCATCTGTCATCCATTTCTTTCTTGAATTTGTCCTCACTGGCGGTATGAACTCTTTTGATGTTTGTTGCATTGACTCTTTTAGCATTTCCCACTGTTCATCAATACTTTGTATCTTCTCTATTGCATTGTACCGGTTCTGAATTGTGATTTTATATTTGTCTTGCAGCTTCTTGTCTGATTTTAGTAAATCTATATTTAACATGATGTTAACTGAGGCTCGTTTTGTTGTTTTTAATTTTACTCTAAGCTTTCCCACAACTGGTAGATGATCACTATTACAATCTGCCCCTGGTCTAGTTTTCACACACACCAGACTGTTTCTAAATCTATTGCTTATCATTATATAATCAATTTGATTACGTGCGTTGTCCCCTGGGCTTTTCCATGTCCACAGACGTCTTGGATGTTGCTTAAACCAAGTGTTTCCTATCATCATGTTGTGTGTTCTTGCCCAGTCAATAAGTTTCTCACCTCTTTCATTCCTTTCTCCTAAGCGATAATGACCAACTACTTCCTCAATTATGGAATACGGATCATAATTATAATGTCGTCTATTTCTATTCTGAAATCAAGCACCACCACGTTATATACTACCGATACATCTGGACACATTGTATGTCGATACATTTAATAGCATGAAACAGGTCAATTTTGTGATTAAAAAAATATATAATGAAAGAAAACTGTAAATGAGCTGTTTGTTGTTGTCACCGGAGAGAGGGTGGCCGAATCGATTACTTGTCGGGCTCCAAACCAGGAGAACGAGCGTTCGAATCCCGGTAGAGTCAACAGTTTTTTTTTCTATCGGGGGTGAAATAACTCAGACCTGGACACCTCTCGGCGACTACACCTTACAAGTGACCTCTAATACCAGCTCCCACAATTCTCCATGTAGATCTCTTCTTCTTCCTCTACCTTTCCGCTCCCCGTGGAACATAGATCTTAAATAAACACTTTCCAGGTGGTTCTGTTTCTTGTCATTCTTTTAAGATCAATCCATGTCTTCCCCAATATCTTTATCTCTGCTTTCATCTGTCTTCTCCAAGAATATTTTGATCTTCCTCTTGGTCTTTTTCCGTGGGGATTCCAAAAAAGGGACTGATGTGTATTACTCTCATTTGGCTTTCACAATGTGTGTCCTATCCAGCGCTATCGTCTTCGCTGTATTTCTTTATCCACAGGTATTTGCTGGTACGTTTGCTTAATTCTGAGTTAGGGATTTTGTCCTGCTATTTTCGTCATTTTATTCTGGATAAGTATCCATTAATGAAGTTATGTATCTTCATGATTGTCATTTTTTAAAGTGTTCTCTATGTTTCACAGTCTTATAATAAGACTGACTTCGGAGTTGAAAATTTTTATTTTAATATTTAACCTAATTTCTTTGGACTTCCACGTGTTTCCCATTGCAATGAATGTTCCTCTTGCTTTTGATATCCTTATTTTTGTATCATTCTCTGTTCCTTCTTCTTTGTCTATATTACTGCCCAGATATATGTTAGATTGTACGTCTAGTAGAGGTACTTCTATTATTATTTGATTATTGCCAAGTGCATGAATTCTCATAATATTGATCTTATCTCTATTTATTTTCAGTCTCAGCTGATGTGATCTCTCGTCAAGTATGCTTCTTTTATCTTGTATCGGTTAATGATTGTGTGATAGGAGAGCTATGCCATCGGTAAAGTCTAAATCATTGAGCTGCTTGGTCAGTGACCACTGGATTCCATATCAATTGTTTTGAGTTATTTTCATAATCCAATCTATGGCCAGTAGAAAGAGAAGTAGAGATAGAAGGCATCCTTGCCTTACTCCTTTTCTTAATTCAAATGCTTCTGTAATATGTCTTTCGTGCACAATACTACATTTCATTCCTTCATACATTGTTCTTATCAGGGTAATACATTTTGTAGGGATTCCGTAATGGCTCACCAACTTCCAAACCATTCCTCTCTCTAAATTATCAAATGCCTTTTCGTAATCTATGAATATTGTGTTTTTCCCTTGCAGGCGTGTTTATAAAATGTGAATAAGGAGAGTCGGGCATGGGACTAGCTATCATGCACTGTAAAAATTATAAACCTCAATAATGGGAAAATGCCGTACAGATTTTATCACTAATTAGTTACAGAGAATCAATAAACACATATTTATTCCTTCACAGATATTGGGGTCGAACAATTTCCTTAGCACCTCATTTACGAGTTCGATGAATCACAGGAAATCTTGACAGATATAACAGAATGGATTAATTCTATTTTGAAAGATGATACGATTTAACAAAGGACATATTTCGAGTGTCAGTCGATATGTTTTATTGCGATGCTGCAAACAGGACAAACGTGAAGGCACAAGTGTAAAGTAGTGTGGGAGGTCGGAGGTTGAAGGTACAAGTGTAAAGTAGTGTGGCAGGTCGGGGAGTGTGAAGACACAAGTGTAAAGTAGTACGGGTGGTTGAGGAGTGCGAAAACACAAATGTAAATTAGTGTGGGAAGTCGGGGAGTGTGAAGGTACAAGTGTAAAGGAGTGTGACAGGTCAGGGAATGTGAAGAAACAAGTGTAAAGTAGTGTGGGTGGTCGAGGAGTGCAAAAACACAAATGTAAATTAGTGTGGGAAGTCGGGGAGTGTGAAGGTACAAGTGTAATATAGTGTGGGAGGTCGGGGAGTGTGAAGGTACAAGTGTAATATAGTGTGGGAGGTCGGGGAGTGTGAAGGTACAAGTGTAATATAGTGTGGGAGGTCGGGGAGTGTGAAGTCACAAGTGTAAAGTAGTGTGGGAGGTCGGAGGTTGAAGGTACAAGTGTAATATAGTGTGGGAGGTCGGGGAGTGTGAAGTCACAAGTGTAAAGTAGTGTGGGTGGTCGGAGGTTGAAGGTACAAGTGTAAAGTAGTGTGGCAGGTTGGGGAGTGTGAAGGTACAAGCGTAAAGTAGTGTGGCAGGTCGGGGAATGTGAAGACACAAGTGTAAAGTAGTGTGGGTGGTCGAGGAGTGTGAAGACACAAGTGTAAAGGAGTGTAACAGGTCGGGGAGTGGGAAGACACAAGTGTAAAGGAGTGTGACAGGTCGGGGAGTGTGAAGGTACAAGTGTAAAGTAGTGTGGCATGTCGGGGAATGTGAAGACACAAGTGTAAAGTAGTGTGGGTGGTCGAGGAGTGCAAAAACATAAATGTAAATTAGTGTGGGAAGTCGGGGAGTGTGAAGGTACAAGTGTAAAGGAGTGTGACAGGTCAGGGAATGTGAAGGTACAAATGTAATATAGTGTGGGAGGTCGGGGAGTGTGAAGTCACAAGTGTAAAGTAGTGTGGGAGGTCGGAGGTTGAAGGTACACGTGTAAAGTAGTGTGGCAGGTTGGGGAGTGTGAAGGTACAAGTGTAAAGTATTGTCACAGGTCAGGGAGTGTGAAGGTACAAGTGTAAAGTAGTGTGACAGGTCAGGGAGTGTGAAGGTACAAGTGTAAAGTAGTGTGGGAAGTCGGGAAGTATGAAGACACAAGTGCAAAGTAGTGTGGGAAGTCGGGAAGTATGAAGACACAAGTGCAAAGTAGTGTGGGAGATCGGAGATTGTGAGGACATCAATTGTAAAGTAGTGTGACAGGTCAGGGAGTGTGAAGGTACAAGTGTAAAGTAGTGTGGGAGTTCGGGGAGTGTGAAGACACAAGTGTAAAGTAGTGTGGCAGTTCGGGGAGTGTGAAGACACAAGTGTAAAGTAGTGTGGCAGTTCGGGGAGTGTGAAGACACAAGTGTAAAGTAGTGTGGTAGTTCGGGAAGTGTGAAGTTACAAGTGTAAATGAGTGTGGCAGTTCGGGGAGTGTGAAGACTCAAGTGTAAACGAGTGTGGGAGGTCGGGGAGTGTGAAGACACAAGTGTGAAGCAGTGTGACAGGTCGGGGAGTGTGAAGGTGTAAGATTAAAGCTAAGTGCATGGTAATGGAGTGTGCAGGTATAAGAGTAAAGGAGTGTGACAAGTCGGGGAGTGTGCAGCTACAAGTGTAAAGGAGTGTGACAGGTCAGAGAGTGTGAAGGTACAAGTGTAAAGGGGTGTGGGAGGTCGGGATGTGAGAAGGTACAAGTGTAAAGTAGTGTGGGAGTTCGGATAGTGTGAAGACACATGTGTAAATTGGTATGGGAGGTCAAGGAGTGTGAAGACACAAGTGTAAAGGAGTGTAACAGGTCGGGGAGTGGGAAGACACAAGTGTAAAGGAGTGTGACAGGTCGGGGAGTGTGAAGGTACAAGTGTAAAGTAGTGTGGCAGGTCGGGGAATGTGAAGACACAAGTGTAAAGTAGTGTGGGTGGTCGAGGAGTGCAAAAACATAAATGTAAATTAGTGTGGGAAGTCGGGGAGTGTGAAGGTACAAGTGTAAAGGAGTGTGACAGGTCAGGGAATGTGAAGGTACAAATGTAATATAGTGTGGGAGGTCGGGGAGTGTGAAGTCACAAGTGTAAAGTAGTGTGGGAGGTCGGAGGTTGAAGGTACACGTGTAAAGTAGTGTGGCAGGTTGGGGAGTGTGAAGGTACAAGTGTAAAGTATTGTCACAGGTCAGGGAGTGTGAAGGTACAAGTGTAAAGTAGTGTGACAGGTCAGGGAGTGTGAAGGTACAAGTGTAAAGTAGGGTGGGAGGTCGGAGAGTATGAAGACACAAGTGTAAAGTAGTGTGGGAAGTCGGGAAGTATGAAGACACAAGTGTAAAGTAGTGTGGGAAGTCGGGAAGTATGAAGACACAAGTGTAAAGTAGTGTGGGAAGTCGGGAAGTATGAAGACACAAGTGCAAAGTAGTGTGGGAGATCGGAGATTGTGAGGACATCAATTGTAAAGTAGTGTGACAGGTCAGGGAGTGTGAAGGTACAAGTGTAAAGTAGTGTGGGAGTTCGGGGAGTGTGAAGACACAAGTGTAAAGTAGTGTGGCAGTTCGGGGAGTGTGAAGACACAAGTGTAAAGTAGTGTGGCAGTTCGGGGAGTGTGAAGACACAAGTGTAAAGTAGTGTGGTAGTTCGGGAAGTGTGAAGTTACAAGTGTAAATGAGTGTGGCAGTTCGGGGAGTGTGAAGACTCAAGTGTAAACGAGTGTGGGAGGTCGGGGAGTGTGAAGACACAAGTGTAAACGAGTGTGGGAGGTCGGGGAGTGTGAAGACACAAGTGTAAACGAGTGTGGGAGGTCGGGGAGTGTGAAGACACAAGTGTAAACGAGTGTGACAGGTCGGGGAGTGTGAAGGTGTAAGATTAAAGCTAAGTGCATGGTAATGGAGTGTGCAGGTATAAGAGTAAAGGAGTGTGACAAGTCGGGGAGTGTGCAGCTACAAGTGTAAAGGAGTGTGACAGGTCAGGGAGTGTGAAGGTACAAGTGTAAAGGGGTGTGGGAGGTCGGGGAGTGTGAAAGTACAAGTGTAAAGTGGTGTGGGAGGTCGGGATGTGAGAAGGTACAAGTGTAAAGTAGTGTGGGAGTTCGGATAGTGTGAAGACACATGTGTAAATTGGTATGGGAGGTCAAGGAGTGTGAAGACACAAGTGTAAAGGAGTGTAACAGGTCGGGGAGTGGGAAGACACAAGTGTAAAGGAGTGTGACAGGTCGGGGAGTGTGAAGGTACAAGTGTAAAGGAGTGTGACAATTCGTGTAGTGTGAAGACACAAGTGTAAAGGAGTGTAACAGGTCGGGGAGTGGGAAGACACAAGTGTAAAGGAGTGTAACAGGTCGGGGAGTGGGAAGACACAAGTGTAAAGGAGTGTGACAGGTCGGGGAGTGTGAAGACACCGGTGTAAAGGCGTGTGGCAGGTCGGGGAGTGTGAAGACACAATTGTAAAGGCGTGTGGCAGGTCGGGGAGTATGAAGACACAAGTGTAAAGGCGTGTGGCAGGTCTGAGAGTGTGAAGACACAAGTGTAAAGTAGTGTGACAGGTCGGGGAGTGTGAGGACACAAGTGTAAAGTAGTGTGGCAGGTCGGTGAGTGTGAAGACACGAGTGTAAAGTTGTATGACAGGTCGGGAAGTTTGAAGGTACAAGTGTAAGGGAGTGTGGGAGGTCAGGGAGTGTGAAGACACAAGTGTGAAGGAGTGTGACAGGTCGGGGAGTGTAAAGACACAAGTGTGAAGGAGTGTAGGAGGTCGGGATTGTGAATTTACAAGTGTAAAGGTGTGTGGCAGTTCGGGGAATGTGAAGGTACATGTGTAAAGGAGTGTGGCTGTTCAGGGAGCGTGAAGGTACAAGTGTAAAGGAGTGTGGTAGTTCGGGAAGTGTGAAGTTACAAGTGTAAAGGAGTGTGGTAGTTCGGGAAGTGTGAAGTTACAAGTGTAAATGAGTGTGGCAGTTCGGGAAGTGTGAAGTTACAAGTGTAAAGGAGTGTGGTAGTTCGGGAAGTGTGAAGTTACAAGTGTAAAGGAGTGTGGTAGTTCGGGAAGTGTGAAGTTACAAGTGTAAATGAGTGTGGCAGTTCGGGGAGTGTGAAGACTCAAGTGTAAACGAGTGTGGGAGGTCGGGGAGTGTGAAGACACAAGTGTGAAGTAGTGTGGGAGGTCGGGGAGTGTGAAGACACTAGTGTGAAGTGGTGTGGGAGATCGAGGATTGTGAAGGTACAAGTGTAAAAGAGTGTGGCAGGTCGGGGAGTGTGAAGACACAAGTGTAAATGAGTGTGGGAGGTCGGGGAGTGTGAAGGTACAAGTGTAAATGAGTGTGACAGTTCGGGGAGTGTGAAGGTACAAGTGTAAAGGAGTGTGGCAGTTCGGGAAGTGTGAAGGTACAAGTGTAAAGGAGTGTGGCAAGTCGGGGAGTGTGAAGACACAAGTGTAAAGGAATGTGGCAGGTCAGGAAGTGTGAAGATACAAGTGTTAATGAGTGTGGGAGGTCGGGGAGTGTGAAGATACAAGTGTTAATGAGTGTGGCAGTCCGGGGAGTGTGAAGGTACAAGTGTAAAGGAGTGTGGCAGGTCTGGGATTGTGAAGATATATGTGTAAAGTAGTGTGACATGTCGAGGAGCGTGAATTCTCACGTGTAATGCAGTGTAGCAGGTCGGGTCTTTATTCGATGGAGAACAGAGATCGGATCAGGTTAGTGCCAACCCAACAAATTGTAGTGCCAGTAACTTCTTTGTAAACTAAGTAGCTTTAGGGAACAATTGACTGGAAACAGGGGCCATTGAGGATAGTTATTGTAAGTATTGAACTGTCTCAGCTGTAAGAATAGTGGGGGAGAGGAAGGTGGTAGAGAGATGGAGAAAAAAGGAAATGAGTTGGCGTAGACGGAGCAGGAGAATAGACGAAAAATATTCAAAATATCCACCAGCGACGGCTTTGATTGGTTATTGTAATCTCAATGGTGCCATCTCTGATGCTTCCTATTGACTTTTTCCAAATCCAACATCCGGTCTTTCAACTCCGTGTCCTAATGACTAAACTCATCAGGATTCGCTGACATCTCGCCCTCCACTTCTCGTACAACTCAATACAGCCATCGGATGTTGGTAAATCGAAAACGAGAAAAAGAAATGCCATTATTGATTGTGTCAGCGGGTTGTCTGTAAATAAAGACCCAGCGTAAATCGCAAAACAAGAACAGCTTATTATTCGCTAACTCTACAATAAATTTTATCATATTCTGCAGGCACTGTTGTCAAAGCAAGAAACAGTAATTACATTGTGATTGTTTATTTCGTTTTTCATTTAGTTGTGATCTCAAGTCAAACAAGAACTCCGCGTTTGCAATAATAAGATTATTCTACCGGGTATTTTAAAAACCGATTGCAGCTCATGGCAATTAAAATGCTGTTTTCCGCAAACTGGTTTGTCTGAGCAGATAACAAATAGACATAACAGATTGGTTGCTCTAGATTTCTGATTCTGAAATGTTCGCAGGATTTTGGGATCAAGCAGAATGAACTAGATGAAAGAGAAGACGTTCACATTCGAAAGCTAAGATAATTGTGTCAAGAGAAAAGGAAGGTTGATATTGCAGGCAAGCGATATTACAATATTTGCCGCAAATTTCTAAGGCCGATGGGAAATATTGGATGAAACGTCATCTATACCGTCTAACTAGAAACATCTTCACCATGGTAGACCGGACATGACGTGGGGAGCCTTGGCGGTCTGATTGTGTTGCTGACGAGTGTCACGTCACTCCGATGACTGGGGCTTTTGGGGAAATGACTTTTATAGTTCTTCAGTAGGGAGAGGTACTGGTGTCATTATGTAGGGAAACGAACTATATAGTGTGGGGTGAATAGTACTGTTGGCGTTATGTAGGGAAACGAACTAGTGTGGGGTGAATAGTACTGTTGGCATTATGTAGGGAAACGAACTAGTGTGGGGTGAATAGTGCTGTTGGTATTATGTAGGGAAACGAACTAGTGTGGGGTGAATAGTACTGTTGACATTATGCTGTGGGGAAACAGTACTCGGGTGTAAGGTGAATACTGCTGTTGTCATTATGTAGGTGGAAAAAAATAGTGTCATTATGTAGGTGGAAAAAATAGTGTCATTATGTAGGTGGAAAAAAATAGTATCATTATGTAGGTTGAAAAAAATAGTATCATTATGTAGGTGGAAAAATAGTATCATTATGTAGGTGGAAAAACACTAGTGTCATTATGTAAGTGGAAAAAAACTTGTATCATTATGTAGGTGGAAAAAAACAGTATTATGTAGGTGGAAAAAACTAGTGTCATTATGTAGGTGAAAAAAAAACTTGTATCATTATGTAGGTGAAAAAAAAACGTGTGTCATTATGTAGGTGGAAAAAAAATTATGTCATTATGTAGGTGGAAAAAAACTTGTGTCATTACGTAGGTGAAAAAAAACTTGTGTCATTATGTAGGTGGAAAAAAATAGTATCATTATATAGGTGGAAAAAAAAACTAGTGTCATTATGTAGATGGAAAAAAAATAGTATCATTATGTAGGTGGAAAAACAAACTAGTGTCATTATGTAGGTGGAAAAAAAATAGTATCATTATATAGGTGGAAAAAAAAAACTTGTCCATTATGTAGATGGGAAAAAAATAGTATCATTATGTAGGTGGAAAAAAAAAACTAGTGTCATTATGTAGGTGGAAAAAAAATAGTATCATTATGTAAGTGGAAAAAAAAACTTGTCCATTATGTAGATGGGAAAAAAATAGTATCATTATGTTGATGGAAAAAAAACTAGTATCATTATGTAGGTGGGAAAAAAATAGTATCATTATGTAGGTGGAAAAAAACTAGTATCATTATGCAGGTGGAAAAAAAACTTGTCCATTATGTAGATAGAAAAAAATTGTGTCATTATGTAGGTGGAAAAAAAAACTAGCGTCATTATGTAGGTGTAAAAAAAATTGTGTCATTATGTAGGCGGAAAAAAAACTAGTGTCATTATGTAGGTGGAAAAAACTCATTATGTAGGTGGAAAAAAAATAGTATCATTATGTAGGTGGAAAAAAAGTGTGTCATTATGTAGGTGGAAAAAACTCATTATGTAGGTGGAAAAAAAATAGTATCATTATGTAGGTGGAAAAAAACAGTATTATGTAGGTGGAAATAAACTAGTGTCATTACGTAGGTGAAAAAAAACTAGTATCATTATGTAGGTGGAAAAAAACTAGTATCATTATGCAGGTGGAAAAAAAAACTTGTCCATTATGTAGATGGAAAAAAAAATTGTGTCATTATGTAGGTGGAAAAAAAACTAGCGTCATTATGTAGGCGGAAAAAAACTAGTGTCATTATGTAGGTTGAAAAAAAATTGTGTCATTATGTAGGTGGAAAAAACTCATTATGTAGGTGGAAAAAAAATAGTATCATTATGTAGGTGGAAAAAACATTTAGTATCATTATGCAGGTGGAAAAAAAAAACTTGTCCATTATGTAGATGGAAAGAAATTGTGTCATTATGTAGACGGAAAAAAACTAGTGTCATAATGTAGGCGGAAAAAAAACTAGTGTCATTATGTAGGTGGTAAAAAAAACTAGTATCATTATGCAGGTGGAAAAAAAAAAACTTGTCCATTATGTAGATGGAAAGAAATTGTGTCATTATGTAGACGGAAAAAAACTAGTGTCATAATGTAGGCGGAAAAAAAACTAGTGTCATTATGTAAGTGGTAAAAAAAATAGCGTCGGGTGATTAGCACCGTTGTCATTATGTAGAAAAGAAAATAGTACTCAGGGGTGAGGTAAACAGTACTGGTGTCATAAATTAGGGGAGGGAAATAATGTGAAGTGAATAGTACTGTTGTCATTATATAAAGGGGGAAGTAGTGTGGGGTGAGTGGTACTGTTGTCATTAAGTAAGGAATAAGATTAGCTTGATGTGGTGGCGGTAACGTGTTATTTTTGTAATATTTGTATGGGGATCAAGCATGGGGATCATAGTTGGAAAAACAGAAGACCTGCTCGAACGTTTAAATAGACTGAACAACAAAGGCTCTCAAAATAACATGAAAGTGAAAATCAACAAAATAGAAGTCATGAATATTGCAAAAGAGAATCTAAACATCAAGATAACGACAGACGGCAGACAATTACAAGTGGAGGAGTTTAACTATTTAGGAACATCTAGTGACAAACAAGAATTCATAAACAGCAGAAATAGACTCAAGATGCAACAAAGCTTGTCAAATCATCGCACAAGTATTACAATTATTATTATTAGACTCCCCTCATTTCCGCTATTTTTGTAGAGATGTGTCATTTTGTTTACTTTAACTAGTTTGGAGTTTTGTGCATAGTGTATATTTCGTTTGCTATACCTGATAAAAGCTTTTTGCTGAAACGTTGTAGCTTGTCTTGTCTTTCTGTTAGTCTAGCTGCTCAATACCATTGTATGTTTATGTTTTTATGTTACCACTATTATCCAACAAGGAAATCACACACAAGGCAAAAAGGGACATTCTACAGTGCAATCCGTATCTCCCTCATTTTTTGGAAAGCTGCTTTTGTTTGAGCCATTCTGCATCTCACCTCTGTAGTACATCTTCCGTCTGAGGTTAACATCGTTCACAGATATTTAAATTCATTTACCAGTTTTAATATGGTTCCTCATGTCTTTATAGTGCACTGCGGTGATGACTTTTTCTTTGTTGTGCTGATTTCTTTGCTTTTGCTTTCCTTCACTATAAAGTCCAACGTTTCTTGTAACTCATTTTCACTCTTAGCGATTAAGACTGCATCATCAGCACAACATAGTTTATTTATATAATGGCCTCCAATTGTTATTCCAGGATGTCCCTTATGGATCTTAAAATAATCTCACTATACATAATAAACATATATGATGACAGCACACAACCTTGCCTAACACCCTGTTTTATTTGCTGAAATATTCCCAACTGATTTCTAGTTTTTATGGCCGCTGTTTGTTGCTAGTGCGTAATCTTTATTATTCTTAGATTTTTTGGGTCTACCTTTAAGCTTGTTAAAATGTTGATTATTTCTTGGTGCTTTACTTTGTTAAATGCTTTGGTATAATCTATGAAACATAGGTATAAATCTGTTTTCACCTCAATGGCTCTTTCTACTAAAGATCTTATGATGTATGTGGCATTGCTCGTTCCTTTGCCTCCAACAAAACCACACTGCTTATCACTAATATCGGGACTGATTTTGTTTCGCACTCTTCGCATGGTGATTCTTAAAAATATCCTAATCATGTGACTCATAAGGCGTATTGTGCGATGATCATCGCATTCCATCGCACCATATTTCATTGGTCGAGCTATGAATATTGCTTTTAATAGTTCTTCTGAGATATATATCATCGAGTTTATGCTACACAATATAGATATCTCCTTGTGGAATTTTGCGAGTAATGAGAACTTATGACCGATAGTTATATAGTGGAAAAAATCCTTTCAACTACCGCTCTATTTAAAATATATCTGACGCATTGACTGAAAGTGACAGGAATATACGAGGTTGTCGAATATCTGCTAGTTTTCATGTTTTAAAACTTGTTGGGACACTGTACCTGATGCCCAAGGATAGAAAATAAAGATAACATAATTCAATTACGAGCGTGACGATGATGATATTATTATGTAACGCTGCTTACTGTAAAATGATAACCAACAAAGGCCTGACATATTGGCCTGTTATACTATAAGGGTGGGGGTACTATGAAGCTAGTAAATGTTGCATTTTAAAAAAAAAGATAACAGCGATATGTGACGACGCTAATGTTCTTGAAGTTTGAGATGCATTCAATCAAAACAATGTTGGCATTTAACGTTACAATTTTTTTTTCATTTTTGTCAAACCCATAAACTACGAATATTAGAATTTTATTATGATTTTCTAGATACGTATGTTGATAAATTAGACTTCCGATTATGCATAATGGATAATGACAGTTTCTATTTAGGCCTCAGACAGATAACCTAGCGGATGTTGTTAGACCCTATATGTTAGAAGAGCCATTCACCTTTACAAAGTGCACAGAGATTCGATGTTCTTCTTTTACATAAAATGTATAGTCCATGATGATAGTGGTAGCCTTCACCGCTTAGTATATAATGTTTATTGTTTTTGACTATATTTTTTACAATATATAATATTTTGTTATGTTTATTTTCAAATATATAAAAATATGTGATATACGTATATTTATGTGTATATATCTATATAGAAGTTTCGTTTGTAAATTAAAAAAAAAATTAATTAAATAAAAACCATTCTGTTGTCGCTTTTATTTCGCTACATGTGTGTATATATGTTATCGTCAACTACCTGACTCGTTAAACTGTTTAAAGAATAGTTTGAGAACGATAACCACCGTCTTCCATTATAGACGACCATTATCGATATAGTACATATCTCTTTAAAATAAAGCAACATCAATGACTCATCAACGCTATAATTACACTACAACCCCAACCTTCTGTTATAGATAACCGTTACCAACAAAATAGTCATTTTTGCTAATTACACAACCCTACCCATTTATCAACTAACACCATCCCGACCACCCAAAATATATCTATATACTAAAATATCATCAATAACACATCAGCTGTCTACTCCCTTTCACTTTCAAATATCATACCCGTTAGTGAACTGGACTACAAAGGACGAGGGGTAGGGTTCGATCCCAACCGACAGCTTCCGGGTTCACCCAGCCTTAAATGGGTACCGGATTTTTTTTCTGGGAAAGTAAAGCAGCACGGGCGGAATACCGACGACATTACACCAAAAATCATGTGCTGAAGGTCTGTAAAATATAGGGTCACTAACACCATATTTCCCTATACGCCACTTGGCGTGTCGGGTGTACTTTACTTTTTTACTTTATAATGCTACATATATTTATTAGATAACAGCTATTTCTGATCACTTTTGATGTTTATTTATAAATATGTCCTACATCAACGGAAAATTAATATTTCTCCTATATGTTTTTGCTGCCGTTTATCACTTTTATATTTTCCTATATTAAACTTTTGCGGCAGGCAAATCTAACCTGAAATCCTCCTACTAAGCTAAAAATTCTGACCTCTCTTCGTATTTTCTCTATATGCCCTATATAATCAATGGAAAATAAAATTTCTTTGCTGCAGTCTTTCGATTTTTCTATCCTTCCTCATATAAAACTTCGAGCTAGGCAAATCTAGCCGAAAAAAAACTTTCTACCCCGCTAAAGATTCGACCGCTTTTTATATTTTTCCTACATAATGCTATATAAACCCATTTGTGGCCGTTTATCGATTTCATATTTTCCTATATAAAACCTTTCCGATAGACAAAACTAACCTGAAGATCTACTGCTCCGCTAAAAAAACTCGACAACTTTTCATATTTTTTTCAATATGTTCCATATAATCATAGTAAAAAAAAAATAGTTGTTTCCTATATGCTCGTACGGAATACCTACCTGAACCCCATCTTTTTCCATCGATCAGCTTTGGTTCATTTGTTCTCTTTACCACACCGACCAAACCGCATCACAGTCTGCTCCTAATATCACTAAAATCAATTAATAAAGTTATTAAAATACAATTTAAAAAAATTAATCGATCAGATTTAGGTCGGCCCTTTTATTTTGATTTATTTATCGGTTTATATATTTACACACCGCCCCATATTTCCTATATCATTCCGCCCCGTAAAATCCATTATAATTAATTAAAATCCAACAAAATGCAATCTGTTAGCTATAGTTCGGCTATCACAGCCAATCCTTTTGATCCTTCCGGCTCTATAACCCGACCATCTACTACCTTTCCGTCCCTTAATATCACATTAAAATATATTTTTTTAACCAATTGGTCAGCTATGGTTCATTTTATTTTTCATATCTATTTATTGATAAATTTTTAGCACACCGCTTCCAGGGGTGGCCGACGAAGGGTTTTCGGGAACGTGACAGTCTCTTGGCGCTAATATACTACTAGCAGAGGGCAACAGAAGAGCAAATGACCACAATCTATATCTCCACCTGACGTTGAAAGGTAGATGAGGAAGGAAAGAAGAAGTAGGAATAGTGTATAAGAAAAGCCACACTCTTCTATTGTTTGACTATTAATTATATAGGTGGCTGTGGGAAAACTGATACCGGAGTCTGTGAAAACGTTCTTGTTCTGTATGTGAAGTGCTGGTACTGGAGGTAAATAGCTGAATGGTGCTTCTGATATGGGAGTTCTAGTGCTGAAATTATGTTGGTCAATAATTGCACATTTGCTATGCAGATGTCAATGTTTGCTCTCTAGGTGATGAATGTTACATCTGTTATACAAATATTTTATGTACCGTACGTGAATCTCGGTCATGTAAGTGGTTGCTAGCATTGGAATTATGTAGGTGAAAAGTATTTCTCATGTGATGAATATGAATTTGTAAATGAGTGCTCGTACCTGTTATTTAGTATTACAACACTGCTATTTATTATTATACTTGTTTTGTTGTGAGTGCCAGGTAGGCTATTTAAAAATGCATGAACAACATTCACAGAAAGTTTTAGTTACGTGTCTCTTCAACTGAGCAAGATAAAGAAAATATTGAAGCTGAAGCCTTTATCGGACAGCACAGGTCAGTTTACATCAGCACAGAAAAACACCATACATTTGTTTAGCTGCTCTAGTTACCAGCATAAACAATAGTAGCTCAAGAAGTCAGACATTTAAATTATTCGCTGCAGAAATGGTTGGCTTGGGTTTGGTCTTACTGAGTTGCGTTCCAGGACATTCTATTTGCTTTGATTCTAATTTGATTGGCCAGCGCAAGGAATGCGCACTGATTGCTCCTGTGTATTCTATGAGATATTAGATTATAAGGATTTCCTGCAGCTTGTTCTGCTGCTGTAGCAGAGTGTATCCAAACATCTGAGGTGGCCACTTCTAGTCACCTGACAGAGGAGACTGTCAAACTCATACACCTTTTCTTCTTTTCTCCTGTAACAGAGTAAGCTAATGAAAGCATGGGGGCAGGTAAAGGTAAAGGTAAAGTACGAGACTTGAACCGGCGTCATAGCACGCGAGTTTCCACCCATATGTGCTCGGCCGCCTATCCAGAAATGTTCGGATATTTCTGTATAATGTAGCCTCAAGCATCGAAACTCAGATCCGAAACGACATTCCTCACCTTCCCATGGTTATACCCTGGTACCCATTTCTGCCAATGCTGGGTCGACCGTGGGGGTATTTTTTTTTCCAACCACGAGTACAACTCACACTGCTCCCAGCGGGAATCGAACACGGGTTGTCCGAATGTCGGTAGTCCGGTAGAGTGGTTTTCCCATCTTGGCTACTGAGGCCCCCTAAGAATAGAATAGGGGACAGATAAATTAACCGGTACCCATTTATTAATAGACTATAGCAGTAACATATGATGGCGATCATCAGTGTTAGGACAAACTACAAGTTCAGGAAATTTTCCAGGCAGAATAACAAGTTAAGGGAATAGAAGTTCATAGGGGTAGTGGACACGCAGAAAGTGGGGAGGAAGGAAAGGTATAATTACACTGGACATAATAGTTTAATGGAAATTTACACGCATTTCCACGCAGCAGGTGGTGGAAGTGGGAATAAACGCATGTATTGACCTCATGACTTTACCATCCGATAAATAACGGGACAAACAACTATCAGGACAGGTGAGAGTTATGAAGTAATAATTATTCTGAAACTCAGGAGAGTTCTAGACTGACCAGAGGTTAGACAGAAGTCACGGAGGGAGCGATCAAGTTAGAGGTTGCTTACAGAGTAATAAACAATTTGTTTTGTACAATTTTGAGTCATAGGTCAAATTTTGAGTCAAAATGATGAGAGTTAATGGACTTCATGAGTGATCGGAGGGGTTGCAAATTGTCACTTCGCGCGACAATTGCGATGATTTCATTGGCTGAAGATATGTCACCCAAAGTGTGATGTTGGAGTATTTAAACTTCGACACAATAGGTTTTAAACAGTTCAAGCTAGAGGTTTTAAACAGTTCAAGCTAGAGGTTTTAAACAGTTCAAGCTAGAGGTTTTAAACAGTTCAAGCTAGAGGTTTTAAACAGTTCAAGCTAGAGGTTTTAAACAGTTCAAGCTAGAGGTTTTAAACAGTTCAAGCTAGTGTTTTAGGAACAACAGGAAGAACTAGAAAAAATGTAGTCAGAGAAAGTTAGAACCAGGACAGAAGTTTAGTCAAGAAAGTGTAGTCAGGAAGAGTAGTTAGTAAAGTTAGAATTCTCCAAGTATTAGACACAAGACTCAAGTTGTTAGGAATCTTTAAGTTAGTTGACACGTAAATAATGAACATATGCACTTTAGTGTTGTGTAGTGTTTTTTGAAAGTAGTCAAGTTGTGCTCATAATTCCTTGACGAAGACGTAAGTAAGTTGATAGAGAGATTGAATGTAAGATATGCGCTTGTAGACAGATCATATTCACCGGTGATTGCCTCAGAGATGGCCCAGAATTAAAGAACACTTAATTCTAAAAGAAGTGCAACCACTATAGTACGAATCACGTGCCAGAATAATAGAAGTAAAAAAAAACTTGACTATGATTTATGTATTCAGAAAAAGACTCTGTCATGATTAACGTTGTGATCAATGTAATGTGTTGTGCTGTTAAAGACAATAATATCAAGATAAAATAATTACAACTCTTTAACACTCCCCCATTTGGCTTTCAGAGTCGAGGGGAGATATAATTTGCGGTCTTTTGTTCCTCTGTTCGCCTCTCCGTGTTTCTAATATTATTCCGTTAATCCGTTTTTTTCTTGGTCGCCACTTGGGTCTAGTGTTCTCGCAACTTTTATTGAAGGCTCGTTGTGTTGTGGTTTGGTCTTTCTGCTTTGTATTGTGGCCAAACCATTTTATCTGTTATTACTTTATATATTCCATGGCAGTGGTTATTCCTAGATTTTTTCTCAGTTCTTCATTTCTGATCTAATCTCTCAGTTTCCTGTCATTCATCTAATACATTTCATCTCGGTAGTGATTATTTTTCTTATAGTTCTTGTATCTAGGGTTCAGGACTGACATTGGTAGCACAACGTTGGGCGGAAGATTGTATTGTAGAGTGTTCGTTTCGCCTCTAGAGTTTTTCCTTGTTAGACAACAGTGGTTGTTTCTGTCCGATAATTTGACACAATTTGTATTGCGTCTTGAGTTTATTTCTGCTGTTTGTGAATTGTAGATATTTAAATCCTGCACTTGTTTAACTGTCTACCGTGTATCGTTATGTTGATGGTCTGTTTCAAAGACTAAGAGTTTTCATCCTGAATCTCGTTAGTGCTGCAACAGTTCCATTATCCTCTGTTAACTGAGGAAAGTCAGAAATACCGTCGAACCCACACACGCCGACCAGACTGAGTGCTACCAGAAGATTCTTGGCGCAGGCTGCAACTTTGGGTCCTTCATCTTTCGAATAACAGCGGCAATGGCGTCGGCCCTATCGGCCGTTTCGCCCCTGTCGCATATGGAACCAGGCCTGATTTTGTCCTCGGTCACGCTCTCCGAGAACATAGCTACACATCCAGTGGAAGAAACTTACTCTAGGACCAGTTCTATTGCAGTCAGGAATTCCTCTTATTCGCTCTATCAATTGTCACAGTATTTCCCCAAATGGAAGAAACCAATTACCGTTATTGAAATAATACGGTATTTGGATGGACAAGGGAGAAGGAATCAGACAAGAGATGATAATGAAAAGAGTCGACATTATAATGAATATTATAAAACTAATAATGAACTACAACCAGGGATAGCAGATACAATATTTAGCCCAATTGGAGAGAATGCCCTGCAATTACACACTACATAAACGTCATACACAGAAGTCTAGCAGGTGTAGGCAAACCCAGAGAAGGATGACATCACACAGGAAGAGAACGCTACAAAAGCCCTGAAGGACAATAGCTGGGGCTGTCAGAAGAGAGGAAGTCTCATCTACATCTCAAAGAATTAATAATGAAATAAAGATAAAGGAGGAATAAATGATGAAATAAGCAAAGAAATTAGAATCAGACTGGCTAAAGCAGCAATGTCTTTCAGAAGCCTTGAAAAGTTGTGGAAATCAAAACTCATTAGCACAAACACAAAACTTAGGCTATTCAAATCAAATGTACTATCAACCCTTACGCATGCGTGTGAAAGCTGGAAAACAACAAGAGATATAGAAACAAAGTTGAACGCATTCGAAAATAAATGTCTAAGGAAAATACTTGGTATAGAATGGAACGAATTCAAAACAAACGAGGAAATTAGAGAAATCGCCAATCAACCACTAATATCTTCAGTAATAAAGAAAAGACGATGGTCATATGTTGGACATGTGATGAGAAGAGATAATAATCGAATAGCAAAGCAAGCCCTCATATGGGAAACAACAGGTAAAAGAAAAAGAGGAAGACCCAGGGAGACACTGAGAAGAACATTGATGAGAGAGGCAAGAGCAGCAGGAATCGGCTCCCTCAATGAGATAGAACTGCTTGCACAGAACAGAGACAGATGGCGAGATTTGATAAAATATCTTTAAAAGAAAACTGCTAGAACAAAAATTCATATAGGAGAAGGTGTATCTTGGTCTACGCCCTATGGGCCGGTTACGGCTCGAAAGGTCAATAGATAGAAATGATGAAATAAATATAAAGGAGAGGAATAAATGATGAAATAAAGAAGAAGGAGAAGAATAAATAAATTACAATCAGCTTTTTCAGCTAATAAAGTATTCACTCTGAGACTAAAATGTTTTTGCTTTGAAGAGAAGAAACTGATGTTACGCTTCCTCATTTCGAGCAGAACCCAACCGTAAGTTTTAATGATGATGGCACTTTTAGGTTAACTCCACCTTTTTACGTCAATAATTGGATTACAACTCAGGTCAGACTGGCCACCATAAACAATCATTCTTATTCTCGACACGATTGTTTCGAAGCGTTCATTGTTTCCTTCGTGATGCTAGGTTTTCACGGTGAGACTATTTTTTATTACTGACTTCGCTTCAATGCTGTAATGTTAACTGTCTTTTGTTAACAATTTGACACACGCACGCTCTGTCAGGTCACATTAGGAAAATTAGAGCCTTCTTCGCTCTGCCTTTTTTAAATTGCATTTATTCCAAACATAGACTTCTCAACTCTTCTCTCATATAATTATATACATGTTATAGTTTAGGCTATTTTGGAATCCCCACCGGAAAAGACAAAGAGGAAGACCAAGGAACTCTTGGAGAAGACAGATAGAAGCAGAGATAAAGATGATGTGGAAGACATGGAATGATCTTAAAAGAATGGCAAAAAACAGAACGACTTGGAAAATGTTTGTTGAAGACATATGCTCCACTGGGAGCTAAAACGGTAGAAGAAGAGGAAGATAGTTTAGGCACAATTTGTAAATGTGCTAAGTATAGACAAGAATAGGTACAACTGGGCATGGGTACAGCATGAAGAAATGTGAAGGCTAGAAGCAGACTATCGTGAGTACCCGAAAGAAATGAATACTGGATAAATAACAAAAGAGTAAATAACTCAGAGAAATAGGTCTGGTGTGATTGAAAATGTTAACCGGTGTAAGAAGCGTGTAAGAGAGGGAGGAAACGAAGCGGGAACTGAAAGTGGTGAGCTTAACTCCCGAGAGTCAGCGGAGAGGTTGTCAGCGAAGAAGATAGAGGAAGACCCATATCTGTTAAATGAATAAATGAAACAACAAAATAAAAGAAAGAACCAGTAGATACATTAATGATAGCACAATGACATAGCAAAGAGGGACATAGCAAGGAGGATAGTATAATATAGTTTTTTTTCCACAAAAGATTATGTTTTAAGGAAATTAGAATTACCATGTAGTTTATTCGAAACTAGGAATGTGACATTAGGATTTGTGTGTTGTCCATGAGATTATGCTATAATTGACATGGCCTTTAGCACCTTGACAGACGGTTGGTAGCAAGAAATAATGATAATCATGGACTCCCGGTCAATATGGCGAATAGGTGATAGGAACCGTTGAGACACTGTCTGAAAAGTGGTCCTTGTTGCAGTTTCCTCCTATTCCAAGTCGGGCTTGCTGCCGGAGCTATTGAGTCAAGTGCACTGTACACACCGTGAGCTGTACTTTTCATCCGGGTGGTGATTCTATATTCAAATTGCTTACGATGAATGATGATATTGTATGACGAAGGACATTTAAGATGCATTCACTTTCGGTGCCGCTTGGCCTTATGTCTTTTGGCGTGTGCTGTAGCGGCTGTGATTGTGATTTTTGTTTGGATATTTTAATGAGATGTTAATTCGGATGATTCCACTGACACGGGCGGTTGAGCAATTATGCATTTCTATTCGTTTGCAGTGATACCGTGGCCTTCGAATAACCATAACTGTAGCTATAATCATGATAAGTCAGTAGTTTGCTAAAATATTAATGTCTTTTGCTGGATAAACTAACATTATTGTTTGCTTGCTATGCCTGGGCGATATGGAGATATTGATTTGCAGCCAGAATATGTGCATTGATAGATTTATAAAGTGGCAAGGTCAACAATAATGACGTCAACTCGTCACCATGCATGAACTCAATGTTTTATCACACCGGATGTGATGTTTATTTGTCCAGTCTACGTCATCAATTGTGTCTGTCCAGTAATTTAACAGAGTCCATAAATTCAGAGGCTGAAAATCAAGAGGATCAGAGACTGAAAATCAAGATGATCAGAGGCTGAAAATCAAGATGATCAGAGGCTAAAAATCAAGATGATCAGAGACTGACAATCAAGAAGATTAGGGACTGACAATCAAGAAGACCAGGGACTGACAATCAAGCGATCAGAGGCTGAAAATCAAGATCATCAGAGGCTGGAAATCAAGATGATCAGAGACTGACAATCAAGATGATCAGAGGCTGACAATCAAGAAGATTAGGGACTGACAATCAAGAAGACCAGGGACTGACAATCAAGAAGATTAGGGACTGACAATCAAGAAGATCAGGGACTGACAATCAAGAAGATTAGGGACTGACAATCAAGAAGACTAGGGACTGACAATCAAGAAGATTAGGGACTGACAATCAAGAAGACCAGGGACTGACAATCAAGAAGATTAGGGACTGACAATCAAGAAGATTAGGGACTGACAATCAAGAAGATCAGGGACTGACAATCAAGAAGATCAGGGACTGACAATCAAGAAGATCAGAGACTGACAATCAAGAAGATCTGAGTCAGAGATTCCTGACAACCAGGACCGATGTGGAGATACGATCGAATCAATCAATCTAAAAAATCAAATGAATGGTCACAACCGAGTGTCTAGCACATATCCATTTCTACCTCTCTCACACAACGCGCATCTAAACACCTTGTAAACATTTCCAAGCTCAATATATCCCACTCCTTTTTTATTTTCTTCCCTCCATCACATTTATTTCCTTCTCTCCATTTGTTATTGAATATTGTTATATTTGAGACATAAACCTCCCACATACTACAATATAACACATAAATTCCCCCCCCCTCTCTCTCTCTCTCACAACTCATATACTACCATCATCATCATCATCAAGTACCGGGCCTGCTGGCGTAGGTGATCATGTCTCTCCACAACTTTCGATCTCAACAGTTATTTATCTTTTCTGTTGTTGACTTTCTGCCAAGCCATACTCTTAAGCTATCTGTTATTGTTTCTCTTTGCTTCCCTCTAACTCTTCGTCCCTCCATTTTTCCAGTTGTTACAATATATTCCAGTTGTTCTCTTCTCATTACATGGCCAAAAAATTATGATTGATTCTTCCTAATATTGGAAATGAGCTCTCTTTTTGCTTTGACCTCTCTCAGAACATCTTCATTACTCTTCTTAGCTGTCCATAGTACTCTCAATATTCTTATGTAAAACCACATTTCTACAGACTCCAGTGATTTTCTTGTCTGTTGTCCTATTGTCCATGATTCGCATCCATATGTTAATACTGGCTCTACTCTTTGTTTTCTTCTTTCTATTGTCAAAAATGGATTGCATAGTATCTTCCTCATTTTTTGGAAAGCTGCTTTTGCCTGAGCCATTCTGCATCTCACCTCTTTTGTACATCTTCCGTCTGAGGTTAACAAAGTTCCCAAATATTTAAATTCATTTACCTGTTTTAATAGTGTTCCAATTGTCTTTATTTTGCACTGAGGTGATGTCTTTTTCTTTGTTGTTACCATTACCTCTGTCTTTTTGCTATTAAGGCTGAGTCCTTTATTTTTGCTTTCTTTCACTGTAATGTCCAACATTTCTCGTAACTCATTTTCACTCTTAGCGATTAATACTGTATCATCAGCATACATTAGATTATTTATATTATGACCTCCAATTGTTATTCCAGGCATGCCCCTTATGGATCTTAAAATAATCTCACTATAAATATTAAACAAATCTGGTGACAGCACACAACCTTGTCTAACACCGTTTTATTTGTTGAAACATTCCCAATTGGTTTCCAGTTCTTATGGCCTCTGTTTGTTGCCAGTACATGTTCTTTATTATTCTTAGATCTTTGATGTCTACGTTTATGCTTTCTAAAATTTTGATTATTTCTTGGTGCTTTACTTTGTCAAATGCCTTGGTGTAATCTATGAAACATATGAATAGATCAGTTTTCACCTCTATGGCTCTTTCTACTAAAAATCTTATGATATAAATGACATAGCTTGTTCCTAAACAAAATCTCTAACAAAACCACACTGTTCATCGCTAATTTCTGGACTGATTTTGTTTCACACTCTTCGCATGATGATTCGTAGTAATATCTTAGTCATATGACTCATAAGGATTATTGTGCGATGATCATCACATTCAATCGCACCTGAGTAGTTATATATGTCAATTAGGACCCCCGAAATGCCGCCAGCGGCAGAATATTCCTTATATAAATAGTCTACCGGCAGATTTTTTTCTGCCTCCAGGAATATTCCTTATATAAATAGTCTACCGGCAGATTTGTTTTTTCTTATACGAGAGTCTACCCGCCCATTTTTGTTCCGGTCGTGGTGACCTCTCGTGGCGGCATCGGGTGACCTCTCATGGTGGTGTGGTGACCTCCCGCGGCGGTGGTGAAGGGGTGGTGGTGAAGGGGTGGTGAAGGGGCGGTGAAGGGGTGGTGGTGGTATCATAAATCTATTATATTCTTTGTACTTTCAATGGTTCCGTAACTTTCATAAATCTATTCTTTCTTTATACTCTCATTCAATAAAAAAAAAAAAAAAAAAAAAAAAAAAACTGACAAGTTTATTTATTGTTTTTAAAAACTTCCTTTAGAATTAAAGGTAACAACTTAGGCCGTTACACACGCTACACGCCAAATACGAAACACTGTGTTTAACGTTAAGCGAGAGATCAAAGAGTTCCCGGTAGGCGCGCCGCAAGGGGCCGCAAGATCAAAGAGTTCACGGTAGACGCGAGGCGACCTCGCGCAGCGCGCGAGGGGCCGCAAGATCAAAGAAGCCGCCACCGGTGAGTACTTACTTCCCGCTGTGAAAACTCCGTAGCCGGTAAGTGTTCATCAGGAGAGTCATTTAACAGGGGAATTTTACGATACCGATGTTTTAATGTGAGACGCTTGGGGGTAATTAATATCTTTGCGCTGGTTCGTGTTCAAAGACCGTGTTTCGCTGTGAAAAGTTTTGATTGAATGTTTGAGTGCCAGACTGGCCAGGGCTACGGACTTTTTATCATCTGAAGATTAGAATACCACTTATCAGGGGAATTTTAGTGGGTGGTTGTTTTAATGTGGGATGTTTAGGGGAAAATTAATATGTTTGAAGTAGAGAGTACTTGATCGATCAAAGAGGTTAGAACTGTATATAAGTAGATCCAAGCAGCCAGGATTTTATTCTCACTCTCTGAAGCAGTTTCAACGAGTGTCTTGGCTGTAACTCAAGCAAGAGTGTGCTTGGCTGTGCAAGTAAATTTACTTTACAAATCGTAAGTAGAACCTTATTTCATAGATTCTATACTGTCATTTATTTTAATTTAACAAAATAATTTAAAATTAAATAAATTAAAACAACTCAAATAAAAAAACAAACAAATATACTCTTTTTATAATGTTTATTTTCACAATGAAACATATTTTTATTTCAATACATCAACGTGGACAACACATGTTACACATTCAAATGTTTATAATTGAACAATGATGATTTCAATAGTACAAATATGAATTCAAATCATCTGAAAAAAGTACACAAATAACAACATAGTCATGTATAAGTAATAAAAATGTCACTGTCCCACTGCAGAATTTATTAATTTTACTCGTCTCGGCTTCCTCGCTTTGTTGGAACTGTCTGTTTGGGCTAAATGGTTATCAAACACTGGTGAATACGAAGGTTGATTAGAGTTCAAAACACAGCCACCCTCCATTTTGACATAGCCTTGATCAAAGACGGCGTAGGTAATTGGCGACTGAGTGGAAATTGAATCACTCGAGGTATACATATCTCTTGGTTCTTTCGGTTGCTCAACAAGAGGCGTAGTGTAGTTGATGTTATCATAAGTTGCTAAAATGTCATCTCGCATATCAACTAGCGTGATAAATTCATCTCTCGAGAGTGTTATTCCAGTTCTGGTAGGAAACTTAAGAAGACTCTCACCACGATATGACATTATGTTTGTCAATGGTCTGTTATGAAAAGCAGAAACTGAGACTGCCTTAACACCATCTTTGGACAGTGGAATTATATTTTCATTTCTACGAGACATGAAAATACGTTGATCACATACATCAAATGAAGCTGGCATATTAACGCTAGCCGATTCCATGTTTGAATCACACGACTTGGTAGCAGGGCTCTGACTTTCTGTATGTAGTAGAACTGAGAACGGCTGACCTTTATACCCTATAACAAGTGGGGCGTGGCCAGCCTAATTATAGTAACCAATGGAATACGTTCTATTTATAGTAACTGATGCAATACGTCATCGGACGTGTTGAGACATGTTCAGAGAGCCGCCATCTTCGATGAGTCATGGGAAGTTTGTTCCACTCAGTCGATGGATCCAGGGCGTCATCAACCGATAAATGATACGGTCGTTAATATGTTGTTTCGTTGAAAATGGCATGAGAATTCTGTTAATGCTCGCACCACGACACTTTAAAATTATATAATAAACACAATATAGACCACACGTGTTGCTAAACAAGTCTTGTAACACTCGTGAGTTGTAGACGAATGGAACATGTGAATTCCTCTCGATAAAGTTTAAAATATCAATGTGCCTGGGAGGTAAACCATAGGAATCAAAATACTCTATTTGTCCGAGGCCATTGTAAAAGATGGCCACCCAGTGTTCACCAGGTTTGTGGGCAGGGTCGGTGTTTACGACAAAGGCTGCAATCTTGGTTTGATCGATGATGGGTGGTAAGTGGTTTCGTGGGATGACACTAACAAGGGCGCAACGTCGAACAAAAACATCGGACATCAAGAGACTGTAAATATCCCCCGTGTTCATTTTCTCAAATAGCGTAGTCTGTTAGAACCTGTCTTGTCTTGGACACTTCCAGTACTGAATCCAACTCGGCGTAGACAATAACTTGTAGGGGAGTTGTCGTGGGAGCGGCGAATTTGAGCTCTATCGACAAGGGTCCACTCGTGGCTAGCTCAAACTGGGTTCCATCTAGCAGACTGGGTGAGAGGTCAAAACCAAATAGACAAAAGCCATCCTTGAACTGATGATAATCAATACCATTGCCAGCATCTCTACCAATCAAACCCATGGCCAAATTTGTACCAAAAAAGGCTCGCGCATAGTGATTGTTTTCAAAATCCATAGCTAGGGGCTTTCCGGATACACATCTCCCGTCAACCATCAGGTTCATATAAGTCAAACCAAAGTGTTGAAAATTGAATGGGTTAATGTTATAAACTCCATTAAAACCACCGGCGGTAATCAGACCTATCACTATACGTGTTGGTGTTTGAGATAGGAATAAATTGTCTTGGTTGTGGGAATACATCCCACGAGCAATGGCGAATGTTTTCAGGGTAACCCGCTTGATTGGGTACCGTGCATTCCCACTTAAAAGCGCTTTTTCGTGGGCCAGAGAAATTGCTGGGTTTAGCTTGGCTTTCCTGACCACGAGGGCAGCATAAGTGATTACACTCTTATAACCCACAGACTTATCCTGAGCCATGATGTTGAACACGTCCTTAGAGGGTGTGAGTTTAATCTTTACATCCACTCTGTTTAACATGTAACGGTCCTGCACAAAGAGATCAGAATGCAAACGACCCATCATTTCAACCTCTTTACTATCCGAAGTCAAAGCACGTCGTATTTTAAATCCCTCGTTAGCCTGCATATCATCGTGGTGGCCTGCTGTATCTTTGTAGAACAGAGCAGCCGTCAAGTGCCCCGTTTTCGCATCCTCCCCATAGTTTAGTAAAGTCTCGAACACTGCTCTAAATGGATAGGTATTCTCAGATGGTGTAATCAATGTATCATTCAGAGAAACATCGACTTGCGAGAATAGACTGTGAAGATAATTGTTGACTGGTCCTACCTCGGCATCCAATGGTAAACTTTCACCATTGGGGAGGGTGATCCTGGCCCGCAGATGTAAAAACGTGTTGAAAAGATCTAGATACTCTTCAGTGTTTCCAGAAATGAAAAACTCTATGGGAGCCCCATGCGCTAACGAGGCAAGAGGTCGAATTTCAGTAAATTGGCCCGAGTCTACAGCAGTCTGAGTTGGTGGAACGCTAAATAAATCCAAACCAGAATGAAGAAATTCACATGACTTGGGGTGAATGAGAGACATCATTAATCAAATATATCCTTTGGTACCGACAGCTTAGTTCGCCTCTTGTTTGTGGAATGAAGGGGGAACAGTCTGGCTGATGGTTTTATTCTCTTCGTAACGGGTTTGCCAGGTGGGGCTGCCTTCCCGACTCGCTTTCTGATTCGTCGTCGTAAACCACTTCCTGATTGGTTGTTACCCGTCAGGTGGTCTACGGCCCCGTCTAATAACCGCATGCCGGCCTCCTTAGCTCGTGATTTGAAAGCATCGCCGATATTTCTGCCAGCTAAGGCGTCCTGCGCGACCTGCAGACCGGTCCCCACGCCTTCTCTGAGTAAGGCTTTACCCCCTGTTTTTAGCCAAGGTAAAATAGCCCTCCCGATTCCACCAAAGAAACTACCGATTCCTCGTCCTCGTTGATTTCGACCTCCTATAAACACAGGCATCCCATCACCCGCCTGACAGCAATAAAAGTCTTCGTATAACCTGGCATTGCGGTGAAAGGGTGTATGTCTCACCATTATACCAGCTCGATATGTTTCTTCACGCGAAAGCGTACCGTTAGCACCGACGTCCCGCTGGTGAATGGAATGGTTTTTCCGTGTTCGTTGGCTAAAAGGATTTCCACGGTATCGAAGGAAAATCTACTCAGGGGTAGGTAGTGAGGCTTATCGTAGATCTGAAACACCGAGGTGTGATTTCTATTGAGAACAGGCACGCTCCTGAGGAGAGGTACCATCACATTCCCGACCGGTCTGGGGGAAACGAGATCGCAGTAGACGTAGACATTTTTTGCAACACTTTCCAAATCCATTACACCCACGCTGAAGATATCGGGAGCCGTGTCTGATATAGAGGTCGTGGGGAAGGCTAACATGTTTTTCAAAGTGTCGCTTATGGTAACACTGACTCCTTTTTCGTAAAGTTTCAAGATGGCTTTATTCACCTCTTTTGCGTAAATGAATCTCATTTTTTTCCCTTTCACATCCCCGTTCGACTCATCCTCAGCTTTTATGATCGACGCATTCAACGCGCCGATGAATGCATCGGGTTTCGTATATAACCCAGGCTCCAATGTCACGTTGAAATAAAATCTAGCGTCGCAAATATCGTCGTTAGCGAGAGATTCGTATCGAATCCAGACGTCACCCTCTATTACATTGAAATAATTTAGCGGAAACTGTATCTCGACCAGCGCAATCTCATATTGTGTTGTAATATCAATGGTCTGAGGAAGCTTGACGAAAAAGTGGCCGGGATTATTTTCCTTAAAAATATCCATAGAAGCATTGCTGTGTAACGTGACATAAAAACTCATTTTCCTTTATTCACCTTCTCGTCTCCAACTTTGGATTCGGGAGCATGTAACCTAAACAACTGCTCAGTAGGGCTATCCACAGTTTTCCGTCCTTCGCGTCTGGCTTTTCAGTGGACAGATTGAACAGCGAGACCGCGACAACGGCATATATAACAAGCATTTGACACATAAAGACAATCTCTAAACGGGGGAATAATTTCCCAAATACTGGCCAGAGCGAGGTTCTCTCCCCACCAGAGCTCAGGGTTCGCAAAACAGGATCTTCAAACGATTCACCTTCTTCCACCATCTCTAGTTTTTGTATCTGACAATGTCCTTGGTCGGTATCCAACTGTTGAATGAGGAACCATAACCAAACCACTTGACTAAACTCTCTTTTCGTCCCAATGACGTGCGACGTTGGGTTATAACCCTCTCGACCCTGTACTCATTCTTGTCTCCAACCTTTTGAATTTCTTGTGTGTAAAATGACCCCTCTATTTCATCACCCTTATCGTCTTTCAGCACATATGTAACGGGTTTTGTTTCAGTTAATCGACTGATGGTAAAGAGTTCCTCCGTCCAAGCTGGGGCATAACCCTTTTTAAAATTAGCTCTGCCAAGGACCATTCTAACTCGATCACCAGCCTTATACAGGGGTCTTTCAAATTTCAAGTTGTGTTTGCTATACAACGTGTTCCACACTTGTTCTTGATTGTCTCTGCTAACGTCGACCGGTGCCATTTTTATACTTCTGTGGTCCGAATGATTATAACTTCGAAGTAGGGCGGGTAGCACATGTACATAACAAAGTCGATTGGATTTCGTAAAAAATCTCCACATCCTTTGTTTCAGAGTCCTGCTAAAACGTTCCACAACAGCAGCCTTAATATCTTCATTCTGGGTGGTGAAAAAGTGAATATTATTGTCTTCGAGAAATTTCTGAAATGTTTTGTTCAGAAACTCTGACCCCTTGTCGGTTTGAAGACTCGCCGGTTTCCCATCGATAAATATTTTACCAACAGCCTCCACTAATGATTTCCCCGTTTTTGTTCGTATTGGGACGGCCCACGCTAATTTACTGAAAACATCCACACAAGAAACAAAATAGGAGTACCCATCATTGTGTTTTTTCAAATGTCTTAAATCGATTAAGTCTGCTTGGTATTGTTGTTTGGGTCCACTCGTTATAATGGGACGCCGTTCAAATTTATGTCGAATCGGTTTATGAAGGGTATAGGTATCCTGGTGACTCAACCAACGATTGATCTCTTTAATTCCTACTTTGGTGTTACGTTGCAAGGCTCTTGCACCACTATACGACCCTGGTTGATTAGGGTCATAGTAATAACGTCTCAATACTTTGACCACCTTTCCCATTTTGGTGTTGGGATTTTGGACTTTTTTCTTTTGGACCTCAATTTATACGAGGTTAGTCGTGAAGTGTTTTCATCACTGGTCTTTGGGGTTTCGGGTACCTTGGCTTGTTCTGGTTGCACATCGACTGGTGGTGGCGAAGGTGGAGGAGAAGGTATTCTTTCTGTTGACGAGTTATGTTGAATGAGATCGACTGATCCTAAAGGACGTCGTTTATACTGCTCCATTCTAGTTAAATACTGTTGCAAAGTACGTTGGTACACTCTGGTCTTATCAGTAGGAGCTAAATCATTACGGTCTAAGATACGTTGCATTTCATCGTCTAAATCTCTCAAGTTATCATTGATCGCCTCGGGTGGTGTATACGTGGAAGTCTGTTTCAAACCCTCTAATAACCGAGGATCCATCAAAATCATTTTCTTGGCCATGTTTACAGACCTAATACACCACCTAGAACACTTAATATAGGTTTGATCAAAGCACCTATGAATCCACCAGTTTGTAGAATTGCTTTCCTCTGCGTAAGAGTCGGTTTCTTTTTAGTGAGGAATCTCAGCTTGTTCTTGTGTCGACGTAGCTCGCACTTCTGATGCTGCGTGAGTCTAACATTACCTTTTAATATGTTATGACAACACTCACATAAAAAGCGAATGAGTTCTGGAGAGGCCGTTTTCAATATGGCTCTTAAACCACTCGGCGTAGCTGAGCGCAGACATTTCAACATTTCACCGTGTCGTCTAAGTGAAGCTTCCATTCTATTACTTTGGAACGTAGACGATTTGTCTCTCCCCTGGAAATATCTTTGTTCTCAGCCTCAGATGATCCGGTGTTTCCTGTCGAAGGTCTACCAGCAAATAACAGTGGGGAGACGCTGTCGCGTCCTTAAAACTCTCTTGGAGGTACGCCACTTGACCAGGGTACATTTGCTTAGCCAGATTTGTAATTTGACTTCCGTCTCTTGGATTCTTGAAAAGGACTATATAATGAGTATTGAGGCTTATAGTTCGATGTTCCTTATTTTTTCCAAATAGATTTTGAACAATGTAGATCACGCTCATATCTCTGTGATGACTACCTTTGGTGAATAATTTTGTCACCCTCTCATCTGTTTCTGACATCAAGTCGTCGAGGATGATGAGTCTTCTCTTCTTACCCCCTTCCAAGTTATCGATATCTGGTAGACCCTCGATAAATCTCACTTTCTCCATAGTCTCGTATATTGGTTGCCATTCCCCGTAACACCATATAACTTCCTCGGGTACGGGAAAAACTAGCTCTTGTAGATTCTGTAGAAACTTTTGAACAAATACAGTTTTTCCACAACCGGTGGGACCAGCAATAAGAGCAGTGAAGGGGTGTTTCCACCGAGGGTCCATCATCACTAATGACACTTTGATTGAGTATTATCACATTTAAAGTATTTTTTATCATGTACTACATGTTCTGTCCCATTCCAAATATTTGTGATGTGGTTTTCTTATATTACAGATTCCCGTAAAATGGCATCTATCAGACCTTACATCCTATTTGACAAGGTGTTGTGCATTCTACAGTATCAACCATATGACTATTGTAAAGGGTGTCAGGTGAAACATGACAACCCGTTACCTCACTCGTGTCATCTAGAGTTTGAGGAACGCCTTAGCGCGCAAATAAATGAGTTCACGAAAGAGGATGTAGTCTTCTTGTGTGGGGAACATTTAGCCCAACGAATAAAGGAATACATTAATTGGGAAGGAGCTGACTCTGCACCACCCTCCCCTGTCAGTTCAACTAACTCACCACCCCCATTACTTGACCCCACCACTGAACCCACAGCCACTACATATAACGCGGAGGATGATGAAATTTTACCGCCACCACCCCTATTTGCCGACCCCACCGATGAACCAGAGTCGACGGCCTGTCAACCGGGAAATGAGGTCAGTATTCACCCACTTCTCTGATTGGTTAATCTAGCTGTCAATCATTTCTTTGCCCCGCCTCCTATACTAATACTCTTCTCTGATTGGTTAATCCAGATATCAGTCGATGTTTTCATAGTCACTCGCTGATTGGTTAAAATCTTGTACCAGGATATATTTAAACTAGTCTCATGTGAGAATTTGTGTCATAAGTTTGGTTGCTTCAAGGAAAGTTACTGTTCATTCTAGCGGAGTTTTGCACTGTAAGTTGGATTGTTTTCTCTTAAAGTATGTTAAGGGTTATCGATAATAGGTTATATTCAGTGTAGATGATTGGAGACTATATTTTGCGTTATAAGTTGTATTGTTTTCTCTTAAAGTATGTTAAGGGTTATCGATAATAGGTTATTAAATTTTTGTTTTCTCTTAAAGTATGTTAAGTGTTATCGATAATAGGTTATATTCAGTGTAGATGATTGAGACTATATTTTGCGTTATAAGTTGACTTGTTTTCTCTTAAAGTATGTTAAGGGTTATCGATAATAGGTTATTCAAGGTATTTAAAGTAGTTAAGATATGAATTGTTTAATTCCTTCGTTTATTGGATGCTTAAACTATTTTAACTCTTGCTATTCGATGTTATTAACATGTCTTTAAACTAGCTATGTAAAGTATCATTGACAAAGGGTTATTTATTTTTCTACAGATGGTTTCTCATAATGAGGTTTCTTCTGGTGAACATCCGTGTCCATTATGTTCAAAGACATTTAAATGGCGTAAAGATATGTTGCAACACACTCGGGCTGCTCATCGACTTATACGACACGTGTGTGACATTTGTCAACGTACGTATACGAGTCGAAGTTCTTTAGCCAGCCATAGAAGACTAAAACATTCTACAACAGCACCAGCTTCATCAATGGCTCCTTCTACAACACCCAATTTACCATCAACAACATCATCAGCAACTGAAACAACATCACCCACTTCACCCTCGACCTCTTCTACAACAAACAAACGAAAGATAGATGCAGAACATTCAACTCCAAGTAAAAAATTCAAAGATGTTGATCCATTAGCAACACTGCCTGATGATGTACGGGTTGTATATGAGCAAAATTGGGCAGCTATAAACACCCATGCTACAATCAACAAGACAGTTTCTACATATACATTTTTCCATTCACCAGCACGTCCATTTATCACAGACTTGTCTGCTCTTTTAAGGGATATATTTGACTCTCAGACAACCCGATTCAAAATTAACTATGGTCACCACCTGATCCTTAGACACCGGGACACCGGTGATCTACGTTTTTTCCACTCTTCCCTCAACAACTCAGCTGTTCTCGAATTTCCTCAATTAATCAATAATCTTGGAGATTTCAACAGCTTCGTTGATTCTCTAACGAACAGAACCCTGTAGACATTGCCATGATCAACAGACCTGATACTAAGTGGATGGTGGAGAGTATTCCAGCAACTAGTTTCTATTTATTCCACATACGTGACTTCCCCATTGGATGTTGCCTAGAGGAATTACCATCTTATATTACTAACAATAGGTACATTTACACCTTGCAGAAAAATTGGCATAGTTCTATTTCTTATAATGACAATCTCTGTTTTTTCCGCTGTTTGGCGTTATTTAAAGGAAGTGATATCGACAATCTAGAATTGACCACTCGTCATCTCGTGAGTCAGTGGCACTCGCACTGGGACATTCTTTTCGTTGACACTTTTCCAGGTGTGACGTTACAACAACTACCACACTTGGAAGAATGTTTCAATATAAACATTGATGTATTTGAATTCAATGATGAAGAGGCCCTCTGTCCAAAACTCCGAAGCAGGGGATCACATGATGATACTATGCGGGTCTTGTTTCACAAGAACCATTTCATGTACATTAGTAATATTAATAAAGCAGCTAGTGCTTTCTCTTGTCCACAGTGTGGGAAATTATGGGCTTGCTATTCTATGATGACCAGGCATGCCCAAACATGTAATGGTGGTAAACCTAAAGATTATTTTAGAGGTGGAATTTATACACCTAGCGAGACTATTGGGGATGTAATAGAGGAAGAGGGTATTGACGTGCCCGGCGGTTTCGTGTATCCCTTTAGGGCCACCTTTGATATTGAATGTTATTTTGATAATAGCAACTTGCCCACCACCAAAGGTACCTCTGCTAGTACACATTTTTTAACAAAACATGTCCCTCTGTCTGTATCTGTGGCCTCTAACGTTCCTGGGTTTGAAGATCCTGTCTGTTTTGTCAGCGAGGGAGATCCTCAGAAATTACTAAATAAAATGATTAAGTATCTAAAATCTATCTCGAAGGAGGCGTATAAAATTTTAAAAGAGGATTTCAGAGAATTGTTTGAAAAGCTGGCCGGATGTGCGCAAAGGCGTGATCGGAAGAAATCTGACCCAAGCGGTCGTCTAAAAGCTTACTTGAAGCAGCTCCCAGTGATAGGTTTCAACTCGGGCAAGTACGACATAAATTTAATAAAGCCGTATTTAATACATTACTTCGCTGCCGCCTCCGTACCTGAAACATCTGGAAAGGGTAACAACTACATTGAGGACAGCGATCAGGAAGACGAGGGAGAGGCTGAGGAGCACGAGCAGGAAAGTGTGATACAGGATGATGAGGAGGAGCGTATAGAAGAAGAAGAAAACCGACTTGGTGAAATAAATTTTATAGTTAAACGAAATAATAACTTTATGTGTATTGCAACACAGAATCTAAAATTCTTAGATATAGTAAATTATTTAGCCCCTGGGTTTAGTTATAGCAAGTACTTGGCAGCCTATAAAGTAGAGGAGACCAAGGGTGTTTTCTGTTACGAGTACGTAACAGATTTAAATAAGTTGAATGAGAGGGAGTTACCCCCATACGAAGCGTTCTTTTCGAAACTAAAAAATTGTAATATTTCCGAGGAGGAGTATGCGCTATGTAAAAAGGTCTGGAAGGACAATAAAATGACGACCCTTAGGGACATTTTAGTTTGGTATAACAACAAAGATGTAGTCCCCTTCTTAGAGGCCTTAGCACAACAGTTTTGGTTTTATAGGAAATTAGACATCGATATGTTTAAGAATGCGATTTCGGTCCCCGGAATAACTCTGAGGTATCTATTTAAAACTCTCTCCAGGGATGTGGGTTTTTCCCTGATTGCAAAAAAGGAAGCCGATTTGCATCATACCATAAGACAGAATATTGTCGGAGGCCCCTCTATTATCTTTCATCGGTACCACGAGAAGGATAAAACCTTTATTAGGGGCGGAAAAGTGGTCAAATCCATTAAAGGTTATGATGCCAACGCCCTTTATCTATGGGCACTTATGCAAAAGATGCCCACCGATTATACGGTCATACGTAAGGCTGAAGATGGGTATAAACCCCTTAAAATGAACTACTACACGCGTCAGTGCAGAGAGTATCTGACTTGGATTGCCTACCAAAACCAGGTTCATTTGAGAACCCAGTTTAATGCTCGCGAGATCGCTTTGGGTGAGCGCAAGATTAGAGTGGATGGGTGGGATAAATCCAGTAGGACCGCGTATCAGTTCCATGGCTGTCTCTTTCACGGTCATCCAAACTGTGACATCACCAGGGATCGAGAAGTCAATCCGGTGAATAATATACAGTTGGCTGATTTGTACGCGAAAACCTGTGAAATAACGGCTTATTTAAAGAGCCTCGACCGTGTTCGCGTAGTAGTTATGTGGGAGTGTGAGTGGCAACGGTTAAAGAAAACAACGCCAGCTATTCAGGTCTTTATAGATGAGAACCTACGTGGTTCTAAACCATCTTTTGGTAAATATAAACCAATCACTGATAAAGCCATTATAGATTCAGTTTCAGACGAGACGTTTTTTGGGCTCGTCGAGTGTGATATTCACGTTCCCGACAAGTTAAAAGAGTATTTTAGTGAGATGACCCCCATCTTTAAAAATGTAGATGTAGGTCTAGATGATATCGGTCCCTTTATGCGGGAGTACGCCACCAAAAACAAACTATTACGTACCCCTAGACGTACTCTCGTGGGTAGTTATAGTGGAACAAAGATTCTGTTGGCCACACCGCTGTTAAAGTGGTATTTAGAGCATGGGCTAGAGGTAACAAAAATTTATCAGGTGGTAGAGTACCTACCCATTAGTTGTTTTAAGGAGTTTGGGGACAAGGTCACAGACGCGCGTCGGGCTGGTGATTTAGATCCAAGTCAATCTATAGTAAGCGACACGATGAAGCTCTTAGGAAACTCGGCCTACGGGAAGACCTTGACGAATATGGCGAAACACGTGGACGTCTCCTATGTTAAAGAGGGGGCTGATACAACCAAGTTGGTAAATAACCCACGATTTAAAAACATGACATCTATTGGTGAGGACATGTACGAGGTATCGATGGGTAAAAGAGGTATAATGTGGGATCTTCCTTCGCAGATTGGTTTTTTCGTCTACCAGTACGCCAAATTGCGGATGTTGGAATTTTATTATGACTTCCTCGATAAGTTTGTAGATAGGTCCAACTTTCAACTCTGTGAGATGGATACCGATAGCCTGTACTTGGCCCTCAGCGAGTCATCGTTAGAAGAGGTCGTTAAAACCGATAAGGTAGATGAGTTTTTCTCACAGTACGACAAATGGTTCCCTTCAGAGACTTGTGAAGTCCATCGGGCCGATTTCATTCAACACAGGGGCGTAAAGTATGACTGTTCAGATTGTAAGACGAGACAGTTATACGACAAACGGACTCCTGGTCTGTTCAAGTTGGAATATTCGGGGGATGGGATGATTTCCTTGTGTAGCAAGACCTATTACTGTATTGGGGATTATGCTAAAGTTAGCACTAAGGGCCTTAATAAACGTCACAACAAGTTAGATAAGGATACATTCACAGAGGTCCTAACCAAAAAACAAGCCGGGGGTGGTAAAAACATAGGGTTTAAAACATACAAGGGGTCGGTATACACATATACACAACATCGGAACTCACTCTCCTATTTCTACATCAAGCGTCAGGTCCATTCTGACAACGTGACCACCTCCCCTTTATCCATTTAACACTATCATGTATTACTGATTGTAAATAAACTACTTTGTTTTCTATGTATTAAATATGTGTATAATGTACATTAGTTAAAGAATACATTTTTGTCTAAACCATGTGTTATCTATTGTTCAATATATACGAATAAAACAATAAACTTCCATTCTGACAACGTGACCACCTCCCCTTTATCCATTTAACACTATCATGTATTACTGATTGTAAATAAACTACTTTGTTTTCTATGTATTAAATATGTGTATAATGTACATTAGTTAAAGAATACATTTTTGTCTAAACCATGTATTACTGCTTGTAAATAAACTACTTTGTTTTCTATATATTAAATATGAGTATAATGTACATTAGTTAAAGAATACATTTTTGTCTAAATCATGTATTACTGCTTGTAAATAAACTACTTTGTTTTCTATGTATTAAATATGTGTATAATGTACATTAGTTAAAGAATACATTTTTGTCAAAACCCTGTGTTATCGATTGTTCAATATATACGAATAAAACAATAAATAAATAAATAAACTTGTCATTGTTTTTTATTGCCTGAGAGTATAAAGAAAGAATAGATTTATGAAAGTTACGGAACCATTGAAAGTACAAAGAATATAATAGATTTATGATACCACCACCGCCCCTTCACCACCCCTTCACCACCACCCCTTCACCACCGCCGCGGGAGGTCACCACACCACCACGAGAGGTCACCCGATGCCGCCACGAGAGGTCACCACGACCGGAACAAAAATGGGCGGGTAGACTCTCATATAAGAAAAAACAAATCTGCCGGTAGACTATTTATATAAGGAATATTCCTGGAGGCAGAAAAAATCTGCCGGTAGACTATTTATATAAGGAATATTCTGCCGCTGGCGGCATTTTCGGGGGTCCTAATTGACATATATAACTACTCACCTGATTTCTTTGGTAGGGCTATGAATATTGATTTGAGCTGGTCGTCTTGTATATATTCACTGTTGTAGATATCATTCAATATTTTTCTTATTATTTCTATTCCAATATCACCCATGGCTTCAATCTCTTCTTTAGTTATATTATCTGGTCCAGGAGCTTTGCCTGCTTTCATATTGCGCAAGGCGTCTTCCACTTCTTCTCTGAGTATTTCTGGTCTTTCTCAATTATCCTTAATATTTACTTCCGTTCGTTCATCATTATAAAGATCTTTAATGTATTCTGTCCATCGTTCCCTTATGTTTTCTTGATCAATCACCAGTTCTCCTTCCTTTGATCTTAGACATCCGGTTTTTTATTGCGTTTTTCTTCCTGTTAATTCCTCAATTTGTTTGCATATAGCTTTAGCATTTCCTTTTTGTTGCATTTCAATCTCTTTGCATCTCTCTTTTAGCCATGCTTCTTTTGCTTCATTGCATTTTACTACAATTTCTTTATTTAATCTCTTATACTCATCTTTATTTTCTTTATTTCTTCTTCTTGTGTCCATTAGCTGCAAAATGTCATCTGTCATCCATTTCTTTCTTGAATTTGTCCTCACTGGTGGTATGAACTCTTTTGATGTTTGTTGCATTGATTCTTTTTTAGCATTTCTCACTGTTCATCAATGCTTTATATTGCATTGTACCGGTTCTGAATTGTGATTTTATATTTGTCTTGCAGCTTCTTGTCTGATTTTAGTAAATCTAAATTTAACTTGATGTTAACTGAGGCTTGTTTTGTTGTTTTTAATTTTACTCTAAGCTTTCCCACAACTGGTACATGATCACTATTGCAATCTGCCCCTGGTCTAGTTTTCACACACACCACACTGTTTCTAAATCCGATGCTTATCATTATATAATCAATTTGATTACGTGCGTTGTCCCCTTGGCTTTTCCATGTCCACAGACGTCTTGGATGTTGCTTAAACCAGGTGTTTCCTATCATCATGTTGTGTGTTCTTGCCCAGTCAATAAGTTTCTCACCTCTTTCATTCCTCACGCCTATGCCATAATGACCGACTACTTCCTCAACTCTTTCCTTTCCTACTTTTGTGTTAAAATCCCCTAGAACTATGGTGTTTTCATGTGGTTTGCATTTATGAAGTGCTTCATTTAACTCGTTGCAAAATTTATCAGTTGTTTCCTCTAGACTGTCTGCTGTTGGTGCATAAACCTGTATAAGATTTATGTCTATTGGCTGTCCATTCAATTTCACTAAAAGGACTCTGTTAGATATTGGTTAAAAGCCGTTCACTGTTCTTGCTTTTTCTGCATCCAAGATGATACCTACTCCTCTTTGATGTTCAGTACCTCCAGAATAGATTATTTTATGTTTATCAGAATACATCTCCCCTGATCCGGTGTATCTCATTTCGCAAAGTCCCAGTAATTGTAAACCCATTCTTTTCATTTCTTGTATGATGTTTTCTAGTTTACCCTTCTGCATGAGTGTTCTCGCATTTCAAGTACCTATCTTTAGAGTTTGTTTTATCTTTATTTTGCTTACAGTAGCTTGATGGCGATCGGGTATCACCTGTAGCACATGATGTCCCCTACCGAACGAGGGTTTTCCATTGGAATCCCCCTTAACGTTGTTGTCGTTATTTCTTTTGTTGTGGCGATTCATGATTGTACAAAGAAGTTACGACGGTGGTTTTCTGTTGCCTTCCGTCGGTTTGTTCACGGTTGGCTCCGCTAGCCTTTGACTAAAAAGTCTCACCCACAAGGCAGTGGGGTTGTTTTACTTCGGGGTACCCTCCCTTAGCCTTTTACTCTCCCGAGGTTACCTGAAAGGTAGCAGGGCAGCCACAGGTTGTACTGTTTACTGCATACAGCAGCGGGTAAAATTAACCGACCTGACACATACTACAGTATAACATATAATTCCTTTTCACTTCTACAACTCACATACTAAATATAACACATAATTTCTTCTCTCTCTCACAACTCACATACTACAGTATGACACATACTCCCCTCTTCTCCCGTACAACGCATATTATAATATAACACAAACTCCCCTCTTCTCCCCGACAGCACAGACTATAATATAACACAAACTCCCCTCTTCTCCCCTACAACACATACTCTAATATAACACATAATCCCCTCTTTCTCCCCTACAGCACATGCTATAATGTAACACATACTCCCTCTTCTCCCCTACAACACATACTATAATATAACACATACTCACTCTTCTCCCCTACAACACATACTATAATATAACACATACTCCCTCTTCTCCCCTACAACACATGCTATAATATAACACAAACTCCCCTCTTCTCCCCTACAACACATACTATAATATAACACAAACTCCCCTTTTCTTCCCTACAACACATACTATAATATAACACAAACTCCCCTTTTCTCCTCTACAACACATACTATAATATAACACAAACTCCCCTTTTCTCCCCTACAACACATACTATAATATAACACAAACTCCCCTTTTCTCCCCTACAACACATACTATAATATAACACAAACTCATCTCTTCTCCCCTATAACACATACTATAATATACACAAACTCCACTTTTCTCCCCTACAACACATACTATAATGTAACACAAACTCCCCTTTTCTCCCCTACAACACATACTATAATGTAACACAAACTCCCCTTTTCTCCCCTATAACACATACTATAATGTAACACAAACTCCCCTTTTCTCCCCTACAACACATACTATAATGTAACACAAACTCCCCTTTTCTCCCCTACAACACATACTATAATGTAACACAAACTCCCCTTTTCTCCCCTACAACACATACTATAATGTAACACAAACTCCCCTTTTCTCCCCTATAACACATACTATAATGTAACACAAACTCCCCTTTTCTCCCCTACAACACATATTATAATGTAACAAAAATTCCGTTTTTCCCTTTCTGCGCACACCACCCACACAAGTACGCTCGCTTGCTCTCCAAATAGCCTCCAATCCAAGGGAGACAAATAATTTCTGAGATCGTTATCCAATCGTTTCTAAAAGGACTCAAATAAAACTCTGAGAAGATCCCCAAACGAGGAGCATTAGAAAGCCCTCAACTAAGGCTTAGCTGGCTCATCACTGTTGCCAACGTCATATCCCTCATCCCAACGTCATATCCCTTAATGTGAAACAATTTTTCTAGAGCTACCTCGTTCGTGATCAGCAAACGCCATGTCACATTTCAGCGCGCATTATTTGACATTACACTATATGTTCATTGACAACTCACTTTAATGAACGAAGTCTACTCTGTTGCTTTTGTCTTCTGCAATTTAAATTTGTTTTTGTAGCTTTACGTGTAGTCATTGGCAGCGACAGGGGAAGGTTTTGTAAAATGCAAACGTTAAACAACATTATATAATTGAAACATCATACAAGACTGATGTCTAAATAATTAATTGCTTAAATTAGTCATTTATACTCATTGCTAGTTCCTTTAATGAATTAGTTACCACTTTGTTGTCTTTAGTGGATTATGATTGGTTTTACCAAAAAGGACTAGCGAGTAAACTAAAAATCTAGTTATATGGAAGTGAGTCATGGACAATAAGAAAGACAGCACAAAGACTATTCTAGGCAGTTGAGATGTAGTGTATCAGAAGAATGCTACAAATTCCATGGATAGCAAAAATTTAAAATGCAGAATGTTAAAAACCAGATGGAGAAACTAGAAATATCAAAATCATAAGGAAGAGACAATCTACATTTATTGGTCATGCCACGTGAAAAGAAGGTATTAAGATTACAACAGGCAGAATAAATGGAAAAAGAGCAGAGGAAAACAAAGAGAAAAAAATATTGAACGGCTTATCCAAATGGCATAACAAAAGATGACGGATTGAAAATATGACATGGATAAAGGACGAGTGATGCTGAGAAAGATGATTGCCTACGCCAGCCGGCAAGGCACCTGATGATGATGATGATGCTGATAGCTAGCTAATTGACTAATTAATTAACTCACTAAATCTTTAATTTAATAGATAACTGCAATAAATACAAAAAAATATTAAGCTAACTAATCGACTTACACATTATTTAAGTATGATTAATATAAAATTAATTAAAGAACCACTAACTAACTAGGTAACTGCTTAGCAAGCAGCTTGTTAACTGATTTATCCATTAAGTTATTTAGTTATACCATTGTAACTAGTTCATTTATTAAGTAAAATACCTGGATGGTTTACTAACGGCTGACTAACTTACACAATGAAAATCCAGCCAACTATTTAGACGATTCAAGATTTGACCGATTATAATCTAACTAAATAAGAATTGACCGACTATCTAACTAAACAAGAATTGACCGACTATCTAGCTAAATAAGAATTGACCGACTATCTAACTAAACAAGAATTGACCGACTATCTAGCTAAATAATAATTGACCGACTATCTAACTAAATGAGAATTGACCGACTATCTAACTAAATATGAATTGACCGACTATCTAACTAAATAATAATTGACCGACTATCTAGCTAAATAAGAATTGACCGACTATCTAACTAAACAAGAATTGACCGACTATCTAACTAAACAAGAATTGACCGACTCTCTAACTAAATAAGAATTGACTGACTCAACTAATCAAGAATTGACTGACTCAACTAAACAAGAATTGTCCGAATATCTAACTAAACAAGAATTGTCCGATTATCTAACTAAACAAGAACTGACCGACTATCTAACTAAACAAGAATTGTCCGATTATCTAACTAAACAAGAATTGTCCGATTATCTAACTACACAAGAACTGACCGACAATCTAATTAAACAAGAATTGACCGATTATCTAACTAAACAAGAATTGACCGATTATCTAACTAAACAAGAATTGACCGATTATCTAACTAAACAAGAATTGACCGATTATCTAACTAAACAAAAATTGACCGATTATCTAACTAAACAAGAATTGCCCGATTATCTAACTACACAAGAACTGACCGACTATCTAACTAAACAAGAATTGAACGACTGGCTATACAAGAATTGACCGACTATCTAGCTACAAAAGAATTGACTGACTCTCTAACTAAACAAGAATTGACCGCCTACCGAAATAAATAAGAATTGATTGACTCAATTAAACAAGAATTGACATACTCTAACTAAACAAGAATTGACCGACTGGCTATACAAGAATTGACAGATTATCTAACTAAACAAGAATTGACCGACTCTCTAACTAAATAAGAATTGACTGACTCAACTAATCAAGAATTGACTGACTCAACTAATCAAGAATTGACTGATTCAACTAATCAAGAATTGAATGACTCAACTAATCAAGAATTGACTGACTCAACTAAACAAGAATTGTCCGATTATCTAACTAAACAAGAATTGTCCGATTATCTAACTAAACAAGAACTGACCGACTATCTAACTAAACAAGAACTGACCGACTATCTAACTAAACAAGAATTGTCCGATTATCTAACTAAACAAGAATTGACCGATTATCTAACTAAACAAGAATTGACCGATTATCTAACTAAACAAAAATTGACCGATTATCTAACTAAACAAGAATTGCCCGATTATCTAACTACACAAGAACTGACCGACTATCTAACTAAACAAGAATTGAACGACTGGCTATACAAAAATTGACCGACTATCTAGCTACAAAAGAATTGACTGACTCTCTAACTAAACAAGAATTGACCGCCTACCGAAATAAATAAGAATTGATTGACTCAATTAAACAAGAATTGACATACTCTAACTAAACAAGAATTGACCGACTGGCTATACAAGAATTGACCGACTATCTAACTAAATAAGAATTGACCGACTATCTAACTAAACAAGAATTGACCGACTATCTAACTAAACAAGAATTGACCGACTATCTAGCTAAATAAGAATTGACCGACCATCTAACTAAATAAGAATTGACCGACTATCTAACTAAATAAGAATTGACCGACTATCTAGCTAAATAAGAATTGACCGACTATCTAACTAAACAAGAAATGACCGACTATCTAACTAAACAAGAATTGACCGACTATCTAACTAAACAAGAATTGACCGACTTTCTAACTAAACAAGAATTGACCGACTCTCTAACTAAATAAGAATTGACTGACTCAACTAATCAAGAATTGACTGACTCAACTAATCAAGAATTGACTGACTCAACTAATCAAGATTTGACTGACTCAACTAAACAAGAATTGTCCGATTATCTAAGTAAACAAGAATTGTCCGATTATCTAACTACACAAGAACTGACCGACAATCTAATTAAACAAGAATTGACCGATTATCTAACTAAACAAGAATTGACCGACAATCTAATTAAACAAGAATTGACCGATTATCTAACTAAACAAGAATTGACCGATTATCTAACTAAACAAAAATTTACCGATTATCTAACTAAACAAGAATTGCCCGATTATCTAACTACACAAGAACTGACCGACTATCTAACTAAACAAGAATTGAACGACTGACTATACAAGAATTGACGGACTATCTAGCTACAAAAGAATTGACTGACTCTCTAATTAAACAAGAATTGACCGCCTACCGAAATAAATAAGAATTGATTGACTCAGTTAAACAAGAATTGACATACTCTAACTAAACAAGAATTGACCGACTGGCTATACAAGAATTGACAGATTATCTAACTAAACAAGAATTGACCGACTATCTAATTAAACAAGAATTGACAGAATCTAACTAAACAAGAATTGACCGACTATCTAAATAAATAAGAATTGATTGACTCAACTAAACAAGAATTGACCGACTATCTAACTAAATAAGAATTGACCGACTATCTAGCTACAAAAGAATTGACTGACTCTCTAACTAAACAAGAATTGACCGACTATCTAAATAAATAAGAATTGATTGACTCAACTATAGAAAAATTGACAGACTCTAACTAAACAAGAATTGACCGACTGGCTGTACAAGAATTGACCGACTATCTAACTAAATAAGAATTGACCGACTATCTAGCTACATAAGAATTGACTGACTCTCTAACTGAATACCGACTATTTAACTAGAGGGAGAATAGAGCAATCAGTAAGAAAAAAAAAACCATAGTACGATCACAGCTTTACAGTGATTAAAAACAAATACAAAACAATTAAACGTTGCGGCCTAGTGCTGCCCGTCGGCTGGAACTCTAACAGCCACAAAGAGACAATAAAAACAAAGGTAGAAAAAGCAATAGCAAAGCTAAATCATCATAAACTGTATTCAAAGTGGAAATTAAGAAGAATGTACAACAAAATCTCATCCGACCAGCTTCAACAATAAAAGAACATAATTATCTCTCTAATGAGCTTGAACAAAAACACGAAAAGAATTGGAACAATTATATATATATTTGGAGCCGCGATAGCTCAGTTATTAGTGAACTGGACTACAAAGGACAAGAGGTTCGATCCCAACCGACGGCTTCCGGGTTCACCCAGGCTTTAATGGGTACCGGATTTTTTTCTGGGAAAGTGAAGCGGCACGGGCGTAATACCGACCACATTACCCCAAAAATCATGTGCCGAAGTTTGTAAAATATATGGTCACTAACACCATATTCCCTATACGCCACTTGGCGTGACGGGGGTACTTTACTTTTTAAAAAAATATATATTTAAAAAAAATATCAATGATGTTTTAGCTGTACCTGTTTGTTTTCTATTTGTTCCCGTGTTTGTGTGTAGAGTCCTAGCTGAAGACCAGCCGCAGACCACAACGTTTGACGCCATTTATGTCGTGATCAAGCTGTGCCCATAATGCCCCTGGTGTCCGGAAAACAAGTGTACACTTTTCCTGATGTCTTTTAGCCCAGATAACCAGTGTGTGCAGAGACTTGAAAGAAGCACTGATTGTAACTGAAGCCACAAAGTTGAAATACCAACCGTTCACATACAGGTGTCCAAGACGGCGCCCACAAAACAACAGAAAGCATTTTGTGCTGTAGCATATGCTTTGAGTATGGGAGGAAATTGACTATCGACTTGATATCTGCCGTGCCACGTAGGGCGCCTATAGTGAACCTTTGTAGCGTAGGATAACAAGACAATTATGACATATCACGTTGCCTTTGGTATAAAAAGAATCTTTATATCACATCGGGGGGGGGGGGTACAATAATTTATTGATAAAGGTACATTCTGTATCGGACACTTCTATTTCTACTTTTGTTTCTATTCATCTTTGGCAGGTTTCGCCGCTGTTTCGCATATTGAAGTCTATGGGGAACCTCCATAATCAAAGAGTGGATACATTTATAATACATTTAAGGGCATTGGTATATTTGAATTAGTTAAGAAAGAACTGGTTTATAGACACCACTCAACAGAGGAAAGAAAAATACTATTGCCACGTCAAAAGACACAGCGGGCTTGAGAGAGCAGTAATGGAAGCCATGGTTCCTAGAAAACGCATCAGGAGCAGACCAAGAAGAAGGTGGTTTCAAGACATCAAGAACACCTGGAACATGACGACATAAAGAGAGGGAGATCTGGCTAGACAGAGATATTCTCTGAGACGGGCTGTGGTGAATGCAACGTTCTGTGGGAGGTCTAGCAAAGAAACTGAATTTCTTTCAAACGGGCTGTGGTGAATGCAACGTTCTGTGGGAGGTCTAGCAAAGAAACTGACTTTTTTTCAGACGGGCTGTGGTGAATGCAACGTTCTGTGGGAGGTCTAGCAAAGAAACTGAATTTTTTTCAGACGGACTGTGGTGAACGAAACGTTCTGTGGGAGGTCAGGCTAGAGACTGAGATTCTCTCAGACGGGCTGCGGTGAATGTAACGACCTGTGGGAGATATAGCTAGAAACAGAGATTCTTTAAACGGGGTGTTGTGAATGTAGCATTCTGCAAAGGACATGCGACGTAATGATGATGGAAAAAATAAATGACAAGATTCGGAGATTCATAGTTGGGTTCTGAACGTCGGATGGTGCTGAATTCTGAGCTGGATTTTAAGACTTGAGATAGAGAATGACAACTTTGCCTGGTTACTTGGAGACAAATGTGAATAAATTCAAGCTACTCTTGGTATCAGAGAAAGAAAACGGTTTAACGCGAGCAATAATGAAATATAAAAACAAAACCAATGATGACACATAAAAGGCTTTGTCAGTGACAACAACAAAAGTGACGGACACAACGTCAACGACCACAACATTGCGAAAATTATGAAACTAAAGACCGCACAAACTCTTGTCTTCAATACTTCATGAGCTAACTGTAAATGAAGGTTTGATTTCCTCGCAAAAGTTTAACAAAATTAAGCTCTCTAGTTATACCCCAGAAGTCCATCTGGTTCGATACCTTTCTTGCACAGAAACGTCTCCAACTATACACAAATACTTCTTGTAGCCCTATATTCGTGTATTTTATTTGTTAAAGGATCTTCATTACTCCATATCGGGCTAATCCATTAGTAACTACCATATCCCGAGGTGAATCCTGGCTCGCGGGCACGACCTGGGATCTACATATTCATTTATACAACTCTATATTGCTAGTGGTCAGTTTTATAGTGCCTAAGGCAACTGTCAATGATACAACACTCTGAGTTCTATTAGAAAATCATCACACCTACTTTGGCTTTCATAGTGTCACAAATACGACAATCTAACGTCTGTGTATGTTGTCTTCAGAACAAAAATTACGAAAAAATCTAATCTGACATTTTGGAAACAATCATATCTCTAATCTGACATTTTGGAAACAATCATATCTCTAATCTGACATTTTGGAAACAATCATATCTCTAATCTGACATTTTGGAAACAATCATATCTAATCCAGGACTGAAGACACCAAGCTATCGATCTAGAATAATTTCCTGCAATCAACAAATCTTTCTCCTACGAACTTCGTGCACTAGTCTATCTCAAAGAGCCTCTTCAACTCTCTCATTTCTAAAACCTCCATCTATGCTTATTGCAAACTTCAATCCAGCCAATTTGACTTATTGACACACTGCCTATTGCTCATTACACAATTCTGGTAACTATGATATCCAATTGACTGAACATGTGCCAATGTATTTATACAGCCTGACCCTCGTCTGGGCAAAGTATGTTATGTAATGCCATATGGGTACAACATTTGGCATGAATCACGTGAGCGCGTAAGATCAATTGTGTCATTTGACAAATATAGGTCAGGTGATAAGTATTATTAAATATTTATCACTATTACCTCAGTTGGGATACTGGTGAGTTGTACTACTGCTCTGAAATGGAAAATTAAAAATAAAGATATAATTAAAGCTTTGCCATTTTCTAATTCACATATTTCGTGTCTACATTTAAAACAATTCATAAAATACATTCATCGTTAAGTTTAGTGTTAACTTTGTGCATTTCCTCTTGCAGCCTAGCTATCTGTATATGCTCGTGTGTAAGGTAAGTCGTCAACGCACGTGTTACATAAATACAATAAGAGACATTATAAGTGAGTCTTCTATCTGTCTCATTGTCGACAGGAGAACAAACACGAGAACTCACGAGAACTCACGAGAAAACAGAAATAATCTAAAGTAACGAAGTGAGATTTACGAATGGAAAAAAAGTCGAAATTTATGCAAATCGAAAGTGTCTAAAATGGAAAATCGATGTAAAAATTCGATTAATCGAATTTCTTGGGAGATGGTTCTATGATTCATTAAAGAGAGTTTTCAGAAGGTAAAAGCCACCATCGTGATGTGGCTTAATCCGGGTCGGCATGCTTTAGTGGGCGTAGAGAAGGCAGGTCAGACTGAAGCAAGAGATCAATGACGACCATTTAAAATACAATCAATAAACCCTTAAATACACAAGATCTTTCAACCAGCGCTCGGGAAAATAAACAGCCACTGATAATTCTTCTTGGTTTATACGGCACGATACCATGCAATGTGTTTAGTACCTTACGGTCTATTACATCCAACATCCCCATGCATTCGTAAATCTAGACCACTTTACCATCGTTTAGTTTACAACTTGTCTAGGAGGCAGGGGTCTTATCAATGTTGTCATTGAACGCCTTCCTCTCAGAATAACGAGACTCCAGTCACTGTCACGTTCATTCCCCACTTTGATCATTTCCGCTAAAACTAACATGCTACTCCTGTAGGAATACTTTGGGTGGCTTTTAAGAAAAACAATCTAAACTTGTCAATTACCAGAGAATGTTAAACGGGGTAACTCTCTGTATATACTTGAGACTTGGGGCAACATGCCTGACTGTTTTGAAAATGTTTGAGGCTTGAGGCAACATGCCTGATTGTATTGAAGATATTTGAGGCAACATGCCTGACTGTATTGAATATATTAGATGCTTGAGGCAACATGCCTGACTGTATTGGATATATTAGAGGCTGAGGCAACATGCCTGACTGTATTGAATGTACTTGAGACGAGGCAGCTTACCTGACTGTATTATTGAGTATACTTGAGAGGAGGCAACACGCTTGCCTGCATTGAATGTACTTGAGACGAGGCAGCTTACCTGACTGTATTATTGAGTATACTTGAGACTAGAGGCAACACGCATGACTGTACTATATATATATATATATATATATATATTTGAGGCAACATACCTGCTATATACGTATATATTTATTGTATATTTGCTTTGCACCTACATTTAACTAATTGAGCTGGAATGTGATTGCGGTATGTACTCAAATGAAATTATATATAATATTATAGCAAGCAAGCATATCATAATATCATATCATAATAGAGGAACTGTAAACTACCGTGGTTTGTGGTCAACCATCGCTGCAAGCTTGGCTCTACAAGATAAACTTGATATTTCTCTTATTCGTTGTTTGTAACACAAACATCTTGCATGTTGTGCCGCAGATAATATAGGGGCTTCGCTGTCTGCAAGGGAGCCGCGATAGCTCAGTGGTTAGTGAACTGGACTACAAAGGACAAGGGGTAGAGTTCGATCCCAACCGATGGCTTCCGTGTTCACCTAGCCTTTAATGGTTACCGGAATGTTTTCTGGGAAAGTGAAGCGGCACGGGCGTAATACCGACTACATTACCCCAAAAATCATGTGCCGAAGGTCTGTAAAATTTATGGTCACTAACACCATATTCCCTATACGCCACTTGGCGTGACGGGGGTACTTTACTTTACTTTCGTTGTCTGCAGCAATCAGCCCGTTACATGTAATTTCAGCAGACAAATTGTTTTACACAGGAATGATTCCCCTCTCTCCCCCAATAACCTTTTCTTTTCTCTCTGCACACGAATCGAACCTCTTCTGCAATTAATTTCAAATTCTACAAGAAGAAGGACGTTTTTTCATTCTTCTTCTTCTTTCTTTTCTCTTTCTCACTGGTACCTAAAAGGTGTCGTGGTTTATATCATTTGTCGTTCTTGAGCTGCTCGAACTGTCTGAATTAATGATTTTCCTTTGTTGTTACATGTCTCTATCACTGCATCTATCCATGTAACAGAGTTAGATAGTGCAAACAGAGGGAGCAGGTAATTTAGTCGTTACCGCTCTTTGAATGGACAAGAGCAGTATCATATAGTGGCGACCAGCAGAATTTAAGTATAGATTTTACAGAATACAAATTAGGATAACAAGTTGTAGAGAGTGGGTAGTGGACACCCACCGAAGTAGAGAGGGTCATGACTTGGCCTTGATATAATAGTTGAGGGGATTTTCCATGAATCCCCACTCACCCAGTTGTTGTGAGGGTGACCATCACATATATACCACGCATCGACCTCGTGATGTTGTTGTAAAATCTCCACGATTGTCCATGCAAGTTCGTTGTTATTGTGGGTGACCACCACGCAGTTAGCATGTGGAACCCATGACTTTGGCCGACTGATAAATAAGTTGTTATTGTCAAAGTCATGGAACGGTCAAGTGGTCATCCAGCTACCAGAATGAAGTAATATTATTCCAAATAGGGTGTTTGTCCAAAATGTGGGGAAGCTCAGGTGTGAGTCACAGATAGTGAGCAAGCGACAAGCTCAGGTGACCAGATCACGTCGCAAGTGGTCAATTTGCGATGATCTTATTGGTCACTATCTTGCAGGTAGAAGAGAGTTGTTGGGTACTTAAAGTCCTGCACAACAGTTTGAGCAAGTTAAGTCAGAAAGTTAAGTCAGAGGAGCAGAAGAGAAGTAGAATGTAGAAGGTTAGTCAAGAAGTTAGGATAGAACAAAGAAGTTAAGTTAGGAGAGCGAACCAGCAGTTAAGTCAGTCAGAAGTTAGAAGTAGAAGCAGTTAAGTAGTTTGGAAACAGTTAGAGTCAGAACAGCTAGAAGTTAAGATTAGAAGTGAAGTCAGTAGTTCAGAAGTTCGAATCTTCAAGTGTAGTTCAAGTCAGTTTAGAAGTTATTCTTGATAGATATGTGATCAAGAATATTATGACTTTAGTTGTGAAGTGATTGTGTTTCCATTTTGAAGTATTTCAAGAATCTTACATCTCGTAAGTAGACAAGTTGAATGATGTCTGATGAACAATGTTATATGACAATATGCACTTATGGACATTGCATAATCATCAGTGGTAACCTACGAATGTCCAGAACTTAAGAACATTAGATTCAGAGAAGTGCATCCACTATATTGTATCACGGCGAAATCAATAAACTGATTATCATTATTGTTAAAGAAAGACTCTGTTATGATCTTACATGTTACCTGTTGTTACCTCAATGTTGTGATGTGCTGTGACCATTAAAGAAGATGAAGATATAATACAACAAAGAACAGTGTAACTCTGTAACATCCATCTTCTTCTAGGTCTTCCTCTTGGTCTTTTTCCATGCATTCTCGAGAACACCCCTGATTGTGATTGGTGAGGATTCATTCTGACCAGGTGGCCAAACTATTTAAGTTGTTGTTGCTCTATATATTCTTGGCAGAGTTTTATTCATACCATTTTTCTTATTGTTTCATTTGGTATTCTATCTCTTCTTGTGTTGTTTGTTACTTTTCTCAAGCATCGCATCTCACATTCATTGATCTTTCTTAAATGTGATTTAGAAAGAGTCCATGTTTGACTTTCATAGCACAAAGTTGGTATGAAAATGTTATTTATCATTTGTTGTCTAGCTGCT